>CM038674.1:296212049-297412049 GCA_021605145.1 Aegilops bicornis
GAAATTATTATGCCTAAATTGCAAAACCATAAAATTCCCGGCGTTAAGCTTTTATCTCTTCCAACCTTTAAGGTGGAGATCATCAAATCTAGGTAGAGCCAGCAGTGACAACAAAACAATCCAACATGCGAGCTTAACAGGAAAAGAGGCGAGCGAAAGGAGAGGAGGAGGATTGGGAAAGAGAGGGTGAATAAAACGGCAAGGGGTGAAGTGGCGGAGAGGAAAACGAGAGGCAAATGGAGGATAACAGAAAAAGCGAGTAGCCAAGGGATGTGTGATGGGTACTTGGTGGTTGACTTTTATGTAGACTCCCGGCAACGGCGCTCAAATCCTTCTTGCTACGCCTTGAGCTTTATGCTGGTTTTCTCTCAAGAGGAGAGGATGATGCGTAAGAGTCACAGAAGTATTTCCCCGCCATTTGAGAACCTAGGTATCAATCCAAAGAGGAGGCCACGCCACAGTCCCTCGTGACTCATTAATAAAGCAAATAGCTCCTCGCAACCAACGCTAATAGGGGCTGCCAATCCCTTCACGGTCACTTATGAGTGAGATCTGATAGAGATGATAGATAATATTTTGTATTTTTGGTATAAAGACGCAAGGCAAAATAAAAGGTAAAGTAAAAAGCAAGACAATAATAAAGAATAGGAAGATTAATATGATGTAAATTGACCCTTGGTCCATAGATTTCACTAGTGGCTTATCTCAATAGCATAGGTATTCTACGGGCGGGTGAACGAATTATTGTTGAGCAATTCACGTAATTCGAGCATAGTTATGATAGTATCTAGGTATGATAATGTATATATGCATCACGCTCGAGACAAGTAGACCGACTACCGTGCATTCATTACTATTACTCCACTTCATCGACCGCCATTCAAAGATGCATCTAGAGTATTAAGTTAATAAAAATGTATTAACTTCTTTAAGCAAGATGAGATTCTGATGTAGAGGAATAAATTCATGCAATATGATAAATACCCAATCTTGTTATCCTCGATGGCAATAATACAATACGTGTCTTTTGCAACCCTTTCTCACACCGGGTAAGGACACCGCAAGATTGAACTCAAAGTTAAGTAATCACCCTATTGCAAGAACTACCAATCTAGTTGGCCAAACCAAACGGATAATTCGAAGAGACTTGCAAAGATAACTCAATCATACATAAAAGAATTCAGTAAAGATTACATCGGCTAGATCTCCATGAGAGAGGGGAGAAATATTGTATTGAGATCCAAAAAGAGAGAAGAAGCCATCTAGATACTAATCTGCGGACCCAAGGTCTCGAGGTAAACTACTCACACTTCATCGAAGAGGCTTTGTTGATGATGTAGAAGCTCCTCCGTGGTGGAATCCCCTTCCCATGGAGTTTTCCTGTAGGCCCCAAGATGGGATCTCGTGGATAAGCAGAAAGTTACAAGTGGAATTAGGTTTTTGGCCCGTGATTCGATCTCGACGGGGCACGATGAGCAGGCAGGAGGAAGAAGGCCGGGCGTGAGCCTCGAGGGGCCCACAAGGTAGGGGGCGCACTCCTCCACCTCGTGGGCCGCCTCGGGAGCTGTCGTGACGGAGGGGTCCAAGTCTCCGGGTCTTATCTCGATGAGAAAATCATGCCTCAAGATTTCATTCCGCTTTGGACTCTGCTTGATATTCTCGCTTTCTCAAAACACCGGGGCCGAGGGCGTAAAACAGCAACTCGGGCTGGGCCTCCCACACAGGTTAGTCCCAAAAGTAATATAAAAGTGGAAAATAAAGCCCAATATAGTCCAAAACAATAGATAATATAGCATGGAGAAATTAAAATTATAGATACGCTTGAGACGTGATCAAAGAGCACCTCACCATTATTATGAAAAGTGGTGGTCAAGAAGGTTCACCTGGCCAAGAGCGGGCTTAATTTAGGCATGTGCCAGCCTCCTAACAGAGCTTTGAGGTAAGTAACTAGATTATAAGAAAATATTCCGCATAGACAGTAGCCTCGATGCTCTGTTTGGCGTCATGAAGAAAGGCCGGTTAGAGGATCAAATATTAACTGCAGGAGTCTAATCGAATATGTCTATGTGCATATGGCGCAAAGCCATTGGCTGTCAGCTGCCAGACAAATGATCACTGGAGGTCGCTGAGATCAAGCAGACCTTGAGCGGTTCAAGGAAGAGCTTGGCCTTAACAAGAGGCAGCTCAAGAGAACAAAGGTAAGTGATACCTGCCTATATAAAAAAATTGGTTTTAGGATAACATGATCGCTATGAATTTTGCTAGGGCCATGACCGGTGGCGGTCTCGTATATGCTATCCGAGGTCAAGACCAAGCGGCCAAGGATCGTGATTGATGAGAGAAAAGCAATAAGCCCGAGCAGGCTAGGTGCGGCAAGAGCTCCAGCATTTCGCCAAAAACACGGTAGTCCTTGAGCTTGACTTCTAAGACGCTTAGGGTCCGAAAGCCATGGAAGGCCCCCTGTGCACAACATTGCTGGGCGTCAAGCCTTCCGTGTTGCCCTCCGGGAAGTTGAGGGCGTTAAGAAAATAGAGGTGGGTAAGGCATTCATTGCGCAAAGCAAGCATGTGAAGGAAACTTTCTTTTACTTACCCGAAGTTCGAGCTCTCCAGAGCCGCTCAGAGATCTGTACTCCTCAAGAAGTTAAGGCGCTTCTGGATGTCAGCTGGAGTCTCTACCGGGCCTGTGGAGGGGATCTCGACAGAGAAGTTGTTCTGTCTCAAGATATCGGGACCCAACACTAATGACCTGGAGCGACCAGTCAAGCAACCGGTTTAGCTCCACAAGGCGCCCCAACAGTGCCATGAAGGGTGTCGGTGTCAAAACCGGGCGGATCTCTTGCAGGGGGTCCCTAATCTGTGCTGCTTCAGACGGATGGTAACAGGAGACAAGGGATACGTATGTTTTTACCCAGGTTCGGGCCCTCTCGGCGGAGTTAAAAACCCTACCTCGCTTGATTGGTCATTGATGATATGGGTAGTACAAGAGTAGATCTACCATTTAGATCGTAGGGCTAAACCCTAGAAGCTATCCTATGGTATGATTGTTGTTCGTCACCACGGACTAAAACCCTCCGGGTTATATAGACACCGAGAGGGTTAGGGTTACATGTAGTCGGGTTACAATGGGAGGAGATCTGACATATCCAGACGCTAAGCTTGCCTTCCACGCCAAGCAAAGTCCCATCCGGACATCAACGTAAGTTCTCAATCTTTGTATCTCTACAGTCCGTAGAGTCCCGCCAAAGGTTATAGTCTGCCATTCCAGACACCCTCTAATCCAAGACTCCTCAAGAGTCTCTGAATAAGGCTTCAATGACGCTTAGTCCGCAAGGCAGATTGTCTTCGGCATTGCAAGGCCGGTTCCTCCGAATACTTCATAGAAGATTTTGAACACAAGGATAGTGTCCGCTCGCAAAAATAATTTCCACATACCATCAGAGAGAATAATATTTATTAATAGTCTAACCTCACGACGTATTCCGCAAAGATGACATCGCACCACGCCCAAGCCTTTATTCAATCGCTTTTTATCAGTCTCCACCTCAAATAAGACTTTAGCGAGGCGGTTGCTTCTCATATCGCCTTGTTGAAGGAGAGATCGTATCCCCTTATTCCGGGATTCTCATCAATACAGCGTGGGTAACCGAACCGTGCCATTAATTTACGGTGCTTGGGAGATAAGCCAGTTTTACCAGCCGGTGGGGGCACATAGTTTCCCCGTCTGCCCATATAAGGGGATAAGGATCCACCTCTTCCACTCCACGCCTTCTTCCTCCTTTGCTTATTTATTTTCACAAGACTTCGAGGCCAGCGCAATACTTCAAGTCCGCGACATATCCCACCTCTACCTTCTCCAGCCATGTCCGGAGCTGGAGGCAAGTGGATGGTCTCCCTCCGCCACGCGAGGGACACATCAAGAAGCTGAGGGAGGCCGGATACTTGTCTAACGACATCGCGCACCGGCTCCCTGTGACAAGGGGCAGTCTGGCCCCACCCCTGTGCCCTATGAGAGGGTGGTGTTCCTCACCCATTTCCTCCCAGAGACTAGGTTTCCCACTTCACCTCGCTTGTCCGGGGCTCATGTTCTACTACGCCCCGGATTTGCACGATCTGGCCTCGAACTTCGGCTAACAATATCTCGGCGCCTATCATCGTGGTGCGAGGTTTTCCTCCGCATCAAGCCCCACTCGGCTTATGGTCAAGACCTTCAATGTCAAGTCAAGGCAGTGGGCGGCCGTTGCAAGCGGAGGGCGGAGGCTACGCCATGGTGGGCAAGATGCCCAATCGCTTATAGGTTTCGCGCGGCTCCTTCATGGAGACCATAAAGGTGGCAACCGGGTGGTTCTACATCACCGAAGTCGCAGGACTTTCAATGGGCAGCGGCCCTAATTCCGATCCTGCATCCTACGGCTCACCTCCCGGAAAGAGAAGGGTCTGCCTTGGGGTAATTCGAAGAGCGGACCTGACTCCAAACCTGCGCCCAAGACCTGGGTGAACAAAGAGGTTAAACTCGCCAACGTAGTCCGTGTCATGCTCATCCGCTTGATCCTCCCGTGTCAACGACGGGATTTTAACTTATGGGAGTTCAACCCGTCCAAAGCACCAAACTCCCGACTGTGCTCTTTGACACAACGCACGAGGATGCCTGGACAGGTGCTATCTAAGGGCGCCGAGGTTCCCCTCCCATCACCGAGGATCATGGATTCCGCGCCAAGCGCCAAGCCAGCCAGAGTAAGCTTTATTTTACCCTTTACGGGATACTTTGTTTTCTTAGTTTATCCTCTATGCGGGATCTAAGCTCCTGCCTTTGACAGAATGGCAGAAGAAGACCGGATGTGATCGACCGTCTGCTCCTTTGTTCAAGATCTGAAGCAGACGCCCACCTGATTCGGGTTGTCGGGTCCCGCAGACCTTACATGGTGCCGCAGAAGAAGGCTAAGAAGAAGGCCACGGAACTCGAAAGAGTTCCCGCGCCTGGTGGTGCCGGATTCATCGTCCGATGACTGAATACGCACTCCTCCGAAGACGCAGGAGGAGGAAGAAGAGGTTTCCCTCTCTCCAAATGGGAGTGAAATGAAAAGGAAGGCTACCCTAACTGGGGGAGGGTCCAAGAAGGAAGGACCTTCCTCCGGACTATCGCACCCAACGCCGACGACGGGCGAAGAGGAGGGCCATCCAGGCCAAGCCCCTCGCAAAAATCGTGAAGTATCCGGATACCGTAATAACTCATGGCGCTCCTTTGCTGCACAAGATCTTCCGACGCCTAATGTAATCATGCAAATTGGCTCATGACCCAAATTAACGCTTCACGAGCGGATCCCTTGATTCGCTTGGGATGTGAATAGCCTTCGCTTCAATCACATTCTCCCCTCGCTCCACGGACGGCGCCGAGGTGAAGTCCTGCGCGATCCAAGCCAGGAGGGGTGGGTCCTCGAGGCACCGCAATGAGACCTCCCGGACTCTGTGCCAGCGGGATAAAACTCTCAAGGGCTCTGAGTCCGCCCCAGGCCGATTAATCGTGACCGAACCTTCAATCATTCCGAATTCGCAGGCGGCCCCTAGTAAGAAGGCTGGGCAAGTTTCATTTACACCGTGACCTTCGCCCAACCGTGAGGTAATCGGATAATCATTGAGAAGCTTAACGGCTTCTCTCCATCGACGCAGGAGCAATCGCACTCATTATGGGGTGTGGTGATCAGAAGGTTCACCCGCCAAAAGCGGCTAATCAAGCCTGCAAAGCTAGCCTTCTAACAAGCTTTGAGGTATGTATTTAAGATATGTATAAAAATATTAATGTGATAGACAGAGCCTTCGATGTTTCCGGAATGTTTTTGGTGTTCTAAAGAAAAGCCGAATCGAGGATCAAAAAGATATACGCGCAGGAGTCTAACATAAGTATGTCAATATGGGAATGCAGTCAGGCTGCCGGGATCAGCTGCCAAGACCGATCGCTGGAGGTCAATGCATTGAAGCGGCAGCCTCGAGCGGTCCGAGAAATGCGCCTGGCTTACAAGAAGCAGCTCGAGGACAAGGAAGGTAAGCATTACCTTATGGGCAGATAAAAAGATGTGGTTGCAAAAAATGACAGCATCAACGTAGTATTGCAGGGCCACTTAACGAGGTGGTGGACTGAAGGAAGAAGTTGTCCAAGGCCGAAAACAATGCGTCAGGAGCACACCCCAGCGAGAGAAGCAGGAGGTGCGTAGTGGAGGAGGTAAGGCCAAGAGGAAGCCCGGTGCTCTCAGGAAAAGCTACTTGAGAGGTTGGAGCTTGACTCAAAGACTCGAGAGTCCTAGCTTGCTCTTACCCGTGAGAGCGCCTAAATCTACTAAGGCCGAAGCCCAAAAAGCCCTCTGTGAAATTGAGGCGTATGAAGAAGAGACAAGCGGTAAGGCATTCTTTATGCAAAGTAAGCACGTTGAAAGTGAATTACTTGTTACTTACCCGAGTCCGAGCTCTCCAGAGCATCTACAAATCTTCCCCGAGTGTGTCCGACGCTGTTGTGATTCTCCTACCGGTGCCTAAGAGGGAGCTCGAATGGAGAAGGTGTTCTCGGGTCTCTCAGATAGCCGAGGCTGGACACCCGGCAGTTTTTGAGCGACTCAACAAGTACCAAATTGGCCGAGCTCCATAAGGTGGCCGAACAGGCCATGAAGGGTCTCAGAGTCCCGGCTAGGCCTCGGGGAAGCCATGCCTAGGAGCTACTACCGGTAAGGCGGCTCGTGGATGCCTTTCCATTCAAGGCTTGAAGTCATCAAGCGCCTCAGATGCACCCAAGGTGCCCAGAGGTCTCGCTCGTGCTAAAGTGCACCGGGGCAAGATGGACGCTGAGAAGCTTGTGACGGACGGATCACCGCTGGGCAAGGAGCATCGCATAGCCCGGATGTATTATGAGGGCGCTCAAGGGTGCCCGCCTGTGAGGCGGATGAGTGCTCCAAAGATGTAATTTTTGAGTAACCGTGCATTTGTGATCTCGTATTACCGAAACTTTGTTCATGTGCACTAAGCAACGCTTTTTGAATTTAAAATATTACTCTTCCTGCGGCCGTTTATTAAATTTGAGAGATGGCGTAGTCATTGGTCACGCTTCCCCATGACACGAAAGTGTCAGTGTTCCGGATAAACTTGAGCGCTTTTTTCCCATTATTGGGTGCTTCGAGGAGGCGCCCAACACAACGGCACAAGGCAATCGGACTATAATGCTTGAACACTCTCACTTAGCCACAGAATTCTATAATTTTAAATTTCGGTAAGCCCCTAGTATTCTAAGACCGAAGTTCGGGCGCCATCCACGCCTAGGCCGGACAAAAGCCGACCTCGCTTCTAAGTTGCATAAGTCTTTAGGGACTCCGAAACCTCTCGATCAAATCAGGTTTCGCTTATCATGACGGGTCCGGGCTTAGCTTTCTCCATCGAGGTGCTTAGCCTGGGCCAACTGGGCACAATCGCAGTTATTCTCCCAAAGGCTACTTTTAGCCGATATAACGGAACGTAAGGTACCAAAAACATGGGAGCCGGGCAAACCTAACTATCGACTCCAAGACATGATTCGAGCCAATGCATATAATGCTATAAGTTCAGGGTGCCAGACTCATGAGAGTGTTCGGACTTCTCACACCACATATTCTGGGGTAATGAAGGCTCCCCTGGGGTGTATTGGGCTGCACTAAAGTGTATGGTTGCATAATGTCATAACTCAACATATTTTTATAAAAAGAAGGAATGTAATAATAGCTGGTGTATTGCTTATTTCCAAAAGTCTCATGTAAAAGAAGAAAACGATACAAATAGTGCGATAAGCCAGAGATGGGACTATTATTTAACATGTCCCTCTCCAGGGCGTAGCTGTGGAATGATATGTAAAACAAGTATACCGCTAATTATAGAGACCACCCGACACTCGACATATGCTTTACGCCCCTCGGCTGTCACAGACGTGTGTTCGGCGACAGACCACGGGACAGGCCTCTTCCGTGAGTGGAGTCCCGAAAGTAAGAAAAAGAAAGACAAAAATCGAGAGCTCCTAGTGCGGTTGAGTCAAAAGATTTTTGGGCATGCGCGGTCGCGGCCTCCCCTATGCCCATGGTATTTCCAGAGCGTAGTTATGTACGCGTAGTAACTGGTTTCGCGGCAGCTTCGTGAGGGCTGTGTTCAGAGCCAAATGCATTGGGTTACGCTGCGGTTTCTGAACATGCCAAAGCGGTCTTGTTGTAGGTTACTTCGGCGCTGCTGCTTTTTATGGTGTGTCCGGACGCCTTAATGGCTTCTGACTGAGAATTCGCTCTTTGAGAGGTTGCTTTAGTACTCTCCGCCGCTGTAGGGTCCGCCAGTGAGCAGTCAGCTCCGCTCGAGAAAGAGAGCGCCGCCTCGGGTGTTTCCATTGGCACGTAATGACTCCTCGAGGGCCTCGCATCTTTGGAGCTTGAGGTATGTGATAGTGCGGCAATCCAGACATTGAACTTTGCAACATGCGGGTTCGTCCAGAGCTAAGTGCGTGAAAGCCATCGCGGAATGGGACTATGTCAAGATTGACTCCTTGCTTCGAAATTATCCGGGGATCCGAAGACCACCTCAAGTGTAATCGAGCCTGCAGTAGCTTGGCCTCTACACCGGTATGACGCTCTTTAAAGCGTCATCTTTTGTGGGTTTAATCCTTGAGGGGATCTATGCCCATTTGATCGTGACTGTAGATCCCCGATAAAAGCAGTGTTCAGGCGTCAGCCGTCAGTTCATAAGGGACTCTGAAAGTGGGAGGTGAAACTACAATGATTGGGTCTAGAACCAATGCGGGCGCATCTCGGCCATGGCGGATGCTAGTGGGTTGGTCCTTCGATCAAAAGTGACCTGGGCAGAGGACCATGGGTTGAATTTGGGGGCGACCGGCTCCAACGCATATATCGCCCTCGTAGTGCACGCTTCCGCTCCCTTTTAAAAGGGGTTATGTGGGTTGCGATATCATGTTCACCGTCCGCACTTTGTGGGGGAAGCCCTTCTCCGTCCTTTATTGTTCGGGTCGCCGGGCTCCTCCTCGGCTCATTATAGCTATGCAACCCCTTGTCATTGTTTTCGCGCGCGAACTTGCCTGCTTCGCTTGAACACCCAACAATCCCTGTTGGTGTGGTTGGATGATTTTTCGGTGTGCCGGTAGTATCCGCATGAGTGATCGAAAGTATTCCCGGTCCAAATTGGATCGGCCCGGAGTATTTCTTTTGAATGGCTTTTTTCCGCCGACTCAGGTTTAGAGTTCTCCAATCCGCATTAACTGCCGATTCTCAAGCATTGTCGCCAGCACGCGGCGCTGTTTGCTTGCTTTTCGTAAGTACGCCGACCTGCCATATTGTTGTCCTTGGTATCCGAATTCACCGTGACTCTCGGTCATGTTATTACCACGTAGCTAGCTGAAGTTGTCTTCTCCGCTGCCAAAGCCGGAATCATGAGTGTTGTGAGGGCTGCCATGGATTTCAAGCTTTTCCCTGGCCCTAGGTGCCGGCAAGCCATTCGCCACGGATGTTAAGCTTGAAGGCTGCAAGGGCCTTCCTGCATTTTATAGTCGATTTTATTTGATTTTTTTCTTGGTTAGGGAACCGTGTCCAGAATTGTTCGCCAATCACACCCTCTAGCCGCTGGAATTATGTGGCTTAGGTCACTTCCAAGGCGTCGGTGGTTGCACATAGGTGCCCCGGAAGTTGTCGTGAGAATGCGGCTTCCGTGTCCTCCCCAACAAATCCAATTGACTCGCCGGCAAGGTTGTTGCCTTTAATGCCGAAAGCTGGCCCTTTAAGCTTGAGTGGGGAGGTAGTATTTGATGGCATGTAGATCATCACCACGCGCCATGGATATGAACGAGATAACCTCGATCCATACCGCCGGATTCTGCTTGTGCCATCGTATGATTCGATGTTTACGGGCTTGAAACCCTCGGGATTTGATGATCCATTACTTCATCTCGTGAAGCATAGTGGGTAAAAGCTGCTTCGCCTCGCATTGGGCTATATCACGCACGTAGCCTCAAATGAGCTTTGTGTTCCCTGTGGACCGGGTCTTACCGGCCGGGATTTACCATATCCGCATGACGGTTATTGTCTCATGGTCGCGGGCGCCCACGCCGATCCATATAGATCGATCTTGTTTGCCTTTGCCCTGCCCCCTCCAATATATCTTCGGGGAGAGGTTGTCCGCCGAGATTTCCCCGCAGTCTTGGTATTCTTTGAGCTGGACGCTGGGTGCGGCTTGAGTGGAGGGGCCGCAGAGGCCTTCTTTGTCGCTGCCAATGCGGTGGTGGCCGGTCGGGCCGCATTACAGCGCGCTGGGTGATGTAGGTCCAGGTGCTTCCTTCCCTCTAATCGTGGGGTAGCAGCCCCGCTTTGGGTAGCTCTTGGAGGGTGCGTCGAGTTCAGATACTCTTCACCAGCAAGGACATCACCATCCTGCCGGCCAGCAAGTCTTGGTCAGCTCTAAGTCGTTGCTTTTTTCTTGAGTGCTACTCGCCGCCAAAATATAAGCCTGTGTTTGAACGCCTCTTGTTCGGGATTCCTGGGATCCTCAGCACGACAATTTACAAATGCCGTCCGTCACGAGGCTTCTGGGCCTCTGCCCTCGGGAAGGCATGTAATTATCGCCCTCTACCTCTCTCGGCTCCGCCACTCTCTCATGAGGGCTGGCTTCACCCATCCTCCCCGTGCTTTGAACTCTCTGCTGAGGGGGGTTGTCTTCGCACTGTCTCCGGGGTGTTATTGTCTCCCGTGGCCGGAATTCGCTGCGTTTGCTTTGGCCCGTGGGATTTAGAGCAATGGCGCAACACGGCAGCGCCGGGCAGCTTTAGGCTTCTTCTTGGAGGTGGGTCATCCTCCGCTGTTCCATCGCCGCTCTTCCCTTCTTTTGGGTGTGTCCACCATGTATATGTCATACTGACGAGGTGGCCTTCAAGTGCCCTGTAGGCGCTGGGTTTCTTGGTCAGCTCTCGCCGTGCATCGGGCGCCCATACCGTCGATGTCATCGAGTTCGAAGTCGAGCATATAGCGTTTGCTAAATTCGCCATCGACAAGTGTAGCTACGAAGTGGGTGGTGGGTGGGCTTTGAATTTCTTCACGTCCGTCAGCATCCTTAACCTACGATCACTAGTCCGGCCAGGGCTCTCGGCATAAAGAGAGAGAGACTTTAGTGAATTCAGAATGTCGTCAAGAGGCGAAGTGCCAGAAAGATGTCCGCGGGCGGTGAACTCCATGATCGGGCGCCCAATCGGATTCGACATTGTGGGGCGCTGGAAGGTCTCGGAGTCCCAGAGGAGTCCGCACCTTTGCTTAGATCATGAGCTTCGCAAAAGACAGGTATGGTGTTCGGCTCGATCGCCATAGAGATTGCAGCCCTCGAGGCAGTGTCCAGCCACCCGTCCTCGATTGGCGCAGTCGGCTCCGAGCTAAGGGTCGGAGCGGACACTGGTGCAGCCTCTAGGGCACTGTTCGGCGACAGAGCTAGATCATGCCCATCGTGACAATCTTGCGGCGCTTTGGCTGTGGCTCGAACCCGTCAAGATCAAGTCTCCATGGACGCCGGCCGTAGTTCAAACTTCCAAATCTGACCTGATGGCCAGGGCGTGGCTTTCAATCTGCTCCGTATGGCTGTTTAATTGGCCCGTAGTGCAAAGCCGCCGAATCTGAACGTAAGATCTGTCCGGGAGAAAAGTCTCGCCTGGACCGCATCGTTGTTGACGATCGGAGGAGCCATCGGGCCTAAAGATGGCGATACCAGGTACTCTCAATGAAAGCACCAATGTCGGTGTCAAAACCGGCGGATCTCGGGTAGGGGGTCCCGAACTGTGTGTCTAGGCGGATGGTAACAGGAGACAAGGGACACAATGTTTTTACTCAGGTTCGGGCCCTCTCGATGGATGTAAAAACCCTACTCCTGCTTGATTAATATTGATGATATGGGTAGTACAATAGTAGATCTACCACAAGATCAGAGAGGCTAAACCCTAGAAGCTAGCGTATGGTATGATTGTTGTTCAATCTTGTATCTTCATAGTCCCGAGTCCGCCAAAGGTTATAGTTCGCTATCCGGACACCCCCTAATCTAGGACTCCCTCAAAGGGTCTTATAGTCTAGATGTGGCTGAGCGAGCCCCTTCCCGATAGCTACTTGTCCGGGTGAGGCGGCTTGTGAATGCTCTGCCCACGGCTTGAAGTCATAAAGTGGTCCGTCTGCACGAGGGTGCGCGCAGGCTTTACTGGGCGAAGGTGCACTGGGCGTAAGCTCGACGCCGCAAAGCTGGTGAAGGAGGGACGCCGGAAGGCAAGGAGCATCGCCACCCGGAAATGTATTATAGCGATTAATCAAGGGTGCTCGCCTTGTGGCTGAGGAATGTGCTAAGGATGTAATATTTGAATAAATGTACTCATGTGATCTTGTAATGTGAAACGAGTTCATTTGGCGCTTATGGCAACGCTTGTGAATTTAAAATATTACCTTCTTTATGCCGCTTATAAATTTGAGAGTTCGCCAATAC
This sequence comes from Aegilops bicornis, assembly GCA_021605145.1. Classification (NCBI taxonomy): domain Eukaryota; kingdom Viridiplantae; phylum Streptophyta; class Magnoliopsida; order Poales; family Poaceae; genus Aegilops; species Aegilops bicornis. The sequence continues at coordinate 296,224,556 of CM038674.1, forward strand.
GGCTTCTCGCCCCATGTAACTAGTATCGAGGTGTTCGGGATAAACCCTAGCACTCTTTATCCCAATTTTGGGTCCTTCAAGGAGGTGTTCAAAGACAACGAACTGTGCAATCGAACTATAAGGCTTTATCACTCTCACGTAGCCATAGAAGTCAACAATTTTAAATTTTGGCGAAGCCCCTAGTACTCGGAAGGCCGAATTTGGGGCGCTATATACGCCTAAGTCGAGCTAGGCCGACTCCTCGCCTGAAGTGGAAAAAGTCTTTAAGGACTTGAGAACTCTCGAGCAGCGACCAACTCTCGCCTTATCATGACAGTCAGTTTTCGGCTTTCTCTACTGAGGTGCTTGTCCGGAAGAACCGGGACACAATTGCAATAGTTCTCCTAGTGCTACCTTGGCCGATATTGCGGAACGTAAGGTACCAAAACATGGGAGCCGGGAAAACCCGACTATTGACCCAAGACATGATTCGGAGCTGATGCATATAGTGCTATAAGTTCGGGTGCCGCCTTGTCACGAAAGTGTTCGGACTTCTCACGCCCGTATTTATGGGGTATACTGAAGCCCTCGGCGATCGGGTCGTACCAGAATTTACGGGTGTAATTTGTCGTAAATAAGGCATAAGGGAAAAAGTGTAATACAATAATAGACTAACGCTATGCATTGTTATTAAATAATACATCGAAGTGTATGGATACAAGTAGTGCAATAAGCAAAAAATAGGACTATTTGACATGTCCTATCCAAGGGCAAACTCGTATGGGTATTTAAAACAGGTGATTATTTCGATCGTTATCGGAGATCACTGGGGATTCCCTTGTACGTCTTACCTTCTTGCCTCCTTGGTATTTCCTTCCCGTAATGTGTCCAGCAATCAGACTGCCGAAAAGGGCTTCGAGAGAGTAAGGTCCTGAAAGAGAAAAAAAATATAAAGGTATACAGCCCTTGGGGCGGTTGAGCCGCATTGTGGGGCGTGTCCTGGCCGTGCCCGCGCCTATGCCCATGGTATTTTTAGTGCTTAATTATGTACGCGCGGCACAAATTTCGTTGCTTGATCGGGACTAGGATCGGAGGCCGAATTGCTAGGCGTAGCTCAGGACCACGTCTGACGATCCTGATGCGGTGTTACTGCACTTCAGCAGAAGGTGTCCAGGCTTTTGTCGCCGACCATTGGCGGTTTGCCTTAAAAGGCTGCTTTGTGCTTCGCCGCGAGGGTCATAGCAGGTGCTCCTCCGCGGAGCGAGCATTCAGATTTCCATTGACCGTTATAACCCCACGTGATCTGGCGGCATTTTGAGCTTGAGGTATGCATAATGCGGCACCGCATTGAATCTGGCAAATGCGGTTCGTCCGAGCAAAGGTGTGGTAGCCATCGCTGAACGGGACGATATTAACTCCTCGCTTGAGTTGTCCGAAGATCCGAAGACTACTTCCAGTGTGATTGAGCCTGTGCAACGGGCCTCTACACCTGGGATGACACCTTTAAAAGTGGTTTTAGTGGGTTTGATCCTTGAGGGGTCTATACCCATTTTGCGCACTGTATCCTGATAAAGCAGGTTCAGGCTGCTGCCGCCATCCATAAGGACTCGGGTGAGGTGAAATCCGTCAATGATGGGATCAAGGACTAATGCGGCAGAACCGCCATGACGGATACTAGTGGGGTGGTCCCTGATCGAAAGTGATCGGACAAGAAGACCATGGGTTGAACTTTGGGGCGATGGCTGCATCGCATAGACGCCCTTAGTGCACGCCTGCGTTCCCTCTTGGGAATATGGGTTGCATATATCATGTTCACCATTTTCACTTGGGGAGGAAATTTCTTCCGTCCTCCGTGTTCGGTGGCCGGACTCCTCCTCATTGTCGCTATGCAGCCCCTTTCCTTATTTTTAGTATTCAACTTGCCGGCCTGCTTGAACACCCAAAGATTCCTGTTGGTGTGATTGGCTGGCTTATCGAGGGTGCCGTGGATTTGACACGGCGATCGAGTATGCGGTCCAAACTGGACGGGCCCAGATTGCTTCTTTTGAACGGCTTTTTCCGTTGACCAGATTTAGAGCCACTAAATCCGGTATTGACACCGTGTCTGCGGCGCTGTCACCGTTGTTGCGGCGCTTTGTGTATGCATCGTGGTCTGCGTTACTATCTTTAACATCTGAATTGCCATGACTTCTTGATGTGTTGCTGAAAGCGAGCCTAATCGTATCTCGCCAGCATAAGCGGGTCATGAGCGCCATGAGGGCTGCCATAGACTTCGGCTTCTCCGCCCAAAGTGCGGGTGAGCCACTCCCGCGGATGTTATACTTAAATGCCGCTAAGGCCTCTTTGCATCCGGACAATCGACAATTTGGTTTTTCTTAGTTAGGAACCTGGTCTAGAATTTCTTGGCGATTCCCGGCTGCTGAGTTATATGGCTCAAGTCCTTGACATCCGGTGGTCACACATAAGTGCCCTGGAAGTTGTCAAGGAATGCATCTTCCAAATCCTCCCAACTACAAATGGAGTCTGCTGGCAAGCTATTCAGCCAATGTTGAGCTGGTCCTTTGAGTTTTAGTGTGAGGTACTTGATGGCATGTAGATCATCACCGCGAGCCATGTGGATGTGTAGGAGGAAATCCTCGATCCATACCGCCGGGATCTGTTGTACCATCATAAGATTCAATGTTTACGGGTTTAAATCCTCCGAATTCGTGGATCCATTACTTCATCGGTGAAGCATAGGGGTGTGCGACGCCTGCCGGTCTATATCACGACGCAGTTCATACGAGTCTTGTCTGCATTGTATTCAGCCCACCGGATTTGCTTTTAGTATATCTGGTGTGATTGGTCATCGTCCCGCTGGGGCGCGCCCGTGATCCGTAGATCGATCTTTGCATGTTTTGCTTTGTTTTCCAATACGTCCCACAGTGTCCCGCGTGTTGCCCCGGCCTTGGTACTTTTCTTTGAATGGCGGCGGGTGTGGGCTGGACTTCCGGGCTTATATGCCTCTCTGTCTCGGCCACAAGGTGGTCGAACCGCCGCATCATACGCTGGTGATGTAGGTTTTAATGCTTCCTCCTCTAGTTGGGGTAGCAACCGCGCTTTGGGTCACTCTTGGTTGGGCGCTCGAGTTCGTATTCCTCGACGCCAGACTTCAGATCCATCTATCCGCTTAGCAGATATTGATCAGCTCGCTTGTTGTTGCTTTTAAATCAGGCTCGTTCTTTGTGGCTATAAGCGCTTGAAGCGCTCGCTTGACGGATCCTCGTGCATGATAAATTCTTCATCGCCGAGGCTCACCTCGTCTTCCGAGAGAGGCATGTACTTGTCATCCTCTGGTTCTTCGTTCACGCTGCCTGCCTCGAGGGCTAGCTTGTTCATCCTCCCGCCGAGGTCCGGCTGGATGGGATTATCATTGTCTTTTGGCACTATCCGGATCGTTATTTTCTCTTGTGCCGTATCGCTGCTTTTGCTATGGCCGAGATTCTAGAGCGGCGCCACCGACGCCGGTGCTTGGATTGCTTCTTGGAGGGGATTATCCTCTCGTTGTCTTATCGCCATCCTCTTCTTTGGGGTGTCCACCATGTATATGTCATGCGATGAGGTGGCAGTCCAGCTACTACGTGGGCGGTGAGTTCTTGTTAAATCTCCTGCATCATCGTCCATTCCGTCGATGTCTTCGGAGTCAAGTCGAGCATGTCGGTTAAATCGCCGATGGTGGTTACTAAGTGGGTGGTGGGTGGGGAGCGAATTTCTTCGCCGTCCGCATCCCATTCTAGCCGGACATAGATTCGCCAAGTGTCTCTGACAGGAGAGTGACCTCAATCGAAGTTTAGCACGCCGCCAAAGGGCGAGTGCTAAAGATATCCGCGAGGTAAACTCCATGATCGGGTGCCCAATCGGATTCTCTAGGTACGGACACAGCGGCTCGGATCCCATGGCCGGGGCGACTCCAACGGTTCGCAACACGGGTTTTGTGGGAGGTGAAGTCAATATTTGGCTCTATCGCCAGAGTATGCAGCCTCCGTGGTGGGGTCCATCCACCCGCCCCTCGATGGCGCAATTTTTCCGGATTAAGGCTGGAGGAGTCGCGTGTGATCTCGAACACCGTCCGACGGCAGAGCTTGGAAGTTGTGCTGCCGTGATCCCGGCGCACCTGATATGGGCTCGAATCCGTCGAAGATCAAGTTTCAGCGGATGGCGGCAGATAGTTCAAGTTTCCAAACCTGACACGATGGCGGCTGGGCGTAGCTCTCGACCTGCTCCAGATGGCTGCGAGTTGGCCCGGCACGGTGCCGCCCGAATACTGAAGATCCGCTGTGGGAGGAAAACCTCACCTGGATCACATCGCTGCCGATGATCGAAGGAGCCATCTAGCCTTACGGTGACGGCACAGCGGAACTCTCAATGAAAGTACCAATGTCGGTGTCAAACCGTAGATCTCGGTAGGGGGTCCCGAACTGTGCGTCTAAGGCGGATGGTAGTAGGAGGCGGGGGACACGATGTTTACCTGTGTTCAGGCCCTCGATGGAGTGTAATACCCTACTTCCTGCTTGATTGATCTTGATGATATGAGTCTTACAAGAGTTGATCTACCACGAGATCGTAGAGGCTAAACCCTAGAATCTAGCCTATGGTATGATTTTCGTTGTCCTACGGACTAAACCCTCTGGTTTATATAGACACGGGAGGCTAGGGTTACTGAGTCGGTTACAAGGGAGGAGATCTACATATCCGTCGCCAAACTTGCCTTCCACGCCAAGGAGAGTCCCATCCGGACATGGGTCAAGTGTTCAATCTTATATCCTCATAGTCCAGTCCGCCAAAGGATATAGTCCGGATGTCCGAGGACCCCTAATCCAGACTTCCTCACACGCACTAGCACTTCGCTGGTGTGGGCGGCGGCGAGCTGCGTGAGACCGTGATGCGCTTCCAACTTCTAACCAGGTTAGAAGGGGCTCACACGGTCTCGTGGTCGCACGCCGCCCGCTTCGCCGTCTGAAGCCGCAAGCTGGCTTTGGTGCGCGTCATGCAGTGGCGCATAGAGCTCTTTCCATGGCAATGCCCGGGGCTCCGGCATCACGGTGTCGCTTCATCGCACACGGCTGGGAAGGCCGCGCACGGTGCTACTGTTGGGGCACCGAGAGGTTGCCGCATCGCCCGTGGGTAGCACGGCCCCGCCCCCGGACCCAACAGCGTGTGGCTCGTCGTCTAGGATTCGAACGACGCCGCTCGCCTGGCTCCGATCGCCATAGTGTCGTGGATGCTCGTGGGCCACTTCTTCGGCCCCATCTGTGGCCACCCGGTCGCCTGTCCATGCCGGCGCGGACGGGCCGGCTCCGGGTGACCCGATCGCTATGATCCCCTTTCTCTTGGGGGCCATGGTGATGATGAAGTAGATGCGCTAACCTTCGAGCTGGATTTTCACAGCTTGCGCCCCTACCTAGTGCGCCAAAGATGTTGGTGGAAACGACACCTATCGGATCACGGGAATCCCTTCTCACGGTCAAGATGCTGGGCTGTGGAAAGAGCGGGTTTAAGAGATCAACACGGGAAATTTATCCAGTGTCTGGGACGCAAGTGATGTGTAATACCCTACTCCTGGGCTTGTGTTTATCCGGTGTTCTTGGACTAGCTACAAAACGTGTAGGGTCCAAAAGTTCGAATCCACTCTCGACGCCGCGGGCCTCCTTTTTATAGTCAAAGGGGCTGCCACAAAGTGGCGGCACGTGGAGGTGGAAAGTTGTACAATAGTCGAATTTATCTTTGGCACCGTAGGACAAAAACACATTAAATGTGCTACTTGGGTGTCCTCTTACTTTTATCGGGACGGCAATGAGGCCCGTCCGTCTGCCGCTTCGCTTTGTTCGGACATGCGCCCAGGTGGCGAGGCATGCAGCACCATGTAGGCTGGCAGGCTGCTGAGCTGGTGTGGTGGCAGGGTCTTCACGAAGATCTGCATGCCACCATGTAGGCGCTTGACTAGTTGGTTTAGGAGCCACGTATTGCCACGTGGGTACCTGCTTAGTTGGTGGGTCAGCCACTGAGTTGGGGCGGCGACGGGGCAGCAAGGCCTTGCATGCGATTTGGCTGATATTCCCAAAGAAGGGTCTTGGCGGGGTTTGTGGGCGCCCTCGGCAAGAGTCTTGCCGGGCCTCAGGGCATCCTAGGCAAGGAGCCTAGCTGTTGTCTTGTTTTCTGGTTCCTACCTAGGCCTCGCAGCCCTTTGTCTTCACAAAGATCTCAGATGCCACCATGGAGGCACCTCCCAGCCTTGGTTCCAATGTGGTTGATGGCGCCGAACTTTTAGACTCAAGGGTGGCGGCCGCGTTGGTGTTGGGCAAGTTGCCCCGGCAAGGCTCTTGCCGGGTCGTGAAGGCCACCCCGGCAAGGGCCTTGCCGGGGGAGTTTCACCGCCCTCCGCTCTTTATGCTTCGGTCTTGAGCATGCCTCTGGTACACGTGTAGCACGCGGGGGTTTACCCAGGTTCGGGGCTCTCCAGAGAGATAATACCCCCACTCCTACATGTTTGTATGTATGTGGCATATCTGCGGTACAGAGTGCTCCTGGAGCTGTATTGGACTGAAGGCAGTAGCCAAGAGCTAGCTAGCTAGTGTGTGGCGTCAGAGCCAGGGAGCCATTATGGCCGGCTAGTCTTCCTGTAAGGCAGGTGTGAGCACTTGGGCATGCATGCCCATAAGGGAGTGGAGGGGATGGATGGCTGGCTAGCTCCCTCTTATAGTGTGAGGGTAGCTTACATCCAAAGCTAGGTGGGTATGGTCTGTGGTGGCCCACCCACCAACTACACTATTCCAGATGTTATGCGAGGTGACATGATGCACAGGCTATAGTGCGCCACTAGTCGCTAATAGTGTCAGGTACTGCCGTCACGTCTGCGGTATGATTGTCTTGTCGATGTCGGGTCGGAGCTGCAGTTGACTCCGCGTAGCAGTGTGTCAGGCCGGAGCAATGGACGGGGAGCAGCCGGGTTCGGCAAAGGGCGCTGCGCTCGACGCTGCCCCGAGCCGGATGGCGGCCGGGCCGGAGCCGGATCGAGGGGCTTTGCTAGCCCCGGCGTCTTGAAATATTGTCTCACCTTCTTCGTGGTACCCGTGGTCAATTACCTCGACAAGAGCCTCCGAGCCTCCGCAACTTGGGAAAGTTAGGTGAGGTTTTTAGCCGGGTGTTGATGTATAAGATGCTTGATGGCGGTCGGCATCAGGCTGCAGCCAGCCGCGCTTGCTTGTAGGGCGCCGCGAGCGCACTCCACCGGGTGTAGCCTCCGAGCCTCAGGCAACTTGGAAAAGTTGGGTGGAGGGTCCTGTTGTTGATGATGAAGCCTACTGCAACGCCGAGGTGTTTGGCGCGACATAGAGTCCACCGGGTAGCCGCCAGCGCTGGACGCAGGGTCTACCGATCGGTCATGGTGCGGACGTAGGGTCCGCCGGATCGATGGTGTCGGGCGCAGACGCAGGGGGTCCGCCGACTGATGCAGTTGCTGACAAAAGGGGCTACTGCTCGGCTTGCTTCTGGGGCGGGCCAGCTCACCCACTTGGTGTAGCCTTCGAGTGAGGAGGGGTTCCCACGGAAATGATCATGCAAAAGACAAAGTTAGTCTGCGTGCAGATATATCAAATGTTTGCTTTTGGCATTGCAAGTTTTATGCGGATGGTGTCAACTCGCTTCGCTCCAGCCCCTTCAATCTTTTTTTTTCATGTCCTCCGCCCATTGGCTTTGCGCGCTCTTGCTGGACAGCGCTGCGATGCTCCTGTGGGCTGAGAGTGGGCCGCGGAGTGGAGTGTACAGACTCGAACTGGGAGCAGATTCACCAAGCGAGATACTCATAAAGCAAATGGCCCGGGGTTGTCGAACCATTTTTCTTTTCTTTGACGCTTTTTGCGTGGGTGGCCTACCAGCGTTTTCGCTCGCTTATCGGACATCTGTGGCTGTGGTCTGTGGGCTGATAGTGGGCCTTCGGTTCGCGTGTGCAAGCTACTCCGCCGCGGAATGAATGCCTCGTGCCAGCGACCAGCCTCCTCGCCCGACCTGGCCGGCACTGGGCCGAATACGGTGGTGCATAATCTATATAAATTGAGTTGGTCCTCGGCGCCGCTTCAAGGGTTATCCATGTTTTGTGCGATGCAAAAATATGCGGGTGAGGAGCTCACATTGCTTTTGGCGCAGAGGTGGAGATGATCTCCGCAGGCCGCCTCAATCCTCCGGGTCTTGAGGGACGCCCAGCAGTCGGGCTCGACCGGTCAGCCGTCGAGGCGAACGGCGCTGGTTGGCTCATCGCCGGCCAAAGGCCGGAGCAGAGGCGGTCCAGCCAAGCTTGGCACAGCCGGCAGTAGTAAGCTCGCGACCGACCGTCCGAATGGCGAAAAGGACGGGCCAGCCGGACGCTTTTTTTTTTTCGTCAGCCGGGCACGGACATATACTTTTTTTATTTTTCTTCCGCCAGCCGCGGGCAGCCGGAAGTTCTTCTACACGAGCAGCCGACTTGGTGCTTTCCTTTTCTTTCTCGAGCAGCCGACCTCTCTCTCCCTTTTTTTCTTTTTCTTAGCACCCGGCCCGACTCTTTTCCTAACAATGATTCTCTTCTTTTTCTTCTTTCTTCTTCTTCTCGCTCTCACCGGCCCGGAGCACACGGGCGGTTACGCAGCTGCCGAAGCCGGAGGAAACCAGCCCGTGAGCACGGAGCCGGCAGCTGCCGGGCGCCGAGGCCTCGGCAGCGGCCGGGCCGGTGGGCAGGCGAGTGCCAGGTGGCCGGGCCGGTGCGTGGCAGAGGGCAGCGGCCGGACCGAGCAGACGGGGTTGGCGAGGCTGGCAAGTGGCAAGGCCGGGTGGAGGGCGAGGGCGGAGCTGGGCGTGATGGGAGCCGCCACCGGGAGAGGCGGGCTGGAACGCTGAGTCGGCGAAAGCGCAGGGGCATCCGGCCATGAAGGAGGTAGCCGGGCACTCAACTGTCGTGGAGCAGGTGGCGGCAGAAGACCCGGCTTGGGACGCATAAGGGAGGCGGAGCAAAGCGGAGACATGGCGCCGCGGGCGCCAAAAAGGAAAATGGTGCAGAGGCGGCCGCCGGCCCAGGGCAGCGGTCGGGCCGGGCCAGCTGGCGCTGGGAGGAGCATGCGGGCCGGGCTCAAGGCAGCCCGCCGAGGATCAGATGCACACGTAGGCGCGACGCTGGAAGGCCGGGCCGCCAGTGGCTGGCAGTAGAGGGATGTTGTCGACCCCGATTCCAAATCACATTGACCTAGCCGGTAACACCTCCATATCACTTTGCGGCCTCACGCACGGTATTCCCACGGGTGTCACCTTTACCATGGCCCGGGACCGCTTGTGTCTTTTGGCTCACGATATGACAAAGGTCGCTAGCATCCACATGATAAAGAACCCGGGCCGACATGGCTAGTCGTGGAACTCCAAGCGGCACTAACCTATGGGGACAGTATACATGAATCACATCGAGCATGTCTGGTCATCAACGTATAGATTCGGGTTGTAGCATCGGGCTAACAGGACTGCAGATTCCGCTGTCAGCAGTGTGCTAGGTGACTCAATAACACCGCGTGACATTTCCTCAAGGGATGTATTATAGGAACGACGCGTGAGACACATGGCCACCAAGTGTCCAAGCAGTAGTGCTGGCTAGCAGGACTCCGGTGAACCTCAGAAGCGGACTACTATCGGCTCGGAAGCACGTAGACTACATTTCCCCATATGAGAGGCTGCCAAGGATAAACAACTAGTTTGTTTGATCCCACCGATACCAAGCATTTCAATCATACACGCAATATGCCCGATATGAGTAAATACAACAAGGCATCACAACAAAACTCTACAACTCAAAGTACTTTATTTAGAAGGCTCCGAGGAGCCATACATAACATATCCATACAGGTAGGGGTCACATGACCCAATACTCAAGTCATACAACATACAAACACATGCGGAAGCTAACTAGTCTGAGTACAGACTTTAAAAAGAAAGAAGGCTTGTTGAAGCCTTTCTATCTACAAAGGGCCCTTCACAAGCCTTGGATCACCACCGGGTGGCTAGTTCACTCGTCGGATGTCAAGGTCTACATAGAACCCATCGGAAGGCGCAAGTATGTCGCCCTAAAACATTAATTAAGCAAACATGAGTACGGAGGTACTCAGCAAGTCTTACCACGTAATCCTATCATACATGCACATTCTCAAGAAAGGTGGTGGGGTTATTTGCAGCAAGCCAGCTTTGACTCTTGGCTAAGCTATCCCACGTGACACCACTTGAAAAGCATTTATCGCACACGAGTCCACTAATCACCATCACAATACTCCACTGCGTGGATCCTCTCTCGTCATCCCACGAGAGGGCCATCCGCGGTACTCTACTACTTATCTTGAGGCTTTTAGTAGTATACATTTACTTGTCTATGAACTGATATAGGTAACCTGTAAGTCCTTCTCCGTGGACACGGCTATTCAATAGATCATATTAACCCTGCAGGGTGTACTTCTTCACACACGCTCTCACCACTTACCGCCGTTTACACGACATGTACTCGGCAACCTTCAAGCCGGAAGCCCAACGTGGGTGTCGGCCACAGCCTACCTAAACACACAAGTCCCAAGTCCAGTTGATCGCCTATTCGGGTTCCATCCGCAGGAGTCCGACCGAGGTTTCCCATACGGCCCCGAACGATGTGTACAGGGTTCGAGACACCAAACGAGCGAATCGGGTACACCAGACCACGGTGCCTACCAACACAACCCACCCCTACGGTCCACGCTATGCGGCTCCCCAAAGATGCTACAAACACCGAAACTACTTGCAACTCCCGGACCGAGGACAAGAGTGGTTAAGAAGTTTAGAGGGTCAATTAAGGATCCCAATGCGTGGTAGTAACTGCTTCATGGATCACAAACACAGATCTCAGCCTTCTTAGGGACGGCTTCAATGAAACAACCCACCATGTACTCCTACATGGCCTCTCATCGATACCTTTACCAAAACGTGTTCAACACTCTCACTCTCAACCAACACAACCTTTCACTCCAGTTCATCATCCCGATGAGCCAGACCTGTCACAACTCTAAGCATAGCAAGCATAGCATGGTAGGAATCACAAACATGGCTCAATCAACTCCTACACATACTAGTGGGTTTCATCTAGTTACTGTGGCAATGACAGCTCATGCAAAAGGAAGTGGGTTCAACTACCGTGAGCACACAAACATTTTGAATCGCGTGGCCTTAATGCAAAGAAACGAGAGCAGTAAGCGAGAACATGGGTTTGTATCGAATGATCAATGAGTTGCTTGCCCGATGGAACGGGGTAGAGTACTACCCTTCAGATGGATAGTCGAGGTTATCCTCGAGCGTAACCTATCACGAAAAAAGCATATCGAAAGTAAACACACATGACAATATGCAACAATATGATGCATGCTATGACATGGCAATATGGATGTGTGTTGGCCTAATGCAAGCTGAAATAATAGGGGATGAACTCATTTGAATCAAAGATTCAAATGATAGCTCATTTGAATTAGCCCTAAAGGTGCATTATCTTATTCTGGTTAAACAGCAAGGTTAACTTGTTTTAACATGCATGAAAACCTGTACCAATGGATAGAATGGATTTTTCTGATAAATTTTCATATATAAATCTTTGCATTTGGAGTTACAGATTAAAAGTTATAAGCATTTGAAATTTGAATTATATTCGGAATTAATGTTAGAATAAATCCAGAAATTAGATTAATGCGTCACCATGCGTCAAGATGACGTCAGTGGTCAACGGAGACGTCCTGTGTCAAACCTCGGCTAAAGGTCTGGGTGTCAGGGTAATTAGTTTAACTAAAAATTAATTGAACTAATCCTATTTAGTTAGCGGTGGTCGGGCCCCATCATCGCTGACTCATCGGAGTCAACCAGGCCCACCTGGTCAAAGTCCACGCTGGCTGCACGGCGACCAGCTAGCCGTGAGCCCGGACGCATGGGCGGAGGAAGTGCGTTTGGCGATTCCGGCGACCAAACGAGCTGCTGGAGGGTGGCTATGGGTAGCTGGGGGACAAGCTGCGGCTATTGGTGGAGTCGGTTTGGGGTCGGGTGGCGGGAGTCGGCGCCAAGGCTGACGAGCTAAGGCGGCCACCGGGTTCCCGGGCCAAGACGAATCTTGGGCTAGAGGGGTCGGTGAGGTGCGGGAGTGTACGGTTAGACCCCATGGGGTGCGGTGAGTGTGATGGACACCACGAGGTGGCCGGAGAGTGATCGGGAGCACGCCGGCCGATTTAACTCCACGGCGGCGGGAAAAGTGTGAGCTTGGTTCGGTTGCTACGCTGCCGAGAGCGAGAGAGAGAGGAAGGGGAGGTAGATGGGCTCACGGGCGATGCGTGAAGCCTCTCGCCGAGGTCGAGGGATGGACCGGAGCGACGACGGGCGCTGAAAGGGATCTCCGGCGATGGACTCGGCCGAGGGCGGTGTGGTGGATTCGGGGCACTAGAGCAGGCGGGGCTTAGCTAGTTTGGGGTAGTCGAGAGCGCGGAGACTCCCCGGACACGGTGAGGAGGAGCACGGACGGCGGGAGCACGATCCACGGCGATGGAGGCGGCGGCGGTGGCGTCGGCCATGGCGAAGGAGCGCGAGAGAGAGAAGCCGGGAGGAGAGGAGGTGTCCAGGGGTTCGGGAGAGAAGGGAGGGCGGTCTCACGTCGTGGTCAAGGGCGAGGGAAGCGGCGAGGCGGCGACCAGGTGCGTGGCACCCATGCGGTGCCCGCCCGTCGAAAGACTGTTGCTCACTGCCGAGCTAAGAAAGCCAATATGGCCAGGCGGTTAGGCTAGGCTGGGCCGGGGTGGGCCGGGTGGTTGGCGCTGTAAGTGTTCTCGAATTATTTTCCTTTTTCTGTTTTTCTGCAACTTTGTGGAGTTTTTAAAAATACCAAAACAGTTTCAAAAATCACCAAACTGCTCCTGGTCCATTGTTGGAATATTTCCAACATGAAACATTTTAGTTTGGCAATATTTGGGCATTTGAAATATTTTATATAATTTGAAATGATCAAACTCTGCTAATTATGATTAAATTCAATGACCTTGGGATGACCTAGAAAATGGTGCACCACTTTTAGCGAGGCTTTGAACCAAAAGCAAAGATGATGAACATTTTGAAGGGCATTTCAGGTTCATTGAAATAATTTTTAGTAAACCCTAGTTGAGTTAAGAGGGGTTCTGGGGGTTTTCTGTCTTCCCCATTTCAAATTCAAATGAAATTTAAACATGATGCACACACTAATGCATGGTCTAACTGGGATGTGACAACTCACCCCCACTTCAAAAGAATCTCGCCCCGAGATTTAGGATCTGCTAAGTAAAAAGGTGGGATACTCAAGTCGAAGACGATCCTCCCTTTCCCAAGTTGCTTCTTGCTCGGAATGGTTTGACCATTGAACCTTTAGAAACTTGATATTACGACGTCGAAAGTGGTACGCTTCGGCTTGATCAAGAATACGAACGGGATATTCTCGATAGGTGAGGTTATCTTGGAGATCAAAGCGTTTGCGTGGTCCACTCCACGGATAGGATCCGAGAAGCAACGCCTGAGTTGGGAAACGTGGAAGACATCATGGACTCTGGAAAAATGCAGAGGTAGTTCCAATTGGTAGGCAACTTCTCCTCGCTTGGCAAGAATGCGAAAGGATCCAATGTAACGAGGAGCCAACTTGCCTTTGATACCGAATCGATGGGTTCCCTTCAAAGGAGTAACCTGAAGGTAAGCCTTCTCGCCAATTTCATAAGCCATAGGCTTATGTTTGCGGTCATATTGACTCTTTTGACGCAGATTGGGCTGTTTTCAATTTTTCACGAACAACGCTAACCTGCTCTTCTCGCTTCCTGAATCATATCCGCCAAAGAGTTGTCTCTCCCTGGTTTCTGACCATTTAAGAGGCGTTCGACATTTCCGTCCATAAAGAATATCGAAAGGAGCTTTGCCTAAGCTGGCTTGATAGCTATTGTTATAAGCGAACTCGGCGAATGGAAGGCATTTCTCCCAATTCATGCCGAAAGAGATGACTGAAGCTCGAAGCATATCCTCTAGGATTTGATTGACTCGTTCTACTTGACCACTTGATTGGGGATGGAATGCGGTGCTGAAAGAGAGACGAGTTCCCATAGCATTTTGGAAACTTTCCCAAAATCGAGAGGTGAAGAGACTTCCACGGTCTGAGTTAATCTCCAAGGGAACGCCATGAAGAGACACTATTCTAGAGATGTACAAATCAGCTAGCTGGCTAGCGGTTATACTCTCACGAACGGGTAGGAAGTGGGCTACTTTGGAAAGACGATCGACGACAACGAAAATAGCAAGATTCCCTCTTTGGTCCCGGGAAACCCGGTAATGAAATCCATACCGATTTTATCCCATTTCCATTCAGGAATTTCCAAAGGTTGAAGGGTACCAAAGAGGCCGTTGATGCTCGCCTTAACTCGACTGACGACGCCGCAATTAGCAATGTATTGAGCGATTTCTCTCTTCATCCTAGTCCACCAAAACCTCTGGCGTAGGTCTTGATACATTTTAGTACTACCGGGATGAATGGTGAGAGGAGAGTCATGAGCTTCCATAAGGATCAGTTGTCAGTAGCTGTTGTTTCTTGGGAACCACCAAACGGTTCTCAAAGAAGACAACGCCTCGTTCATCTATGGAGAAACACTTAGCAGCTCCGCTTAGCAATGTTCTCCTTGATCCGAGATATTCACTCTATCATAACGCCGAGCAGCTATGATTCGATCCGTAAGGTTAGGTTTCGCCACTGTGGTGGAAAGGAATCCTCGAGGAACAATGTGAAGATTAAGCTTACGAAATTCCTTGTGGAGAAATGGTTGACTTTGTTGTAACATCAGATTGTTACAATAAGATTTGCGACTTAGTGCGTCAGCCATGACATTGGCTTTGCCTGGGGTGTAAGATATTCCTAAGTCGTAATCAGATCAATCTCGACCCAACGCCTTTGCCTCGAGATTCAAATCCGGTTGGGTGAAGATGTATTTCAGACTTTGGTGATCAGTGTAGATTTACGCAACGATTACCAAGAAGGTAATGTCGCCAGGTTTTGAGTGCATGAACCATCGCTGCAAGCTCTAGATCATGTGTGGGATAGTTATCCTCATGTGGACGCAACTGCCGGGAAGCGTAGGCAATCACATGACGATCTTGCATGAGTATGCAACCTAGTCCTTGTCGCGAAGCGTCGCAATAGATAATAAAGTCCTTAGAAAAATCTGGTGGAACAAGTACGGGAGCAGATGTCAGGTGTCTTTTCAGTTCCTGAAAGCTGAACTCGCACTGTGGTGTCCATTCGAACTTCTTATCTTTCTTGAGGAGTTCGGTTAGAGGTTTGGCAACTTTAGAGAAATTCTCGACGAAGCGGCGGCAATAGCTCGCTAAACCGAGGAAACTCCGAACTTGCTTGACCGATTCAGGTGGAGTCCAACAAGGACGGCTTGAACTCGCTTCGGGATTGACAGAATGCCCTTACCGTAGATTACATGGCCTAGGTAGGTCACTTACGTAACCGATGGGGAACGTAGTAATTTCAAAATTTTCCCACGCACACACAGGACCATGGTGATGGCATAGCAACGAGAGGGGAGAGTGTTGTCTCACGCACTCGTGAGACCGTGGCGGAAGCGATCACAACGTAGAGGAAGTAGTCGTACTTTCTCCTCGCGATCCTGCCGATCCCAGCGCCGTTATTCGCACCTCCGAGTCGATGATGACGTGAGGAAGTAGTCGTCACGTTCTCCTCACGATCCAACCGATCACAGCGCCATTACTCCGGCGCCTCGAGTTCTTGGCACACGCTCAGCTCGATGACGCCCACGGGCTTCGATCCAGAAAGCTCCGGGAGGGGAGTTCCACAAGACGACGGGCGTGGTGACGATCTTGATGTTTCACTGCCGCAGGCTTCGCCTAAGCACCGCTACAATATGACCGAGGTGGAATATGGTGGAGGGGGCACCGCACACGGCTAAGGAACGATCTCAAGGATCAACTTGTGTGTCTATGGGGTCCCCCCTGCCCCGTATATAAAGGAGCAAGGGAGGGAGGAGGTCGGCCCTATGTTTGGCGCCAAGGGGAGTCCTACTCCCACCGAGTAGGATTCCCTTTCCTAGTCCAACTAGGAATCCTTCCATGTAGGGGAGGAAGGGAGAAGGAAGTGGAGGAGTAGGAAGGTGGCGGCCCCTTTCCCTAGTCCACCCGGACTAGAGGGAGGGGCGCAGCAGCCTTTTTCCTCTTCCCACTAAAGCCCATCAAGGCCCATTACTTCTCCTGTAACTACCCGGTACTCGAAAAATACCCGAATCACTTTCGGAACCTTTCCGAACTCCGAATATAGTCGTCCAATATATCGATCTTTACGTCTCGACCATTTCGAGACTCCTCGTCATGTCCCCGATCTCATCCGGGACTCGAACTCCTTCGGTACATCAAAATACATAAACTCATAATAACCGTCATTGAAACCTTAAGCGTCGTGGACCCTACGGTTCGAGAACAATGTAGACATGACTGAGACACATCTCCGGTCAATAACCAATAGCGGGACCTGGATGCCCATATTGGTTCCTACATATTCTACGAAGATCTTTATCGGTCGCACCAAGCATAACAACATACGTTGTTCCTTTTGTCATCGGTATGTTACTTGCCCGAGATTCGATCGTCGGGTATCCAATACCTAGTTCAATCTCGTTATCGCAAGTCTCTTTACTCGTTCCGTAATACATCATCTCACAACTAACTCATTAGTTGCAATGCTTGCAAGGCTTATGTGATGTGTATTACCGACAAGGCCCAGAGATACCTCTCCGACAATCGGAGTGACAAAACCTAATCTCGAATACGCCAACCCAACAAGTACCTTTGGAGACACCTGTAATACTCCTTTATAATCACCCAGTTACGTTGTGACGCTTGGTAGTACCTAAAGTGTTCCTCCGTAAACGGAGTTGCATAATCTCATAGTTATAGGAACATGTATAAGTCATGAAGAAAGCAATAGCAACATACTAAACGATCAAGTGCTAGGCTAACGGAATGGGTCATGTCAATCAGATCATTCTCCTAATGATGTGATCCCGTTAATCAAATGACAACTCATGTCTATGGTTAGGAAACATAACCATCTTCGATTAACGAGCTAGTCAAGTAGAGGCATACTAGTGACACTCTGCTTGTCTATGTATTCACACATGTATTATGTTTCCGGTTAATACAATTCTAGCATGAATAATAAACATTTATCATGAAATAAGGAAATAAATAATAACTTTATTATTGCCTCTAGGGCATATTTCCTTCAAGAACTAGAATTCACACTTAGAGAATTTGGCATAAAGGCGGTGCTCTCAAGTTTCATCAACACTAGCCTTAGATGTTCGCATGTTCTTCATCATTCTTGGAGTAGATGAGTATATCATCGAGGTATACCACAGCGAATTTATCCAAATACTCCATGAAGATTGAGTTCATTAACCGAGAAAAGGTGGCTGGAGCATTGGTTAATCCGAAGGACATGACAAAGGTACTCGTCATCGCCATAACGAGTAACAAAGGCCGCTTTTAGGAATGTCCCCGTTCTTGATTTTGATTTGATGGTAGCCCAACCTCAAATCCGTCTTGAAAAGATCGAGGATCCAATGAGCTGATCATACAGTGTCGTTGATCCCGGGAGCGGATACTTGTTCTTGATAGTGACCAAATTGACAGTCGATAATCCACAACCATCCGATCCGCGCCATCCTTCTTCTTGACGAAGAGGACGGGCAAGCCCATGGAGATGAACTAGGACGGATGAAACCCTTTTGCAAGGACTCATCGAGTTGCTTCTTAAGTTCAATAGTTCTAGGGGTGCCATCTTATAAGGTCTTCTAGAGATTGGGACGGTTCCGGGAACAAGATCTATCACGAACTCGACATCCCCCGCTGTGGAACACCCGCAGTTCTTCCGAAAGACATCCGGAAAATCACGGACTACCGGAATATCTGCTAAGTCCGAAGGGATTACGTTTAAGGTGTAAAGTCGGGCGCTTGGACACTCGGGTTAAAACATTAACCGTTTTGCCCGAAGAATGAGTGAGTTGAACAGTTCTAGTAGAGCAATCAATCTTAGCATAATGGGCTGACATCCAGTCCATACCCAAGATGATGTTTATGTCCGAGGACTTGAGAGCTATTAAGGAAGCAAGAAAGACTAATTGTCGACAAGAATTTCATTCCCATGACTTATTCTAGAGGTTGGCCATCTAGAACCAGGGGTCTGAATTTCCATGGAGGTGTGCATGTCACGTAATGTGGTGTTGTGCAATCGAGCATAGCTCTTAAATAAAATGAATGAGATGCTCTAGTATAAAAAAAGAACAGTTGCGGATGACAATTAACAAGGAGCGCATCGAGAACGACGTTGGGATCCTCATAGGTTTCCTCACCTGAAACATAGTTGACGTGGCCACGGGCAAAGGGCACCGGTTTAGCATAGGGCACCTTTCCTGCTGGTTTACCACGGCCAACAGATTTTCCGCTCCGACTGGGGTTGTTCTGGGGACACTCGCGGATGTAGTGGCCCGTCTCTCCACATTTGAAGCAAGTTATCATATTGGGACGTGGAGCAGCACTAGCAGCAGGGCCTCCATAAGTCTTGGGCGGAGCATATTGCTGGTTGGGGCGAGGCGCCTCAAAGGATGGGCTCGGGGTGAACTCGGGTGGCGAGCAAGATGTGGAATCCAAACCCGGCGCTTCGGGATCCAGAGTCTGATGAAGATCCAGAATCACGGATGTGCTTGCGTGAAGCTTCAAAATCAGACTGCCCAGCTTATCGATAGCCTTATTGACTAACCGAAAGAGGTGCACTCATGCAGACGGAGATCACGACGAAGCTCGGGCTGAGTCCCTCATGAACCTTGCTCGCTTCTTGGCATCGGTAGAAACTTCTTCAGAGCATAACGTGTACATTTCCCAAACTCACGGCCGTAAGTATCCATCGTCAGCCTACCTTGGGTGAAATTGTAGAATTCCTCCCTTTGCGATCCATGAGACCTTCCGGGATGTGATGCTCACGGAAAGCGGCACTAAATTCAGCCCAAGTAGTAATTTGTCCAATCGGACGCATAGCCTCATAATTCTCCCACCAAGGCTAGCGGTGGCCTTCGAGGTGATAGGCAGCAAAAGTAACCTTATCAGCTTCAGCCACGCTAGCGTAACGCAGCTTGTGGTTGATGCTGCGAAGCCAATCATCCGCCGAGAGGCTCAACGGAATATTTGAACTTCGTGGATACAAAGCTTGACGAAGTCATTGAGTGACACCGAATCATTTCTTGGTCAAGGCGTGCGGTGTTTTGCTCAATCCGCCCAAAGAGGCGTATTGGTCTCACGCTTATTATGCGCTCGCTCAAAGATAACCTCGGCCAAAGATGGCGGTTGAGGCAGATTTGCATTTCCAGCTGGCTGCTTCGCCTGCCCCGGAGCGCAGGATTGTTATGGTGTTGACCATCCCGGGAACAAAACAATGGTTTAAACCAGGATGGCAGAATTTAGCAAGGAAGTGCGGAATGTAATGGATAACACGGAACGCAGAGATGTTCATCAAGATGACATGGTAATATAAAACTGCCATATATATACCAACGTTCATACACACCACACGTAGTTTAGTACAAGCCCAACGGAGTACAACTATGGTGAAAGGCGTTACATCTCATCGGAAGCATTCCAACTCCTATACATTATTTTTCTACACTTCCGGAATGATACACACTAAGTCATATTCCACAAGTCACGCAGGACGGCGGAAATACAACTATTACAATACTAGGGATACTACTACTACTCGCATAGCTCCGTAGTAGTCCTCATAGAAGTCACCACCCAAGCTCGAAGTGGAACATGATCATCCTAAATAGACGCATCACTCAGGGGCTTATGGACCAAAGGGGCTCGGATGTGGACATGGTCCAACAAACGGCGGCAGACGAGGCCCACGAGGAGGAGTGATGCCTCCTACCTAACGCCACTCCATAACGTCTGGCAGACCAGCCCGCACTGGGTACAAGTCCCTCATGTCCATGTATCCGGCTTGCACGGCAGGTGCAAACCGAGTCAGAGTAGCCCAGTGATCAGCACGGGCATTAAAGAGCTCCATACGCAAGGCCCGGTTTTCACGGTCCTTGTCTTCCAAAGATCTCCGTGGTGGTGCGAAGAAGTGAGTTCTCATGGGATGCATCGCTGTACATACCTGGAAGGTAACCATGCGCCTGTGGAGGGATGCGGCATGTAGCGGAAATCGGTGTTGCACAAAGCAAGGCGCTTCGCTCGAATAATAGTCATCATGGAATAGGTCAGCATCTTGCACGGACATCCCAATAGTGATCCCAAGTCCATAAGAATAGTGGAGCGGTTCAAGAGCTCCGGGATAAGATGGATAAATCCTGACCGCAGTACGTATATTGGCTTTGATTAAAATCCCTAAACCGCTCCTCGACGGTATATTCAGATACCATCGGTAACCGGTCTCGACCATCACTCGAACCAACATTGCCGTGTGACCACACACATCAATGCAACGGGTCGGACGAACCACTTGGTTACGGGGACGGTGGCCATCCGAAAACACAGCCACAATGCAAAGACATTAGAATTTCTAGGGAAAATCGGGCAAAGATAACATCTCAGAAATGCTCAAAAACAGATTTGAGACATTCATAATCAGATTGCAAAGCCACACAACAACATCATATCAAGGTTACGATTCAACCGGTAGCATACCAAAATAATAGAAACTGAATCGAGGATGTAACCAACAATCCTATAAGTTACTACGGATTAGTAACACGTGAACTCGATAGAGAGAAGAGAGCCTAGTCCTATACCCACGTAGAATGAGAAGAGGATGACTCGAGATCGTGAGGGCATAAGGTAAAGGAGTAAAAGAGCCTTACGTTCCTCCCACAATCAATTCCCCTTCATATAACTAAAGCATTTCTAGACTCAACATCGACCAGTTTGGCTTAGCGAACCTACAGCAGCCCCGCTCGATGCCAACGCTGCCAGACCCCGATTCCAAATCACATTGACCTAGCCGGTAACACCTCATATCACTTTGCGGCCTCACGCACGGTATTCCCACGGGTGTCGCCTTACCATGGCCCGGACCGCTTACGTCTTTTTGGCTCACGTGATATGACAAAGGTCGCTAGCATCCACATGATAAAGAACCGGGCCGACATGGCTAGTCGTGGAACCCAAAGCGGCACTAACCTATGGGGACAGTATACATGAATCACATCGAGCATGTCGGTCATCAACGTATAGATTCGGGCTGTAGCACTGGCTAACAGGACTCCGGTATTCCGGCTGTAGCAAAGTGCTAGGCAGACTCAATAACACCGCGTGACATTTCCCGAAGGGACGGACATAGGAACGACGTGAGACACATGCCGGCCAGATCAAGTGTCCAAGCAGAGTGCTGGCTAGCAGGACTCCGTGAACCGGCAGAAGCGGACTACTATCGCTTCGGAAGCACGAGACTACATTTCCCCATATGAGAGGCTGCCAAGTATAATAATATAGTTTGTCGGATCCCACCGATATCAAGCATTTCAATCTTACTCGCAATATGCCCGATATGAGTAAATACAACAAGGCATCACAACAAAACTCTACAACTCAAAGTACTTTATTTAGAAGGCTCAGGAGCCATACATAACATATCCATACAGGTAGGGGTCACATGACCCAACACTCAAGTCATACAACATACAAACACATGCGGAAGCTAACTAGTCCGAGTACAGACTTTTAAAAAGAAAGAAGGCTTGTTGAAGCCTTTCTATCTACAAAGGGCCCTTCACAAGCCTTGGATCACCACCGGTGGCTAGTTCACTAAATGCCGATGTCAAGGTCTACATAGAACCCATCGGAAGGGGCAGTGTTGTCGCCTGAAAAACATTAATTAAGCAAACATGAGTATGGAGGTACTCAAGAAGTCTTACCACGTAATCCTATCATACATGCACATTCTCAAGAAGGTGGTGGGGTTATTTGCAAAGAAGCCAGCCTTTGACTCTTGGCTAAGCTATCCCACGTGACACCACTTGAAAAGCATTTGTCGCATTACCCAGTCCACTAATCACCATCACAATACTCCACCAGGATCCTCTCTCGTCATCCCACGAGAGGGCCATCCATGATACTCACACTTATCTTGAGGCTTTTCAGTAGTATACATTTACTTGTCTATGAACTGATATAGGTAACCCGAAGTCCTTCTCCGTGGACACGGCTATTCAATAGATCATATTAACCCTGCAGGGGTGTACTTCTTCACACACGCTCACCACTTACCGCCCGTTTACCACGACATGTACTCGGCAACCTTCAAGCCGGAAGCCCAACGTGGGTGTCGGCCACAGCCTACCTAAACACACAAATCCCAAGTCCAGTTGATCACCTATTCGGGTTCCATCCGCAGGAGTCCGCCGAGGTTTCCCATACGGCCCCGAACGATGTGTACAGGTTCCCGAGACACCAAACGGGCGAATCGGTACATCAACATTTGGTGCCTACCGCAACACAACCCACCCCTACGGCCACAAGCAGCGTATGCGGCCCCAAAGATGCTACAAACACCGAAACTACTTGCAACTCCCGGACCGAGGACAAGAGTGGTTAAGAAGTCGAGAGGGTCAATTAAGGATCCCAATGCGTGGTAGTAATCGTTTCATGGATCACAAACACAGATCTCAGTTCTTAGGGACGGCTTCAATGAAACAACCCACCATGTACTCCTACATGGCCTCTCATCGATACCTTTACCAAAACGTGTTCAACACTCTCACTCGAACCAACACAACCTTTCACTCCAGTTCATCATCCCGATGAGCCGACCTGTCACAACTCTAAGCATAGCAAGCATAGCATGGTAGGAATCACAAACATGGCTCAATCAACTCCTACACATACTAGTGGGTTTCATCTAGTTATCGTGGCAATGACAGTCATGCAAAGGAAGTGGGTTCAACTACCGTAGCACACAACATTTTGAATCGCGTGGCCTTAATGCAGTAAACGAGAGCGAAGCGAGAACATGGGTTTGTATCGGAATGATCAATGAGTTGCTTTTCGATGGAACGGGGTAGAGTACTACCCTTCAGATGGATAGTCGAGGTTATCCTCAAGCGTAACCTATCACGAAAAAGCATATCGAAAGTAAACACACATGACAATATGCAACAATATGATGCATGCTATGACATGGCAATATGGATGTGTGTTGGCCTAATGCAAGCTGAAATAATAGGGATGAACTCATTTGAATCCAAGATTCAAATGATAGCTCATTTGAATTAGCCCTAAAGGTGCATTATCTTATTCTGGTTAAACAGCAAGGTTAACTTGTTTTAACATGCATGAAACCTGTACCAATGGATAGAATGGATTTTTCTGATAAATTTTCATATATAAATCTTTGCATTTGGAGTTACAGATTAAAAGTTATAAGCATTTGAAATTTGAATTATATTCTGGAATTACTGTGTTAGAATAAATCCAGAAATTAGATTAATGCGTCAGCCATGCGTCAAAGATGACGCCGTGGTCAACGGAGACGTCCAGGTCAAACCCGATAAAGGGCCCGGGTGTCGTGGTAATTAGTTTAACTAAAAAATTAATTGAACTAATCCTATTTAGTTAGCGGTATCGGGCCCCATCTGCCGCTGACTCATCGGAGTCAACCAGGCCCACCCGAGTCAAAGTCCACGCCGGTCTGCACCGGCGACTAGTCAGCCGGGCGAGCCCGACGCGCGGAGGAAGTGCGTTGGCGATTCCGGCGACCAAACGAGCCATGAGGGTGGCTATGGGTAGTCGGGGACAAGCCGCGGCTATTGGTGGAGTCATTTGGGTCGGTGGCGAGTCGGCGCCGGCTGACGAGCTAAGCGGCCACCGGGAGTTCGGCCAAGACGAACTTGGGCTAGAGGGGTCGGTGAGGTGCGGGAGTGTACGGTTAGACCCCATGGGGTGCGGTGAGTGTGATGGACACCACGAGGTGGTCGGAGAGTGACCGGAGCACGCCGGGCGATTTAACTCCACGGCGGCGGGTGCGGGTGAGCTTGGTTCGGTTGCTACGCTGCTCGAGAGCGAGAGAGAGAGGAAAGGGGAGGTAGATGGGCTCACGGGCGACACATAGAAGCTCTCGTCGAGGTCGGGGACGGACCAGAGCGACGACGGCGTTGAAAGGGATCTCCGCGACGGTGGACTCGGCCGAGGGCGGTGTGGTGGATTCGGGGCACTAGAGCAGGCGGGGCTTGGCTAGTTTGGGGTAGTCGAGAGCGGCGGAGCTCCTGGACACGGTGAGGAGGAGCACGGACGGCGGGGAGCACGTCTACGGCGATGAAAGTGCGCGTGGCGTGGCGTCGGCCATGGCGGAGGAGCGCGAGAGAGAAGCCGAGGAGAGGAGGTGTCCAGGGTTCGGGGAGAGGGAGGGCGGTCCACGCCGTGGCTGGGCGAGGGAAGCGGCGAGGGCGGCGACCAGGTGCGTGGCACCCATGCGGTGCTCACGTCGAGCACTGGGTTGCCTGTGGCCGAGCCAAGCAGTTACCATGCCGGCTGGCTGGGCCGGGCAGGTGGGCCGTGGTTGGCGCCAGTAAGCGCTTCTGAACTATTTTCCTTTCTATTTTTTCTGCAACTTTGTGGAGTTTCTAAAAATACCAAAACAGTTTCAAAAATCACCAAACTGCTCTCGGTCCATTGTTGGAATATTTCCAACATGAAACATTTTAGTTTGGCAATATTTGGGCATTTGAAATATTTTATATAATTTGAAATGCTCAAACTCAAATACTTATGATTTAATTCAAAGACCTTTGGATGACCTAGAAAATGGTGCACCACTTTTGGCGAGGCTTTGAACCAAAGCAAAGATGATGAACATTTTGAAGGGCATTTCAGGTTCATTGAAATAATTTTAGTAAACCCTAGTTGAGTTAAGAGGGTTCTGGGGGTTTCCTGTCTTCCCCATTTCAAATTCAAATGAAATTTAAACATGATGCACACACTAATGCATGGTCTAACTGGGATGTGACAACTCACCCCCACTCAAAAGAATCTCGTCCCGAGATTTAGGATCTGTTGCGAAAAAGGTGGGATACTCAAATCGAAGACGATCCTCCCTTTCCCAAGTTGCTTCTTGCTCGGAATGGTTTGACCATTGAACCTTTAGAAACTTGATGTTCTGACGTCGAGTGGTACGCTCGGCTTGATCAAGAATACGAACGGGATATTCTCGATAGGTGAGGTTATCTTGGAGATCAAGCGTTTCGTGGTCCACTCCACGGATAGGATCCGAGAAGCAACGCATGAGTTGGGAAACGTGGAAGACATAATGGACTATGGAAAGATGCGGAGGTAGTTCCAATTGGTAGGCAACTTCTCCTCGTTTGGCAAGAATGCGAAAGGGTCCAATGTAACGAGGAGCCAACTTGCCTTTGATACCGAATCGATGGGTCCCCTTCAAAGGAGCTGTATTGGACTGAAGGCAGTAGCCAGGAGCTAGCTAGTTAGTGTTTGGTGTGAGAGCTAGGAGCCATGGTGGCCAGCTAGTCTTGTGTGCGTGTGTGAGCACTTGGGCATACATGCCCGTAAGAGAGTGGAGGGGATGGATGGCTGGCTAGCTCCCTCTTATAGTGTGAGGGTAGCTTACATCTAAAGCTAGGTGGTATGGTGGGTGGTGGCCCACCCACCAACTACACTATTCCAGATGTCATGCGAGGTGACATGATGCACAGGCTATAGTGCGCCACTAGTCGCTAATAGTGCCAGGTACTGCCGTCACGTCTGCGGTATGACTGAGGGAGTCCCGGATTAGGGGGTGTCCGGATAGCCGAACTATCATCTTTGGCCGGACTCCTAGACTATGAAGATACAAGATTGAAGACTTCGTCCCGTGTCCGGATGGGACTTTCCTTGGCGTGGAAGGCAAGCTTGGCGATACGGATATGTAGATCTCCTACCATTGTAACCCGACTCAGGTAACCCTAACCCTATTCGGTGTCTATATAAACCGAAGGGTTTTAGTCCGTAGGGATCTAACAACAATCATACCATAGGCTAGCTTCTAGGGTTTAGCCTCCTTGATCTCGTGGTAGATCTACTCTTGTACTACCCATATCATCAATATTAATCAAGCATGAGTAGGGTATTACCTCCATCGAGAGGGCCCGAACCTGGGTAAAAACATCGTGTCCCTTGTCTCCTGTTACCATCCGCCTAGACGCACAGTTCGGGACCCCCTACCCGAGATCCGCCAGTTTTGACACCGACATTGGTGCTTTCATTGAGAGTTCCTTCCGTCGTCACCTATAGGCCCGGTGGCTCCTTCGATCATCAACAACAACGCGGTCCAGGGTGAGACTTTTCTCCCCGGACAGATCTTCGTATTCGGCGGCTTTGCACTGCGGCCCAATCCACTTGGCCATCTGGAGCAGATCGAAAGCTACGCCCCTGGCCATCAGGTCATATTTGGGATTTTGAACTACACGGCCGACATCTGCGGAGACTTGATCTTCGACGGATTCGAGCCACAGCCAAGTGCGCCGCACTGTCTCGATGGGCACGATCTAGCTCTACCGCCGAACAAAGGTCTCCGGAGGTCGCACAGCGCCCGCTCCGACCCTTAGCTCGGAGCCGACTCCCCGATCGAGGACGAGTGGTTGGACACCGCCTTGGGGGCTACGATCTCAACGGCGATTGAGCCAAGTCCATCCTCGTCTTATGCGAAGATCAGTGACTCCAAGGTGCCGGACTCTCTCCGACTCCGAACCTCCGCATACCGCCAATCGAATCCGATTACGCCGGTCATGGAGTTCACCGCCGTGGACATCTTTCAGCACTCGCCCTTTGGCGACATCTTGAATTCACTAAAGTCTCTCTCTTTATCAGAGAGCCTGGCCGACTACGGTCGGGAAGGTTGGGATGCGACGACGAAGAAATTCAACGCCCACCCACCACCCACTTTGTAGCCACTGCCGATGATTTAACCGACATGCTTGACTTCGACTCAAGACATCGACGGTATGGACAATGATGCCGGAGATTTACCAAGACCCAAATACCTACAGGCACCGGAAGGCCACCTCACATATGACATATACATGGTGGACATCCCAAAAGATGGAATGGCGATGGAACGGGCGGAGGATGACCCTCCAAGAAACAACCCAAGCGCCGACGCTGCCGGGCGCCTGCTTCTAAATCCCGCCATAGTAAAACGGTGATTCCGGCACGGAGACAATAATAACCCGGACAAGGTTGAAGACGACCCCTCCAAAGCAGGACTCAAGCAGAGGAGGGAGAAGCAAGACCGCACGACAAAGGCGGGCAGAAAGAGAGGTAGAGGACGAGAATTATGCGCCCCTCCGAAGATGAGGCAAGCCTCGATTTACGACGAATTTGTTGTGCCCGAGGATCCCGCCGAACAGAGCTGCTTTCAAACGCAGGCTTATGGCCACGGCAAGCAGCCTCAAGAAAAAAGCAGCAGAGCTTAGAGCTGACCAAGACTTGCTAGTCGATGATGGATCAAGCCTTTGCAGCCAAGAGTATGAACTCGAACGCCTCCAAGAGATACCCAAAACGTAGGCTGTTACCCCAATTAGAGGAAGCAGACCCAAACCTACATCACCAACAAGATGATGCGGCCGACCGCCACCCCTGCGGGTCATGACAGAAGAGGCCTCTAGACCCTCCATTCAAGCCGCACTCGGCAAGCCGCCGACCAAGGCACGGGAAACGCTACCGACTGCGAAGCATATTGGAAGGCAAGGCAAGGCAAACAAGATCAATCTACGGATCGCGTAGGCGCCCCACGACACGTGATGATAACCGTCACGCCGGATACAGCAACTCCGGGCGGGCCAAACAAAGTAGACAAAGCTCATTTGAGCTGCGTCGTGATATAGCCCAATACAGAGGCGCCGCACACCCACTATGCTTCACAGACGAAGTGATGGATCATCAAATCCCCGAGGGTTTCAAACCCGTAAACATCGAATCATACAATGGCACAACAGATCATGCGGTTTGGATTGAGGACTACCTCCTCCATATCCACATGGCCCGCGGTGATGATCTACACTTCATCAAATACCTCCCACTCAAGCTTAAAGGACCAGCTCGGCATTGGCTTAACAACTTGCCAGCAGAATCAATTGGTTGTTGGGAGGACCTGAAGCCGCATTCCTTGATAACTTCCGTGGCACATATGTGCGATCACCGTACGCCCGATGACCTTAGCCATATAATTCAGCGGCCGGAAGAATCGGCCGGAACAATTACGGGACGCGGTTCCTAACAAAGAAAAATCAGATCGCCGACCGTCCGGATGCGTAGGCGCTTAGCAGCCTTCAAACACAACATCCGCGACGAGTGGCTAGCCCGCACCTAGGACAGGAAAAGCCGAGATCCATGGCAGCCCTCACCACACTCCATGACCCGCTTATGCTGGAGAGGAAAGTTGGCTAGCTCGAAGCAGCAACTTGGCCAAACACCCTGGTAGTTCGGATACCAAGGACAGCAATGGCAGGTCGCGTCGCAACAAGAACAAGCGCCGCATTAACGATGATAATGCTAAAGATACAGCAGTCAATGCCGGATTCAGAGGCTCTAAACCCGGTCAGTGGAAGAAGCCATTCAAAAGAAATACACAGGGCCCGTCCAACTTGGACCGAATACTCGATCGCCTGTGCCAAATACATGGCACCCCCGAAAAACCAGCCAACCACACCAACAGGGATTGTTGGGTGTTCAAGCAAGCAGGCAAGTTAAGTGTCGAACTCAATGACAAGGGGCTGCATAGCGATGACGAGGAAGAGCCCCCGGCCATGAACAATAGAGGACATAAGGGCTTTCCCACACAAGTGTGGACGGTGAACATGATATACGCAACCCACATACCCAAAAGGGAGCGAAAGCGTGCACTAAGGGACGTATATGCGATGGAGCCAGTCGCCCCAAAGTTCAACCCATGGTCTTCCTGCCCGATCACCTTCGATCGAAGGTACCACCCCACTAGCATTCGTCATGGCGGTTTCGCCGCATTGGTTCTTGACCCAATTATTGACGGATTTCACCTCACCGTAGTCCTCGATGGACGGCGGTAGCAGCCTGAACCTACTTTATCGTGATACAAAGGCGCAAAATGGGCATAGACCCTCAAGGATTAAACCTACAAAGACGACCTTTAAAGGCGCCACACCGGGTGTAGAGGCCAATTGTACAGGCTCGATTACACTCAAGTGGTCTTCGGATCCTCGGATAACTTCCGAAGCGAAGAGTTAATCTTCGACATAGTCCCGTTCCGCAGCGGCTATCACACACTGCTTGGACGAACCGCATTTGCAAAGTTCAATGTGGTGCCGCACTACGCATACCTCAAGCTCAAGATGATAGGCCCTCAAGGAGTAATCACGGTCAATGGAAACACCGAACGCTCTCTCCGAACGGAGGAGCACACGTCGGCCCTCGCGGCGGAGGTGGAAAGCAGCCTCTCACAATAATTCTCGAGTCCGGCCACTAAACGTCCGGACACCGCTAGCGCGCCGGAGTAACCTACAACAAGACCGCTGGCACGATCCAAGCATCGCCGTAGCAATCCGCCCCAACCCAGCCCTCGCAAAATATGGCGAAGCCGATTACGCTGCATATAACTACGCTCCCGAGATACCATGGGCATAAGGGAGGGCACGACCACGCATCGCCTGCACGCGCTCAACCGCACTGTGGGCCCCGATTGTGTCATTCTTTTTCTTTTTTCTTTTTTTTACTTTCACGACTCGCTTTTCCGAAGTCCCGTCCGCACTAGAATTGCCGAACTCACGATGCAACAGCCGTGGAAGCGTAGCTATGTCGAGTGTCCGTGGTCTCTACTATGAGCATTATACCTGTTTTACATACCATCCCGCAGCTTACCCTCGGAGGGGACATGTTAAATAGTCCCATACCTTGCTTATCACACAATTTGTATCGTTCTGCTTTTATTTGCAGTTTCTTTTGAATAAACAATACATAGCTTTTGCCTATTATTGCACTCCTTTCTTTATCTATATATATGTTCATTTCATGACATGTTGCACCTGTACACTTTGGTACGGCCAATACACCAGGGGCTTAAGTACCCCAAAAGCATGGAGTGAGAAGTCCGAACACTTTCACAAGTGCGGCACCCCAAACTTATAGCATTATATGCATCGGCTCGGAATCATGTCTTGGGTCAATAGTTGGGTTTGCTCGGCTCCCATGTTTTGGTACCTTACGTTCCGTTTATCGGGTAAGGTAGCGCTGGGAGACCACTGCGATTGTGCCCCGGTTGAGCTGGGTTGAGCACCTCAGTGGAGAAAGCTAAAACTGACCGTCATGATAAGGCGAGAGCCGGTCGCTGTTCGAGAGGTTTTTCGGGTCCCTAAAGACTTATGCCGCTTAGAGGGAGGAGTCGGCATTGTCCGCCAAGGCGTGATAGCGCCTCGAACTCGGTCTTCCGAATACTAGGGGCTTCACGAAATTTAAAATTATAGAATTCTATGGCTAAGTGAGAGTGTTCAAGCACTATAAGTCCGGTTGCCTTGTTCGCTATGCTGAGCGCCTCCCTTGATGGACCCAAGAATGGGAACAAGAGCGCTCAAGTTTATCCCAACACCCCAAAGACTTTCGTGGCATTGGGGCTGAAGCCAACGACTTGCCATCTCTCAAATTTGATAAACGGACGCATGAAGGTAATATTTTAAATTAACAAGCATTGCTTAGCGATATGAACAAGTTTTCAGCGACAGGATAACAAATGCGAGTCTACTAAAAATTACATCTTTGGAGCACTCATCCGCTTATATGGCGGGCACCCTTCAGACACCCTCATAGTACATTTCGGCTTGCGATGATCCTTGCCCTTCGGTGGCCCGTCTGTCACAAGCTTCTCCCCATCCAGCTTGCCCCAAAGGCACTTTAGCACGGGAAGGCCCGACGGGCACCTTCAATGCAGATGGAGCGCTTGATGACTTCAATCCATGGACAGCATCCACCACCGCTGCACTAACCCGAAATAGATCCTGTGCATGGCTTCCAATGGCCACACCAACTATGAGGCCCTTCATGGCCTGTTCGGCGACCTTGTGGAGCTCGACCAGTCGCTTCAGCTGGTCGCCAGGGCACTGGACGGTCGGCCTCAAAGATAATCTGAGACCGTAACACCTTCTCCGTCGAGCTCCCCTCCTTGGCGCAGTAGAACGCGGCAAAGATCGTGACACACTACAGGCAGATCTCACGAACGCTCTGGAGAGCTCCGATTCTGTAAGTACTAGATAATTACTTCTACATTCTTGCTATTCATAAAGAAACCCTTACCCGCCGCGATCTTCATTCTTGCCTCAATCTCCTGGAGGGCTTTATGGGCCTCGGCCTTAGCACCTTTGGCACTCTCAAGAGCCGAGGCAAGCTCGCACTCTCGGGTCTTCACACGCTCCAAACCCTCGTGTTTTTCCACGAGAGCTCGAGCTCTTGCCGCATCTCCGCAGCTTGCGCCTCCCCTTCTCTCGCTCAGTGCGCTCACGCGGCCGCTTTGTTTTCGGCCGCAGACACCGCCACCTTCGTGGTCGCCACCTCGCCGTGTGGCCCTGCAGCATCTCCATGTTATTCCTCAAGTTATCTTTGCAACCACATCCTTTCTATAAGGTATTTCTTTAATAAGGTATTACTTACCTTCCTTGTCCTCGAGCTGCTTCTTGGCAAGGCCGAAGCTCGCTCTCGGACCGCCGAGGCTCTCGCTTCAATGCATTGACCTCCGCAACAAGGCGGTAGAGGTTAGTAGCGCACTGCATTCCCATATTGACATACTTATGTTAGACTCCTGCGTATATCTTTTTAGATCCTTAGTCCGGCTTTTCTTTCCGAACACCGAACTAAGCATCGTGGGCTACCGCTCTATGCGGTAATATTTTTACATATTCTAAACTTACCTCAAAGCCCTGTTAGAAGGCTGGTATGAGCTTCGATCCATTTCGCTCTTGGCGGATCGAATCTTCTCGGATCACCACACTCATAAAGGCGGTGTTCCTCCTCGATGGAGGCGCCTGTTAAGCGCCTCCAGTAAGCTATCCGGTGCCTCCGGTTGGACGGAGGACACCGGCGTCTTACCCTTCCTACGAAGGGACCGCTTGCCGGTCTTCGGAACCGCTGAAGGTTCCGGTATGGAGTCCGGACAAGGTTCGGGCTTAGAGCCCCTGGGGGTCTCGCTCCCCTCGCGCCTGGAGTCCGGGAGGCTGCCTTGCGCGCCTCTGCGCCACCTCCTCTTGACCAGGCCCCTCGGGCCCCACCTCGCATCGTCTGCAGCGTGAGGTGAAGAGGCGGCCGGAAGTGAAGTACTCTCCACTTCCGACGATTCAGGACCCGCCGGCAAGCGGCGAGGCTTCATTTGGGCGGGCTGCATGATTGTTTGGCATTAGAGAACACTATGGGATGAAAAAAAAGCCATGGGTATCCGGACACTTATGATCTCGCCAGGGGCTTGGCCCTTGTTGGCCACTCCTCCTCGTCGATGTCGGCATCGGCGGAGAAGTCCGGAGGAAGGGTCCTTCCCTTCTTGGACCCTTCGGCCTCCCTAGTTGGGGCGGCCTTCCTTTTCTTCTCCCCCCCCCCCCCCGCTGGGGGAGATGCTTCTTTTCCCTCCTCCTCTTCCTCAGAGGAGGATTCCACTCGTGGTTGTCGGGCGATGAGTCCGACAAGACTGGCGCCGGAGCTCCTTCGAGTTCCCGTGGCCTCCTTTCTGTTTTTCTTCTCCGCACCACGTGAGGTGCCGAGCCAGCAGCCCCGTCAATCGGGCGTCCGCTGGGTTTTTCGGCAAAGGGGCCGGACGGTTAATCTGTCTGCACGTCTTCACCAGTCTGCCAAAGGTTAGGGAGTTTTAGATCCCACATAGAGTCAATCTATGAAAAACAAGAGCCCCATAAAGGGTAAATAACTTACCTCGCTAGCTTGACGCTGCGAGCTGAATCCGCGATCTTGATGGCGGATGTCGGAGCCTCGGCGCCCTTGAACAAGACTCTTCCGTGCATCTTCGCACGCAGTGTCGAAGAGCCTTTTCAGCGTTAGTCTTGTGCGGATCGAACTCCCACAATTTGAAGGCCCGTTGTTGGCATGGGAGAATCCGCGGATGAGCATCACTGGATAACGCTGACAAGCCCGAGATTCTTGTCCACCAGGTTTTCGGACGCAGGTTTGGAGTCCGGACAGCTCGTCCGAATCCCCCACGTCAGGCCCGCTCTCTTTCCATGATGTGAGCCGTGTGGGGAAGCCAGATCGAATTTGGGGGCCGCCCATTGAGAGTCGCGCTGCTCGTTGATGTAGAGCCACCCCGATTGTTACCCCTTTATGGTCTCCACAAAGGAGCCCTCGAGCCATAGGACTTTGGCCATCTTGCCAACCATGGCGCGTCTGCGACTGCCTTGGCGGCCACCCACTACCTTCGGCTGACATTGAAGATCTTCAGCCATAAGTCAAGTGGGGCTGGATGCAGAGGAAGGTTTCACACGACGATGAACGCCGAGATGTTGAGGATGAAATTGGGGCCAGATCGTGGAAGTCCAGGCCGTAGTAGAACATGAGCCCCTGACAAATGGGTGAAGTGGAAAACCTAGTCCATGGAGGAAGTGGGGAGAAACACCACCCTCTCATGGGGCCTGGGGTTGGAATGAGCTGCCCTCATCGGGTAGCCGGTGCTGGCGTTGCTGGACAAGTATCCGCCTCCCGCAGCTTTTTGATGTGCCCCTCCGCGGACGGAGGAGGCCATCCACCCGCCTCCCGCCTCGGACATAGTTGGAGAAGGTTGAGGTGGGATATGCGGACTTGGGCGCCGGAGCTCGAAAAGTCTTGAAATGGATGAGCAAAGGAGGAAGAAGGCGTTGGTGAAAAGGTGGATCCTTATCCCTTATATGGACGGACGACATTATGCGCCCCCGCCAGCCTGGTAAAACTCAGCTGATCTCCCAAGCGCCAGTAATCAATGGCGCGGATGGGTTACCCACGTCCGTATTGATGGGAATCCGGAATAAGGGGCACGATCTCCGCTTTGATAAGACGTGTTAAGGAAACCGCCTCGCTAAACGCACCGAGGCGTGACAAAGAAAAGGATTCGAATAAAAGCTTGGCCGTGGTGTGATGTCACGCCGCTGAATACGCCAGCAGATCTGTGCAAAAATTATTCTCTACGGTTGTATGTGGAACTTGTTTTGCGAGCCGGACACTATCCCTGTGTTCAAAACCTTCTATGAAGTATTCGAGGAGGAACCCGCCTTTGCAATGTCAAGACAATATGCGCGCCCGGACTCGTCAGTCATTGAAGCCTGGTTCAGGGGCTACCGAGGGAGTACCGGATTAGGGGGTGTCCGGATAGTCAACTATCATCTTTGGTCGGACTCCTAGACTATGAAGATACAAGATTGAAGACTTCGGCCCCGTGTCCGATGGGACTTTCCTTGGCGTGGGAGGCAAGCTTGGCGATACGGATATGTAGATCTCCTACCATTGTAACCGACTCAGGTAACCCTAACCCTATTCGGTGTCTATATAAACCGAAGGGTTTTAGTCCCGTGGGGACGAACAACAATCATACCATAGGCTAGCTTCTAGGGTTTAGCCTCCTTGATCTCGTGGTAGATCTACTCTTGTACTACCCATATCATCAATATTAATCAAGCAGGAGTAGGGTATTACCTCCACTGAGAGGGCCCGAACCTGGGTAAAAACATCGTGTCCCTTGTCTCCTATTACCATCCGCCTAGACGCATAGTTCGGGACCCCCTACCCGAGATCCGCCGATTTTGACACCGACAATGACTGTCTTGTCGCTGTCGGGTCGGAGCTGCAGTTGACTCCGCGTAGCAGACCGGCTGGAGCAGTTGGCCCGGGCCGGCGGGCGCCCCGTTCGGCTGCCGTCTGGAGCCGGGTGGCGAGTCGACCGGAGCAGTCGGACTGAGGGGCTTTGCTAGCCCCGATGTCTTGAAATATTGTCTCGCCTTCTTCAGGGTACCCATGGTCAATTACCCCGATAGTTCCAGCTAATTTGGAGTTATGCAGAATAGGTAGCCTAACGTAGCTTTTTCAGGTCCAGAATTCCAGCTGCCGGTATTCTCCCTCTTTGTGTGTACCTTGCATATTATGAGAGAAAATGCATTAGAATTACTCCAAAATGCATTATTATGCATAAAAACAATATATATAACAGTAGAAAAACATGATGCAAAATGGACGTATCAGACCATAAGAAGGACTTACTAGTTCACCTCGCCGAAGCCATCATTGACCCCTACTACAAAGACATGAAGGGTTCCTGCAACAAGGACAAGCGTGACTGGCACTCGGCCTGGATGGAGAAACTCGACAAACCTCATGTTGTGTGTGCCGCCAAGGAAGCATACACGAGCTACAACATGTACAGGCGATCGTTGACATGAGGAAGTGCCTCCTTCCCCAAAATGGACAGGGATCCAGCCGGAAGCAGAGCAATGGCAAGCATCGTAGCAACAATAAGTAGATGATTAGATCATCGTTTCTCCCAGTTTAGTATGCATGTAATTGCTTACTTTGGTGTGTGGAAATGTTATGTGTGTAGTCACTTATGTAATTGTATGCTTAATTTGGTTTTGCAATGCTGTATTTTTAAGTATATATGTTGATTCTCTGTAGACAGAGCAAATCACATCGCACATGGACTAAACAATGGAACCCGTCGGTGATGATTTCATCAATCACTGACAATTGTATACCAGCAATCGTTTGCTCACAGCACACACAGCTTGTTAACAGGAATCATCTTTGTTGTTATCGATCTTCCACACATTTCCGATTATAGACCTGTTTGCCGCTTATCACACACATCTTGTTAAGGTTAACCGTTTCTGTTCTCTTGGCTCAACGCAAACAGTTCATCCGAGTGAACTGTACGCCATATATCACACACACCTTCATCTGGCTGCCCGTTTCTATTGTTCCTCCTCATCACAAACAGTTTATCTGAGTGAACTACATGTTGTATATCGCACATGCCTTCATTTGGCTGCCCGTTTCTTTTGTTCTGCCTCATCGCAAACAGTTCATTGAACTGAACAGTATGCCCCTCATCGCACACGCAACTAAAATATGAACTGTGTTTTATGTATCCTTCATCTTAAACGTTTTGCATCTTTTTTTACGGTTATTTTACATCACCGTTTGCAATTAATGCATCGCTCCCATTTCGTCAAAGGGTCTCTGATCATAGTGTCGCGTTAGCAGCATCCACCAGTACTGGATGAACCACAATATTTAGAGGCGGTAAAGGTGAAGAGACAAGTGTAAATCATTTTGACTGTTGACAGTGTTGAAGAAGCAGAATGCCCATAATGTGCCTTCCTGCATGCCATAGGCATGAACAACTTTTGCCCAACCCCTTGTGACGATCGCCCACCCATCCTTCACCGCCTTCAGAAAGACTTCTTGAGCATTATCATGGTAGCATGAATTATATACTTTGACCTTAGTTGCCTCCACTCCGATCATGTAGTTTGCAAGGTAATCATTAGTAAATAGCTTCGGAAACCACTGAAAAGAGAAAAATATCAGATACTGAGGTCCAATAGAGTAACTTGTTGTGGGTAGGGCAAAAAGGCAATGCATTACTTACTATCCTAAAGTTCATTGTTGTCTTGGACAAATTGTAAATAAAGAGCTTAATTCCCATCACCCGTTTCTTTCGCCTAACAATCTTTCTTAGTTTCCTCACTTGACGCTTGCTCATGAATATCTCATTGCCCCATAAGCAAAAGGGATCGAAGCGTGGATCAGTATCGCTCATATATGTACCTACAAGCAACCAGTAATTGTCACAAGCTAACTGAGATTGCACAAATGATGTAAAATACAACTACCTATTTCAGCGTTCTGGGAACCAGGGTACCTAGACTTGCCTGCCTGCGGCCCACGACATGGCTCCATCGACGGCCTGGTACGGCCCATCTTCACCACCATGAACACAAGACCCTCACAAGGGGCCAAGCCTCGTGAGGCGGATGACGTCAAGACCTCCAGAAGGAGCGGCCTCCTCGGACTAGCTCCTGAGGAGCGGAGATTTCTATGCAACCCCTCACCTCGTGAGGTTCAAATCATGCAAGCCATGATGACCGAGGCCAGGCGGACGCTAGCGGCACAGGACAACAGGTTTCCCCATTGGTGCTAAAGAGGC
Source organism: Aegilops bicornis (assembly GCA_021605145.1). Taxonomy (NCBI): domain Eukaryota; kingdom Viridiplantae; phylum Streptophyta; class Magnoliopsida; order Poales; family Poaceae; genus Aegilops; species Aegilops bicornis. The sequence continues at coordinate 296,261,826 of CM038674.1, forward strand.
AAGCGCATGCGCGGAGTCCGGAGGAATCAACCAAAGGTTTCCATTTTCATGCTACAATACCAAGACCCCAGGACGGCAGGACGGACGTCATCGCTGAGCCCACCACGGTGTCATGACCTGTAGCTTGGTAGGGAAAGACCACCTTTTGTCAGGATAAGATGTACTAGCTGTCTCCCTTCGAATTTGGCCGGTATGGGTTCCCTTCCTGCCTTCATTTTGGGAAGAGGACCAAGGCCACTATAAATAGAACCTAGCCACCACCATAGTAGAGGATCCGGGTCCAGTCCATCCTCACCCTCACCAACTCACACAAACACAAGAACACACCTCTTGAGGTTGTTCTCCCATTGTACTAGTTCATCCTCAGCCCACCTCGAGACTAATCCACCACAAAGCAGGAGTAGGGTTTTACACCACAAGGTGGCCCGAACCTGGGTAAACTGTTGTGTCCCGTTTCCTTCCAGTTCATTGAGCTAGGCTGTGGGATCGACGAGTTGGCAGACTGAGGAGGTTGAGTTCTTCGCACGTACCCCAGAGTTCAAATCTATTTTGAGTCTGTGGAGCCCCGAATCTGACATTTGGCGCGCCAGGTAGGGGTGTGTCGGAGCCTCACGTCCTCCGGTTGGTTCACCGTTCCCATGGCTGATGCTCGTCGAGTTCATCATGAGCGCCGGGCCACCCAGACGGCGCCGGCAGGCGACGGCGCTCCCCGTCATTCCCCATCGCCTGCAGCCAACGCCGCCACCGGCCCCGCAGCCCACGAGTAGCAGGCTTCGTCTCCGCAACCTTCCGTGTGGCGTGATGAACGCACCACCACTCCATCGCTGACTCCGGCAGCTGCTTCGCCTTCTTATGCTCATCGCGGGCCGGAGAACGCGCAGGCTGCGTTGCTCATGGCACGCAAGCTCCTACGCTATCGCTCGACCGACGACCTCTACGAGGACTGGCTGGACCGCATCGCTGAGCTCGTCAGCACGGTCGGAGAGGCCCGTGCACCATCCCGTTCACTGCCACTGTCAGGGATATACCCCGCGGTGTAACCCACCAGATGTATGACCCGGCTGGAGCTTGGCGAGTCACTTGCAACCCGCTCGGACTTGGTGGTTTACGGACAGCCCGCGGGAACATTACGACTTAGTGGTGACCCGGCAGACGGGTCAGATGGATGACAAGGCCCAAGGCCCAGTAGGCCGGTACATATGATGGTGGGTCGGCTTAAGAGGAAAGGCATAAGGAATATTCTCCTACAAAGGAAGCAAGACTACGACTCCACTTGTAATAGAGTAATCCTAATCCTACTAGGACTAGTCATGTACCCACCCCTTCAACATATATAAGGATGGGCAGGGCACCCCAAAAGGGGGAAGAAAAATAATATCTATGGCTAGACACAATAAAAGGGGAGCCGGCTTATACAGCAACTCCCTCATGAGCATAATGAGACCTACTCACAAACAACATGTAGGGCTATTACCGGATGATGTTTCCTAGGGCCCGAAGCTGTCTAAACCCTTGTCTTGTGTGTTAACCTGCCTCGCGTCTCTCGATTCCGACCAACCCCTTCAAGCTACCACGTAGATGTGTTGGCCTCACAACTAAGTCCTCGCACTAGGACATCTGCCGTGACAAATCCACGACAGTTGGCGCCCATCGTTGGGCTCGTGCACGATGGTGTTGAGTTCTTGGAAGGATCCCTCCCAGCGGTCGAGAAGCTCGCACTTCATTGGATGAAGAAAATTCATGCGACTGATATGATAAGATTGCTGCACTGACACGAAGGGTCTGGACACGAGCAATTCTCGTATATGGCCCGGTTACACCGTCTCTTGATAATCCACCAGAGTGTTGCGACCCCAGGAGGGCAGATCATCGATTAGAATCCGAGGATCGAGAAGCTCGGACATTTGCCAACAGGTGTACGTATCAAACAATTGCCAATGAAAAAAAAGGAAGGATTGCTTCAAGTTAGAATCGGCTACCACATCCCAATACTGCTCAAGGGGGCACGAGCCGACAACACGGAGGACACGGACAAGGATAGTCAAAGCATGAAACCGACAACAACCAGGAGAGGCACGAGGATGGGGGATCGACTGCGACTCTGCTGCTTCGCCGTCCCGCCTCCGCCCATGCCGGTGCACCTCCGAGCCGCCTGCCTCTGTCTGCAAGTCAAACGCCACCGCTTCGATCCATCCCCGCAGAGTCGCCGGCCACCGTCGTTACCAACGTGGTCGGCCACTGCTGCCGCCTCCTCAGCCGCTGCACCTTGAGCCGCTGGGGGTTTCCTCATCTGCAGCCATCGCAACGAGTTGCTTCCATCTCGGTCTCCGCTGCGGTCATCGTCCTTGCGCCAAGCTGCCGTGGCCGTGTGGCCCCGTCTCGACATCGTGACCCGCCCTCAAACACCGTGGCTTGCCTTCGCCAGCGTAGCCTCGTCTCAGTGTCGTGGCCTGCCTTCAAAGACGTGGCCTGCCTTGAGCCGGCCAGCTGGCTTCTGCTGAATCGCCACAACCTCTACAGTTCTCTGCCTAGGCTAGTGTTTCGAGTTGCTTATCAGCCGCTTCTGATTTGACCCACCGACGGCCGATGTGGATTTGAGCTGGTCTTGCTCCAAGTCGCCTCCGAGTTGCCGCTCGCCTTTGCTCCTGCGCTGCAACCGTTAAGACGCGGCCCCGACCCGGTTGTTTCCAACGCTGCCTCGAACCGCCATGCGTGCAGACGACTTCGCGCTGCTGGCTGCATACATGCTACCTGTACCGTAGCCATCGCCGGCGAAGTTGCCGCCATGTCTCCAATGATCGCCGCTCCGCCACCGCTAGTCACTGTTGTCATGGTCTCCACCGTGATGCCCGTTCAATCCGGCTTGCCGTCTCCGACCGCATATGAGTCGCCGGACCGGCCCTTTGTCCCTCTGCTACAAGCCACCGCTCACATGGATCAGCACTGAGCCGCCGGTCGGTCGGCAAGCTCCTGCCTGCTGCATTGCCACCCTGGCTGGCCGCCGGCTCGTGCTGCCCACTACTTCAAAGAGAAAAAGAGAAACTCGGCTCGAGGGGCCGTGTGTGCACTGTTTTGGATTAGTTTAAGAAAAAAGGGAGGAGAAGGTCACGTGGAGACCTCAGACACTTGAAGACAAAAGAACCAATCAATTCTTCTGTCAAAAATGAAAGCAACACTATGCATTATCCTGCACCAGCATCCGTGTTCATCCGGCAAAAGATACCAGGTGTTATTTTTGGTATGTATTTTGTCAGTACATGTTAATTCATCCGACAACAATTACTCTGGCCTGTAATATTTTTACGCAGGACGACTATTAAAATAAAAGGGGTGGTATTATACCGCAGATGCACGTTTGGCTGTGCCACGTGGCTTCACGGACACGTGTGTCGTGGTCCAGTTTACATCAAGGCGTTGGCCGACTCACCCGTCCGCGTCGCCTTACAACGCCACGAACGACTCGCCCGTCCGCCCTCGCGGCCGGTTCACGCGCCTGCGCCGGCTTACAACACGGAGGACAACTTGCTCGTTCGCGCAGGTTTACAATGCCACGGCCGACACATCTGTCTGCTCCCGCTGATGACTTGCCTATAATCGATTTCAGCTTCACCATAGTGATCATCAACTCTACGACGCATAATTTCCGGCCTAACATATCAGGTGAAATCCATTCAGTATATTTTTCATATTACATATGAATTTCTTTAAAAGAGCAATTACTCTTTATTGCAAAATCTTTAAATGCAGGGCAAGTGCCTACTACAAAGATAATCGTCTTGTCACAGAATTCGTTGCATGACATATACGAGAGATATACAAATATTAAGAGGCTGAGTATGAAGAATCTTAAGACAACTCCTCAAGTAATCTTAAGACTCAGGGGCTACAATGACATGACTCGACTGAATGAGCCGGTTTCAGTGAATTCAAGAGCCCCGGGTCCTTGGAGGGAAGATAACCCGGTCCCGGAGACTACTGCTATGTTGATGAAAGATTTAAAGGCTGTTAGAAAATTTCCGGCTCAAAATGAAGAATTCTGGTGTATAATCCGGCTCAAGGGAAATCTGTCTCCCACGAAGCTTTGAAGCTCTCAATATTTGGTTTAAAAACAATCCATCTCTCGCAAGTTTGAGTTCTCAGGAAAAATTAAAGGTTGCCAAAGAGAACTTGCTGCCATGATGCGCGGTTCAAACATGGGTATCCTGCCTTATTGGCTTATCATATCATTGGTCACTTGGGGGCTTCCTACTTATTGAGCATAGCTATGACTACCCTATTGATCCGGCTATCAAGCCAATATTATCATTTCATAACAGCACAAATCTGATTACTTCGGTAATCCGGCTATCAAGCCAATATTATCATTTCATAAGAGCACAGCTGTGATTACTTCAGTAATCCGGCTATCAAGCCAATATTATCATTTCATAAGAGCGCAGCTCTGGTTACTCCAGTAATTTGGCTATCAAGCCAATGTTATCACTTCAGCACAGCTCTGGTTACTCCGGTAACCTAGCTATCAAGCCAATATTATAATTTCATAAGAGCGTAGCTCTGATTACTTTGGTAATCCGGCTGTCAAGCCAATATTATAACTTTATATGAGCATAGCTCTGATTACTTTGGTAATCCGGCTACCAAGCCAATACTATAACTTCCTATGAGCATAGCTCTGACCTACTTGGAGGCTTAATTCCCGGGTTAAAGGGACTAAAAAGAGTCTGTTGCACAGCATAGCTCAAACATAGGTACCCGGCCTTGATGGTTCAAAATACATCCCTTGGGGGCTCCCTTATTCACAGAACATAGCTTTGATAACACCTGCTTGGTTTGAAACGCTAGGTATATGATAAGCCGGCAGTATGAATTGATTTCACAGGCCATGTAGCCTTGATTATATGACTCATCATTGAGCATCTTTGGGTTTGATAACCCGCCCTGATAGCGGACTTTAAGCTGCCAGGATATTTTCCCTTGAGCAATCAAAATGATGATATTTCATGACTCCGGGTTGATACTGGCTCCAGACTTTAATTATCAAGGCAATACCATGGTATTAATCTACATGTATGTCTTTCAATAATGGTATGAATATTTTTGCCTTGGTAAACCGCCCTAGCTATGGACTTTAAGTCACCGATATACTGTGATTGCGCAATTGGAATTATGCGCTATAAAATCTTAGGATTGCACCCTGGTTTTGGACGTTAAGTCGCTAGTATATTTTGGATTGCGCCATTGAAATTATGCGCTTATAAATCATTGGGTTATTGCCTTCATTGGATATGGCAATGTAAGCCGGCAGTATGAGCCAATTCTACAGATATTGCTGGGTTATCCTGCTCCGGGTTATATTGTTCAATATTGAGCTTATTGAGGCTATGAGCCACCAAAGTGATCTTTACAAAACTGGACATGACTATGAGCCGCCATGGATGCGCATTAAGTCGCTATTGGCTAAGAGCCGCCAGATTATATTATTCCAATCTTTAATAGCCAACTTGGCTGGATTTTCATTATGATATTGAATGATTGAGGCTTTCAAAAGTCGCATCAGCGCAATGGCTATTATTTCTTTATCAATGGTATGATTTATTCTACAATGGAAGGAATAGTCCTGAGTCGCCGTAGGCATATGACCCGGCACTTGTGGGCTACATTATTCAAATCATGATTATGCCAAATATGGAAGTTCCATGTCGCTGCAAGCATGCACCATGACACTTGGGGGCTAATGCAAGGTCAGTTTTTACCTGCCTTATTGAAGACTTGACTCATCACATTGTAATGAGCCGGCCCTTGGGGGCTACCAATTGCTCCTATCAAAAATTCAAAGTACACAAGCCTTAATCGATTATATGGAAGGGTCCATTGCTCAGTTGGTAGAGCACAAGGCTATTAACCTTGTGGACATGGGTTCAAGACCCATGGTGGGGGTTACATCATATGATGTTATTTTCAATGAAGTTCTAGATCAGTACTGTCTTGCTGAGCCATCCCTTGGGGGCTACACGTTGCTTTTCAAGTCTACATAATCATATCTACAAAGTCCCTGCTCATTATTGCATAATGACCCGGCCCTTGGGGCCTACACTGGTTGAAGTTCTTATGAGCATAACGCAATTTCAAGTCCCAGGTTGCTGCAAGCATGACAACCCGGCACTTGGGGGCTACATATGTGGAATATTCAGTTTTGAATAGTGACTGAGATGAACAACTTGGATTTCTTCAAGATTGCAACATTTATATTGAAGCAAGTCTTAAGCTGTTTCTACGCTCCCTTCTTAAGAATTGGGGGCTACAGGTGATATGCATATAAGGGAGGTACACTTTCAAGCTTGGTGTTAACAACAATTATGACTTGGTGCCATCAATATTTACAAATTGGCAATTTTGGCAATCATAAACTCGGCAGGCTCTACATCTTTAAGCCGGCTGAAAATCAGATGAGTATTTCATGACCAATATTTTTGTCAAGCTAGAGCATTGGAAGCCGAGTCAAATGGATTGTTCTTTATAATATTTTTTCTGCAAGAAACCAATGTCAGCAAATTGATTATAAAGCTGGCCTATTGACCCGGATTTTTCAGAAGAAGTGCCCGGATTTTTTTTGCATTGGTAAAAGTTTCAACATATCTGCTAAAGGAGATTTGCTATGAGATCATGGACACACATCTAGGAGGAAATGACAAGGACTTAAGGATAATAAGTTTACCATGGATAAATCCAAGCTAAACTGGGGTCTAATGTCGGGGATATACCCCGCGGTGTAACCCGCCGGATGTATGACCCGGCTGGAGCTTGGCGACTCACTGGCAACCCGCCCGGACCTGGTGGTATACGGACAGCCTGCGTGAACATTACGACTCACTGGTGACCCAGCAGGCGGTTCAGATGGATGACAAGGCCCAAGGCCCAGCAGGTCGGTTCATATGATGGTGGGCCGGCTTAAGAGGAAAGACATAAGGAATATTCTCCTACAAAGGAAGCAAGACTAGGACTCCACTTGTAATAGAGTAATCCCAATCCTACTAGGACTAGTTATATAACCCGCCCCTTCAACATATATAAGGAGGGGAAGAGCACCCCAGAAGGGGGGAGAAAAATAATCTCTAAGGCTAGACACAACAAAAGGAGAGCCGGTTTATACAGCAACTCCCTCATGAGCATAATGAGACCTAGCCACAAACAGCATGTAGGCTACTACTCGATGATGTTTCCTGAGTCCCGAAGCTGTCTAAACCCTTGTCTTGTGTGTTAGCCCGCCTCTGTAAGTGCATCTAGTGCCCCTTAGTGATTTTGGTGTATTGAAGACTTATAGGTTAAGGGACTAATGTGTTTATGAGTGTACACAGGTCTATAAGTCTATGAGGAGTTTGATATTTACAGAGAAAGTCGACCCTAAAAATGAAGTTCTTCGATCAAGACTTTGGTATACAAGACTTTCAAAACTTTGAAAGTGAAGAAATTGGTGTGACCTTGAAGACTTGGTATTCATTTGACGAACATGAAGCGTGAAGACTTTTGTTTTCGTTGTTTCGTTTTCTCTTTCTTGAGTCATAGGAAACACCGTACTGTTAAAGGGGGTCGAGGAAATACTAAGGAAAAAATTCCATGTGATGCTCAACTCAAAATCCTACACCTACCAATCCCTTCGAGTGAAGCCTTTGGAAATCTCATACAGTTCAGTCAATTTCTTACTCGTGATGTAGACGAAGTTCTTCCGTCACGAGGAATTTGTTCTCGACCGAGGAGTTAGGAATTCATCGGTCTTGAATTGCCTACATAGTGAGGAACATGATAGCCCCGAGGAATTTGAGAGTCAAATTTCCGATCGCTGTCTTTACGCCATGAGCTGTCCAAAAATATCTTATCCACATAACGGTCATATCATTGAAGGGCATTTATGTCTTATCATGTCGGGCTGCTCCCTAGGCTATAAATAGCCGCCCCCTACAACCACTAGCTGGTTGGCTGCTCTGAGAGAACTTGACACTTGTCATTTGAGAGCAACCCATCCTCCGAGGACTTTGAGCGAAAATCATCGAGTGAGGAAAAACCCAAAAACCAAACCCCTACAAACCCAAAGTGATTGAGCATCACTGAAGAGATTGATCCTGCGTGGATCCGATGTTTGTTACCTTTGAAGACTATGCTTCTTCAAGACGGTTAGGCGTCATGGTCTAGAGCATCCAAGAGGAATTGTGGATCGCCGAGTGACCGAGTCTGTGAAGGTTTGGAAGTCGCCTGAAGACTTACCACGAGTGATTAGACGAGGTATGTGTGACCTTAGTTCAAGGAGAATACAGTGAGGACTTGGTGTCCTGAGCTGCGTGCTCAGCCGACCGGGTGTCCGGATCGTGTCTCCTCGAGTTTAAATACTCACCGCTCCAACCAGACGCATTAACTAAGACAGCAGTTGGAACTGGTCTACCAAATCATTGTCTTCACCAACCTTATCGTTCTATTTCCTCATCTTTTTCATTTCCTCATGACTGTGTTGAGTGTTGTTTGATTTTTGTGATTGAAGACTTTGTAATTAACTTTATCAATTTCCTCAGTTCAATTTGTTCAGTCTGTTTGTCTTCATCTTGTGTTATCCTGTGATTACGCTTTCTATACTCTGTGATTGTCTTCATTTCATCATGATGACCATGCCCGCATTCTGTTATGCATACTTCTGAGTACTTATTTAGCTGCAAGTAGTTCTTCGCTTAGGAATTTCCTCACCAGCAAATTCCTCAGTGAAGATTTCATAAAAATCGCCTATTCACCCCCCCCCCCCTCTAGTCGATATAATGCACTTTCAATTAGTATCAGAGCAAGGTACTCCCTTTTTCTGTGTGATTTTGGTTTAACCACCTGGAGTTTTTAGTTATGTTGACCGCAGGTATGAAGAAAGTGACATGCCCTGTCTTTGACGATCATGATTATCCCAAGTGGAAGGCCATGATGAGGAAGCGCCTCATGGCTATGAACAGCGAGTTGTGGACCGTCACTGAGATTGGTCTTACCGATCTATGTAAGAAGGCGGGCTGATGACATTCGCAAGTACACTCGACTTGACATCATGGCAAAGGACATCATCTGCTCTCGCCTATCCAGAGATGAATTCAAGCGCATTATGCATCTTTGCAATGCGAAACTTATCTCTGGGACCGAATCTCGACGCCTATGAAGGTCATCGCATTCATTATGATCCTTGGTTTGAGGACTTCAAGGAATCCTCAACACGATGACTTTCGAACCAGAATCATCATCTTCTGCATCATGTCTCATGGCAAAGGGTGACAAGGTAACCGAATGTTCCTCATTCGAGTTTAGTGACGATGAATCTGATGATGATGGATCTGATGATGATATTGAACCTAGCTATACCAAACTAGTCTGCATTGCCACTAAACAACAAATGGCCTTGGAAAAGGTTCAAAACATGTTAGGCAAAAGTGATGATATGTTGGGTGAAGAAATGGATCACACTAAAGCCCTGACTGAAAATCTTTGGAGACTTCAGTCTAGGTTTGACAGCCTTCAAGGTCATCATAACACTCTCTTGTCAGATCATGAGAAGCTTTCTTATGAATTTCTTCAAAGAAAGCAAGATCTTGAGAAGCTAAGAGTGAGTTATGAAGATCTTCGTATGAGTGCGATTCATTACTTGCTCAACAAATCAGCGCTTCTCGTGAAGAATTTGTTCCTCCATGCTTAAAGTGCATTGAACGTGAATCGCTTATTCTTCACACTGAATGTTCAAATGCTTCAACTGTTACAAATTCTTCACCTGCCTCTGCTATTACTAATTCCTCATCCGAGGACATTGCTAGTATCACCGACAATGCAGGTTGAAGGAATTGTACATGACAGCATGTACAAAAGCCTCAAAGGGCATCAGACTCTTTGTGATGTGCTTAAAAGCAGATCCTCAATGTAAACCCTAGGAAAGAGGGTATTGCCTTTGAGAGGAAACTCAATGTTGATGGAACATATTGGAAGCCTGAGCAGTACCCCAAAACCTCATGGGTTGCTGCAAAGGGACCTCCAGTTGATCCATCTAACTTATCTGGCTTTACATGTGAATATCCTCATTCTTCTGATGAGTCATTTGACTCCAACTATAAACTGTTCAAAAATCAGAATGGTGAAGTATTTGCTAGATATGTTGGCACTAATCGGCAGGAACGGTTCCCCTATGAAGAAAATCTGGGTTCCCAAGAAGTGCCTTGAAAGTCTTCAGGTGAATGTCCTCATGACACCACCTATGAAGAATAGGAACCCCAGATCAAACTCTTCATATGGATCCAAGTCCTCATACGGACCAAATTCCTCACATGGATCAAATTCCTCAAAAGGATCAAAGTCCTCATATGATTATCATCGTGCTAACAACTCTGCTTTCGCAGGTAGAGCTAAGGGCTATGAATATGTGCATTATTCTTCAAACTAATATGTTCATAAGTCCTCGAAGAATTTCTCTGCTTATTCATATGCTTACCCTAACCCCTCTTATGTGAAACGAAATGGATTGGCCTCTATGCCACCATTCTCATATGGAGCTCGCAGAGTGATGAACGCTTTGCCACCCCTTCAGATGTGGGTGGTGAAGAAAAAGAACTAATCTTTTCTGCAGGGTCAGGTCTCCAGACGTGCTTTAACGTCTGAAGAATTTGCTGGGGACCTGACAAAATTGCCTGAAAGGACGCAGGCTAATCATGAAGAAATGAACCTTCATTTCACACGTCCTCATACTGCTATATCTGTTTTACTGCTTGATGAAATTCATCTGATAAAGTTGATATCATATTCTTCACTGATGAAGTATATGAGATCGTAAGTTGCACTAATTCATCTGCAGGATGATCAACCCAAAGCCAATGAGTGGGTCCTCGATAGTGGATGTACAAATCACATGACCGGTGACAAAAACCTATTGATGGATGCTCCCTTATCACCGTCACATCTGAAGCATATCATCTTTGCTGACAAAGGCAAAAGTCAGGTATTGGGTCTTGGTAAGGTTGCAATTTCTAAGGACATACACATAGACAAAGTCATGCTTGTTGAGTCCTTAGGATACAACCTCATGTCAGTCTCAATGCTTTGTGATCTTGATATGGTTGTTGTCTTTGGCAAGTATCGTTGTGTTGTGATCATGGAAGCTGACAATTCCAAAGTCTTCAAGGCTTTAGGAGAGGAGACTTGTATATTGTTGATTTCTCTACAGACCACAACCAGCCGTGTGTGTCTACTTGCAAAAGCTTCAAGGTTGGCTATGGCATCGATTTACTTGGTCACGTAGGCATGAGGAATTTACACACGCTTGCGAAGAAGAAGCATGTCATTGGCATTGAGAATGTCAAATTCCTCAAGGATCACTTGTGCGGAGCCCGTGAAGCTGGAAAATGACCAAGGCCAAGCATCCAAATAAGACTATCATGACCACTACTCGTCCATTCGAATTGCTTCACATGGACCTCTTTGGTCCTAATCACTACTCAAAGGTCACTAATGATGCATCTCTATATGGCTTTGTTATTGTTGATGATTACTCTCGTTACACATGGGTACACATTGTCACTTACAAACATGAAGTGCGGGAAGTCTTCAAACGATTTTCCTCGAGGGCTTCAACCAACTTTGGTGTGAAGATCGGGCACATCAGAGTGACAATGGAACTGAGTTCAAGAATTCTGGTCTTGATGACTATCTTGATGAACTTGGTATTACTCATGAGTTATCTGCTCCTTATACTCCTCAGCAAAATGGCGTCGTGGAGCGCAAGAACAAAACTCTTGTTGAGATGGATCACACTATGCTTGATGAATACAAAACGCCTCGTTGTTTTTGGATTGATGCAATTGATACCGCGTGCCACATCATCAACAGAGTATATCTTCACAAATTCTTCAAGAAGACCGCCTATGAACTCCTCACTGACAAGAAACCCAATGTGAGTTATTTCAAAGTCTTCGGTGCTAAATGCTGGATTAGAGATCCTCATCACAATGCTAAATTTGCACCGAAAGCACATGAAGGTTTTATGCTTGGTTATGGAAAGGACTCGCACACCTACAGAGTCTTCAACAATGTTCTTTACCAGATTGTTGAAACTGTAGATGTGCGGTTCGATGAAACTAATGGCTCGCAAAGAGAGCACCAACCTTCTGTGATAGATGAACCAGCACCTGAGGAATCTATCAAGTTCAAGGCAACTGAGGATGTAATTCCTACTGAAGAATCTGCTGAAGAATTCATTCCAGAACGCGAAGAACATCGAGCTAATGCACCTGAAGACAATGCTGAAGAAAATGGTGCTGAAGAAAATGCTGATCAAATTCCTCGACGACAACCAGCTCATCCTCGCGTTGCAAAAGAAGTGCAAGTTGACAAGATCATTGATGACATTGAAGCACCAGGTCCTCTCACACGCTCAAAAGCTTCACATTTATCTAACTTTTGTGGGCACTATGCTTTTGTCTCTATCACGAGCCCACTAAGGTAGATGAAGCATTTCGAGCCCGAGTGGATTCAGGCCATGCAAGAAGAATTACATCAGTTCGAGCTCAACAACGTCTAGGAACTGGTCAAACGTCCAGATCCTCGCAAGCACAATATCATTGGCACAAAGTGGATCTACCGCAACAAGCAAGATGAAAATGGCCTTGTGGTGAGGAACAAGGCACGACTTGTAGCTCAAGGCTACACACGAGTTGAAGGAATTGATTTCGATGAAACTTTTGCACTGTTGCTAGACTTGAGGCTATTCGATATTGCTTGCTTATGCTAACCATCATAATATCACTTTATATCAAATGGATGTGAAAAGTGCATTCCTCAATGGTAAGCTTGAGGAAGAAGTATATGTTGCTCAACCCCCGGGTTTTGAAGATCCAAAGAATCCCGACAAAGTCTTCAGACTCAACAAGTCCCTCTATGGCCTCAAACAGGCCCCACGGGCGTGGTATGATACATTGAAGGAATTCTTCGTGAAGAATGGCTTCACACCAGTTCACTCGACCCTACTCTCTTTACTAAATCTTATGATGATGAACTGTTTGTGTGCCAAATATACCGATGATATTATCTTTGGTCAGATCTTGACCAACGTTATAATGATGAATTTGCCTATATGATGAGTGAAGAATATCAAATGTCTATGATGGGAGAGTTGAAATTCTTCTTAGGTCTTCAAATTAAATCAACAACACAATGGCTTATTCATATCTCAGGAGAAATACCTCAAGGATGTTCTGAGGAAATTCGACATGCAAGATTGCAAAGGCATCAAAATTCCTATGCCCACAAATGGCCACCTATGCACTGATGAAAATGGTATTGACTTCACAAGTTATACCACTCCATGATTGGTTCTTTATTGTACTTATGTGCATCTAGGCCAGATATAATGCTTAGTGTTTGCATGTGTGCCCGATTTCAAGCTACACCGAAGGAATCACACCATAAGGCTGTGAAGCATATTCTTCGATATCTAGCTCACACACCAACACTAGGATTATGGTACCCCAAGGGCTCTACTTTTGATCTCATTGGATATTCGACTCGACTATGCCGGGTGATCGTGTGGACCGCAAGTCAACATCCGGTACTTGTCATTTCCTCGGACGATCTTTGGTCTGTTGGTCCTTGAAGAAACAGAACTGCGTATCACTGTCCACTGCAGAAGTTGAGTACATTGCTGCTGGTTCTTGCTATGCTCAATTGCTGTGGATGAAGCAAACTCTCAAGGACTACGGCATCAACATGAAGAATGTGCCTCTCTACTGTGACAATGAGAGTGCCATCAAGATTTCTCACAACCCAGCCAAAGACTCAAAGACAAAGCACATTCAGATTCGTCATCATTTTCTTCGTGATCATGTGTTGAAGGGCGACATCTCCATCGAGCATGTGAAGACTGAAGAACAGCTAGTCGATATCTTCACAAAGCCCTTGAATGAGAAGAGATTTAGCAAGTTGCAGTGTGAGCTAAATATCTTAGAATCTTCGAATGTTCTTTGAAAAGGACACACATCCTGACACTTATGCAAAATTGAAGACTTAGATGTGCAACACATGAAGAAACGTTTTTCTTTAATCAATGAAGAATAACACTCTAAGTGTGAAGAAATTAATGAAGAATTTGATTCTCAGAACCCTACAACAATTGTACGTGGTGTCTGGAATCATCATTCTTATACGGTGGGTCACGCCACCACCAAAGTTGAAAATCTTCAATTTGAGTTTTTCCTCAGTTTTGAAATTCTTCAGTTTTTCAAATTCTTCAACTTTGCAAAATCTTCACTTTATTTTAAATGCTTTTGTTCATTGGCTATATATATATATGGGTTTATGTCCTCTGACATTCACTAATGGATATTTCTCCAAGATGCTTTTTATGCTAAGTGACATTGATCGGACCCTTACACCTATATGCTATACTCAACCCAATCTATACACAAATTCTTCATGTGCGTTCTATTTGAAACTCGTTCAAAATCTTCACTGTGTCCATGTCAGCTGAAGAAATTGCGAACAAAACTTTTAACTTATCTTATCCAAATTTTCGGCTTTGCCGCTCATACCGTTCCGCTTCGTACGTTAGACTTATCTATTCACCCACGATCTAACACGATCTCCACTTTTCAGTACGTGGGTGACACATGTCAAGCGAATGAGAAGGGTCGAGGCACGTTAAGTCCAAAATCTTCTAAGTAACAGTTTCTCACCGTGGCTATATGTACCCTTTCTCCCCTTTCCTCACTTCATTTACTCCGCTCGACCGCTCTCTCTCGCTCAAGCTTCTCAAACCCTAGTGCCGCCGCTACTCCATCATCGCCGGTGAGGAAGAGCTTCACTACCTCGACCTCGTCGCCGTCGTACATGCGCCGACCGCGGAAATCTTCACTCCGCCGCCGCCGTAGCTGTCTTCCTCCGCCAAGTTAGGGCGTGGGAGATCTGAATCGATTTAACTTCTAATCTACACTTCTCGGTTAAATGCGTGTTCTTCAGTTCGGGTAATTAAAAGTTACTTTTATTACTCGCTTTAATTCTCAAACCTTCCTGAAAATTTTCAAAGGTGTTTATTCTTCAAATCTTCACACATATGAACACCTCAAACGAAATACTCTCTTGATTCGTTTCTCTAAGAAATGATTTATCTTCAAGATTCCTCAATTGTGTGGATCCTCGATCTATACAACTCTGGAACCTAAGACAAAGATCGCTAAGTGAAATTCTTCAAGGCTCATCTGGTCAAATTCCTCAAACTTGTTCTTTTTGAAGAACCTTCTGAGAACGCATATGACCACTCCAAATTTCTCGCAACTATACTCTGTTCACAGGTACTCATGTCCGCTGCTGAATCACTAGGTTCTCATCAACTTCACTCATTTGTAGCGTTCCTCGAAGAAAAGTTGCATACTTCTTCAGAGAATTTGATTGTTCAAATTCCTCAGCTGAAGAATATGGCAAAAGGAAAGAAGCCACAGAAAGGAGGAAAGAGGCCTGAGGTCATGACTGCTTTCGACATACCTGAGGACATATACGCTGACTATTGCACACCTGATGAAGCCAAGTTTGGCAAGGAAAATAAAATCAGCGCAAGGTGCGCATTCAGAGGATTGAAAGGAGATGGGCAAGGGAATGGAGGGAGTATGTGTATGTTACTCCAAAGTACATGAAGAAATTCGCTCTTAATCCTCCATGCCCAAGAGCTCCATTGGCACTGGCCAAGAAGTCGACCCCACCAAAGATCAAGCGTGGTGAGGACTTTCCTGAAGAATGGGCCAAGCGCCAAGCCAAGTTGGCGAGACAAGCCAAAGAAGCGGTGAGCAAATTCAATGAAGACTCTGCTACTGCTGCTACCACTGAGGCCCCTGTTCAGCCCAGAAAATCAATGGCAAAGAAGCTAGCGCACAAGCCAAGTGCTTCACCAACAGTGCCCTCACGGCCAAAATCTTCAGCAATGCCCTCACGGCCAGAATCTTCAATGCCCTCACGGCCAGTTCCTCATGCTACTCCTGCTCCTCCCAAATCCTCAGCAGCTCCTCCAAAGTCCTCAGCAGCTCCTCCAAAGTCCTAAGCACCTGTGCATCTGGCCACGTGCCAAAGGACTGCAGGCATCTCTATTGCCTCTGGTGTCTCAGCAAGTTCCTCGGCTGCACCAAATTCTTCATCAGGCCCCACTTTGCTGAAGAAAAAGGCAACTGTTGGACGAGGTCCTCGGCCAAGTCCAAAGAAGAAACAGGTTGCCTTCCAAGAGCCATCTGATGATGAAGCTGATGATGATGAACTTGCAGAAATCATCAGAGACCGACAAGTTAGGGCCGCTAGAGCCAAAGGCACACCTGTGCCACTGCTTTTGAATCCAAGGGCGATCCTTGAATACATTGATCTATGGCACAAGGATCCAGAAACACCCATGCCTAACTTTCATTTGACTCCTGGACAAAGTCACATGCTGGCCCATTTCATCTCTGAAGAGAAATGGAAATTTGAGAAGGCAAGGAAGATCAAGAAAGCTCAATTCAGGAAAGAGAAGTTCCTGAGGAAAAACATTGTCAGAATGACAACTGAGGAACTCCTCAAAATCCAGTCTGAAATCAAAGCCCTCAGTGATGACTTTGATGCCTATTATGCTGATTGGCAAGGAGCCAAAGTCAGATTTTTCAATCTGACAAAGAAGTTCACAAATGTTGCAACCCCATCGCAACAAGAAATTCATCAGTCGAGCCTCTGCTTCATTTCTTTGAAGAACACATGCCGTTGATGATTTTCAGCCTCTTGAAGACAATGCTAGTTCCAGGCTGATGACTCCATTCCACCACCGAAGAAATTGCCGGGCATCCACTAGTGGTGCGCTGAAGAAAGCGAAGAAGTCGAGAATCAGCTGCATCGATTCCGAGGAAATTCAACCAGATTCCTCAGCTCCACCCGCGCCTACACCAACTCCAATCCTTCCATCTGCATTAGATGTGAAGAAGACCAAGGCTGCAGAGCAAGCTGCAGTGAAGAAAAGGAAAGCATCAGCTGCGTCAAATTCTTCGTCCCCGAAGAAGATGAAGCCAATGACCAGCTCATTTGAAAATCCCATTGATGTTGTTCCTATTTCCTCCATGCCATCAAAGGACCTTGTTCCTTTTGGTGAAGAATATGAGATCCCAAGCGGATCTGATGAAGAAAATCATTCTCACGCTTCGTCGGGCAGATTGATGAAGACATTGAAGTGGATGAAATCCCTTCAACACCAATCATTTCCTCGCCTATGCCTCAGTTCACAGCTGAAGAGGCTTGTGTTGAGGAAATTGAAGACGAAGACGTGGATATTGGATGCACCACGCCTGTGATGAATGATGACTTTTGGGAAAGTCATCATCCCAATTCTCCACTCTTCACCCCAATCCAACAAATTCCTCAGTCCCCTGCACCAACAGTTCAAATGGGATCTGAAGAAACTCATCCCACCTCATCCGTGCATGAAGAAATTCCAGCCACTAGTCTTTGAAGAACTCCGTTATTCTTGATCCTATGAACACGCAGATCGCACATGAAGAGGAACCAGAAAATCCTCACCTGAAGAACCCGAGATTGCAATTCGTGAGGTAGTGATGCAACTCATCGACACTCCAATCGCCAAAGCCAAAGAATCCATTCTCAACGAAGCAAAAGTTCAAGATCAAGATTTCTTGGCGAGCATGTATTTTTCATCGACATAACCCATATGACTCTGCTCGCATAAGGAAGAGGTGTTTACGGACTGCTAGTCAAGCCAACTTCTATTCCTCATGCTATTCAACAAAGACAAAGTCTTCTATCATGCACATATTCCTCACGTGGACATGGAATCTCTGCCAGGCTTCAAGCCAGTCCTCAGTGTTCTTCACGATGCAGGATTGCTGAATTTCTGCACTGACATCTGTGATTAGAATGAAGAACTCATTCTTCAATTCTATGCGACGCTGCACATGACCGGAGATTCTGAAGATGTGAACTCATGGGTACTGGACTGGATGACGGAAAATACTCACTACAAGGCACCAAAGAATCGAATTGCTTCGTGCCCTCCCACTCAGTCCTCCCCTTGAAGGAGCTCGTTGCATCTACAATGAACCTGAGCTTACAAATCATTACATGCAAGTGCTAATGAAGCCTTTGAAGTCAGGGCAGGCACCTCGAACCAAATTCTTCACCAAGGAATTATCAGATGTGCCTCGGACCGCCTATCGTGATTCTGACGAAGACAATGAGTCCTATCAAAGGCCACGACTCAAATGATGAAGAAGTCGTTGGCATCATGAAGAATATGCTTTTCAATATCATTCATGGCATTCCCGTCAACTTCCATGATTTCTTCATGAGGACTCTGGAAAACATTGCTATGTCACCTTTTGAGCTGAAGCCTTATGCACCATGGATTATGAGGTTCATCAGGACAAGGTCCTCACTCAATTATAAGGCTGATACTCTGAACCACTGCAGCTACTTGCCTCCAATTGAAGTCCTCAAAAGGATATTTTCCTCAGCTGATGACAAAGGCAAGGCAACTGCTGTGATAGATGAAGGCATTCGTCCATTGGATGGTCAATTTCGCAAAGCTGCATCCTACTCCACCAATGATGACTCTGCCACACATGACTCTGCCGCCAATACCTCAGCCAAACAAAATCCTCAAGCCACAAGCACCTGTGGTGATGACTGATCGTGAGTTACTCCTCAGTCTTCATCAGAAGGTTGATCGCAATCATAAATGGGTCAAGCGTCAGTTTGGTTCAATTCTTCACAACATGACGTTTACACACAATGCAGTGAAGAAAAACCAATACTACCTCCATAAAACCTTCAACCACACCTGGGCTGTTCTATCTCATGTCTACAAAGAAGAATCAAGACAATGGGTCTCAAGGAAGAATTTGACCGTCTGCACCTCCACCGAAGAAATTCAAGAAGGTCAAGGTTCCTTCCTTGGTGGCTAGCTCCTATTCTTCATCAGCGACATCGATGAAAATGAAGACTTGGGCGACATCATGCGGTAGGCCCTACTACGACAACCGACCCGACAACGTCAAGCGCTCCTCCATCAACTTGAAATTCTTGAGGCGTTAGTCCTCAGTTTCGATCCTTTTGGTCATTTGATGACAAAGGGGGAGAAATTTGAGTTAGTCTTCAAGCGGGTCTATTATATGGGCGTTTTTTTGCTAAGTTACAATTGTCATTCTTTTGAAACTTTTATTGGATCGAGTTGTAATCTTAAACCCGATGGTGCTCTGATACTTTTGATGTGTTCCTCTGCATGCTTATTCTTTGTTATATGTTAATACACGCATGCTGAATTACATCAGTCACCATATTTCATCATGCATTTCAAATTCTTCATACTATATGTCAAATGCGTGTATGAATTACAAGATATAGGGGGAGATCTCCATGATTCAACTCTTCAAATGTGCAATGCCTCAAAAGCAAATTCCTCACTATGCACATCTTCAGTGGGAGTTCTTCTATATCTTGCAATCAAATTCCTCAATATCAGTATTTACACTTCATATGTTTATCCTCGTTGTAAACTTAACCTATATTGTCATCAATCACCAAAAAGGGGGAGATTGTAAGTGCATCTAGTGCCCCTTAGTGATTTTGGTGTATTGAAGACTTATAGGTTAAGGGACTAATGTGTTTATGAGTGTACACAGGTCTATAAGTCTATGAGTAGTTTGATATTTACAGAGAAAGTCGACCCCTAAAAATGAAGTTCTTCGACTGAAGACTTTGGTATTCTGAAGACTTTCTGAAGACTTTGAAAGTGAAGAAATTGGTGTGACCTTGAAGACTTGGTATTCATTTGAGGAACATGAAGCGCGAAGACTTTTGTTTTCATTGTTTCGTTTTCTCTTTCTTGAGTAATAGGAAACACCGTACTGTTAATGGGGGTCGAGGAAGTACTAAGGAAAAATTTCCATGTGATGCTCAACTCAAAATCCTACACCTACCAATCCCTTCGAGTGAAGCCTTTGGAAATCTCATACAGTTTAGTCAATTTCTTCTCGTGATGTAGACGAAGTTCTTCCGGTCGCTGAGGAATTTGTTCTCGATCGAGGAGTTAGGAATTCGCCAAAGGCGAATTGCCTACACAAGGAGGAACATGATAGCCCCGAGGAATTTGAGAGTCAAATTTCCGATCGTTCTTGTCTACCGCCAGCTGTCCCAAAATATCTTATCCACCTAACGGTCATATCATTGAAGGGCATTTATGTCTTATCATGTCGGGCTGCTCCCTAGGCTATAAATAGCCGCCCCCTACAGCCACTAGCTGGTTGGCTGCTCCGAGAGAACTTGACACTTGTCATTTGAGAGCAACCCATCCTCCGAGGACTTTGAGCAAAAATCATCGAGTGAGGAAAAACCCAAAAAAACAAACCCAAAGTGATTGAGCATCACTGAAGAGATTGATCCTGCGTGGATCCGACGCTTGTTACCTTTGAAGACCGTGCTTCTTCCAGACGGTTAGGCATCATAGTCTAGAGCATCCAAGAGGAATTGTGGATCGCCGAGTGACCGAGTCTGTGAAGGTTTGGAAGTCGCCTGCAGACTTACCACGAGTGATTGGACGAGGTCTATGTGACCTAAGTTCAAGGAGAATACGGTGAGGACTTGGTGTCCTGAGCTGCGTTTCAGCGATCGGGTGTCCGGACTGTGTGTCCTCGAGTTTAAATACTCGAATCCAACCCAGACGCATAACCGAGACAAAGCAGTTGGAACAGGTCTACCAAATCATTGTCTTCACCAACCTTACTGGTTCTATTTCCTCAACTCTTTCATTTCCTCATTACTGTGTTGAGTGTTTGTTCATATATGTGTTTGAAGACTTTGGCTGAAGACTTTCTCAATTTCCTCAGTTCAATTTCTTAAGTCTGTTTGTCTTCATCTTGTGTTATCCTGTGATTACGCTTTTCACGTACTCTGTGATTGTCTTCATTTCATCATGATGACCATGCCCGCATTCTGTTATGCATACTTCTGAGTACTTATTCCGCTGCAAGTAGTTCTTCGCTTAGGAATTTCCTCACCAGCAAATTCCTTATTGAAGATTTCATAAAAATCGCCTATTCACCCCCCTCTAGTCGATATAACGCACTTTCAGCCTCGCGTCTCTTGATTCTGACCAACCCCTTCAAGCTACCACGTAGATGCGTTGGCCTCACGACTAAGTCCTCACACTAGGACATCTGCCGTGACAAACCCATGACAGCCACCCCCGCCGCCTCTTGCGGGTGACATGGCCCACGGTGCACCTCCTCCACCTCCCAGGCAAGACGTCGTCCCCGAGGAAAGGCGTGAGGCTCCATGGCGCGACCCGCCGCGCAGGGCGCCGACGCGTGACGAAGAAAGCTGCCAAGTGGTGCAACGGCCGCAAGGAGATGCGCGCGCACTCCCAACACCGCCAAGTCAAGACCACGTGCCGCCCAAGGTGGTGGGGCGCGAGCACCAAAATCAGGCCCCACCTCCACAATGAGCTCCCATCACCACGGCAGGATGCCACACATTCACCTCGGAGCTACGCCGCGTCGTCTGGCCAGGGAAGTTCAAGCCCGACCTGCCTCCGTGCTACGACGGCACTCCCGACCCTGCCGAGTTCCTGCAGCTCTACGAGTTGAGCATCGAGGCGGCCAACGGCGATGAGAAGGTCATGGCGAACTGATTTCCCATGGCCCTCAAGGATGGTGCACGCTCGTGGCTCCTGAACCTCCCCGCGGGATCGATCTCCTCCTGGGGTGAGATGCGAGAGCGCTTCATCGCCAACTTCCTAGGCAGTCGCGACCGCCCACCAGATGTCGGTGACCTGCCGCGCATCAAGCAGCAGCCAGGGGAGACCTTGCAAAAAATACATCTAGCACTTCAACAGCGTTCGCCTCAAGATTCCCAAGGTGTCGGACGAGGCCATCATTCCGGCGTTCACGGATGGCGTCCGGGACGTCAAGATGAAGGAAGAGCTCGCCATACACGAGGACCTGTGCACGGCTCTGGAGATGTTCAACATGGCAACCAAATGTGCGACAGCTGAGGAAGGTCGCCTCTCCCTCCGGGAGCTTCCGGAGGCTATTCCAGAAGACAAGAAAACCAAGGCCAAGGACGTAAACCGCAAGGGGTCGGCTGTGCTCGCAGCCAAACCCGAGATGAAACGTGGTTGCGACCACCCATAGTCATCCAAGAGCAGCCTCTTGTTCTGCGTCTTCCACAACAGGCACAACCACAACACCAATGACTGCCTGGAGCTCAGGGCCATCCATGATGGGCGCCTCGGTCGTCGCCCCGAGTGCAACGATCGAGGTTACGGCCGTTGAGGAGGCCGAGGCGGAGGATGCTGGGACAACCGCGGCCCCTGCCAGGACTGGCGAGATCAGCCTCGCGAGGGTCCCTTGAGGGATCAGCCTCATGAGGACTGACCTCAAGGCAACGCTGGCCTTCCTCCGCTGCCGCCACCGCCAAGAAGGAATGACGACCACCACCAAGATGATGGGTTGGGGGCTTCCAAGAGCCTCGTGCCATCGCTTGCATCCTAGGCAGTGCTCAGGCCCTTGCTTCCCATCGCATCTTCAAGCATTTTGCTCGCAAGGTGAACACGGCCCTCCTCAAGCTTGAGGCAACGCGCCCACTTAGGTGGTCCAAGTATGCCATCACCTTCGACTCTGCTGACCAGCTCAAGTGCGCGGCCACTGCTGGCGCCCTCCCGATGCTCTGCTTGCCTACCATCAGCAACATCCTCGTCACCAAGACACTCATTGATGGCGGCGCGGGGTCTATGTTCTCTTCGTCGAGACATTCAATAGGCTCCAGGTGTCGTACAACCAACTTTAGCCTACCAAGCCTTTCTCAGGAGTGACCAACGACTCCACTACCCTGATAGGGCAGATCCGCCTCCCTATCACCTTCGACAAGCGCGACAACTACCGCACTTAGCTTATCGACTTTGACGTCGCCCACATTCGCCTCCCGTACAATGCCATCATCGGGTATCCGGGCCTGGCCAAATTAATGGATGCGAGTCATCATGGCTACAATGTCCTCAAGATGCCAGGAAGCTGCGGCATCATCATGGTCGCCTGCGATGAGAAGGACGCGGTGTGCTCCCTCGAGCGTGCCTATCCGGCTGCGGCGGTCGAGAACCCAGATGACGAGGGTGCTGTCTATCCTCCTGAGGCCATCCCCAACAAGAAGAAGCAGCTGCGCCACTGAGGACCTCAGGAGGATGGGGCAGCCGGTGGCCCTGCCCCAGGACTTGCGCCCATTGACGGGGCGCATTCCCCTCTCCCATAGTAAGGCGCGCCCGGTGCCCCTGTCAGGCTGGGCTTGGGGGCTCTCCTCTAGAGGGCCTCAGACTTGGCCAATGTCACGAGGGACGCGCTCAGGCACCATGTGGAGGCATGCTTCAACGCGCGCTTCCACGAGGAGAGCGCATGCGCTCGAGGCGCCAGGCGCTCAGGAGTTTGTCATAAAGGCAATCAAGGAGCTACAGGAGGCGAGAGCCATGCGAAGCGAGCGTCGCCCCGCACCACCCCGCGTAGCTGCCTCCCCTGACGAGGGCAGCGAGTTGCGCGCCTCCGTCAACATCCCAGGGCTCAACAGAGCCACGTCTCAGTAGCTCTTCTGGCCGTCCCATGTTGGCTGGTGCGAGGGCCCCCCTCACAGCTACGTTCTCGCGCCTTTCGATTTGCTGAACAGGGTTGCCACGCACCAGCGCCACATGCGGGGCGTCCTGGCGGCTCATGAGCCAGGCACCAGGCAATCCTATTGGAGGTGGCGATGGATCCTTGCGAGCCCCCGGGCTCGCGAGGTTCGGGACCTGGGGGACTCATGAGTAGCTACTTCTACAGCACGCGTCTTCAACTACTTCAACACTTCTTCAGCAACGGTGACAGGTGACATTTTTTGGTTTGTTTAGTTGGGGGCGCCCCTCTGGCTGCATTATCCACAAGCCGTGTGGGTTCATACCTGCGGCATGTATTGTTCTTTGCATCTATCAGGACTGGCTTTACCCTATCCATGAGCTGCTTTATGATTATCACATGTTTGTCCGGTGCTTCATCGCCATGAACATCGTACGCCCTTGCATAGCCGCCCATGACCGCCTCATGAATAAGGACGAGCACGACGTCTGTGCTCTTGTCGGTCCCTGCAGCGTCGCTAAACCCAAGTGGCTGAGCTCTGGTTGGCGGGCCAACTCCCGTGCACGTCACCTCCCATGGTCCTTGGTGCCTTGTTCTTGCATGAGCTAATCGGGGGTGGATAAGTTAGGGCGCGCGACCCGGTGCCTCACCGCCGTGGGAGCCGCGCGCCGGTTGTCTTTCTTCAGGATCTTTGCATGAGAAGACTGGGCACGGCGTCTGTGCTCGGGTCCGTCCCTGCAGCGTCGACAAACCTAACGGCTGAGCTCTGTCTGGCGGGCCGGTCTCATTCACGTCACCTCCTGGGGTCGTTGGTGTTTGGCCTTCTCATGTGATATCCTCAGGAGATTCACTCGGCGCAGGCTACCTAACCATCTTGTAGGACCGTCTAAAGTGTTCCGAATGAAATTCAGGCGCAACCTGCCTTGAGGTAGGGCCTGGGGAGTCCTGCGCTAGCTCACGAGTGCCCATAGACACCTCCTCCAGTCCTACTTTGCAAGCCACGTGTGAGGACGGGGCTGAACACACCCCGGAGTCTCACCTCACAGGGAGCTCCCAGCCACGTACCAGTGGAAGCCCCATGCTTCATGCTGGCGGACAACACGGTCGAGGAGCGGCTATGCTCGTGCAAGAGGGGAAGCACCAAGCTCCGCGCTGGTGAATAAACAACTAAGGGCAACCTAGCAGTTGCAGTAACCTCAGGAGAGCCACCAGGCTCGCCACTCATCCTCACCGCAATGCTTCTCCCTCGGGAAGACCACGCGAGGGGGCTGGGCACGGGGGGCTACGCTTAGGTCATGCCTGGCATACGCCACCTCACTGGGTCCCTGGACCTGGTCTTCTCGCGTCCCTCCCGAGCGAAAGCTCGGCGAGGAAAGGTATGAAGGTTTTTTCGTACGTCAAGGGGGACCCCTGGGCATCGCGACCCAGGGGACTAACTGGTCACATAGCCCCTATCCCCCTGGTCTCGTCCTGGTGATCTGGACGCCCCAACGGTGGCTGAGGTATGCGCGGGGTCGGGCCCTCCCAACGCAGAACGCTAAAACCTACACCCGCATCTTGTACCCGAGGGATGTTCGTACGTCAAGGGGGGTCGCTGAGCACCACGACTCAGGGGCCTCACTAGTCGTGTAGCCCCTCACCCCTTGGTCTCGTCCTGGTGATCCTGACAATCCAACGGCAGCCGGGCCCTGCCGATGCAGAACACTAAAGCAAACGAAAAGGAAATCGTGAAACCCTAGAAAATTATTACGAAACATACTGTCTCTTAAAAGCTCAAAGCATAAGTTCTTACGCCTCCACGAGGCACGATAAATGTTGGATGATTAAAATAGGAGGAAGCGCCGCCTTCGAGCCCCTTCCCCAGCCTTGGACACCGCTGTCGCCCGCCTGGGGAAGCCCGTCATCAACAACGGCGCTGTCGTCCTTGCCATCAGCCGTGACTGCAGGGTCGACGCAGAGGAACTTCTGCAGCAGGGCCTCCACATGTTTCTTCACGGCCTTGGCGGCAGCATCGTGGAGCTCGTGATCCATAGGCTCGAGCAGCGCACCAAGGTCGAAGTTGGGGTCCCGAAGATGGAGGTGGCTGAAGATGCATGTCGTGGCCGAGGTAAAAAGCGCGTGGACCTCTCCCTCCACCATGAGGCCCACTTCGACGACAATGTCCTTGAGCGCCGCGGCAAGCTTGGGGAGCAGCTCGACCGGTTCTTCCTACGGAGTCGCCAACAACTTCTCGTACCCTTCCCCGTAAAGGTCTTGTAGTTCCTTGCGGGACCTCAACTCGAGGGAGAAGAAGGCGTCACGCCCCTTGGCGGCCGCCTTCTCTGCCGCGGCGAGGAGCTTCTCCCTGGCCTCCAGCCGAGCATTTTCATCGGAGACAAGCCTGGTGTCGGATGCATGGGCCACCTCCACCTCTTCCTTCAGCTTCTCCAGGCGGCTGCGCTCCACGGCCTGTTCCTGGTCTGCCTGCTCCAGCTCTGCGCCGCGGTCGGTGAGCCCAGTCTCCTGGGTCTTCAGCTTCTCCTCTTGCTCCTCAAGCTGATGGGTGTGGGCGGCCCGCTCGTCGCGGAGGGCCTTCAGCTTGGCCTCCACCGCATAGTAGCGTTCCTCAGCGGCCGCTGCGACAGTCAACGCTGCGTCACAAGCGGCTGCGGCTGCTGCCACACCGGCCACCTTCCTACCCTCCTCAGCAGTAGCCTCAGCCTGGCCCCAGGCCGCCCTGATGGACGAGTCGGCCTGGAGCCACCCCGAGACCAGCTCCATACACCCCTGCACCATGCGCCGGTCGGCGCCCCGAAGATCAGCCCAGAGTCGGTCCAGCGTGGAGAAGGCTTCCTCTAGAGCACTGGGAATGGTAGAAGAACCACGACCTGCCGGCGTGATGGCTTGGGGAGGAGGCGGCACCGGCGCCTGGGCTGGCGAAGCAATGATAGCAAGGACGGCACGGGGCTCCGGAGCCCTCAGACCCTCAGCAGGCGCGCTGAAGACGGGCGCCTCCGGAGTTGTCTTGGCCACAGGGGCAGCCTTCTCCTGAGGCTGGACCCCCGAGCCTCAAGAGGCCAGCAATGGACGTGAGGCGCCTCTTCTTCCCACACCAGGGTCATCGTGGCCGCGGCGGGCAGCCTGGCCTCAACGGTCCTGGCCTCCTCCTTCTTCCTCTTCAGTACCGGCTACAGCCTAGCCACCAGCAGAAGGGTTTCGTGAGCACGGCATCAAAGATAAGGAGCAGAAACAAGGTAAAACACTTACTCGTCATCGGCGACGTGCGCCCTCCTCTTGGCTAGGAACGCGGCGCCCTGAAACTTCTGGGGCACGACCTTCGCCACGCTCCGAGGAGCGGAAGAGCGCATGGTGGCTGGCTCTTTGACGGCGGTTGTCGGCAATAAGACGGAGGCGGCGCCCCGGGGAAGCGGCGTCGTCCCGCCCTTCTTCGGGGTCACCTGCTTCAGCCTCTTCAGAGGGATGCCCCCCAGACCTCTTGGCAACCCCGGTGGAGCATGGCGACCCCTCGGCCAGGTACTCACCGGTGGCGTCATCATTGGAGAGGATGCAGAGAAGATCGCTCTGCCGGGGGGAGAGGTCTCCCCAACCCCCTCCAAGGTCGTGTAACATCCCAAAATTCTAAATTTTGGAATGTTATAATAAATAGATAGATTTGATTGATTGGTTGCTTGATTGTGTGAAATTGAGTGAAATTCGAAACTTTTTGAAAGTTAAATGAGAGGGAATAAAAGAACTTTCGCAAACTTTCATTTTGCATTCGTGATCTCCGTGAATTCAAATTCTTTTCACCACAAAACCCTGGAGAGAAGATGACATGACTTCTTCCATTTATTTAAATGACAAGGGGTGTTGAAAATATTTGAAGTTCATTTGAAATTATTTTCCAATTCATAAACTTCAAGCAACTCAATGATTTTCATGAGAGAAGATAAAATGACTTCTTCCAAACATATGAAATATGAGTTGGGAGTTTAAAAGAATTACATTCAAAGCTCTTTTGAATTTATTTTCAATTTGGAGTTATTTGAGTTTTATTCAAATTATTTTTCTTCAAAAATAAACTATATGGAAAATAGGGTAACATGATTCCCTACATCAGAAAATTGGAGAGAAATCAACTTGAATTAATTTTGGTATTTTTAAAATGATTTTTATTGGATTTTATTAGACCAGAAGCACTCTTTGTTTTATTTAAATTTGTGTGTACTTTAATTGACTCTATAAAAATGTTCAGCTTGTAGGA
Organism: Aegilops bicornis; assembly: GCA_021605145.1. Taxonomy (NCBI): domain Eukaryota; kingdom Viridiplantae; phylum Streptophyta; class Magnoliopsida; order Poales; family Poaceae; genus Aegilops; species Aegilops bicornis. Next base: position 296,289,726 of record CM038674.1, read on the forward strand.
AATCTTTTTCTGAAAAATTGGATATATAATATGCCTATATAAAGTTTTAGTTTTATTTTCGTTTTTCATTTCATCGTTTTCTGTTTAAAAAAAACAAATAACAAAAACTGCGCGCGCGCCTGAAACTAACTGTCGCCCACATGCGTAGCATAGCAGCAGGCCGGCCCGTTTTTCTTTTGTTTTCTTTTGTCTTTTATTTTATTTTAATTTCGTTAATGTTCAGTTTTTTTAAACAAATTTCAGAAGAAAAAAAATAGACTTTGAAAGAAAAAAAGTGCAGCCAGTGTACGCGCGCGGCCTGGCTGAACTTTTAGCCCATAATCCTTTTCAAATTTCATCTGCGTACGTATACATTTAGTCCCACATTGCCTAGCCTTTGACCTTTAAGTCTCTTTTCCACCAATAAATATAGACCCATAGAGCCTCTAAAAATCATCCGATTCGGGTTAAATCAATATTTTGATTTGACTAGATTTATTTAAAAAAAATATTTTTTCTCCTCTCCAGCGCGACTTCTGGAAATTGGCTTCTCTCCGAAGTCGTCTTTTCTCTGCCTTATAAAGGTATGTTTCTTTATTTTTTTTCTTCTTATACTTCCGTAGTTTATTATTTTTAGACTAATACGATAGATTAGATTATCAATTAGTCTACGTATTTATACATTAGACCTTAGCCGTAGCTATTTTTCTTTCAGAAACAAATTTGGCCCTGATTTTTCAAATAGCCATAACTTTTTACTCGTTCATCCAAATTAGATGAAACCAACGCCCACTTCTTCGTTACGATCTCCTCTATCTAGTAATCCAACTCAAACATGTTTTTGAAAGTTTAAAATTTGAATTAGATCGGATTTGAATTTGAACTTCGTTTTGATCATAACTTGAGTTTCGTAACTCCGTTTGAGTTGATTCTTTTTCCAAATCGAAGCTCTTGACCTAAACTTTCTGATAAGGCCAAATTCATATAATTTTGGTATTGTTAGAAATTTGTTTTATGTTGCAAGAGTTATTTGCTTGGTTTCGATGTTTTCCGAATTTGTTTTCTTCGTTCTTTCTGATCTTTTGAGTGATTGCTTATGTGTGGTTACTATTGATTGCTTACGATAGATTGACCGGAGTGTGACGAGTATACCTATCAAGAGTTTTGAGTGCGAACCATCTTCATCAACATTGCAGGCAAGTTCACACTTTGATCATATCCTTTTTATACCCAGTTTTTATGCATTAGTTTCACCCTCAAACATTGCATGAGTAGGATTGATAACATGTGGGTATTGGGAAGTAGTTGTTGAGGTAGAACCTATTGCCCTGTTACTATCAAACCCTTGGGAGTTACTTCTACGCGTTGCTTATATTGCCATGCTATGCTCGTAGACGTGGTTTGGTTTGAGAGAATTCATGAAAGATGTGAGAGATTATTGTTAACTAAGGTTTAACTTAAGGTGGCTACTTTAATACACATCTGGGTGGATTGGTTGGGGCACCCTGGGGATATACCAAGGACTCTGCCGGACACAGGTTATACCAAGTGTTGTCCTAGGAGATCCCGAGGTTATACCGTGTGATCATCCTATGGTTCGCCACCAGCTCAAAGGGATCTCGAGATATTTTCATGCTAGAAACTTCCGTGTGCAGCCACAAGCTATTATGGGCTCTAGCATAGTTGAGTAAGTTACGTGAAGTCGCTTGAAGAGGTAGATCAGCAGGTAGTGGGTTTATAGGTTTGGTATGGTCTGCCCGGAGTAAAGAGTTAATGTTTCTGAAAGACTATGTCTCGGTCATCCGTTTCTCAAACATCATGTAGTGCGAGAAATCCAACGGAGGTGATCGAGTCTTGTGGGGAAAAGTGCGCAAACCTCTGCAGAGTGTACAATCTAATCATGGTTAGCCGTGTCCCCGGTTATGGACAATTTTGAGTACCTAGTACTTGGAGTATCTTAAGTATCTCATCATGTTACTTAAATTAATTTGTTGGGTTAATGATTACTTTTAATTGGGATCATTGAGTTGGGGTACCTTCTCAATGATGTTTCAACCACCATGATAGTTAAATTAAAATATATTCCTTTGATATAGGGAAAAATTGGCTTTTCGCAAAACCTTTTAACCATAGAGCTTTTCCACCAGCCAAATATGCATGTAGAGATAGCCATTATTCATCATTGCTCTATGGTGTGAATTTTCCAGTACATTCAATGTACCGACCCTTTGTGGCTGCAACGTCTCATGTTGCAGGATATCTTACGACGAGTAAGTGATACGTTAGGGTTACGATTTCTACACTCAACTTTGTCGTTGGTGTTGATGGGAATCCACAACCTTGTTACTTCCGCTATTTGGATTGAGGTAATGGTATTTACGCTATTTATACATGTGATTTACCTCTGTTATAAATCCTCGAGTACTGTGTGTGTCAGCATACCGATCCAGGGATGACACTTAAGCACAGATACTTGACCGTCTGAGGTCGGGTCGCTACAAGATGGTATCAGAGCACATGTTGACTATAGGACGTGACTCTAGAAACTGGCAAGCCCATAGGAAAGATTTTCTCTACTACTTCATTTTCAAAAGATCTTTTACCTCTCTTCTCTTCGGAGCTGATTCAAATACTCCCTTTTAGTGAGACCATACCCCTTTCCCCTTTTGACCCCTCGAAGATTCGACTGATGAGACCACTCCAAGAAGGACCAGATATCAGACAACTAAGACCACTTCGGAATGAAGAGGATTTTACCGAGCATTGTAATGATGGAACCTACGACGGATAAAGACTTCAAGACTAGGAGAATATGAAGAATTTCAGATTTGGTATGACCAAAGAAGGCTACACTTATGGAACTTGGCAGACTATGGAAGCTGTCAATACCCGAGATCAAGGTGTATCGGAGAAAGACCGAAACATGGAGCATTAGAACTCAAATTTTTTGTCAAGAAAACCATAAGGCAGGAGATATCAACTAACAGAATGATAGCTCATGGCAATGATAAGAGCAGAAACATGGACATTCATGATGTTATCGTCACTTATGCTATTGTCACCACGCTGAGTTAAGCATACATATGCATGGAGGGATTGGATGGTAGAAGGCTGATGGAGGATCTGTCAGCAAAGGATGCCGTTTTAACCTAGCTGGTGTATCACCAGGATCTAGAGTATTACATCAAGAAGTTTAAGATGGACTCGCATGAAGTTATATTTGACAAGGAAGCGTTTCGTGAAGAACTCAGACCTGTGAGCTGAAAGTAGCCAAGCTAGAGGAGCAAAACCTCGAGATACAGGAGATTCATCAGGAACTGAAGGACAGTAGGACCGTGGTTCATGCCAAGGATGTTGAAACCCAGAATTTTGGAACGCAACTTCAAAATATTAAAGACGGTACTACACCACAAGAGGCGGACCTGCCCTATCGGTGTAGTGGAACCGTCGGTCACTCCTGAGAAAGGCTTGGTAGGCTGAAGCTGGTCATACGGGACTTGGAGGTTGTCGAACGTGTCACAGATAGGACGTTGAGCCCTGCACCACCGTTGATGAGGGTCTTGGTGACTTGTACGTTGCTGATGACTGGTGAGCAAAGCATAGGGAGAGCGCTAGCGGTGGCTGCGCACTTGAGCTGATCTGCCGAGTTGAAGGTGATGGCGCATGGGACCACCTGAGCGGGCGCGTGGCCTCGAGCTTGGGGAGGACTGCATTCACTTCATGAGCAAACTGTTTGAAGATGCGCTGCGAGGCTGGGGCCTGGGCTCTGCCCAAGATGCAGGCGATAGCACGTGGCTCCTGGAAGCCCCCAGCCCCCTCGTCCTGATGGTGGTTGTCGTTCCTTCTTGGCGGTGGCGGCACCGGCGGAAGACCGGCGTTGCCCTGAGGACGGTCCTCGCGAGGCTCGTCTCTCCAGGCGCCCTCGCGAGGATGATCTTGCCATCGGTCCTCACGAGGCCGGTCGCGCCACTCCTGGCGTGGATCACGGTCGTCCCTAGCGTCCGCCACCACGTCCTCCTCCTCGGTCGTAGCCCCAGTCGCTGCGCTCGGGGCGTCGACCGTAGCGTCCTTCACGAATGGCTCTGAGCTCTTGACAGTCCCTGGTGTTGTGGGTGTTCAGGTTGTGGAAGGCGCAGAACAGACGGCTGTTCTTGGATGACTCGGGCTGGTCCCTGCCTTGCTTGGTCTCCGGCTCCGCTGCGAGCACTGCGGCTTCCTTGCGCTTCACGTCCTTGGCCTTGGCCTTCTTCTCCTCTGCACCCACAGCCGGCAGCTCGAGGAGGGAAAGGCGCCCCTCCTCAGCTCTTGCGCACTTAGTTACCAGGTTGAACAGCTCCTGAGATGTGCACAGCTCCTCGTGGATAGCGAGCTCTTCCTTCATCTTGGCGTCACGGACGCCATCGGAGAACGTGGAGATGATGGCCTCATCCGTCACCTTGGTGATCTTGAGGCGGGTGTTGTTGAAGCACTGGATGTACTTCTGGAGGGTTTCTCTTGGTTGTTGCTTAATGCGGCGCATGTCACCCATGGCCGGCCGGCGGTCGCGAGTGCCCTGGAAGTTGGCGACGAAGAGGTCGCGCATCTTGTCCCAGGAGGAGATCAAGCCTTGCAGCAGGTTCAAGAGCGGGCACCATCCTTGAGAGCCATAGGAAACCAGTTCGCCATGACTTTCTCGTCGCCGTTGGCTGCTTCGATTCTCAGCTCGTAGAGATGCAGGAACTCTGCAGGGTCGAGGGTACAGTCGTAGCGAGGAGGCGGATCCGGCTTGAACTTGCATGGCCAGGTGACGCTACGCAGCTCGGGGGTGAAGGCGCGGCAGCCGGCCGTGGTTGTCGGGGCCCGTCTCGGAGGTGGAGCTTGGTCCTGACGAGGCCCGCGTGCCACCACCGTGGGTGGCGTGCGGTCTTGGCGAGGTGGCACGGGGAGCGCAGGTGCATCTTCTCGCGGCCAGGAATTTCTTGGCATCTTCTCTCTTCGCGCGCGGGCACCAGGCATGGTGGATCGAGCCACAGGGCCGCGCGCCAAGGCACCGTCTTGGGGCAGAGGTGGTGAGGCGCCCCATGAGCCATGTCGCCCGTGGCTGGCGGAGGGCGAGGCAGAGAAAGGGACGGCGCTGGGAGCCTCGCGTGCACGGACGAGCTCGGTGACGCGGTCGAGCCAGTCCTCGTAGAGGTCGTCGACCGGGCGGTAGCGCAAGAGCTCGTTCGCCATGAGGAGCGCGGCCTGCGCGTCCATGGGAGCGCGATGTGTGTGGGACTAAGAACCGACGGGGGTCAGCGATGGAGTGGCGGTGCGGCCGTCCTGCCGCACCGATGGGTGCAGCGAGGACACTTGCTGCTCGTTCCCTGCCGGGCCGGTGGCGGCGTTGGCAACAGGAGACGGAGAATGACGAGGTGGCCCGCCGACGGGAGTCGTCTGAGCAACGCGGGCGGTGAGGGCAGCCCGGCGCACAGCTCGAGCGCAGCGTGCGTCCGCCATGGAGACGACGGAGCAACAGAGCGACGGAGCCTCGATCGACGAAAGGGAAGCTACGGTGCACCCCTACCTGGCGCGCCAAATGTCGGATGTGGGGTTCCGGCAAACCCTTAAGGTTCGAACTCTGGGGTGCGCGCGAAGTTCTTTCCCTCCTACCAATCCATGCCCTAGCTCGCTAAGATCTCGCGGATGAACTCGATGAACTCACAACACAGAAAGACACGAGATTTATACTGGTTCGGGCCACCGTTGTGGTTTAATACCCTACTCTATTGTGTGGTGGTGCATTGCCTCTTGGGCTGATGATGATCAATACAAGGGGAAGAACAACCTCCTGAGGTTGAGGTGTTCTTGTGCTTGTCGGACTTGTGGGGGTGAGGACTGATGCCCCTGAGTGCGTTATCAGATCAGACGCCCCCCTACTGTGGTGGCTAGCTCTACTTATATAGGCCCTGGTTCTCTCCCCAAATATTGAAGGGGAAGGGAGCCAACAACAACAGGCAATTTGAAAGGGAATAGCTAGTACAAGCTATCCTGACAAAAGCGGTCTTTGCCTGCGAAAGGCTCTGGTGATGACGTCGTCTTGGGCTCCATGGTGACCTCCGTCCTGCTGGTCTTGGTCTCGTTGCACTGATATGGAAACCTTTGCCTGATGCCTCCGTACTCTGCGTATGTGCTTGCTTCCTTAGCACCAAAGAGGAAACAAGGACACTCCACGCGCTGGCGCCCGCCTGGTGTCGATCGTCATGGATCACGTCACAAGAGCCTCGCGAGGTTTGCCCCGCGTTGATATCTCCGCTCCTCGTGAGCCTTCCTGAAGAGGCCACCCCTCGCGAGGTTTGCACTGTCCTGCTGGTCTTGGTCTCGTTGCACTGATATGGAAACCTTTGCCTGATGCCTCCGTACTCCGCGTCTGCGCTTGCTTCCTTTGAGATGCCATCAGCACGGCGTGCGGCCTCTTCTTTCTTGCGTCGGCGGGACTCTCTTTCTTGACTGCTTTCTGCCTTCTGTGCGGCTTTGGCCGCCTCTAGATCCACCGCCCATTTGACCATGGTAGCCTCAATGTCCGCCCACGTAACTGTGTGGCCGCTGGCGGCGATTAACTTGGTACAGTGAGATGCCATCGCTTCCTATAAATCAAAGCTTCTCAGCTTTTTACCAGGGCACGGTGAGGCCATACCATGGCACGATGCCTGGCGTCATGTTTTTCAAGCACGTATTTCATTTTTCTATAGTTGATAACCCATTGAATGACGCGTTTGTGGTTGACTATTGCCACGTATTCCCTTGGAATCTCTGTCCATTCCTTGTAAAAGGCTTGAGAATTTACTAAATACTACGAGTATGGTTTTCCAGACCGTTCTTGTGCACCTTTTCGTGCACCGACTATTCGAATTTGAATTATGTGGATTAATGGCTAGAAAATGCACATAATCCCCTAATATGGTAAATGAGCACGGAAAAATGCCAAATTTGAACACGTTGCATTCGAGGAGGTATGTTGATTGTAGAAAAAACTGAATGACAAGCTAGGAAGGAAATTTGGATTCCCGACCCCTTCAATCTTACTGATTTCCCCCTCGAAACCATGAAAATTCCTTGGTGATGGTTCGATTTATGAATGGCGTGGACGACGACATAAGCCAAACCTTCTCAAATTTGTACCAGGGCATGGTGAGGCCATACCATGGCACCATGCCAGCCGTGATGTTTTTCAAGCATGTATTTCATTTTTCTACAGTTGAAAAACCAATAAACGACGTGTTTCTGGTTGACTACCACACATTTCCATGAAATATTTGCCCATTCCTTGTTAGAGGCATGAGAATTTACTAAATAGCACGATCATGGTTTTCCAGACTGTTCTAGTGTGCACCGATTGTTTGAATTTGAATTATGTGCATTAATGCCTAGAAAATTCACATAATCCCCTAAATATTGTAAATGAACCCGGAAAAGTGCCATATTTGAACAAGTTGATTTGCAGGGTTTATGTTCATCGTACAAAAAAACTCATGGGCAAAGGACAAAGGAAATTTGGATTCCACTTCAATCTCGGTGATTTACTATCACACAGGATTCATCTCCATCGCCTATGCGAACAGTGTGTGTTCACCCACACATGCAAAAGGAAAAAAGAAAACCCTCACCCACTTTGTCCCCACCCACTAACCGCGGACACCTCAGCAACTCTTTACCTCGTCAACTTGTATCGTCGCGGCCACACTAAGCTCAACGACTGTTGTCGGCAGGCGGAGGTCGCGCTCCAAACGGCACGGGTTTCACCCCTACAGGTTTCCGCCGCCTATCTGCACCGACATTCTCGACTCTGGTCGATTGGGGTTTTCTGCGGGATTGGGCCGGGGATGTTTCTCATGGAGAAGGTAATCAACTTAGTGAAATATACACTCATCTCTTATTGCAGTCCATCCATCGCTGTTAATCAACCGGCGGAAATCACCGTGGATTCGTTTTTCTTCTAGCTAATTCGTGGGTGTTCATTCACCGTGGATTCAGCGAGCACAAATCGGGCAAGTCTGGTCGCGGCCAGTCAAAAACGAAGTTCTATTCACCATTCCGGATGACTTCGGGGAGCGCTCCGTATGTTCAATCTCAACCTACCATGGTCGGCATAGCCTAAATTTGTGAACATATACTGGTTGTTGCTACATTTGGATAAAAGGTACGGTGCCACGTGCAGCCTAGATGTCGAAGCCGATTCCCACCGCCTATATAAGGCAAATATATGATGTATTGTTCATTCAATTACTCTCATATTTGCATCAAATGTTTGTTACATTATCAATTTTTAATTATATATTTTTGTACTTTGCTTTCCTCTATATATTGATCTGTTCTATCAGTTACTCCCATATTTGTATCTTACTCTGTTATTTCAATATATCTAATTTACAATCTTAATTTTCATATCAAGCAGTACAACCCTTGCTTTGCAAAAAGAGGAGTAGAAGGAAATCTTGGGCTTTACTTTGTTGATGACTCCATGGATGTCATATTGACAACACAACATGGATTTAGAATGATGATTATCGTAAAACTTGATAAAGATGGTCACTCCTATCTTGATGCGGACCTTTGGAGAAAAATGTCTAAGTGTTATGAACTGAAAGCTGGCAATAAAATTCTAGTGTGTGCACCATAGCCTGGTCTAATTAACATGGATGTTTACTTCCCCAACGTCATCAGCCGATCAAACTCTGATCGAGGTTAGTGTCCTCTAAAATTTCTCCATGCTAGCATATTACTTACCAAAGTCGGGGTATTTGTTCTGACTAGTTGATCACTATTTAAGCAACCAATTGTGATTTCATTTTTTGACTCCGTTCCTAGGAAGTAACAAATGCTATTTACCAATTTATGTGCACTATATATTCTTCTACCATGTTCTGAATAAATAATACCGTTGCACCTTTTAAGCAAGATATGTTGGATGCATAGTGAACGATTTGTATGTTACTAAGTGTACCAAATTTCATTGGAAGGACTTGAAACATGTTATAAACTTTGTTGATAATCTGACAGAGATAGAATAGCGTATAAAAGCTGGATTTTGGATGGGATTAATCATACCTACGGTGCACACATTGAACAAGACCAATTGTGTGCACAAAATGCTGGTACAAAGTCTTATTTTTATGTTGATGCTCATAAACTATATATATATATATATCTTCAACGATATATTACAATTGGTTTTGATTCTACATTTTAACAGAAATTGCCCGCTGTAGCAGTTCCTGGATTGATTTCCCGGCGTGGTCGAATTACACTTGTGCCTGCTAATAACGCCAAAGTGATTGCAAGGTACTGCATTTCCCACAGAAATGGAACCATTCAAATTAACAAGTTCTCGCTTGTCATGGCAATGCATCCATATTAGAAAATTGGAGACACTGTTCTACTCATGCTCTACCAAGGCACATGAGGGCTCTTCCTTTTCTTGGACAAGATGTCGAGTCGCCGTGATCAAGCTGCTTCCAGCGGGTAGTTGTGGTTGTTGGCCCTCAGCCTCTTAAAATGTGCTAGTTGTTACTATGTTAAGTATATAGATATGGACCATATGGTTGTTGGCCCTCAACCTCTTAAAATGTGATAGTTGTTACTATGTTAAGTATGTAGATATGGACCATATGGTTGTCAAAACCATGTTACGAAGATCCTCCTTTTGTCGAATAGTGTAACCACTATATATATGTTACTCAAATATTGTTAGCCAAGTTCTTAAATTTTCATGGAAAGTATTAGTACCGTACACATTTCATTGAGTTTAAGCATGTGCCCGATGTCCAAAAGGCATTTGCATATTAATTGTCCATATAGCAAATTCATACACGTGTTAACATAAGGAAACGTATGTGTAGCTTACTAATCATCGCACACGAGTACTCGCAGACGCATCTTGTGCGATACTCCTACCCACCGCAAGCAACTAGTTTACAATTTTCAAAGTATTTTGTACACACATAATCACACACGAATTAACTATAAGTTTGTGTTGTTATTTATCATCGCAAACAGTTTATCTGAGTCGGTTGTTTACCCCGTATCACACACATCTTGTTTACACGACTCATTTACGTTCTTTTGGCTCATCTCAAACAGTTCATCTATGTGAACTGTATGCCGCATATCACACACATCTTGTTAAGTTGAACCGTTTCTGTTGTGTTCCCTAATTGGAAACAGTTTGTCCGCATGAACCGTATGCCATATATCACACACACCTTGATCTGGCTAAACGTTTTTGTTGCACTCCCTAATAGCAAATAGTTCATCTGAGTGAACTGTATGGCGTATATCGCACATACCTTGATATAGTCGCCTGTTCTGTTGTTCTGTCTCATCGCAAACAGTTCGGAGGGATCAACTGTGTGCCCTGCATCGCACACGCAACTAAAATCGGAATCGTGTTGGATGGCTCCGTCATCGCAAACGTTTTGTATATTTTTTGACGGTTTTTTACATCATCATTTGTGATTAATGCGTCGCACATAGTTTTGTCAAAGGGTCTCTTATCGTAGTGTCGTGTTAGCAGCATCCTGCAGTAGTGCTTGTTTGTGTTGGGTGCAAGTATTTTCTTTTGTGTGTGCAGGTGCTGCTAACGAGGTTCTGTGTGGTTCTCCTACTGGATTGATAACCTAGGTTCTTAACTGAGGGAAATACTTATCTCTACTATACTGCTTCATCCTCTACTCTTCGAGGAAATCCCAACGCAACTCCCAAGTAGCAATGCATCCATGGCAGACACCACACCCAATAGGTGTTCGATCAAATGCCATTGAGTTATTTTGTAGAACTTCTCATTGTTTTCTAGAGTAAGCATGATGGAGGGGTACTTGTTGTGGAGGATGAGTTGTTGTGCGATGCATGAAATGTCGTATTTGCGGACATTGTAGACATGAGGCAAGGAGCTCAATGTTTTGGCAAAATGTGTGTTCTTCCTTTCTTGAGTAAAACCACTTCACGCCCTATGAATTGCACGTGATCTATGATCACAATGTGAAGTTGCTAGCCCATTAGTGGTACAACATCCCTAGCTCTATCATGAATTTGTGCATTGTGGTTACATGAGTGGAGACAATGTGGCCACCGGGCTCATCGACCATGCATATCGCAATGTTTTCTTCTTGTTGCTCTACATGTTCGTCAATTCGTAGATTCACTAAATGTTGCAACTTGATAATAATCAGATTATAGAGCCCAGACGTGTTCTTGTGTTATACGACATGACTGAGGGGAGGCCATCAATGTTCATACATTGTTCGATGAAGCTCAAGGGGCACAATGCGTGGCATGACTTGTGTCGATTCTGTCTCGAGTATCCTTGAATTCAGAATAGATGAATTAAAGAAACTTTTTGAACATCAAGTTATCCAAGATGTAATATTTACATTCAAACTATTGTTGTACTAGGGATATTAACAAGTAATTTATGGATGAATTGTGTTGTTTTCAATAATGATTTTGAGTGTTGCGTACTTAAAGGGAAAAACTGGGGCGGACATTTAGGGGACATGGTTGGATGGCCGACACCTGTATCGGCGAGGGATGAAAACTGAGCAAAAAATTCCAGCTTTTTCGGTGGAAAAGGGTAAATAGAGAGGAAATATGAAAACAAAAATGAAAATGAAATTTTTGTGCGGAAACAAAAACAAAAATGGACAAACGGAATTTTTCATTTCCATGAATATAGAATTTTCATTTTTACTATAGGCATATCGCTGCTATGTAGCCTAAACATCAAATGACACACAATGACACAATGAGGTGACCCATTTGAGACTCAACTTTTAGTAACACACATGTGCTCAACTAGACCTTGTATGCAATTGTCCACTACTACTACTACAATATTACGCTAAGTTGCTAACATAATCATATTATTTTGTATCCATGTTAACAATTCATTAACTTTTCTTGTTTTCCATGTGTATTTCTGTATGATTCAAGGCCCGCTCTTCTTGCTTTGTTCATTCTATATTCGTTCTATCCTATTTCAAGTAGTATCTATTTTCGTATTTATGTACATTTTCGCAAAACCCGGAGACTCAAACTTTTAGGCTGGCCTAATGGCGACAAAGAAGCATCTTCACCGCTTTGAGTGTTTTGCAATAAAGGATGGGTGGGAGATTCGTTTCTGGGAAGATATTTGGCTAGACAATGCAAGTCTCCGAGAACATTATCCAGCCTTGTACATCATTGCTCATGATAAGAATAATACTATTGAGCAGGTCTTCAGTTCATTCCAGCCGAATATTTTCTTCAGACGGGATTTGATTGGCCCCCGTCTTATGTCATGGCATAAAGTTTTGTCTCGACTGGATTTGATTAACCCGACACAAGGCCGAGATGTGTTTCGCTGGGAACTTACTACATCAGGGTTAGACTCTATGTATCATGCGCTCATGCACTCTGAGGTACCGGTTAGTAATAACAAAAAAATCTGGAAGTCAAAGATCTTACTAAAAGTTAAAATCCTCATGTGGTATCTTCGTAGGGTAATTGTACTAACCAGAGACAATGTCACATGAGCAACTGGCAGAGAGTAAGAAGTGTTGTTTTTTTTCTCATGACTAGACAATCAAACACCTCTTTTCTCAATGCAAGTTTGCACGTTCTACGTGGTCAATCATCCAAATAGCGTCAATTTTTTGTCATTGGTTCGACCATATTCCAAATATCTACTATTAAAGCTGAATCCAACATAGTGATGGTTCGACCTCGTTCGATCTCCCCTCCCCCTCGAACGAACCCGCAACAAAAAAAATTTGCAGGGAACAGACCATGTTCGTGGACGGCAAGAAAAAATTGGACGTTGATAACGCCCACACGTGTGGTGGGAGCAACACCCATCCACACGCCCTACAACACACAGATTGTGCCATGTCACCGCATGCATGCATGTGGGAATCTTTTTGGATTTCTAGTTTTTAAAATGTTTTATCTCTTGAATGAAAAATTCAATTGAAGATTCGTTTTCACCATTAAATCCATGCGACGAGATCTTTGAAACTAGATCCCATATCAATATGTTTCGACGACATTTTTTTGGGTTAAAAGTTGCCATGTCTATTGCACATGAATTGCCACGGTGTTTACACTGAAGTTGCCATGATATGTTTCAGCTATTTTTTCTTCTACCTTTAAAAGTATTTTTAATATATTATAAAATGGGGAATTAAGAAATTAGACTTGTTATGAACCATAAACTAAAATTACCATGATACATGCACTTAAAATTGCCATGGTTCATACCAAAAATAATTTCCATGGTCAAAGTACTGGAATTGCCATGGTCAAAATACTAAAATTGCCATGATCTATAAACTAAAATTGCCACATGGCAACTTTAGTGTAAACACTATGGCGACTACAATGTAAACATCATGGCAACTTTGTCCAAAAAAATTTCTTCAAAACATATCAACATGGGATCTCGTTTTGAAGGTCTCGTCGAGACCAATTTAATGGTGAAAACGGATTTTTAATTGAATTTTTTAATTACGAGATAAAACATTTTTAAGCCGAAAACCAAAAAAAATTCTGCTGATGTCATTTGTTTTGACGTGGCAAAATAAATAGTAATGGGAGCGTTTGAGCCATGTTGCATCGTGCCACACGTGTGGACGTTTTCATTTGGGGAAAAATTGAAACAACAAAAGCGAAAGAACCCCATGGAGCACGTTCTCCACCTCCTCCCCCGGCCTACCTATCTCCGTCCTCAGATCTGTCATAATTCATCATATTGAAAAGTCAGCAGCCTTCCTCGTGTAGTTTCAAAATAATAGATAGGCCTCATTCTATACTCAATAGTTTTTGTGTGGCAATAATAGGTCATGTGCTGGACGTGGTTGTTATACTCATGTAGGAGTATACATCTATCAATTATGATCTCAGCTTGTAGCGAGTTGAAAAGTTCGCATTGTTTCTACTGCAAATTGGTAACTAATATATGACCGAGTGGTAAAAGCGAATAGTGTCATGAATCCAGAGCTTTTATGCATGGATTATTAATCTTTGAGCTTATAATTCAGTGTTTCTATGTGTTTTAAAAATTAGAAGTTCATAAAAATAACATGTTTGGAATCTTTGCCCAGATAGGCTATGACAGCATTTCAGCAATGGAACTTTGTTGTATTTCAGTTTCCTCATACTGCTATCAAAATATAGTAATATGATCTTATTTAAAACATCAATTGGCATGTCAAGAATGTGAGAGGTCAGTGGGAGAAAAAAACTATCATCTGTGATAGTTGTTGGATTGAACAACCATTTCACCATGGTATGCTTCCGATTTGCATTATTATTTATTAATCATTTTCTCTTTCTTTTATGAAAATTTGCAAATTAGTAAAGAAAATGTGCTTCTTATATTACTTTATTTTCTCCTATAGGTAAATAGTCATTAGCTAATTATAAGTATATAATCTGAATCTTTTAGTCACAATCTGTATGATGCCTTATACACATGTATCTTGTATACTGTTGTAGCTGAATTTTCTGATGATACACTGAACTCTGTGTTGGGGACAAGGAAGCTAGGGACAACAAAGGGAAGCCACTATACTAGAGGACCATACAAATATGATATTTGACGAAACTCTCAAATAGGAGCCATGCAACTTTATTGTAGTGGCCAGAAGACATAACGGTGTGAAAGCAATTCACACATCTGAAGGTGAGGAAATCTCACATTTATCAATTTATGGAAGGGGCATCCATTTGCATCTGAATGTTTTTTCTCAGTATAGGAGTAATAAGGGTGATGTAGTCTTATAGTTTCAATGAATTAATGTTATATTGTGTCGGTGTACTAGAGTAGGGGTACCCTAGTATCCCGTGCTAGATGCTGCAGACGATTCTTGACACCAGCGGCAAGGTTTGCCTCGTCTCCGCCAAGATCCTCCGTGGCTCCTTTGGAGCCATTCAAGAACAAAGTATTTGATTAAGACAAGGCCCCAAAGAAGAGGAGCTTGTCGGAAGGCCACCTGTGCATGCAGAAGACAAGCCCCGGCAAGAGGAGCTTGCCGGGAAGGCTCGGAGCGCGACAAGCCTCCGGACGCGACAAGGATTCGGCCGCGGCAAGGCGCTTGCCGCGGCAAGCAACCTCTCTCCCTCTCCGCTCCAGCTCATCCCGCAACGTGTCGCCATGGGAACATTCCATGCACGCGTGTCAAGAGGCTGTGCAGCCAGCGGAGAGCAGCGATAAGCGGCGCTGACAAGCTTGCCATCGTGGCGAGCGGAGGCGCACTGACGGTCTCACAGACTGTTTGGGCGACAATCGACGGGCATTTATTGCTTTTGTCCCTTGCCGCCGAGTTAGGTATTTTGCATCGTACCTTTGTTCGGTAGGTGTACCAACTCCTGTTTTTACATTTGTACCCTCGATTGCGTTGCCACCGCCGGAGACCCTTGAGCATATAAAAGGAGGCCCATGCGCAACGTGGGGGTTCGGGTCGGTTCGAGCTTCGTTCATTCGACTCACCAGAGACCAGATACACTCACGCTTAGGTTTTGTAGCTCGACGCTCCCTAGCAAGAACACAATACATCAAACAAGCAGCAGGAGTTTTATCTCTCCGGAGAGCTCGGCTGGGTAAACCGCCGTGTGCCTCGCCTCGATCCGCTCTTCCTGCGATCTCCGCCCCTCCGAACCACAAAGGGGCCTGGTCCGCCGCCCCATAGGTGTTCGTGGGTACGATCAGCCTACCCGACATCTTTGGCGCGCTGTAGGGGCATCGAGGCCGTGTGAATCTGATCCGCATTCACACGAGCGGTGTCATCAACATCTTCCTCAACATGCCACCGAAGAAGAAGGCTTCGCGGCAGCAGAGCCGCTCAGGTCGTACTCCACCCTCACCGCAGCAAACGGGTGGTGGGGCAGACGCTGGCGGAGGAACGGGCGCCGACGAAGGTGCTCGCGACGCTGCCAAGTCCAAGGACAAGGCCCCGCAAACCTCGGCGTTCACAAGCATCCCCGCGCCCATCTCAGAGACGCGGGACCAACAACGCCATGGCGTTCACAACGCCATACGCTCGCTGGATCGAGACCCTCAAGACCAGCATGCGCGCCAACATGCCGGCACGAGTGAGATACGGTCGCCTCGGACGGGTGCTGCTCCTTCTAACGTGGTTAGAAGTCCGAGCATATCCCGCTCCTCGCACCGTTCGCCAATGCCACCCAAGATTTCGCCAGCTTCTGGCGAGAGCTCACCGCTCTCGACTACCCTCCAACGGCCGACAAGGTCGACGAGTGGAGGGCCACTATCGTAGCCTCATCGGCTTTGCTAACGGCGACGCCCGCGGCAACCAACGCCATCATTGCCGCGGCGAGACGACAAGGCACGAGCCGGTGGCGGCAGGATCGCCGGAGGTGCAACCACCGTGCACTCTCCGCCACGAAGGCCAAGATCGCTGACTCACCGGATCCACCTCGACAGCGACTCCACCGCGCCGACGGATCCGCGAGCTCGCCGCGATCAGCGCCAAGTTCTTCACGAGCGACAACAAGAGGACGCTCAAACTCGCATCGAGCGCCAAGAGAAGCGCGACGTCAACCGACAAGCGCGCTGGACCTTCTGTTGACATGCGCGCCGGAGGAGCCAGCGACTTGTCAGACGCTGTAGGTTGCCCTGCGTTCACTCGTGAGCTGCGGCAAGTCCAGATGGCCCAGCCGTAAAAACTTCAAACCAGACGCGTGCCGGAGAAGTATGATGGCAGGACGCATCCGTCGGAGTTCCTCGGCATCTACACCATCGCGGTGCAAAGGCTGCGGGGGACGAGACGACAAGATCCTCGCCAACTACTTCCCCGCCAGTGCTCAAGCCCAACGTCAGATCTTGGCTCATGCACTTGCCGGACAGCTCCATATCCTCTTGGGCAGATCTGTTGGCGCCTTCACGGGTGGCCACAAACCTCATGGCCAAGAGAGTGACCTTCATTTGCTCGCCCAGAAGGAAGGAGAGTCCCTGCGCAAGTTCATTCAGAGATTCAGCCGTGTGCACTACAACATCCCAGATGTCCACTCCCCCGCCAAGGTGATCGCCAAGCGTTTCATCGAATGTGCGGAACCGCAGGATGAGGGAGGAGATGGCGATGTGCAAAGTCAAGGACGTCGGCCGAGCTGTACGCCTTGGCCGACAAGTGTGCACGCTACCGAGGAAGGGAGGAGACTCCTGTGAGAGAACGCGAAGCAGGATCTCGACAAGGAGGAGACCGCCCGCAAAGAAGGGCCGCGGCGAAGCAGGCAACAGGAAGAAGAAAGGTAGAGAAGTGCTAGCTGTTGAGCAGTCCGCAACGGAGGCGGCGACAAGAACGCCAAGGCTGGTGGCTCCGGCAAGGAGGTTGCCGCCGACGCCAACCACTGGGCCGGTGGCGGCCGCCGACAAGAAGGACGGCTCCGCAAACAAGATTGCAAGATCCACCGCACCAAGGGCCCACGACCTCCAGAGCTGCAAGAAGGTCGAGCAGCTCGTCGAACAGCAGAGGGCTGAAATACGGCGGTGCGACAAAGAGAAGGCCCGTGAAGGTGCCGGGGAGCAAGCAAGAAACGCCCGGCCGGGAGGACGCCGCGGCAAGGCCAAGCAGCGCAAGGAGATCGACCTCCCACGCCGCGACAAATATGAAGATGATGACGACGACGAAGATATGGAAGACGACGACGCCGATGAGCAGGAGTTTCAGAAAGCCACGAGGTCCTTCTGCGTTGGACGGAGGTGCTTCCGGCATACCTCCCACCGCCAACTCAAGCAATGGATGCGGGAGGTCAATGCAGCGGAACCATCCGTGAGAGTCACGCAAGCCTCTCAAGTGGTCCAAAGACGCCTATCATTTTGGATATTGAGGACCACCCTGATCGCATAATCATGCGGGTGCTTGCCGATGTTGGTCTCACCAACCATCCGCAACCTCAAGGTCACAAAATGTTAGTTGACGGCGGGCCGGCTTGAATCTGATCTCCTCCGCGGTGCTCCGAGCTTCAAATCCTCGACGGTGAGCTCGAAGAGACCGCACCTTCCAAGGAATCAATCCGGAAGGAGCAAGCCAAGGGGAAGATTACGCTGTTTGTAATATTTGGCAGCGAGCTGAACTTTAGGATCGAGAGGGTCACATTCGACGCTGCCGATTTCCCATTCCCTTACAATGGGATACTTGGCCGTCCAAAGACTCGCCAAGTTCATGGCAGCCTCTCACTACGCCTACAACCTACTCAAGATGCCAGCCCGATAAGCGTCATCTCTGTCCATGGCGACAAGAAGGATGCCCTTATCTGTGCCGACAAGATCTACCGGGATGCAGCAGCCGCGACAGAGTGCCACACACTTGCCGCTGAAGCTCCCGGGGGGAAGAAGACAAAGTCCAAGTCCGGCAAGGGCTCTGATGCTTACTCCGGCAAGCGCACCTCTTCGGAGTGCTGCGCTACCGTCGAGGACGCACCATCGAGCTCCACCGGCAAGTGCAAGAAGATGGTGGCTCCGCCAAAGACCAAGAAGGTGCTCCGCCAAGGAGGACGGCATCGGTGGTACCTTCACCATCAAGGCCTCTCTCGACCCTAAATAGGAAGGCGCGCTTCGTTGCTTTCCTGCGGGCGAATGTCGACATGTTTGCATGGCAACCGTCGACATCCCCGGTGTTCCTGTGAAAGTGATTGAGCACCGCGTGGCCGTTTGTCCTCATGCGCCGCCCGTCAAACAAAAAAGTCGTGAAGCAAGCAAAGGAGCGCCAAGAATTCATAGCGTAAGAGATCAAGAAACCGAAGCAGCAGGCCTTGTCGAGGAGTGCTCCATCCTACCTGGTTGGCTAATCTCAGTAGTCGTAAGAAAGCAAATGGAAAATGGAGACTTTGTATTGACTTCACGGATGTTAATAAAGCTTGTCCCAAAGATCCATTTCCTTGCTGCGCATTGACCAGATTGTTGACTCCACGGCCGGATGTGATTTGCTTTCGTTTCTTGATGCATATTCAGGATACCATCAGATCTTCATGGCTGAAGAAGATGAGGAGAAGACCGCATTCATTACACCATGTGGCACATATCGTTTACACGGATGCCTTTCGGTTTGAAGAATGCTAGTTCAACATTTGCAAGGGTAGTCCATGACGCTTTTGAGCCGCAAATGCACGTAAATGCGTAAGCCTACATGGATGACATAGTGGTCAAAAGCAAGGACAAAGCAACTCTGGTTCAAGATTTGGGCGAGACCTTTGCAAATCTTCGCAAGATCAACCTCAAGCTCAACCCCGAGAAGTGCGTGTTTGGAGTCCCTTCCGGCAAGCTTCTCGGGTTCTTCTGTCTCAACGAGGGATTGAAGCTAATCCCGACAAGATCAAGGCCATTGAGAAGATTGAAGCACCAAAGCGCGTCAAGGATGTACGAAGACTTGCCGGGTGCGTAGCTGCTCTCAGAGGTTTATTTCTAGGTTCTGCTGAGCGCCTCGCCGCTTTTCAAGATTTTGAAAAAGGCAGGTCCAATGCAATGGACTCCTCAAGCGGAGGCTGCACCGCAGGACTTAAAGAGATACTGTCCTCCACTCCAACACTTGTTGCACCTAAGCCACAAGAGAAGTTGTTGCTATATATAGCAGCAACCAATCAAGTGGTTAGTGCTGCGTTAGTAGCGGAGAGGGAGGCGGATGACGAGCCAAAGAACCACGGCAAGCACATCCAGCGACAAGCGGGGGGCTTCACGACAAGCTCGTCCCGACAAGGACGAATCCACACGCACGCATGACCAGATGCGTAAAAGGATGGTGCAGCCCACCTACTTTGTCGGGCCTCTCCTGCAGGGGCTAGGTCAAGGTACTGGTGTGCGAAATTTCTTTTCGGCCTCCTCATGGCCTTGAGAAAGCTGCGCCATTACTTCCAAGCACATGAGATCACAGCTTGTCACTCGCTTTCGGCTGAAGAGGATACCGCAGAATCCGTAAGCAATGGGCGGGATTGTTGAGTGGGCATTGAACCTGTCAAGCTTTGGTCTTAAGTTTGAAAGCACATCAACTATCCAAAGCAGCGTTGGTGGAATTCATAGCGTAATGGACGCCAACACCGTGATGAAGAGATTCCGGAGACGAGCATTCCCGTCAAGGAAGCAGCAAAGAGTGGCTGATGTACTTTGATGGTGCCTTCGCCGCAAGGCGCCGGTGCGGCGTCTTGCTTATCGCACTCCACCGGGAGCGCCTCAAGCACGTAGTCCGGATGCACTTTCCCAAGGAGCAAGCGACAAACAATACCGGCAGAGTATGAAGGTTTGCTCGCCGGTCTCGTGGATCGCAGCGGACCTTGGGATCAAAAAGCTTATTGTCGGGTGACTCGCAACTTGTCGTCCGCCAAGTGAACAAAGATTACCGCGTTCGCTGATGGAAGCCTACGCCGATGAAGTGAGGAAGCTAGAAGAGCACTTTGACGGCCTGCAAATGGAACATGTTCCAAGAGCTCGTAATGATATTGTCGACGGCTGTCAAAGTGCATCGCACTTAAGTTGCACTGTGGAACCAGGGATTTTCGTGCAGTCGACTCAACCAACCGTAACACCATCAATCGGACAAAGCAAGAAGAGGAAGTTGATCTCTGGTGACTACTTTCCCGGCAGAGCTTCCCGGCCGTTGCTATGAAGGTTCCCAAGATCAACACCAACAAGGTCTTTGAAGGCGATGCTGCTCCGATAAGCCCTGTGGTTTGTTTCGTTGAAGCGGGCGCTCCCGACAAGTCTTGCTCCGGCAAGCTTGCCGGGGAGCATCCAGCTCCGGCTGAGCCGCAGGTTCTTGCCGTGGAAGCTGATGTTCCCGCAACAGCAAATGTGCCTTTGGTCCTTGTTGTCGAGCCACAAGCTCCAGCATGGGCGCAGCAGATTGTCCATTTCCTTCTGCATGTGAGAACTTCCCAAGAGCAAGAAGAAGCGGAAAGAGTAGCCCGGCGGTCAAGTATGTACCAGTTTGTCGACAAAGATACTGCATGCAGAAGAGGACTCAACGGTGTGAAATTGAAGTGTATTCCTGTGGAAGATGGATGAAGGCATTGGCGAAGATACACGGAGGCATATGTGGTCACCACATTGGCAAGAAGAGCACTTGCCGCAAAGCTTTCCGGCAAGGTTTCTTCCGCCGACAGCCCTCCGTGATGCAAATCGCACAAGTAACCAAGTGTGAAGCGTGCGGTTCCATTCCAAACAGATACACCGGCTAGCTCAAGCTCTCCAGACGATCCCTTTATCCTGGCCATTTTCGGTCCGGGGCTCAACATCCTCGGCCCCTTCCCCGAAGCCGTCGGGGCTTTGAGTACTTGTACGTCGCCATCGACAAGTTCACAAAGTGGCCGGAAGTGGAAGCAGTGAGGAAGGTGACGGCATAGTCAGCAGTCAAGTTCTTCAGGTCGATTGTTTGCCGTTTCGGAATCCCTAACAGGATCATCACCGACAACGGCACAGAATTCTGAAGTCGCACCTTCATGCAAGACGTCCAAGATCTTGGCGCCAAGGTCTGCTTTGCTTCCGTTGCTCACCCGAGAAGCAACGGTCAAGCAGAGGGCAAATGCTGAAGTGTTGCGCTGGCTCAAGACCAAAAATTTCGACGGGCTGCACAAGTGCGTAAGAAATCGGATCCAGGAGCTGCCGGTGGTTCTTTGGTCGATCAGACGACGCCAAATCGAGCCACCGCCGTACACCTTTTGCTCTAGTCTATGGAGCAGAGGCAGTTCTCCCCACGGAACTAGTATACGGATCGCCTCGAGTGCTCGCTTATGATGAGCTTGAGCAAGAGCAGCTGCGACAAGATGACGCTACCGCTCCTTGAGGAAGATCGTCTTCGGTCATTGTCGCGAGCTGCTCGCTACCAGCAAGCTTTGCGCCGCTACCATAGCCGCAGAGTTAGCGCCGAAGTCTCGAGGAAGGCGACCTTGTTCTTCGCACGCTCAGTCCGCCAAGAATTCAAACAAGTTGGCCTTGAAGTGGGAGGGCCCTTATCGGGTGAAACGAGTCTCTAGGCTTCGGCGTTGTCCGCCTTGAGACCGAAGATGGCATTCCGTGAGCAACTCCTGGAACATTGAGCATCTTCGTAAGTTTTACCCATAGAGCTGCGGTTGCGGAACCCGTTCCGGCAACCACCTTTTGTACAAGTCTTGCCGCTGTTGCATGTAATCCTTTGTACAAAGCTGGGCGCAGACCCCGTGCATCAGTAAAGCTCATGTGTTGCGCACAACTTGTCAAATTCATGCTTTCATCATTTTATTGCATATTTTGGCTAACACTTTGTGCGTAAACCACACCCGTAAGCAAAATCGAGCCGCTAGGCTCCATAACTTTATTTCCTCTTCTTTCTCTTTTCTCAAAGAAAGGAAGGCTCCCTCGCGCACAAGTTAACCAGGGGAGGAGGAGATAATACTATGGACCGTGCACCGCCGAGGAAGTTTCACCTCATCGGGAAGCAAGAGATGTAAAGCTAAGTTGCCAAAGCTTGAGCAATCAATTTTAAATTTTTAAGTTATCTTCCTCGAACGATAGTACTTTGTATGGAAAACCTGTGCGCAGAGGAACCAACTCGCCGGCTAGTCGCGCCCTTACTTTGTTTCGAGTCCGCTCAACAACTTAAGTGAGCTGCGGCTAGTCGCGACAAGGTTGCTTGTCGGAGGCGGCTGTGCCAGCGGGCTGCTGACGTTCCGCACTCAGCGCTCGCGGCAAAAGTGCCCGCACCGACAAGTCCCCCAGATGTGTAAGGCAGAAACCTACAAAGGAAGGAATCAAGTAGAGGAAATAACGTTGCATTGATTGCCTAAGATAGATTATATTACAAAATAACTTGTCGCTGATCTAACAAAGTGTTCTAAACATGATCAGCAGCGACAAGGGAAAGATAAAGTTGGCGGCCTAGTCTCACGCGGGTCGCCCTCAATCCGCTTGATCTTGTTCACCTTGTCCACAATGGGTGCGACAAGGGCTTTGAGCTCCTCCACATTGGCATCTGGCGGCAAGGATCTCGAGGACGCCCGTTAAGGTTGAGGCCCGGATTGCGGAAGGCCACCTTTATCAACACCTTCTCGAGGGCTCTCGCACAGATCTGGCGTGATTCCTCGGCCACCGCTTTGGGACCTCTTCCCGGAGTCGCTGGAGACCCGTCGCCACGCCTTTGAAGAACAAACTGAGTTTGGCGCTGGGTTGGAGATGCTCGTCGGAGGAGTATGCAAGGTCCGTCATCCCCAGCTCCATCAGCTCGTTGTGGATGTCGGCGGCGGTGTCCACAAGACCTTCACCCGATGCTCCACGCTCTCCCTCAAGGTGCTCGATGGAGGCAGCATTCGCCAAGAGCTCCTCCTTGGCCTTGATCGCCTCCAACAAGCCCACCTCCCGCTCTCTGGCGCCACCCAACGCTACGCCGAGTGGTCACTTCAGCTCAAGATCCGCCTTTGAATCCTTGGCGGCATCGAGTTCCTTGCCCCTATCGGCGAGACGACTGCAGCTCGCCAAGAGTGTAGGCGTCCTTCCGCGCTCACGCTTGAGCGTGGCAACCTCCTCGCCGCTCTTCTTGAGGCTGGCCTCCGGTGTGCCACCTTCGCCTTCAGCTCTTCCTTGGCGGCCTCGGCGGCTGCGGCAACATCCTTCGCTTCTGAAGCGCCCGCCAGTGACTCCTCGCGCGCGGCAAGGTCTTCTTCGTGGTTGTCCAGGTTGACCTTCCGCTGCGCCAGCTCGCTTTCCTGCGCGGAGAGCTTCTCGGCAGCCAGCCGCTGCTCCTCCTCAGCCGCGGCCTTCTCAAGGATGAAGGTTGTGCGCTCTTCTGCAAGTTGCCCCCGCGCTTCTGCTACGTCGCGGAGGGCTTCTTGGTTGGCACTCCGGAGCTCTTCTGCGCGCTTCTCCATGTCCGCTCCTGCCCTCGCGACAAGTGCTTCCCAGGTCTCCAACTTGGCCCGCCGGGCGCGGTAGAGCGACATCAGCTTCTTCAGCAGCCGCTCCTCCTCAGACTCGCCGCCGCTGCTGCTTGGCGCGTCCACCAGCGTCAGCCCAGCGGAGGAGAGTAGCTCGCCGTCGAAGGTCTCTCCCTCGACCGGCGCCACAGGCTCGGTTCCTGTGGAGCTTGATGAAGACGCCCGCCCGGCCTTGGTGGCGGCGCTGGGGCTCCCTCGGAGCCCAGCCTTGCCAAGCAGCGGGGAGTCGGTTGTCGGTGTAGCGCTTGGCGCTCCTGCGGCCTCGGGGCGTCGGTCACGATCGCCCGACCCTCGCCCGGCTTCTGCGTCGGCAGCCTCGGTGGCCTTCGCCAACAGGCTCGTCGGCGGCAGCCTCTTCTTCCACAAAGAACGGCCTCTTCTTCCTCGACGGCGGCCTCGTCGGTGTTGCCACGCTTCCTCCTCGCCGGCGGCCTCGACCTCCATCGGCTCTGCGTCGGGGCGAAGAAAGAGCGATCAAGCAAATGTTCAAAAGAGAAACAAAAGAAAGCAAGCCCAAGGGAGATTTTCGTGTATGGAAATTACCTGCGACGGGATCCGCAGCCATGGCCTCGACCACCTGGAGGGTCACCGGCGCCTGCCGCTTGCCGGGTAGCCTCCCTTGTCGGAGTGGCCTCCCTTGTCGGAGGGCGCCCTTGCCGGAGGTTCCTCCCTTGGCGGCGAGTGGCAGCAGACAGGATTTCGGGCGGCTTCGAGCCCTCCCGATGAGGCTGCTCTGCTCCTACACAAGCAAACAACAGTATCAGCGGAGAAGGAGCACCCCTGCACACCGATAGTAAGGAGAAAATTGCACACTTACTCTGGGGTTGTCTTTGGGGCTGCTCTGAGGAAGGGTTGCTGGTCCGGCGAGGGAGTCTCGGACGCGTCCCCTGTTGCCACGGGAGAATCGTCCTCAACGACGACCGTCGGGATCTTGGCCCTCTTCGACGCTCTCTGGGCCAGCGTCCTGAAAAGGAAAGAGTCTAGAACGAAGCAAATCAGATTCAAGATGAAGCAATAAAATTGAAGAAATACAAGCACAATCTCGAGGACTTACTCTTCGCCTTCCTCCTCGGAGCTGAGCGCGGAGAAGTCAAACTCCGGCTCGCCTCCGGTGCAACGAGGTGGGGGAGTGGGCTCTCTTGGCCGCTTGGCGGAGGCGTCGGCGGTGGCCTGAGAAGATCCCGCCCCAGTTGTCGCAGCAGTGTGAGGCGCCCCCGCGGCAACCTCGCTTGCCGCGGTAGAGCGCGTCAGCTGGCTTCTTGAGGCCGATCTGCCGCCCGACTCGTCTCAAGCCTTGCGGAGACGCCTCTTGGCGGAGCCGGGCTCACCGGGCGGCAAGTCACCGGGTGGTGGAGAAGAAGCGCCCTCGGCGGGTCCACTCGACCCGGCCTCGGGCTCGACAAGCTCGTCCTCGCCGACGACCTCCCTCGCCGCCAAGGCTTGCCGCCGCAAAGCATCCGCCTCCTCCACGGTGAACCCGAAGGCTCCAGCGGCAGCGGCTGCTGCCGCCTCCTCCACCCTGGGGGCAATCCGCGCCATCTCCTCGTCGGTGGTGTCACGGGTGAGCCTTTTCTGCTCGTCGGAGCGGATCGGCACTTCTTCTAAATCGTCGAAGAACTGCTACGCGACCTCGTCGGGGGGCTCCTGCCAGGTTGGAACGATCCCATGGGAATCGCTGACAACCCATCATGGCGCGGATGCGGTCGAGCGCCGAGTTGTTGCACAATGGGGCGACCCCGGCAACCTAAACCACCTGTGGTGGTCGGGTCATTCTTGAACAGCTCGAGCAGCATCGCATCCAGCTCCAAGACGGTGAAGTTCCAGTTCAGACCCGGGCGCAACCTCATGATGTCTACCGCATTCTGGAACTCCCAAGCAGGCCTCCTCGTCTCCTGCAAGGGAGCGATGCGGCGGCGAAGGAAATCTGCGCCAACTGCGCAGAATCTGGGTCACAGCTATCTTCAACTTCGCATCCTCCGGCGCCAAGTTACTCCAATCTCTGCCGCGCACTATTGGGGTTTGGCGCACGGCGGTGAAGGGCTGCGGGTTCTCCTCTACGACCCAACACCAATTGGCTCTCCACTCCTCCCACTTGTTGCGGAACTCTACTTCCGTGTAGGCTTCTTTCTTGCCGATCCTGAGACCCAAGCTATCCCTCCGGCAAGTGGCTCTCCTCTCGACGCGGGGCACGAAAAAATGGCGGAAGAGTGCCACATTTGGGTGGACTCCGACAAAGTTTTCGCAAAGATGCGCGAAAACTGCCATGGTCAAGACGGCGTTGGGGGTGAAATCAAGGAGGCGGAGGCCAAAAGTTTTCATGATGTCGCAGAAGAACTCGGAAAGGGCGGGCAAAGCCCGCAATAGAAGAAAAGGGCGAAAAAGGGTACCTGTTGGGGCCAAATCAGAGGCGGAGGCGGGAGTACCCTCGTGCACGGATGCGCGCACGTCTCCGTCGACCAAAAGAGGTAGAAGACATCCCGCAGCTCCTTTGCGCCGAGCTGCGGGGGAAGATGGCCCGCTCATGCTTGCGCCGCGAGCCGCTGCGCCTCGTCGACTTGACGCCCTTCTCCTTGTCGGCTTTGAGCCATGGCGAGGGCGGCGGAGGAGGCCGGCGGTGAGCGCGCTTGTGGCGAAAAGTGGGGCGGGCGCTGCTCTTCGCACCGGAGAAGAAGGGGAGCGGCGGTGGTTTTCTTGACAAGACAGCAATGGCGGAGTGGACGGCATGCCCCTGTTTCCTCCGCTTATAAAGTGGGGAGGGGGCGGACGTTCCGCTTATACTAATAAAGAAACCCCACGACCGCGCCCACGATCTCTCGCACGACGCCACGTCCGGTGCGTGTCGTTAGTGGGGATCGTGGTGGGTCCGGGGCGAAGCTGCGACGTGGTCGAGGCAGCGTGTGACCGTCTGCTTGTTTTGGGCACAGCCCGGCAGTAGCTTCGGCACGATGTCTGACCCGAGCCGGGGCTCCGTCGATTGTACTAGAGTAGGGTACCCTAGTATCCCGTGCACTGCACCTGACAGACGATTCTGACCTCAGCGGCAAGGTTTGCCTCACACCGCTTAAGATCCTCCGTGGCTCCTTTGGAGCCATTCAAGAACAAAGTATTTGATTAAGAAGACAAGGCCCGGCAAGAGGAGCTTGTCGGGAAGGCCACTCGGGCATGCAGAAGACAAAGGCCCGGCAAGAGGAGCTTGCCGAAGGCTCGAGCGCGACAAGCCTCGGGACGCGACAAGGATTCGGCCGGCAAAGGCGCTTGCCGCTGCAAGCAACCTCTCTCCTCTCCGCTCCAGCTCATCCCGCAATGTGTCGCCATGGGAACATTCCATGCCGCAGCGTGTCAAGAGGCTGTGCAGCCAGCGGAGAGCAGCGATAAGCGGCGTGACAAGCTTGCCATCGTGGCGGCGGAGGCGCACTGACGGTCTCTGTTGCCTTTGTTTGGGCAACACCGACGGCATTTATTGCTTTGTCCCTTGCCGCCGAGTTAGGTATTTTGCATCAGACCTTTGTTCGAGTAGGTGTACCAACTCCTGTTTTTACATTTGTACCCTCGACTGCGTTGCCACCTGTCGGAGACCCCTTGAGCATATAAAAGGAGGCACATGCACAACGTAGAGGGGGTTCGGGTTGGTTCGAGCTTCGGTTCATTCGACTCACCAGAGACCAGATACACTCACGCTAGGTTTTGTAGCTCGCATCGCTCCCTAGCAAGAACACAATACATCAAACAAGCAACAGTAGGAGTTTTATCTCTCCGGGGAGCTCTGAAGCTGGGTAAACTGCTCGTGTGCCTCGCCTCGATCCGCTCTTCGTGCAATCTCCGCCCCCCTCCGAACCACAAAGGGGCCTGGTCCGCCGGCCCCATAGGTGTTCGTGGGCACGATCAGCCTCCCCGACATATTGCCTATTATTTGATCTGTCATTTTTTACGAAGTAGTACTAAATTATGATTCAATCTTGCTACATATTGAATTTTCTTGGTGTTATATTATGTTATTAGAGAAGTGTGATCATTATATAGTCTACTGGTTTGAACTATAATCAGTTTTGCCTTGCCATATTTGGGTTTTCACAGCTGGAAAGTTCCCACGTGAGTTCAAGTCCCATGAGGGTTAAATTCAGTGCACAAATTCTCATCTCGATGGTTTTCTTCTGAAAAGTGGCACAAATTTGTGTAATAAGGGTTCACATTTTATAATGATGTCTTGGTAATTTCTTGCATATGGTAGACCACAATTTTCTGTGATGGTTTCGTTGTAACAAACCTGGGTTATGTCAGAAATAATGTTAAATTAGATGATAATGAAAGCTAACTCCGGGCTGACATCTAGTGCCAATTTTACTACACTGTTAGGCACCCATTGTCCTTTCCATGTAGTGTCTACTGAACCAGGTTGTGTCGGCAGTAGGTCTATATGAGTCAATAACAAGCCATGTTGAATGCTATGTTGACTTGCTGCAAATAGGAAAGGAAAGGAAAACTTATTCTAAATCTGCAGAAATAGAATCTGGAAAATTTGGATTAACTCTCCAGTCTCCACCGAGTCGTTTCTTTTAATTGTTAACCTCATTATCATTTATCCATTTGGCCAGTCATTGTCATGCGATTGGATTAGAGACAAAAAATATATATTTCCAAGGTCTGATCTTCTAGCACACAACCACTTTTAAAGGGACTTTAGCTTAAGTTGGTTGGTTTCTTGTATGAACTTTAGGATTTTACAACATTAGATTCAATTCTGTGACCGAAGCTTCCCAGAGGGAAGATGCTTAAGCAGTGCGTTTTGTTCATTTCTTCATCCTCTCATGTAAGTACCATTTGTACACAATATTCTATTCCACTATGAATATGGGCTACTACGATTTGTATTTTGAATTGTATTTTGTATAGAGACTTGCACTCAAAAGATTATTGCACTAAATGCATCATTCATTGATTATGAATAAGTTTAATACGACATCATTTTTCATGGTAGGTCAGAACGTTGCATTTGTAATTCATACATTCAATAAGCCATCATCTCTAATGATAAATGAGGATTATTTACGTATTTGCTAACCATTTTAAAACGGGCCCAAGTGATAGTGTGGTGAGATCCCCAAACTTTGAAAGTTGTATTTTTATCTTGTAAGGATAGGGTAGTCAAGGAGACACAAGTACCATGAAGGAGAAAATAAACATGATCAAATCATTATTGGTTGTTTGACACACCTTTTTGAATTACATATTTTTCCTCAATATATATTTCTTCGTTCTTCCGTGGTAACGCACGGGCATTCGACTAGTAGGTTCAAAATTCTAATAAGGGTGTGAGCGTATCCCTTAAGTTGGTCACTTTGACAATGTAGAAATGTTATGGTTTTTAGTGACAAAAATACTTCTCCTCTACAGGTTATTTTTTGGTGTACGCAATTGAAAGTGCAACTAATCCCTGGGTGGTTTTGGTAATTCTTAACAACATATAGCTCATTGAACTAATACTCTTTCAAGATGATCATTTCAGAAAGTTCAATGATTGGCATGGCATGGACTAGAGATGTGGACCCCTCAAAATGCTAAGGACACATATTGGCTCAAGCTCAAGACTCTACATTTTCATTTCAGTGATCCAAGATCACATTGAGTCCATAGGAAAAGCCAATACTATTAAAAGGGGATGAGGTGTTGCTTAATGGCTTGCTTGCTCAAACTGCTTAGTGATATGCTCCAAAAACCCTTAACCACTTTCTCATTTCCACATATGTCCCAAACCAAAAGTCAAACTCGGCCCCACTGATTTGATCTATCCGGCGCCACCGAGTTCATTTGACATAGCCATAGCCAGAAACCCTAATCAGTTCGATCTCACCGATAGGGATCTCGATCTCACCGAGATGGGATTGCAAACTCTCTGTTTCCCTTCGTAACATTTCAGTCTAACCAAGATGAGCGATTGGTCCCACCGAGTTCGCTATGCAAACTCTCTGTTTCCTTTTCGTAACGTTTCGGTCTCACCGAAATGAGCGATCGGTCACACAGAGTTTGCCTGACCAACTCTCTGTTTGCCTATTACAGAAATCGGTCTGACTTAGTTCACATGATCGGTCTTGCCGAGATTACATTATGTCCTAACCCTAATGAAATCGGTCCCACCGATTTGACATATCGGTCCCACCGAAAATCCTAACGTTCACATTTTCAACTAAATCGGTCTGACCGAGTTTCACTATTCGGTCCCACCGAGTTTGGTGAATTGTGTGCAACGGTTAGATTTTGTGTGGAGGATATATATACCCCACCACCCATCCTTATTTCATGGAGAGAGCCATCAGAACGTGCCTACACTTCCAGCATTCATTTTCTGAGAGAGAACCAACTACTCATGTGTTGAGACCAAGAGATTCCAATCCAACCACAACAATCTTGATCTCTAGCCTTCCCCAAGTTGCTTTCCACTCGAATCATCTTTCCACCAAATCCAAATCTGTGAGAGAGAGTTGAGTGTTGGGGAAACTATCATTTGAAGCACAAGAGCAAGGAGTTCATCATCAACACACCATCTATTACCTTTTGGAGAGTGGTGTCTCCTAGATTGGTTAGGTGTCACTTGGGAGCCTCCGTCAAGATTGTGGAGTTGAACCAAGGAGTTTGTAAGGGCAAGGAGATCGCCTACTTCGTGAAGATCTACCCAAGTGAGGCAAGTCCTTCGTGGGTGAGGGAGTCCTGGATTAGGGGGTGTCCGGATGGCCGGACTATGACCTTTGGCCGGACTCCTGGACTATGAAGATACAAGATTGAAGACTTCGTCCCGTGTCCGGATGGGACTTTCCTTGGCGTGGAAGGCAAGCTTGGCGATACGGATATGTAGATCTCCTACCATTGTAACAGACTCGTGTAACCCTAACCCTCTTGGTGCCTATATAAACCGGAGGGTTTTAGTCCATAGGACGAACAACAATCATACCATAGGCTAACTTCTAGGGTTTAGCCTCTCTGATCTCGTGGTAGATCTACTCTTGTACTACCCATATCATCAATATTAATCAAGCAGGAGTAGGGTTTTACCTCCATCGAGAGGGCCCGAACCTGGGTAAAAACATCGTGTCCCTTGTCTCCTGTTACCATCCGCCTAGACGCACAGTTCGGGACCCCTACCCGAGATCCGCCGGTTTGACACCGACATTGGTGCTTTAATTGAGAGTTCCTCGTATGCGTTATCTTTAGGCCCGATGGCTCCTCCGATCATCAACAACGATGCGCCTGTGGTGTGACTTTTCTCCCGACAGATCTTCAGATTCGGGCGGCTTTGCACTGCGAGCCAATTCGCTGGCCATCTGGAGCAGATTGAAAGCTACGCCCGCCACCAGGTCAGATTTGGAAGTTTGAACTACCTTACCGACGTCCGCGGAGACTTGATCTTCGACGGGTTCGGGCCACACCAAGCGCCGCGCCGCCTTATCACGAGGGGCATGATCTAGCTCTGCCGCCAAAGGTCTCTGGAGGTCGCACGGTGTCCGCTCCGACCTTTAGCTCGAGCCGATCAAGGCCGATCGAGGATGGGTGGCTGGACACCGCCTCGAGGGCTGCGATCTCTACGGCGATTGAGCCGTACACCTACCCCGTCCTTTGCGAAGCTCGTGACTCCAAGGTGCCGGACTCCGAGCCTTCCACGCCCCCGCCAATCGAATCCGATTGGGTGCCGATCATAGAATTCACTGCCGCGGACATCTTTCAGCACTCGCCCTTTGGCGACATCATGAATTCACTAAAGTCTCTCTCTTTATCAGGAGAGCCCTGGCCGGATTATGGTCAGGAAGGTTGGGATGCGGACGACGAAGAAATTCAAAGCCCATCCACCACCCACTTCGTAGCCACTGTCGATGATTTAACCGACATGCTCGACTTCGACTCCGAAGACATCGACGGTATGGACGAAGATGCAGGAGACGACCAAGAACCAGCGCCCGCAGGGCACTGGAAGGCCACCTCGTCATACGACATATACATGGTGGACATCCCAAAAGATGGGAATGGCGATGGAACAGCGGAGGGTGACCCCTCCAAGAAACAGCCTAAGCGCCAAGGCCGGCGCCGCTCTAAATCCCGCCACAAAGAAAACGGCGATTCCGCACGGAGACAATAACACCCGGACAAGGTGCCAAGACAACCCCTCAAGCAGGATTCAACGCGGGAGGATGGAGAAGCCAGCCCTCATGAGAGAGCGGCAGAAAGAGAGGTAGAGGACTATAATTACATGCCTCCCTCCGAAGATGAGGCAAGCCTCGACGACGATGAATCGTCGTGCCCGAGGATCCCGTCGAACAAGAGCGTTTCAAACACAGGCTTATGGCCACGGCAAGCAGCCTCAAGAAAAAGCAGCAACAGCTTAGAGCTGACCAAGACTTGCTAGCTGACAGATGGACTGAAGTCCTTGCGGGCGAAGAGTATGAACTCGAGCGCCCCTCAAAGAGTTACCCAAAATGCAGGCTGCTACCCTGATTAGAGGAGGAAGCATCCAAACCTACATCACCAGCGCATGATACGGCTGACCGGCCACCTCGTGGCCGCAACATAGAGGCCTCTCGGCCCTCAACTCAAGCCGCACCCCGGTGCCGCTCAAAAAATACCAAGGCGGCGAAATGCGCCGCACTGCGAGATATATTAGAGGACAAGGCAAGGCAAACAAGATCGATCTACGGATCGCGTGGGCGCCCCACAACACGTGACGATAACCGGCACACCGGATATGGCAACTCCGGCCGGGCCGAACACAGTAGACAAAGCTCATTTGAGCTGTGTCGTGATATAGCCCAATACAGAGGCGCCGCACACCCACTATGCTTCACAGATGAAGTGATGGATCATCAAATCCCTGAGGGTTTCAAACCCGTAAACATTGAATCATACGATGGCACAACAGATCCTGTGGTTTGGATCGAGGACTATCTCCTTCACATCCACATGGCCCGCGGTGATGAGCTACACGTCATCAAATACCTCCCACTCAAGCTTAAAGGACCAGCCCGGCATTGGCTTAACAGCTTGCCAGCAGAGTCAATTGGTTGTTGCGAAGACCTGGAAGCCGCATTCCTCGACAATTTCCGGGGCACATATGTGCAACCACCGACGCCGATGACCTAAGCCACATAATTCAGCAGCCGGAGGAATCAGCCGGACAATTCTGGACACGGTTCCTAACCAAGAAAAATCAAATCGTCGACTGTACGGATGCAGAGGCCCTTGCAGCCTTCAAACACAACATCCGCGACGAGTGGCTTGCCCGGCACCTAGGATAGGAAAAGCCGAAATCCATGGCATCCCTCACAACACTCATGACCCGCTTTTGCGCGGGAGAGGACAGCTGGCTAGCTCGTAGTAACAACATGACCAAGAGCCCTGGTAATTCGGATACCAAGGACAGCAATGGCAGGTCGCGTCGCAACAAGCACAAGCGCCCGCGTGCGGCGATAATGCTGAGGATACGGCAGTCAATGCCGGATTCAGAGGCTCTAAACCCGGTCAGCGGAAAAAGTCATTTAAAAGAAATACTCCGGGCCCGTCCAATTTGGATCGAATACTCGATCGCTCGTGCCAAATACACGGCACCCCCGAAAAACCAGCCAACCACACCAACAGGGATTGTTGGGTGTTCAAGCAGGCAGGCAAGTTAAATTCCGAAAACAATGACAAGGGGTTGCATAGCGATGACGAGGTGGAGCCCCGGCCGCCGAACAATAAAGGACAGAAGGGCTTCCCCCCACAAGTGCGGACGGTGAACATGATATACGCAACCCACATACCCAAAAGGGAGCGGAAGCGTGCACTAAGGGACGTATATGCGATGGAGCCAGTCGCCCTAAAGTTCAACCCGTGGTCTTCCTGCCCGATCACTTTTGACCGAAGGGACCACCCCACTAGCATCTGCCATGGCGGATTCGCCGCATTGGTTCTAGACCCAATCATTGACGAATTTCATCTCACTAGAGTCCTAATGGACGGCGGCAGCAGATCGAACTCGCTTTATCGTGATACAAAGGCGCAAAATGGGCATAGACACATCAAGGATTAAACCCACGAAGACGACCTTTTAAGGCGTCATACCAGGTGTAGAGGCCAACTATACAGGCTCAGTTAAACTTGAAGTGGTCTTCGGATCCTCGGATAACTTCCGAAGCGAGGAGTTAATCTTCGACATAGTCCCGTTCTGCAGCGGCTATCACGCACTGCTCGGACGAACCGCATTTGCAAAGTTCAATGCGGTGCCGCACTACGCATATCTCAAGCTCAAGATGCCAGGTCCTCGAGGAGTCATTACGGTCAACGGAAACACCGAACGCTCTCTCCGGACGGAGGAGCATACGGCGGCCCTCGCGGCGGAAGTACAAAGCAGCCTCTTAAGGTAATTCTCGAGTCCGGCTATTTA
The DNA here is from genome assembly GCA_021605145.1 of Aegilops bicornis. NCBI lineage: Eukaryota > Viridiplantae > Streptophyta > Magnoliopsida > Poales > Poaceae > Aegilops > Aegilops bicornis. The sequence continues at coordinate 296,324,011 of CM038674.1, forward strand.
ACATCCGGACACCGTCAAGCGCGCCCGGAGTAACCTACAACAAGACCGCCTGGCATGTTCCGAGCACGCATAGCAATGCGGCCCAAACCCCAGCCCTCATGAAATTGCGAAACCAGTACTACGCGTACATAATTACGCTCTGGAAATACCATGGGCATAGGGGGAGGGGCACGACCACGGCATGCCCGGCTCAACCGCACTAGGGGCTCCCGATTGTGTCATTCTTTTCTTTTCTTCTTTGTTTTTTACTTTCAGGACTCCGTTCTCACGAAGCCCTGTCCGGCAGTAGAATCGCCGAACACACGATGCAACAACAAGGGAAGCAGAAAGCAATGTCGAGTGTCCAGGTGGTCTCTATTATGAGCAGTATACCTGTTTTACATACCAACCCGCAGCTTACCCCTGGAGGGGGACATGTTAAAAAGTCCCGTCCCTTGCTTATCGCACTATTTGTATCGTTCTGCTCTTACTGCAACCCTTTTGAATAAACAATACATAGCTTCTGCCTATTATTGAATTCCTTTTTTCTATATATATATATATATATATATATATATATATATGTTCAGTTTTGACATTGTGCAACCGTACACTTTGGTACGGGCAATACACCAGGGGCTTAAGTACCCCACAATATGGTGTGATAAGACCGAACACTTTCACAAGTGCGGCACCCCGAACTTATAGCATTATATGCATCGGCTACGAATCATGTCTTGGGTCAATAGTTGGGTTTGCCCGGCTCCCATGTTTTGGTACCTTATGTTCCGTTATATCGGCTAAGGTAGCGCTGGGAGAACCACTGCGATTGTGCCCTGCTGAGCTGGCTTAAGCACCTCAATGGAGAAAGCTAAAACTGACCGTCATGATAGAGGCGAGAGCCGATGCGTTGTTCGAGAGGTTTTTGAGTCCCTAAAGACTTATGCCGCTTAGAGCGAGGAGTCGGCATTGTCCGCCTAGGCGTGGATAGCGCCTCAAATCGGTCTTCCGAATACCAGGGCTTCACCAAATTTAAAATTATAGAATTCTATGTCTAAGTGAGAGTGTTCAAGCATTATAGTCCGGTTGCCTTGTTAGTTGCGTTGAGCGCCTCCCTCGAAGGACCCAAGAATGGGAACAAGAGTGCTCAAGTTTATCCCGAACACCCCAGCACTCGTGGCATGGGGGCTGTAGCCGACGACTCGCCATCTCTAAAATTTAATACACGGCCGCACACAAGGTAATATTTTAAATTCAAAAGTGTTGCTTAGCGCATATGAACAAGTTTTCAGCGTACAGGATAACAAATGCGAGTCTACTCAAAAATTACATCTTTGGAAAATTCACCCGCTATAGGGCACCCTTCAGGACGCCCTCATAATACATTTCAGGCTTGCGATGCTCCTTGCCTGGTGGTGGTCCGTCCGTCACAAGCTTCTCAGCGTCCATCTTGCCCCAGTGCACCTTAGCACGGGAAAGGGCCCTACGGCACCTTCGATGCGCATTTGAGCGCTTGACGACTTCAACCCATGGACAAAGGCGTCCACCAGCCGCCTCACCGGCCGAAGTAGCTCCGGGCATGGCTTCCTTAGGCCACACCGAACTATGAGGCCCTTCATGGCCTGTTCGGCCACCTTATGGAGCTCTACCACCGCTTCAACTGGTCTCTTAAGGGCACGGGTGTCGGCCTCAAAGATATCGAGACCAACACCTTCTCCGTCGAGCTTCCCTCCTCGGCTCAGAGAATGCGGCAGCATCGGACACATCAAGGGGCAGATCTGCGAATGCTCCCGGAGAGCTCCGGATTCGGGTAAGTAATAGATAATTCACTTTCACATGCTTGCTTTGCATAAAGAATGCCTTACCCGCCGCTATCTTCTTCATCGCCTCAATTTCTGGAGGGCTTTTTGCGTTCGGCCTTAGCGGCTTTGGCGCTCTCAAGAGCCGAGGCGACTCGGACTCGAGTCTTTGAGTCACGCTCCAAACTCTCGTGTTTTTCCACGAGCACAGCTCTTGCCGCACCTCCGCCGCCCGCGCCTCCTGCTTCTCTCGCTCGGTGCGCTCACGCCCGCATTGCTTTCGGCCTTGGACACCGCTTCCTTGGTCGCCACCTCATTGGTGGCCCCTGCAGTATTCACGTTATTCCTGTCATTTTTTGCAACCACATATTTTAAATACTCCCATAAGGTATTACTTACCTTCCTTGTCCTCGAGCTGCTTTTTGGCAAGGCCGAGCTCATTTTCGGACCGCTCGAGGCTCTTCTTCAATGCATCAACCTCCGCAGTCAGTGTTGCAGAGGTCAGCAGCGCAGCCTGCATTCCCATATTGACATACTTATGTTAGACTCCTGCGTATATCTTTTAGATCCTCGCCGGCTTTTTCTTTCTGAACACCAAACTGAGCATCAGGGGCTACTATATATGCGGTAATATTTTTACATATCTTAAATACATACCTCAAAGCCTGTTAGAAGGCTGGCATAGGCTTCAGTCAGTCCGCTCTTGGCAGACTGAACTTTCTGGATCACCATACTCATAATAGTGCGGTGCTCCTCGTCGATGGAAGCGCCGTTAAGCGCCTCCATCAAATTATCCGGTGCCTCCGGTTGGACGGAGGTCATCGGCGTCGCAGTCTTGCCCTTCTTACGAAGGGGCCGCCTGCCGGACTCCGGAACCACTGAAGGTTCCGGTGCGGAGTCCGGCCCAGGGCCGGACTTAGAGCCCTCTGGGGTTTTATCCCCTTTGCGCCTGGAGTCCGGGAGGTTGCCTTGCGGCGCCTCCTGGACCACCTCCTCCTGGCTAGGCCCCTTGGGGGATTCCACCTCAGCGTCATCCGCGGCGCGAGGAGAGGAGGCGGCCGGAACTGAGGTGCTATTCACATCCGACGAATCCAGGGAGCCGCTCGTCGAAGCGTCGAGCCCATCCTTGGGCGGGCTGCATGGTTATATTCGGCGTTAGAAGATGTTGTGCGACAAATGGAACGCCATGAGGTATTCTGGTGTCCGGACACTTACGATTTCGCCAGGGGCTTGGTCCTCAGTGGCCACTCCTCTTCGCCGTCATCGGCGTTGGTGGTGTAGTCCGGTGGAAGGGTCCTTCCCTTCTTGGACCCTCCGGCCTCCCCAGTTGGGCGGCCTTCCTTTTCTTCTCTCCCCCCGCTGGGGGAGAGGCCTCTTTTTCCTCCTCCTCATCTTCGCGGGAGGAGTCCGCCTCGGAGTCATCGGACGATGAGTCCGACAACACCTAGCGCCAGGAACTCCTTCGAGTTCCCGTGGCCTTCTTCTTGGCCTTCTTCTCCGGCACCATGTAAGGTGTCGGAACCAGCAGCCCTGTCAATCGGGCGTCCGCTGGGTCTTCTAGCAAGGGAGCCGGACAGTCAACCTGTCCGGACGTCTTCTGCCAGTCCTGTCAAAGGTGAGGGAGTTTTAGATCCCGCATAGAGTCAAACTATGAAAAAAGAGTCCCGTAAAGGGTAAGATAGCTTACCTCGCTGGCTTGATGCCGCGAGCTGAATCCGCGATCTTCGGTAGAGGATGCGGGAGCCTCGGCACCCTTGAACATCACCTTCCAGGCATCTTCGTACGTAGTGTCGAAGAGCCGACTCAAGGTTCGGTGATGTGCCAGATCAAACTCCCACAAGTTGAAGGCCCATTGCTGGCATGGGAGGATCCGGCGGATGAGCAAAACCTGGACTACGTTGACAAGCTTGAGCTTCTTGTCCACCAGGTTTCAGACGCAGGTTTGGATTCCGGTCAGCTCTTCCGAATTACCCCACGTCAGGCCCGTCTCTTTCCATGAGGTGAGCCTTGTAGGGAAGCCAGATCGGAATTCGGGGGCCACTACCCATTTAGATTCGCGCGGCTCGGTGATGTAGAACCACCCCGATTGCCACCCCTTTATGGTCTCCACGAAGGAGCCCTCGAGCCATATGACGTTGGCCATCTTGCCCGCCATGGCACCTCCGCACTCCGCTTGGCGGCCGCCCACTACCTTCGGCTTGACATTGAAGGTCTTCAGCCATAAGCCGAAGTGGGGCTGGATGCAGAGGAAGGCCTCGCACACGATGATGAACGCCGAGATGTTGAGGATGAAATTCGGGGCCAGATCGTGGAAATCTAGGCCGTAGTAGAACATGAGCCCCCGGACAAATGGGTGGAAAACCTAGTCCACGGAGGAAGTGGGGGAGGAACACCACCCTCTCATGGGGCCTGGGGGTGGGGGTGAGCTTCCCCTTGTCGGGGAGCCGATGCGCGATGTCGTCGGACAAGTATCCGGCCTTCCGCAGCTTTTTTATGTGCCCCTCCGTGACGGAGGAGGCCATCCACTTGCCTCCCGCTCTGGACATAGTTGGAGAAGGTTGAGGTGGGATGTGCGGACTTGGGCGCTAGAGCTCAAGTGCACGGAAATGGATGAGCAAAGGGGGAAGAAGGCGTGTGTGAAAAAGTGGATCCTTATCCCCTTATATGGACGGACAAAGCTATGCGTCCCCACCGGCCTGATAAAACTCGCTTATCTCCCAAGCGCCGTAATCAATGGTGCGGTTGGGTTACCCACGCCCGTATTGATGAGAATCTCAGAATAAGGGGACACGATCTCTGCTTTGACAAGGCGTGCCAAGGAAACCGTCTCGCTAAATGCGCTGAGGTGGGACAGTGAAAACGATTCGAATAAAGGCTTGGCCGTGGTGTGATGTCATGTTGTGGAATACGTCAGCAGATTGAGTTTGTGTAAATAGTATTCTCTCTACGGTAGTATGTGGAACTTATTTTGCAGAGCCGGACACTATCCTTGTGTTCAAAATCTTCTATGAAGAATTCGGAGGAGGAACCCGCCTTGCAATGCCGAAGACAATATGTGCGCCGGACTCGTCGTAATTGAAGCCTGGTTCAGGGGCTACTAAGGGAGTCCTGGATTAGGGGGTGTCCGGATGACCGGACTATGACCTTTGTCTGGACTCCTGGACTATGAAGATACAAGATTGAAGACTTTGTCCCGTGTACGGATGGGACTTTCCTTGGTGTGGAAGGCAAGCTTGGCGATACGGATATGTAGATCTCCTACCATTGTAACCGACTCTGTGTAACCCTAACTGAGGGAGTCCCGGACTATGGGGTGTCCGGATAGCCGGACTACCGTCACGGCCGGACTCCAAGACTATGAAGATACAAGATTGAAGACTTTGTCCCGTGTCCGGATGGGACTTTCCTTGGCGTGGAAGGCAATCTTGGCGATACGGATATGTAGATCTCCTACCATTGTAACCGACTCTGTGTAACCCTAACCTATCCGATGTCTATATAAACCGGAGGGTTTTAGTACGTAGGACGAACAACAATCAGACCATAGGCTAGCTTCTAGGGTTTAGCCTCCTTGATCTCGTGGTAGATCTACTCTTGTACTACCCATATCATCAATATTAATCAAGCAGGAGTAGGGTATTACCTCCATCGAGAGGGCCCGAACCTGGGTAAAAACATCGTGTCCCTTGTCTCCTATTACCATCTGCCTAGACACACAGTTCGGGACCCCCTACCCGAGATCCGCCGGTTTTGACACCGACATTGGTGCTTTCATTGAGAGTTCCTCTGTGTCGTCACCGCTAGTCCCGATGGCTCCTACGATCATCAACAACGACGCGGTCCAGGGTGAGACTTTTCTCCCCGGACAGATCTTCGTGTTCGGCGGCTTTGCATCAAGGGCCAATTCGCTGGCCATCCGGAGCAGATCGAAAGCTACGCCCCGGCCATCGTGTCGATTTGGAAGTTTAAACTATACGGCCGATATCCGCGGAGACTTGATGTTCAAGGATTCGAGCCGCAACCAAGCGCCGCCAGACCGTCTCGATGGGCATGATCTAGCTCTGCAGCCGGTCAAAGGCCACGAGGCCGCACCAGCATCCGTTCCGACCCTTAATCCGGAGCCGGATTCCCCGATCGAGGACGAGTGGTTGGACACCGCCTCGGGGGCTACAATCTCTACGGCGATTGAGCCGAACTCCATCCCTGTCCTTTGCGAAGACCTCGACTCCAGGGTACCGGACTCCTCTCCGGACTCCGAACCCTCCGCGCCCCTGCCAATCGAATCCGATTGGGCGCCGGTCATGGAGTTGATCGTCGGACATCTTTCAAAGACTCGCCCTTTGGCGACATCCTGAATTCACTAAAGTCTCTCTCTTTATCTGGAGAGCCCTGGCCGGACTACGGACAGGAAGGTTGGGATGCGGACGACGAAGAAATTCAACACCCACCCACCACCCACTTTGTAGCCATTGTCGATGATTTAACCGACATGCTAGACTACGACTCCGAAGACATCGACGGTATGGACGACGATGCCGAAGACGAACAAGACCCAAAGGCTGCTGTGGCAATCGGAAGGCCACCTCATCATATGACATATATATGGTGGACATCCCAAAAGATGGGAACGGCGATGGAACAACGGGCGATGATCCCTCCAAGAAACAGCCGAAGCGCCGACGTCAGCGGCGCCGCTCTAAATCCCGCCACAATAAAAATGATGATTCCGGCACGGGAGATAATAACACCCCGGACAGTGCCGAAGAGAGCCCCCTCCAGCAGGACTCGGTAGCGGGGAGGGAGATAAGCCCGCACGACAGTGCGGCAGAAAGAGAGGTTGAGGACGATAATTATGCGCCTCCCTCCGAAGATGAGGCAAGCCTCGACGACGACGAGTTTGTCGTGCCTGAGGATCCCGCCGAACAGGAGCGTTTCAAACGCAGGCTTATAGCCACGGCAAGCAGCCTCAAGAAAAAGCAGCAACAGCTTAGAGCTGATCAAGACCTGCTAGCTGACAGGTGGACTGAAGTCCTTGCGGCCGAAGAGTATGAACTCGAACGCCCCTCCAAAAGCTACCCCAAACGCAGGCCATTGCCTCCACTAGAGGAGGAAGCACCCAAGTCACCAGCGCATGACATGGCAGACCGGCCACCCCGTGGCCGCGATAGAGAGGCCTCTAGACCCTCCGCTCAAGCCACACCCCGACGCCGCTCAAAAAGTACCAAGGCACGGGAAAACGCGCCGGACTTGCGAGATATATTGGAGGATAAGGCAAAACATACAAGATCGATCTACGGATCGCGTGGGCGCCCAGCAACGCGGGATGATTACCGCTGCCCGGATACAAAGAAACCGCCGGGCCGAACACGATGAGACAAAGCTCATATGAGCTACGCCGTGATATAGCCCAATACAGAGGCGCCGACACCCACTATGCTTCACGGATGAAGTAATGGATCATCAAATCCCGAGGGCTTCAAGCCCGTAAACATCGAATCATACGATGGTACCAAAGTTCCCTTGATGCGGATCGAGGATTATCTCCTCCATATCCACATGGCCCGCGGTGATGATCTACATGCCATCAAATACCTCCCACTCAAGCTTAAAGGACCAGCTCGACATCGGGCTCAATAGCTTACCGGTAGAATCGGTTGGTTGTTGGGAGGACACGGAAGCCGCATTCCTTGATAACTTCCAGGCACATATGTGCGACCACTAGATGCCGATGACCTTAGCCACATAATTCAAGAGCTGTAAGAATCGGCCGGACAATTACGGACTCGGTTCCTAACAAAGAAAAATCAAATCGTTGATCTGTCCGGATGCAGAGGCCCTTGCAGCCTTCAAGCATAACATCCATGACGAGTGGCTTGCCCGGCACCTAGGACAGAAAAGCGAAATCTATGGCAGCCCTCACAACCCTCATGACTCGCTTTTGTGCGGGAGAGGACAGCTGGCTAGCTTTCGAAGCAACAACTTGGCCAAACATCATGATAGTCCGGATACCAAGGACAGCAATGGCGGTCGCGTCGCAACAAGAACAAGTGCCGCATTAACGGCGATATCATCAAGATACGGCCGTCAATGCTGGATTCGGAGGCTCTAAACCTGGTCACGGAAGAAGCCATTCAAAAGAAATACCCAGGGCACGTCCAACTTGGACTGCATACTCGATCGCTTGTGCCAAATACATGGCACCCCCGAAAAACCAGCCAATCACACCAACAGGGATTGTTGGGTGTTCAAGCAAGCAGGCAAGTTAAGTGCCGAACTCAATGACAAGGGGCTGCATAGAGACGACGAGGAAGAGCCTCGGCCGCCGAACAATAGAGGACAGAAAGGTTTCCCCACACAAGTGCGGACGGTGAACATGATATACGCAACCCACATACCCAAAAGGGAGCGGAAGCGTGCACTATGGGACGTATATGCGATGGAGCCAGTCGCCCCAAAGTTCAACCCATGGTCTTCCTGCCCGATCACCTTTGATCGAAGGGAGCACCCCACTAGCATCCGTCACGGCGGCTTCGCCACATTGGTTCTTGACCCAATTATTGACGGCTTTCACCTCACCAGAGTCCTGATGGACGGCGGTAGCAGCCTGGACCTGCTTTATCAGGATACAGTGCGCAAAATGGGCATAGACCCCTCAAGGATTAAACCTACAAAGACGACCTTTAAAGGCGTCATACCGTGTAGAGGCCAATTGTACAGGCTCAGTCACACTCAAGTGGTCTTCGGATCTCCGGATAACTTCCAAAGCGAAGAGTTAATCTTCGACATCGTCCCATTCCGCGGCTACCATGCATCGCCGGACGAACCGCATTTGCAAAGTTCAATGCGGTGCCGCACTACGCATACCTCAAGCTCAAGATGCCAGGCCCTCGAGGAGTAATCACGGTCAATGGAAACATTGAACGCTCTCCGAACGGAGAAGCATATGGCGGCCCTCGCGGGCGGAGGTGCAAAGCAGCCTCTCACGGCAATTCTCGAGTCCGCCACTAAGCGTCCGGATACCGCCAAGCGCCCGGAGTAACCTGCAACAAGACCACCGCATGATTCAAGCACGAGTAGCATTCCGCCCCAACCCCAGCCCTCGCGAAATTGCGAAGGTAGTATTACGCAGCATATAATTACGCCCGAGATACCATGGGCACATGGGGAGGGGCAAGACAACGGCACGCCAAGAATGCGGCTCGACCGCACCAGGGGCTCCCGTTTGTGTCACTTCCTTTTTCTTTTTTCTTTTTCTTCCTTTTTTTTACTTCCAGGACTCCGTCTTTGAGAAGTCCTGTCCGGCACTCGAATCGCCGAACTCACGATGCAACAGCCAGGGAAGCGGAAAGCCACGTCAAGTGTTCAGGTGGTCTCTATTACGAGCATTATACCTGTTTTACATATCATCCAACAGCTTACCCCTGGAGGGGGACATGTTAGATAGTCCCATCCCTTGCTTACCGCACTATTTGTATCATTCTGCTTCCATTGCAGTACCTTTTTGAATAAACAATACACAGCTCTTGCTTATTATTGCTCTATTTCCTTTATATATACATGTGTTCATTTCATGACATGTTGCAACCGTACACTTTGGTACGGCCAATACACCAGGGGCTTAAGTATCCCAAAATTATGGTGTGATAGATCCGAACACTTTCACAAGTGCGGCACCCCGAACTTATAGCATTATATGAATTGGCTCCGAATCATGTCTATAGTTGGGTTTGCCCGGCTCCCGTGTTTTGGTACCTTACGTTCCGCTATATCAGCTAAGGTAGCACCGGGAGAACCACTGCGATTGTGCCCCAGTTATGCTGGGTCGAGCACCTCGTGGGAGAAAGCTAAACTGACCGTCATGATAGGCGAGAGCAGGTCGCTGTTCGAGAGGTTTTTCGGGTCCCTAAAGACTTATGCCGCTTAGAGCGAGGAACCGGAATTGTCCGCCAAGGCGTGGATAGCGCCTCGAACTCGGTCTTCCGAATACTAGGGGCTTCACGAAATTTAAAATTATAGAATTCTATGGCTAAGTGAGAGTGTTCAAGCATTATAAGTCCGGTTGCCTTGTTCGTTGTGTTGAGCGCCTCCTAGATGGACCCAAGAATGGGAACAAGAGTGCTCAAGTTTATCCCGAACACCCCAAAGACACGTGGCATGGGGTCGAAGCCAACGACTTGCCATCTCTCAAATTTGATAAATGGCCGCATGTAAGGTAATATTTTAAATTAATAAGCGTTGCTTAGCGCATATGAACAAGTTTTCAGCGTACAGGATAACAAATGCGAGTTTATTCAAAAATTAGATCTCTGGAGCACTCATCCGCTATTCGGCGGTCACCCTTCAGGAGGCCCTCATAGTACATTTCCGGCGTGCGATGCTCATGGCCCTTCGGTGGCCCGTCCGTCACAAGCCTCTCCGCATCCAGCTTGCCCCAGTGCACTTTAGCACGGGCAAGGGCCCGACGGACACCTTCAATACATACGGAGCGCTTGATGACTTCAAGCCGTGGACAGGCATCCACCACCACGCACCAAGTCAAGTAGCTCCGAGCATGGCCTCCAATGGCCACCAAGGCTTATAAGGCCCTTCATGGCCTGTTCGGTGACCTTATGGAGCCCAACCAGCTGTTTGTTTGGTCGCTCGAGGCACCGGATGGTCGGCCTCGACATATTGAGACCAGAACACCTTCTCCGTGGAGCTCCCCTCCTGGCGCGGTAGAATGCGGCAAGATCGACGCGACCACGGGCAAATCTGCAAATGCTCTGGAGAGCTCCGAATCCGGGTAAGTAATGTGTAATTGACTTTTACATTCTTGCTTTGCATAAAGAATGCCGCACTACCGCTATCTTCTTTACGGCTTCAATTTCTTGGAGGGCTTTGTGGGCCTCGGCCTTAGCAGCTTTGGCACTCTCAAGAGCCGAGGCGAGCTCGGACTCTCGAGTCTTCGAGTCACGCTCCAAACTCTCGTGTTTTTCCACGAGAGCTTGGAGCTCTTGCCGTACCATGGCCAGCTGCGCCTCCCCCTTCTCTCGCTCGGTGCGTTCCGCAGCCGCTTTGTTTTCGGCCACGGACACCGCTTCCTTCAGGGCCGCCACCTCATTCGTGGCCCCTGCAGTACCCATGTTATTCCTGTTATTTTTCGCAACCAAAACCTTTTCTATAAGGTATTTCTTTAATAAGGTATTACTTACCTTCCTTGTCCTCGAGCTCCTTCTTGGCTTGTCCGAGCTCGTTCTCGCATCCGCCGAGGTTCTGCTTCAATACATTGACCTCCGCAATCGGTCTTGGCAGAGGTCAAGCAGCCTGCATTCCCATATCGACATACTTATGTTAGACTCACAGATATCTTTTAGATCCTTAGTCCGGCTTTTCTTTCCGAACACCGAACTAAGCATCGAGGGCTACCGCCTATGCGGTTATATTTTTACATATTCTAAAACTTACCTCAAAGCACATTAGAAGGCTGATGCGAGCTGGTCACCGCTCTTGGCGGATCGAACTGTCGGATCACCGCACTCATGACAAAGGCGGTGTTCCTCCTCGATGGAAGCGCTGCAGCGCCTCCTGTAAGCTATCCAGTGCCTCCGGTTGGACAGAGGACACCGGCGTCTTACCCTTCTTGCGAAGGATCCGTTGTCCGGACTTCGGAACCGCTGATGGTTCCGGCATGGAGTCCGGACGAGGGTCGGGCTTAGAGCCCCTAGGGAGCTCGCCCCCCACGCGCCTGGAGTCCGGGAGGTCGCCTTGTGGCACCTCCTGCGTTATCTCATATTGACCAAGCCCCTCTTGGGGCCCCGCCGCGGCGTCGCCCGCAGCGTGAGGCGAGGAGGCGGTCGGAAGCGAAGTACTCTCCATTTCCGACGAGCCCAGGGACCCGCTCGATAAATCGGCGAACTCGCCCTTTGGTAGGCTGCACGGTTGTTCAACATTAGAGAACACTCTGCAATAATAATAAAAACCATGGGTATCCGGACACTTACGATCTCGCCAGGGGCTTGGCCCTTGTAGGCCAGTCCTCCTCGCCGTGGTCGACGTTGGTGGAGAAGTCCGGAGGAAGGGTTCCTCCCTTCTTGGACCCTCCGGCCTCCCCAGCTGGGGCGGCCTTCCTTTTCTTCTCCTCCCCATTTGGGGAGGAGCTTCTTCTTCCTCCTCCTCATCTTGGAGAAGATTCCGCTTGAATCGGGACAGACTGGCGTCGGGAGCTCCTTGAGTTCCCGTGACCTCCTTCTTGGCCTTCTTCTCCGGCACCACGTCGCGCCAAAGCCAACAGCCCGTCAATCAAGGCGTCATTGGTCTTCGGCAAAGGGGCGGACAGTTAATCTGTCCGGACGTCTTCAGCCGATCTGTCAAAGATTAGGGAGTTTTAGATCCCACGTAGAGTCAATCTATGAAAAAAGAGTCCCGTAAAGGGTAAAATAACTTACCTCGCTGGTACGGACGCTGCGAGCTGTACCCGCGATCTTTGGTAGCGGATGCTGGGGCTTCGGCGCCCTTGAACAGCACCTTCCAGGCATCTTCGTACGTAGTGTCGAAGAGCCGGTTCAAGGTTTGGTGCTGTGCCGGATCGAACTCCCACAAGTTAAAGGCCCTTTGTTGGCATGGGAGAATCCGGCGGATGAGCATCACCTGGATTACGTCGACAAGCCTAAGATTCTTGGCCACCAGGTTTCGGACGCATGTTTGAAGCCGGATGTCTCGTCCGAATTCCCCACGTCGGGCCGTCTCTTTCCATGACGAGAGCCGTGTAGGGAAGCCAGATCTGAATTGGGGCCGCCACCCATTTGGTGTTGCGGGGCTCGGTGATGTAGAACCACCCGATTGCCACCCTTTATTGTCTCCATGAAGGCGCCTTGAGCCATGGGACTTTGGCCATCTTGCCAACCATGGCGCCTCCGCACTCCGGCAGCTGACGGCCGCCCACTACCTTCGCCGGACGTTGAAGATCTTCAGCCATAAGCGAAGTGGGGCTGGATGCAGAGGAAAGCCTCGCTACGATGATAAACGCCGAGATGTTGAGGATGAAATTCGGGCCAGGTCGTGGAAGTCCGAGGCCGTAGTAGAACATGAGCCCCGGACAAAGGGGTGAAGAGGAAAACGTAGTCCAGCGGAGGAAGTGGGGAGAAACACCACCCTCTCACGGGGCCCTGTGGGTCGGAATGAGCTGCCCTCGTCGGGAAGCTCAGTCTTGCGATGTTGCGGACAAGTATCCGCCTCCAGCGGTCGGGCGATGTGCCCCTCCGTGATGGAGGAGGCCATCCACCGCCTCCCGCCTCCCGACATGATTGGAGAAAGATTGAGGTGGGATGTGCGGACTTGGCGCTGGAGCTCGAGTCTTGTGAAATGGATAAGCAAAGGAGGAAGAAGGCGTGGGTGAAAAGGTGGATCCTTATCCCTTATATAGGACGAAGCTATCGTCCCCACCAGCCTGGTAAAACTCGCTTATTTCCCAAGCGACGTAATCAATGGCGCGGATGGGTTACCCACGTCCGTATTGATGAGAATCCCGGAATAAGGGGGCACGATCTATGCTTTGATAAGACGTGCCAAGAAAACCGCCTCGCTAAACACGCTGAGGTGGGAACAGTAAAAAAATGATTCATATAAAGGCCTTCCCGTGGTGTGATGTCATGCTGCGGAATACGTCAGCAGATCTGTGCAAAAATTATTCTCTCTACGGTGTTATGTGGAACTTGTTTTGCAGAGCCGGACACTATCCTTGTGTTCAAAACCTTCTATAAAGTATTCGGAGGAGGAACCCGCCTCGCAATGCCGAAGACAATCAACACGCCGGACTCATCGTCATTGAAGCCTGGTTCAGGGGCTACTAAGGGAGTCCCGGACTAGGGGGTGTCCGGATAGCCGGACTATCGTCACGGCTGGAATCCAACACTATGAAGATACAAGATTGAAGACTTCGTCCCGTGTCCGGATGGGACTTTCCATGGCATGGAAGGCAAGCTTGGCGATACGGATATGTAGATCTCCTACCGTTGTAACCGACTCTGTGAAACCCTAACCTATCCGGTGTCTATATAAACCGAAGGGTTTTAGTCCGTAGGACGAACAACAATCAGACCATAGGCTAGTTTCTAGGGTTTAGCCTCCTTGATCTCGTGGTAGATCTACTCTTGTACTACCCATATCATCAATATTAATCAAGCGGGGTAGGGTATTACCTCCATCGAGAGGGCCCGAACCTGGGTAAAAACATCGTGTCCCTTGTCTCCTGTTACCATCCGCCTAGGCCTTGCAGTTCGGGACCCCCTACCCGAGATCCGCCGGATTTGACACCGACACTAACCCTCTTCGGTGCCTATATAAACCGGAGGGTTTTAGTCCGTAGGACGAACAACAATCATACCATAGGCTAGCCTCTAGGGTTTAGCCTCTCTGATCTCGTGGTAGATCTTCTCTTGTACTACCCATATGATCAATATTAATCAAGCGGGGAGTAGGGTTTTACCTCCATCGAGAGGGCCCGAACACAGGTAAAACATCGTGTCCCTTGTCTCCTGTTACCATCCGCCTAGACGCACAGTTCGGGACCCCCTACCCGAGATCCGCCGGTTTTGACACCGACAGTGGGCGATGGCCATGGTGGGATAGACAAGGTTGCTTCTTCGTGGACCCTTTGTGGGTGGAGCCCTGCATGGACTCGTGTAACCATTACCCTTCGTGGGTTGAAGTCTCCATCAACGTGGATGTACGATAGCACCACCTGTGGGAACCACACAAAAAATCTCTGTGTCTACATTGCGTTTGCTCCCTCCAAACTCCTCCCCTTTACCTTCATATTCAATGATTTACATTCCACTGCTATACTCTTAGATTTGCATGTGTAGGTTGATTGCTTGACTTGTGATAAGTTGCTAAAATCTGCCAAGACTTAAAATTGGGAAAAGGCTATATTTTTATTTGGTCAAGTAGTCTAATAACCCCCCCCCCTCTAGACATACTTTCGATTCTACAAGTGGTATCAGAGCTTTGGTCTCCATTTTCCTTGATTTCCACAGCTTTGTTGATCATAGCCTTGGTTTCACAATCTAGGAGAGCATGGTGTCTAGCGAGGGAAATTACCACCATAGAGATCCTTACTTTGATGGTACTAATTTTGCTAGTTGGAAGCATAAGATGAAAATGCATATTCTTGGACATAACCCCGTCGTTTGGGCTATTGTGTGTATTGGCTTGCAAGGTGAATTCTTCGATGTGAGAGAACCGAATCGTGAAGCTACCGCGGAAGAATTGAAGATGCTGCAATACAATGCTCAAGCTTGTGATATCCTCTTCAACGGATTGTGCCCCGAAGAATTCAACAAAATCAGCCGTCTTGAGAATGCAAAGGAAATTTGGGATACTTTGATTGATATGCATGAAGGTACCGACTCCATCAAGGAAACCAAATTGGATGTGCTTCAAAGTCAGCTTGACAAGTTCAAAATGAAGGATAGTGAAGGTGTCGCTGAAATGTACTCTAGGCTTACTCTCATCACAAATGAGATTTCCGGCTTGGGAAGTGAAGAGATGACCGATAGATTCATCATCAAGAAGATCCTAAGAGCCTTGGATGGAAAATACGATGCCGTGTGCACACTAATCCAAATGATCCCCAATTACAAAGATCTCAAGCCAAGGGAAGTCATTGGAAGAATTGTTGCTCATGAGATGTCACTCAAGGATAAAGAAGAGCTTCACAACAAGTTTAGTGGTACTTACAAAGCCTCATGTGATGCTCCAACATCATCAAGTGAGAAACAAGTCTTCAATGAGGAATTGAGCCTAATGTTGAAGAGCTTCAACAAGTTCTACAAGAGTAGAAGCAAGGAAAGAAGTTCCAAGTCAAGGTCCTAAAATGATAAAAGATCTTCTAGTCGTGAGTGTAATTGCTACAATTTTGGAAGACCCGGACACTACTCCAATGAGTGTACGGCTCCCTACAAAAGAAGAGAAGACTCACCTAAAAGGAGAAGTAGAAGAGAAGAACCACCTCCAAGAGAGAGAAGGCGTAGAGATGATCGTTATGAACGAAGAATCTCTCGCAGAATCAAGGATTAGGAGAGGAAGGACAAGTCATCAAGGAGCTACACAAAACGAAGACATCAAACTCATGTTGGTGAATGGGTATCCAGCTCCGACTCCGACCATCACTCCGAGAGAAGTTATCACTCCGACTCGGAACATACTCAAGATGAAGGTGTTGCCGGTCTAGCACTTGTGTCAACCAACTCCTATGACATATTTGACTCACCAAATGAAGGAATTGGAAGATGAAGATGATATCAATAGTGATGTTGATTTCAATAGTGATGAAGATGATTTGCTAGGTGATGATGATTTACTTATTGACAACTCTAGTCATGAAAACTATGATGAAATTGCTATCAATCATGCTAATCATGATAAAACAAATGACGATGATAAGAAGGAGATTGAGCATCTAACTAAAGAACTAAACACTCTTAAGTTAGCTCATGAAACTACCTTAGAAGATCATCGAGAGCTTTTAAAGATTCATGAGAAGCTACGCTTTGAAAATCTCAACCTTGAGCCAGAGCATGGGTTCTTAAAAGCAATCAATGATGATCTTCGTAAGAAAAGTTCTTCTTACATTGCCAAGCGTTTACTCTTGTCTACTGATTACGTCCATTTTGCATCATGCTTTTATATCAATATTTATTGCATTATGGGCTGTTATTACACGTTATATCTCAATACTTATGGCTATTCTCTCCTATTTTACAAGGTTGACTATGAAGAGGGGAATGCGGTACAATGGAATTTCGGTGGAAAAGGAGCAAACGTTGGAAACCTATTCTGCACAGCTCCAAAAGTCCTGAAACTCCATGAAACAACTTTTTGGAATTAATAAGAATTTCTGAGCGAAAGAAATATGCCAGGGGGTCCACACCCTGTCCAGGAGACAGCCCCCCCCCTATAGGGTGTGCCCCTCTATCTCCTGGGTCCCCTGGTGGGCCTCCGGCGTCCATCTTCTGCTATATCATCACTTTTACCCTGGCAAAAATCGTGGGCAAGCTTACGGGACGAAACTCCTCCGCCACGAGGCGGAACCTTGGTGGAATCAATCTAGGGCTCTGGCGGAGCTGTTCTGCCGGGGACACTTCCCTCCGGGAGGGGGAAATCATCACCAACGATCCTCTCATCGGGAGGGGGTCAATCTCCATCAACATCTTCACCAGCACCATCTCCTCTCAAAACCCTAGTTTGTCTCTTGTATCCAATCTTGTATCAATACCACAAATTGGTACCTGTGGGTTGCTAGTAGTGTTGATTACTCCTTGTAGTTGATGCTAATTGGTTTACTTGGTGGAAGATCATATGTTCAGATCCTTTATGCATATTATTACTCCTCTGATTATGAACATGAATATGCTTTCGAGTGAGTTACGTTTGTTCTTGAGGACATGGGTGAAGTCTTGCTATTAGTAGTCATGTGAATTTGGTATTAGATTCGATATTTTGATGAGATGTATGTTGTCTTTTCCTCTAGTGGTGTTATGTGAACATCGACTACATGACACTTCACCATTACTTGGGCCTAGAGGAAGGCATGGGGAAGTAATAAGTAGATGATGGGTTGCTAGAGTGACAGAAGCTTAAACCCTAGTTTATGTGTTGCTTCGTTAGGGGCTGATATGGATCCATATGTTTAATGATGTGGTTAGGTTTACCTTAATACTTCTTTTGTATTTGCGGATGCTTGCAATAGGGGTTAATCATAAGTGGGATGCTTGTCCAAGTTAGGGCAGTACCCAAGTACCGGTCCACCCACATATCAAATTATCAAAGTACCGAACGCGAATCATATGAACGTCATGAAAACTAGCTTGACGATAATTCCCAATGTGTCCTCGGGAGCTCCTTCCTTATTATTATAAATTATCCAGGCTTATCCTTTGCTACATAAAGGATTGGGCCACCTTGCTGCACTTTGTTTACTTTATTTACTTGTTGCTCGTTACTATTTATCTTATCACAAAACTATCTATTACCTACAATTTCAGTGCTTGCAGAGAAAACCTTACTGAAAACTGCTTATCATTTCATACGCTCCTCATTGGGTTCGACACTCTTACTTATCAAAAGGACTACAATAGATCCCCTACACTTGTGGGTCATCAAGACTCTTTTAAAGGCGCCGTTCTTGGGGTGTAGCGCTTTTGGTGAGTGGAACTTGGTAAGGAAACATTTATATAGTGTGCTGAAATTTTCTGTTACTTGTCACTATGGAAACTAATCCTTTGAGGGGCTTGTTTAGGGTATCTTCACCCCAACCAGAAGAGCAAAGAGTTACTCCTCAACCTACTGAACTTTATGAAAATATTTACTTTGAGATTCCTTGGGTATGATAGAAAGCGCTAGCTAATCCATTTTGCGGAGATGGAACATTGCATCCCGATTTACACCTTATCTTTGTGGATGAAGTTTGTGGATTATTTAAGCTTGCAGGTATTCCCGATGATGTTGTCAAAAGGAAGGTCTTCCCTTTATCTTTGAAGGGAGATGCATTGACATGGTATAGGCTATGTGATGATACGGGAGCTTGGAATTATAAGCGATTGAAGCTAGAATTTCACCCGAAGTTCTATCCTATGCATCTTGTTCATCGTGATCATAATTACATATATAATTTCTGGCCTCGCGAAGGAGAAAGCATCTCTCAAGCTTGAGGGAGGCTTAAGTCAATGTTATATTCATGCCCCAATCATGAGCTCTCTCGGAAATGATTATTCAGAATTTTTATGCTCGGCTTTCTCTTGATAATCGTAACACCTGCTCGATACTTCCTGTCTTTGGTTCTTATATCTTTGAAGATTATTGATTTCAAATGGGACTTATTGGAAAGAATTAAACGCAACTCTGAAGATTGGGGTTACGGTGATGGTAAGGAGTCAGGTATGACACCTAAGTTCAATTGTGTTAAATCTTTTATGGATACCGATGCTTTTCGTGGATTTAGCTCTAAGTATGGACTTGACTCTGAGATAGTAGCTACTTTTTGTGAATATTTTGCTACTCACGTTGATCTTCCTAAAGAGAAGTGGTTTAAATATAATCCTCCTGTTGAAGTGAAAGTAGTTGCACCTATTACAGTCGAAGAAAAGACTATTACCTATAGTGATCCTATTGTTCCTACTACTTATGTTGAAAAACCTCCTTTTGCTATTAGGATAAAGGATTATGCTAAGGCTTCGACTGTTGTTCGTAAGAGTAATACTAGGACTTATACACCTCCTGAGCAAATTAATGTTGAACCTAGTATTGCTATGGTTAAAGATCTCTTGGATGAGGACTAAGATGGGCATGTTATTTCTTTCTTGACTGCTAATATTGCTAGACCTGATACTAAGACACGTAGAGTTGTCGTAGGCATGCCTGTTATTTCTGTTAAAATAGGAGATCATTGTTATCATGGCTTATGTGATATGGGTGCTAGTTCTAGTGCGATACCTTATGATCTATATAAAGAAATTATGCACGACATTGCACCCGTTGAATTAGAAGACATTGATGTTACTATTAAGCTTGCTAATAGGGATACCATTAAACCTATTGGGATTGTTAGAGATGTTGAAGTTTTGTGTGGGAAGGTTAAATACCTGCTGATTTTCTTGTTCTTGGTTCCCCACAAGATGATTTTTGTCCCATTATTTTTGGTAGACCCTTCTTGAATACTGCTAGTGCTAAGATTAATTGTGAAAAGAATATTGTCACTGTTGGCATAGATGGTATGTCTCATGAGTTTAATTTCACTAAGTTTAGTAGACAACCTCGTGAAAGGGAGCCACCTAGTAAGGATGAGATTATTGGTCTTGCTTCCATTGTTGTTCCTCCAACTGATCCATTAGAACAATATTTGCTAGACCATGAAAACGATATGTTTATGAAGGAAAGGGAAGAAATAGCTGAAGTGTTCCTTAAGCGAGGAACCTATGCTGAAACATAACCTTCCCGTTGAAATTCTTGGGGATCCCCCTCCACCCAAGGGTGATCCCGTGTTTGAACTCAAACCATCACCTAATAATCTTAAGTATGCTTATCTTGATGAAAAAGAAATATATCCTGTTATTATTAGTGCTAACCTTTCAGAGAAAGAAGAAGAAAGATTATTGAAACTCTGAAGAAGCACCGAGCTGCTATTGGATATACTCTGGATGATCTTAAGGGCGTTAGTCCCACGTTATGTCAACACAAAATTACATTGGAGGACGATGCCAAACCAGTTAGAGATCCTCAAAGACGATTAAATCCCAAGATGAAGGAAGTGGTAAGAAAGGAGATACTAAAGCTCCTTGAGGCAGGTATTATTTATCCCGTCGCTGATAGTGAATGGGTAAGCCATGTTCATTGTGTTCCTAAAAAGGGAGGTATTACCGTTGTTCCTAATGATAAAGATGAATTGATCCCGCAAAGAATTATTACAGGTTATAGGATGGTAATTGATTTCCATAAGTTAAATAAAGCTACTAAGAAAGATCATTACCCTTTACCTTTTATTGATCAAATGCTAGAAAGACTATCCAAACACACTCATTTTTGCTTCTTAGATGGTTATTCTAGTTTCTCTCAGATACCTGTATCAGCGAAGGATCAATCTAAAACTACTTTTACTTGCCATTTTGGTACTTTTGCTTATAGACGTATGCCTTTTGGTTTATGTAATGCACCTGCTACCTTTCAAAGATGCATGATGGCTATATTCTCTGATTTTTGTGAAAAGATTTGTGAGGTATTCATGGATGACTTCTCAGTCTATGGATCCTCTTTTGATGATTGATTGAGCAACCTTGATCGAGTTTTGCAGAGATGTGAAGACACTAGCCTCGTCCTGAATTGGGAAAAGTGTCATTTATGGTTAATGAAGGCATTGTCTTGGGGCACAAGATATCCGAGAGAGGTATTGAAGTTGATAAATCCAAAGTTGATGCTATTGAAAAGATGCCATGTCCCAAGGACATAAAAGGTATAAGAAGTTTCCTTGGTCACGCCGGTTTTTATAGGAGGTTCATTAAGGACTTCTCTAAGATCTCTAGGCCTCTGACTAATTTATTGCAAAAAGATATTCCTTTTGTCTTTGATGATGATTGTGTAGAAGCGTTTGAAGTACTTAAGAAAGCTTTGATCACTGCACCTATTGTTCAGCCACCTGATTGGAATTTACCTTTTGAAATTATGTGTGATGCTAGTGATTATGCTGTAGGTGCTGTTTTAGGGCAAAGAGTTGATAATAAATTGAATGTTATCCAGTATGCTAGTAAGACTCTTGATACTGCCCAGAGAAATTATGCTACTACTGAAAAAGAGTTCATATTGATCTTATGGATAGTAATAACTTCACACATAGAAAGTATGAGGTATAAAAATTGTTGAGAGTTGATGAACATAGCCTTGGTCATCGTTGCAATTAATAGGAAGTGATAAGGAAAGAGGGGTTCACATATAAATATATTATCTTGGACATCTTTTATGATTGTGAATCACTCATTTAGTATGACATGCTAAAAGAGTTGACGTTGGACAAGGAAGACAACGTAATAGTTTATGTTTTCCGACATCTCAGTTAAAGTATATTGTCATTGACCTTCCAAACATGTTGAGCTTGCCTTTCCCCTCATGCTAGCCAAATTCCTTGCACCAAGTAGAAATACAACTAGTGCTTCCAAATATCCATAAACCCAGATTTGCCATGAGAGTGCACCATACCTACCTATGGATTGAGTAAGATCCTTCAAGTAAATTGTCATCGGTGCAAGCAATAAAATTGCTCTCTAATTATGTATGACTTATTAGTGCGGAAAAAATAAGCTTTATGCGAACTTGTTGTGGAAGTAATAAAAGCGACGGACTGCATAATAAAGGTCCACATACAAGGGGCAATATAAAGTGACGTTCTTTTGCATTAACATTTTATGCATCAACCCTAAACGCGCATGACAACCTCTGCTTCCCTCTGCGAAGGGCCTATCTTTTACTTTATGCTTTTACTTTATGCTTTTACTTTATGCTTGAGTCAAGGTGATCCTCACCTTTCCCTTTTTCATTTTATCCTTTGGCAAGCTCCTCGTGTTTGTAAGATCATGATATATATATATATATATATATATATATATATATATATATATATATATATATATATATATATATATATAGGAAAATGCATCCTACCACCTAGTGGTAGTTACCTTCACCTTTTCTACCGTAGGATTCTTTTAGATGCGTGCTTCTCTAAGCGGGTTGTGGAGCTAGTGATTTTGACCAGCCCAATTGGTGCGTACCAAACTTTGCTATTTTCATGCAGGTGAAACCACAACTGCATAATCCCGG
This sequence comes from Aegilops bicornis, assembly GCA_021605145.1. Classification (NCBI taxonomy): domain Eukaryota; kingdom Viridiplantae; phylum Streptophyta; class Magnoliopsida; order Poales; family Poaceae; genus Aegilops; species Aegilops bicornis. Next base: position 296,346,132 of record CM038674.1, read on the forward strand.
CTCAAAGAAAATTAATTAGTCAACCCGCCATGACTGCGGCGCGACCATGCGTTTGGATGGAACATGAGCGCCAGATCGATTTGTTCAGTAAAATATAAAATACCACCATGATTTGATCTACCGCTCACCAATTTTCTAACATAATTAATCAGTTTCCAAATCTACATACATACTAATCTAGATTGTATGTCATTTGGAGTAATTGCTTCTCCCTCTCAAATTGATCTGGAATTTTGGCCATGCAAGTGGTAGATCACTCTGGCATCTCATGGGAAATCCCGAGATGGGGCAACGAACTCAATGGGAGATCAGCCAGCGTAATTTTCTTGCCTGTCCCACCGTGATTAGGCGGAGTAGTCATCCATTATATGCATGCTAGTGCATTGCCGTCACCGTCGGCGTACCAACACACATGCATGACCTCATGCGTGTGGCCGGGACCCATACTTGCTAGCTTATGCATCACCCTACGGATCGTGTGCTTTTATATCGAATGCATGAACTGGATTTACTATAGTGCAGATGACATTCTTCATGGTACTCCTTTTAAAATAAAGTATATAAGCTTCATACTCCCTTCAAAAAGACATTATATTCTTTCTTTCTTTTTGCGAATGAAAAAGACTTTATACTCTCATGAGCCCCAAAAAGAAGTTCGGACAACTACTTCAAAATACATTCGCAGATACACACTCAATATTTTGGTTACAAGATAAGTATATCCAGTTGCTTTTTTCAGAAGGATAAAGTTACATACTCATGTTCTACAAAACACACACACACACACACTCCATTCTAATATTTATAAATATATCGATCTCAAAAAACACTTTTGTAAATATACTCCATACTACAACTAAGAGTACGTATGTATGGTCCATATTTTAAAAACATATATATATATATATATGCTACATACTAAACACTACTTTCTAAGTTTATGCAGCTAAGAAATTTCTTGTAAACAAATATTAATACTCCATACTCCAATTTTATGTTAATACTCCATACACCATACTCCATATGTAATGAGTATATGCTGATACTCCATACTCCATATTTAATAAGTGTATATTGATACTCTATACTCCAAATTTCGTGGAGTATACTCTCCACATGGTTTCTAAAAAGCTATATTTCTATATTATGCAAACTCTAGAAAAAAAGTTATAAAGTTCACGGCATATACACCATACTACCTATTTATAACCAGAAGTATGTAAGCACTCGACTAAATTGTCCTTTGAAAATTAAATAAATTGTCCTTTATTCACATACTTATCTATACACGGTTTGTTCTATGCACCTATCCTAGAATCAAGGAGGTAGTTGAACCAGCGTCCAACTTGCCGGATTATTTTAATTCAAAAGATAATTAGTTGAGGCCTATTGGATTCTACAACACCCGCTAACGGATCCTTCTACTGGATTGACTTGGGACACGTGGAGGGCATACAGATAAGAGGTAACTACCACCGCTTGTAGATAAAATTTGTCCTATATATATATACATATATATATATATACACACACTTGGATGTAAGTTAGCATGGGCTATTATTGTTGACATCACCTAAAGGTGAATATGTTGGGAGGCAACACAATAAGCCCCCCTCTTTCTCAGTGTCCGGCAAAAACTCTATAACCACAAGTACTGGGTGAGTGTTAGTAGAAGACTACGAGATAGTTGAGTATGTGAGCTTGCTGAAAAGCTCTATTGTTGACTCTTTATAATGTTATGATAAATTGTAATTGCTTCAATGACTGAGACTATAGTTTGTTAGTTCCCAATGAAGTTTTTGAACCATACTTGACATTGTGAATTGATTGTTACTTGAGCATAGGAAATCATCTGACAAAATCTATATATGTTGTTGTTATTAGAATGATCATGATGCCCTCATGTCAGTATTTTATTTTTATCGACACCTCTATCTCTAAACATGTGGACATATTTTTCGATTTTGGCTTCCGCTTGAGGACAAGCGAGGTCTAAGCTTGGGGGAGTTGATATGTCCATTTTGCATCATGCTTTTATGTCAATATTTATTGCATTATGGGCTGTTATTACACGTTATATCTCAATACTTATGGCTATTCTCTATTATTTTACAAGGTTTACTATGAAGAGGGGGAATGCCGGCAGCTGGAATTCTGGTTGAAAAAGGAGCAAATGTTGGAAACCTATTCTGCACAGCTCCAAAAGTCCTAAAACTCCACGAAACAACTTTTTGGAATTAACAAGAATTTCTGAGCGAAAGAAATATGCCATGGGGCCCACACCCTGTCCAGGAGATAGGGGGTGCCCCCCTATAGGGCGTGCCCTCCTATCTCCTGAGCCCCCTGGTGGGCCTCCGGCGTCCTTCTTCTGCTATATCATCACTTTTACCCTGCAAAAAAATCGTGGGCAAGCTTACGGGGCCGAAACTCCGCTGCCACGAGGCGGAACCTTGGCGGAATCAATCTAGGGCTCTGGCCGGAGCTGTTACTGCAGGGACACTTCCCTCCGGGAGGGGGAATCATCACCAACGTCATCACCAACGATCCTCTCATCGAGAGGGGTCAATCTCCATCAACATCTTCACCAGCACCATCTCCTCTCAAAACCCTAGTTCATCTCTTGTATACAATCTTGTATCAATACCACAAATTGGTACACATGGGTTGCTAGTAGTGTTGATTACTCCTTGTAGTTGATGCTAATTGGTTTACTTGGTGGAAGATCATATGTTCAGATCCTTTATGCATATTATTACTCCTCTGATTATGAACATGAATATGCTTTCTGAGTAGTTACGTTTGTTCCTGAGGACATGGGTGAAGTCTTGCTATTAGTAGTCATGTGAATTTGGTACTCGTTTGATATTTTGATGAGATGTATGTTGTTTTTTCCTCTAGTGGTGTTATGTGAACGTCGACTACATGACACTTCACCATTACTTGGGCCTAGAGGATGGCATGGGGAAGTAATAAGTAGATGATGGGTTGCTAGAGTGACAGAAGCTTAAACCCTAGTTTATGTGTTGCTTCGTTAGGGGCTAATATGGATCCATATGGTTTAATGTTGTGGTTAGGTCTACCTTAATACTTTTTTTGTAGTTGCGGATGCTTGAAATAGGGGTTAATCATAAGTGGGATGCTTGTCCAAGTTAGGGCAGTACCCAAGTACCGGTCCACCCACATATCAAACTATCAAAGTACCGAACGCGAATCATATGAACGTGATGAAAACTAGCTTGACGATAATTCCCAATGTGTCCTCGGGAGCTCCTTCCTTATTATTAGAAATTGTCCAGGCTTATCCTTTGCTACATAAAGGATTGGGCCACCTTGCTGCACTTTGTTTACTTTATTTACTTGTTGCTCGTTACTATTTATCTTATCACAAAACTATCTATTACCTACAATTTCAGTGCTTGCAGAGAAAACCTTACTGAAAACCGCTTACCATTTCCTTCTGCTCCTCGTTGGGTTCGACACTCTTACTTATCGAAAGGACTACGATAGATCCCCTACACTTGTGGGTCATCATCTACTTATATGCCACAACTAAAATCTAGCAACAAGAGTAAGAAAGATTTTTCATCTAGTAGTACCAATAATCAATGTAAATCCAATGTTGTTGCTTCTAGTAGTTCTCTTGATTCCACTAATGATTCTCTTAGCCAAGTTACACTTGAGCAAGGAAATAGCTTGTTGAAGGGAATTATAGAGAAAGATGTTTACAAGAGCCTTGCCGGGAGTAAGCAATTTGAGGAAATTTTACGCAAGCAAGGAAGGCACGGGAAGAATCACGGTGTTGGTTTTGAATGAAAATTCAATGCCAATGGAGTTGAGTGGGAAAAAGATCAATACCCCAAGATAAAGTTTGTTCCTCAACATGAGAAGTATGATCCTACTTCCTTCAAGGGTACACAAGCTCAAGATGATCTTCCACCACAAGACCATAATCAAAAAGGCAAGGGCAAGCTTCAAGAGGAGATTGATGCATTTGAAGAAGCTCCCAAGGCCTTGGTAAAGTGGGTTCCCAAGACTACATCAAGTTCTACTTCATCAAGTACGACTACGACTCCAAGGATTTGCATCAAGTTGATGTGGATCCCGAAGAAGAAGAACTAGAGAGTTCTTGAGGGTGATTCAGCCAACATAATTCACTCATATTGAGGGAGTCCCGGATTAGGGGGTGTCCGGATAGCCGAACTATAACCTTTGGCCGGACTCCTGGACTATGAAGATACAAGATTGAAGACTTCGTCCCGTGTCCGGATGGGACTTTCCTTGGCGTGGAAGGCAAGCTTGGCGATACGGATATGTAGATCTCCTCCCATTGTAACCGACTACCGTAACCCTAACCCTCTCCGGTGTCTATATAAACCAGAGGGTTTTAGTCCAGAGGACGAACAACAATCATACCATAGGCTAGCTTCTAGGGTTTAGCCTCTCGATCTCGTGGTAGATCTACTCTTGTACTACCCATATCATCAATATTAATCAAGCGAGAGTAGGGTTTTACCTCCATCGAGAGGGCCCGAACTCAGGTAAAAACATTGTGTCCCTTGTCTCCTGTTACCATGCGCCTAGACGCACAGTTCGGGACCCCCTACCCGAGATCCGCCGGTTTTGACACCGACATTGGTGCTTTCATTGAGAGTTCCTCTGTGCCGTCGCCATCAAGAAGGATTCCTCATCCCGTCTTTAAAGACGGCACTATTGCTAAAGGAGCTTTGGCTATCGGCCAAACTCTCCGGCTCAGCGGTTTTCTTATGACCGCCTGTCCGGCCGCCGCGCCGATGATGACTTATCGGATCATCGAAAGCAATCTTCACGTCAACTCGGAACTCCCCGAGCAGTTAGATCCGGCGGAGCTCTCTTCCTTAAACGAGCTCCTAGATCGCGCCACCACAGGAGTCGCCATGCACTATGATCAAATTGGGCTTAAACCCGATCGAGAGAGATTAACTCTCCCGTGTCACCCATCACGTTGCTGTGGTGGAGGAACAATGCGGCGACCCTTCATCTATCTTAAGGACTAGCTATGTCCGGATTCCCGATCCCTCCAAGCCGGATACCCGCGGAGGGGAGGACGTCACTCAAGACATGAACTTAGAGTCAGGCAACGGGCTAGATTCAGTGGACAACATCCAAGAATCCAAGCTTCCGAGTTCGGAAACTCCTTGGCCATTGAGCCTCAGATTGGGTGAGGTTTCGGATCTAATTCCACCCACCCACCCGAACATAGGCGATCTATCCAATATTAGGCAAGAGCCCGAGGAAAGCAAGACATCATTCTTTGGGCGATTCCTCCCGGTTATGAACAGGATAAAGGACTGCCGCGAGGAAGACACAATTTCATTCTTCTCGCAATAATTGCATGGACAAGGGAATCCATAGCGCCATAGGTCGCCGTGAAATTACACGCTTTGCGACTTGGCGTCCATAGTAATGCGAAAATCTTGTGCGATGGAAAGCGCTGGAAAACCAAGTAAGATTTTGGGACAATCCGCCCGAATACAAACCCAGTCCGAAATAAAAGGATGCATTATCGCCAATCACCGGGTTAAACACCAAAAACAAAAAACCCTACGGGGCATGGAACCGTCTTTGGAGGGATGGCTCAACGGACCTGTAAAATTCATAGTACGAGGGCGCAACACCAACTCATAGCCTTAGAGCATGTTGGATACTCCGGTGGCCAAAAGTGGCGAAGAGCTTCTAACCCCAAAGATCCACAGAGCACCATCCTGGGGATACCAAGACGGTATTAACAGTCTTCGAGACTTTCGCATCAAATAATATGCGAAAACAAACACTCCGCAGCCTTGCCGAAGTATACCAAGTAGCAACAATAAATCCATGGAGTGACACGGCTATTACCTTTAATGCCAGTGATGAACCTAAATTCTAAACAGCCCGAGCACCAGCAGCATTGGTCCTTAGTCCAATAGTGAACGGCTTTCGCCTTACCAAGGTACTCATGGACGGTGGCAGCGGATTGAACCTCATTTACGAGGAAACCCTTTGAAAAATGGAAATAGACTGGAGCCGCATTGAGCGAAGCAGCACAACCTTTAGAGGAATAATACCCGATTCGGCAAGCGTCTTTGCTACAGGAAAAATCACACCGATGTGGTGTTCGGCATGCCGGATAATTACAGGTCTGAGGAGGTCACGTTCCAAGTGGCCCCGTTCAGCAGCGGATACCACGCTCTATTAGGGCGAGAGGCATTCACAATTTTTCAAGCTATACCCCATTACGGGTACATGAAGCTCAAAATGCCCGGGCCCAACGGAATCATCACTCTTGCTAGTGACCCAGACATAGCACTCCGCGCCGAAAATAAGGCAGTCGCACTAGCCCTCGAGGCACTATCTGAAGCCCTAGCGGCCGAGGAACTGATCAGCTGCAAGGCCCACGGTGAAACAGGGACGATGTGATACTCGATAAAAGATCCAAGTCCACCTCCTTTAAACCAGCCGGACGAAATAGTCAAATTCCAAGTCCACCCAACGGACCCTACAAAAAGCGGCCTCCATCGGGCACAATTAAACCCCGATGTAGACGCGCATTACGAGAATTTCTGTGAAAATTGGGACATTTTTGCTGGCACCCTTCGGACATGCCAGAATCCCACGCCGGTGGCCGAGCACGCCCTAAACATCCTAAAAGGATTCAAGCCACCAAACAGGCTCTTGGCGTTTCTCCGAACCTAAGAGACAAGCAATGGGAGAGGAGCTAGCCAAACTCTGGAGGCCGGATTCATCGGAGATATAAAACATCCGGACCGCTAGCAAACCTGGTGATGGTACCAAATAAGGACAAATCCTGGCGCCTATGCGTCGATTTCAAGGACCTCAACAAGGCTTGCCCAAAGGATCCCTTCCCCCTCCCCGCATCGATCAAATTATCGACGCTACCGCAAGACACTATTCATCGTGTTTCCTCGACGCATACTCCGGCTACCATCAAATTAAGATGGCAGAGCCTGACCAAGCCGCAACGGCATTTATCACCCCATACGGCCCGTTCTGCTTAAACACAATGCCCTTCGGGCTCGAAAACGTCGGCGCAACATATCAGCGCATGATTCAGACATGTCTGGCAAACCAGATCGGCAAAACAGTGGAGGCATACGTAGATGATGTGGTCGTCAAAACCAAGCATGTCGAAACTCTAGTAGACGACTTGAGGCTCACATTCGATAATCTCGTAACATATGACATCAAGCTTAACCCGAAAAATGCATTTTCGGCATCACCCGGAAAGCTCTTGGGATTCATTGTATCCGTAGAGGAATTGAAGCAAACCCAGCCAAGATCCGAGCTCTGTCACAATTGGATATCCCAAAGGACCTCAAACAAATACAAAATGGATCGATGCATGGCGGCTCTAAGCCGCTTTTATCTCCCGCTTGGGAGAAAAGGTATTACCCTTTATCGCCTCCTCCGGCCGAACACTTCGAGTGGGCCGGATGCATACGCCCACGGACTCGAAGAAATAAAAGCCATATTGGCAACAAACCCGGTCTGGCAGCGCCCAACATGGGCGAACCAATGCTATTATATATCGCGGCAACTCATCAAGTTGTAAGCGTGGTGCTCGTTGTCGAACGAGAAACGGACGGACACAAGTTCCCCCTTCAAAAACTAGTTTACTACGTGTCCACTGTCCTAACTCCATAAAAGTCACGGTATCCGCATTATCAAAAGATAGCGTATGCGGTGTTCATGGCATCCCGAAAGGTGCGACACTACTTTCAAGAGTGTTCGATAATAGTAGCCTCCGAAGTACCTCTTAATGACAATATAAACAACCGCGACGCCACGGGCCGGATTGCCAAATGGGCCATTGAGCTCCTCCTGTTCGACATAACCTATAAGCCACGGCGAGAGTTTTGGCCGACTTTGTCGCCGAATGGACTGAAGCCGAACTCCCTAAAGAGTACGGCACATATTCCAACTGGATCATGCACTTCGACGGCTCCAAAATGTTGGCTGATGCAGAAAGGCGTCGTTACGACGTCCCCAACAGGAGATACAGTTCAATGCGTACTCCAGATAATGTATACGGACTCCAATATCGCAGCAGAATACGAGGCCCTTCTACATGGTCTCCGGATGACAGTATCCATGGGCATTCAACGCCTAGAGGTGCGCGGGGATTCGAACCTCGCGATATCTCAAATAAATGGAGACTTTGATGCCAAGGATCCGAAAATGGCAGCTTACATAGCGCCGTCCTAAAAATGTCATTTCGTTTGAAGGGCTCGAATTTCACCATATAGCTCGGGAAAACAATCGAGCAGCAGACGTCTTGGCATGCATCGCGCAAAAGCGCGATGTCAGTCCCCCCCAATATCTTCTTAGAGAGGTTGTTCAAGCCATCCGTAGTATGGGAAGGGGAGTCCGGAAATAATAGCTCAGACCCAACAGCACCGCCCAACACCGAACATTCTGACACAACTGGAGGCTCTGCCAATGAAGTAACATCTTCAGCCCACGTAATAATGGTAGTCATTGTCCCGTGGACGGAACCATTCCTAGCCTACCTAACCAGGCAGGAACTTCCCGATGACCAAAACGAGGCACGCTGCATAGTGCGGCGATCTAAAGCCTATAAAGTCCATGAGGGAGATCTTTATAAGAAAAGCGCGACCGGAGTCCTTCAAAGGTGTATCTCCAAAGAGGAAGGGCGGAATCTTCTGGCTGAAATTCATGCCGGACTCGGCGGGCACCACGCCGCAGCCCGGGCCCTTGTAAGCAAGGCCTTCCGTACAGGATTTTATTGGCCGACTGCCCGGGCAGATGCTCGGGACTTAGTCCAACGATGCATCGGTTACCAGCTCTTTACTAATCAAAGCCACATGCCACCCACCGCCCTCCAAACTATACCCATCACCTGGCCCTTCGCGGTCTGGGGGCTTGACATGGTTGGACCCCTTAAAGGAGGAACCCACAAGAAAAAGTACCTACTGGTCATGGTGGATAAATTCACCAAATGGATAGAGGCCAAGCTCGTTAAGGCGGCGAATCTGGACCGGTGATAGACTTCATATCGTCGGGTACACCGTTCTGACGTCCCCACAAAGATCATCATCGATAACGGCACGAACTTCACGGCCGGCGAGGTCAAACTCGTGCAAAAACATGGGCATCAAGCTCGACTATGCTTCAGTCTATCACCCTCAAACTAACGGTCAAGTCGAGCGAGCAAATGGTCTAATCATGAGCGGCATCAAATCCAGATTAGTGTCGTCCCTCAAGGAATCTAACATGCACTGGGTAGAGGAGCTCGACTCCGTACTCTGGGGGCTGCGGACCACGCCGAATCGCACCACCGGATTCGCACCATTCTTTATGGTATCTGGCGAAGGCGCTTACGCCTGCGACATAATTCATGACTCACCTCGGCGTGCGTATGCGAAGAAAGAGAAGCCGAGCTCGATCGGCATGACAGTTTGGATGCCTTGGAGGAGGAGCGTGGCGTGGCAAAAGCCCGTTCCGCATTCTATCAACAAAGCGAGCTCAAGATATCAAAGCTAGAAATGCGGGCCAAAACTTACAATGTTGGCGAGTTAGTTCTCGTCTGCCGGACAAGAAAAAGGACAAACTCAAGCCCAAATGGGAAGGTCCCTTTATTATCGACCAAGTCCGACCCGGTGGAAGCGTCTGCGTCTGCGAGATGCATCGGATAACCGACTCGAGCCGAACCCATGGAACGCAGCCCGTCTCCGAAGATTCTACGCCTAAGCGCCAGATTCTCGAGTTCGTCTCCTTCCTCTCGCTCTATTTTTTACACATCAGCCGTCTTATAATTCTCTCCTTCTCCCTCTTTTCTCTTACAGCCTTTAAAGGCTCGTTCATGCATTGTTCGCACACACTTGATGCGCTTATCCGCTCATTATACTGGGGGCTTCTTTAACTGAAGCTTATTTATGCAGGCTTCATGCCTAAAACATGTGTCACGCTTCGCATGTACCTTTTATTCACCATTATATGCATCGATATGACTTAAGTTTTGGCCAAGCTGGGTTGCACGGCTCTGTGCTTACCCCTACGTTCCCGATTGTTCGGCTAGGTGGTAAAGGGAGCACCTCTCACGATTATTCTTGTCGGGTCACCGGATGTGTACCTCGGTAGGAGAAGCTGAAAGCTAGCGTTCTTAAGGGAATATTCGGTCGGTGAACTAAAGATGATTTCTCACTTATTTATTTATCTGCCCCCAGATGCTTTTCTGCTTTTTCGCAGTCCGGACATGCACTTTAAGGCATGCCTCCTAGGGAAAGGAACCCCTAACGGAACCATTCTCCCTGGAAGATGTTTCTTACTAACCATGTAATATAACATAACTAGTTGGGCACTTATGCATTTCAAGCACTAATGACCCCTACACCTGGTCTCCACGCATGCCCCGGTTCTTACATAACCATGAGGGTGTTCGGACACACTCTGGACTATAGGGTCCCGAGGTTGAAGCGAAAAGGTCCGCCATGACAAACGATCTATAATCCGGCTAGAAGGCATTTTTACATGTCATCTTAAATTACATAGTCAATTTGACTGGGTGTATTCCTCCTCAATACCATCTAATAGGTTGTCTAGTTTACAGTCCTGTTGGGAATACTTTGCGGCCAATTCTACTTGGCCGTACACTAAGCTCACAGGGATCTCCTTCCCATCGGGCCCACAGGTCCGACCTCGGCCATGTGGTTTGGGTCATTCGTGTACTGCGTCTTCACCATGGCCCGAGGCCTCCTGGCGCCTTGACGGGTGATATCTTCCATAATCGGAAGCACCACCGCGCTCCCTTAAGCCTCTCTGCAAGCTCTCCAAGGCCTTGAGGCGGGGAGATAGATGGCCACAAGGCACAGGCGACGCCTTTCATCACTGTCGAACTTCGTTAAATGCAGCTTGTAAAAGCTTCGAGAAGTAGGTCACCGTAGAACCGGGCATTTCCTCTGCGGGGCGACACTGTGAGCATACCTACGGACATAACTCTGTTAGTCGACTTCCTCGCCGAACTCTTTTTTAAGTTCGTTCAAGCACTTACTAAAAATGCCGTGTCGGCCGTCGATTCTCCTTCATGGAGTCCGGCAATTTGAGCACGAACATCCTTTAGTTCCTCGCCCAGCTGGGTGTTGGCATCTTGGAGATTATTCTTCTCCTGCCTCACCCTCGTAAGCACGATCTCGCTGGCCTTTAACCGGCGCAAGAGTTGTTACTTGTCCGGATCTACTCCGGCGCCATCTGCAATGATATTATCAGATTTGCACACACGCCGCACTTCAAAACATACTTATCTTTCGAAGCGTATATTACCAGAGTGGGTCTCCTTGGCCTCCCCTGCAGCGGCTAGTGCGGCCTCAAGTTGAGCTTTGCACTCATCCAGCTCCCGACACAGTTGGGTATTCTTTTTTGTAAGGTCCTGCATAACAAATGATCCTTAAATCAGTTATTTTAACTGCTTCAAGTCTCGGGGGCTACTGGCATATATAACCATCAAATTTTCTCACCCATATGTCTTTCACATACTGCTCCGTGGCTCTGGCTAGACCATTTTGAGCGGCATGGAGGTGCACATCTCCCGAATTGAAGGCATCCAATGCCTCTTGGGAGAAACATGCGTCACGAAGAACTGTCCGGCGACGCCTTTTGTGATTCATGGCACTCTCCACCTCGGAATTGGTGGCGAACGATGCATCGGCATCCTCTGTCGGAGGCGTCAATGCACGCCTCGTGTTTGCCTTAACCACGGACTGGCTTTGGAGCACAGGCTGGTGGAGGCTCGATTAGCAACCTCTCCGGATATAGTCCGTGGCGCTCTTTTCTGAAAAGAGCACGGGCATTAAGTATGCCTTAGGGAATAAAACCTGGGAATAAGATGGCATGCCATACCATTGTGCCGGCGTCTCAATCCGGACCGCACTTCTTTTCAGCCTGTTGGGCCTTGCTGCCCCTTGTTGGCTAGCCACCGCAGGCTCGGCCTTCCGCCTCAAGGGCTCCCCCTGCAAAACACCATTGGTATACGATGATAAAAATAAGCACGGATGGATCATTTTCAAAGTATTGGGACTTGGTCTCGATTACACTGTGAGGCGGAAGTATTCCGGTAATCGGCCGTAATGGCGACCAAAGGCATTGTCGATGCTCGATTGGTAAAATACCCCATCGATCAGCTCCACGGATATGTCCGGATCCTCTTGGGAGGCGGATCGAGGGACCGTTCGGATCCTCGGGTTGTGGAGGAGGGCTGTTTATATCCTTTATGTCGGCGCAATTCCGGCGTCGAAATCACAAGATAAGGTACTTAACTATGGGAATATGGAGCGGATGGGCAAAAAGAAGTGTCCGCTTACCCGGCTTGGAGGATTGTACATAGAAAATCCGCCTGTGGATTGGCGTGGAGGAACTCCTCCTCTTCTCCCTTGTACAATGCGGACAAGGCCTTCGTCGAGCAAAGAATCGATCCGGCCCCTTACGGCCGCGTGGGTGGCATCATCCTCCTGTTGAAATCCCACATGGGGTGGCCTCTATCTTTGAAGCGGCTGCACCCCCGCATAATGCATGTGGCCATGACCCGATCATGGTCAGTCCGGAATGAGCTAACAACCTTATCCGGCTCATCGTAAAGAACGTCCTTGTCATTTTCCCTCACGAGGGCTCCGTGGACGCCTTGACTTAGGCGCTTCTTCAAGGGAGCATTATTGAACTCGGGGAGGCCGATCCGAGCGAGGTCCGGCGAAGGACATCTTCTATATAAAACCATCTTTGAAGGCCGGTCTTGAAACGCCTTCCTTGGGGTTCTGGATAGATATCCGGTCCGGCGATGCGCCATAGTTCGCTCCGCCCACTTGATATATCGACCCCTCCCGAGAACGGGGCACAAGGCGTAACAGCTTCTTCCACGGTGTGAAATGAGCCTCGGCGCCCAAGAACAGCTCGCAAAGGCAACGAAGCCCGCAATATGCAATATGGAGGCGGGCGTAAGGTTGTGCGGTGGAGGTCGTAGAACTCCGAGAGCCCCGGAGAAACGCATGAATTGGAAATCCGAGCCCTCTTATCAGATAAGGGATAAGGCATACCCGCTCTCCTTTGGAGGGACTGGAGACGCTCTCCGCTTGCTCTCCGCCATTATAGGTGGCAAGTCCGGCTCGAACCGGGACCATGAAGGCTGGGGGAAGGAATCCTTTGGTTTGGAGCGTCACTAGCTCGTTGTGCGGGACGGAACATCTCTCCCAACCTCCAGGCTGAGGACTGGGAGGGCGAGAGGAGGAGCTGCGTCAACTGGCCATGGTGGAATGGATCTCTGTCGGATGCGCTCCGATGAATGCTCGCGAAGGGAAGATGGTGTGATCCGGATCTAAATCCTCGTCTCTTTTATAAGGCAGCTTATTTACGTAGCTAGGGGGGTAAAAGTAAAAACACACTGGCTTTTCGCATTCGTTTGACACGTGGAAGACGGCCATTATTGGGCGTGGAAGCCAAGGAGCACAATATTCACGAGAAGCCGGACACTATTCAACAGGTACACAGAATTTGGAGAAGAACCCGCCTTGCAACTCCGAAGACAAATCTGCGTGCCGGACTCATCGTCATTGAAGCCTGGTTCGGGGGCTACTGAGGGAGTCCCGAATCAGGGGGTGTCCGGATAGCCGAACTACAACCTTTGGCCGGACTCCTGGACTATGAAGATACAAGATTGAAGACTTCGTCCCGTGTACGGATGGGACTTTCCTTGGCGTGGAAGGCAAGCTTGGTGATACGGATATGTAGATCTCCTCCCGTTGTAACCGACTCTGTGTAACCCTAACCCTCTTCGGAGTCTATATAAACCGGAGGGTTTTAGTCCGTAGGACGAACAACAATCATACCATAGGCTAGCTTCTAGGGTTTAGCCTCTCTGATCTCGTGGTAGATCTACTCTTGTACTACCCATATCATCAATATTAATCAAGCAGGAGTAGGGTTTTACCTCCATCGAGAGGGCCCGAACCTGGGTAAAAACATCGTGTCCCTTGTCTCATGTTACCATCCGCCTAGACGCACAGTTTGGGACCCCCTACCCGAGATCCGCCGGTTTTGACACCGACACATATCATTTTGGAAAGAACAAGTGCAAACAACCTCCACATCTTGCACTAGTTCAAGGAGTCACAAACCCTTTTTTCGGTAAGATAAGGGACAAGGTAATCTAATGCTTTCATGGACATCATCTTGTGTGAACTTCATTCTATGTCTATGGATATCCTTGTTTGTTCCTTGTGGGACTAACGCATGTAGGTATTGAAAGTGCAACTCACTCCAATGGATTGCTCCAAATGATCTACATCAACATTGAGCATCCACTTGTTCAACATCTACATGAAGTCATCATCGACAAAACCCAAGGTTAGTTCATCCCTCTTAGGGGGGATATCACATCTAGGGGGAGCTTTACTCTAAGAATTGAGCTAAAGCAACTCTAATGGTGTGAACACAACAATGCTTCATGTAAAAGTGGTAACCCCACTTGTGCTTAAACGATGAGTATGACCTATGATCAAATGTTCTCATTTGACTCCTAAGTCAATATACTCATATATAGATGACCTAGTCATTGCCAATTGCTTGATAGATGCTAGAGTGATTGTGCATGCTTTGCCACCTATTTCATTTGCCATTTTATTGTGGGAGCATGTTGATTGCATATTTTTCACATTTGATGACATCCATTTGTTGCTTTGATTGATTAGCTCTTTTTCTTTTGCCAATTCGATGGACAAGAATTCCTAAGAACCTCCTCTAGCTATCTATGCTTTTCTCGTCTCAAACTCTATTCATGCTACATCACAAAGTTTGATCAAGTCAAATTCGAACCCTCTGGGTGAGGAGCACTCAGAGTCACCGATTCGGCATAGAATTAAACTTCCAAAACCTCTTTGTGTATTTCGGTCTGACCGATTCATCCCTTTCGGTCAAACCGGGTTCATTGAGTTGATCTATGTTTTCAATCTCGGTGCAACCGATTAGAACCATTTGGTCACACCGAGTTGCAGAAACCGCTTGCGATTCTGCATCTCGGTGCCACCGAGTTGTTCCACTCGGTCACGCCGATAGGGTCAGGATATATATACTGACGGGTCAAATTTTGGAAATTTCTCCAAAATCTTTTCGCCCGCGCTTCTCCTGCTCTGCCAACTCGACTCTCTGGATTGTCCTCTCATCGCCAGCGACCTCCTGTCGCTGGTCTCCGCCGCCGTCAACGGAAATCTTCACCGCCGTTGCCGCCGTAGCGAGTTCATCGCCAAGTTAGGGTATGAGTTCGATCCTTTGTGCAATCCTTACCTCCGATTCTTAGCACAAAGTCAATGCCATGATTCTTACCACGTATGGGATCAATCTATCCAATAAAAACTTCCTTTAGATTAGTTTTGATTCTAAAATTTAGGGTTAGGTTTCCGCCGTACTCATCTCGGACTGATCGGGTTGTAGGAATCGGTCTCACCGATTTGGCTTATGCTGTTGCACTTGTAACTTTCGGTCTGACCGAAACTTGAAAATCGGTGTGACCGAGTTCAACTCTCAGTGAAAGCCTAGCAATCTCGGACTCACCGAACTGTGTCCCCATCTGACCGATCTCACTAGTTCAGATTCCAATATTACTTCAGTGTCACCAAGTTTAACAAATCGGTAGCTCCGAAATGCTTTCTGTGGAAAACTAAAACTAAGTTTTTGACTCAATTGTCTTGCAAAATCTATGCACTTTGTGATGCTCATCCACTCTATCTCGTCTATATCTATTCACAGGGTCAGCTTTCAGTTTGTAGTGTCAGACATGTCATATCAGAGTGATAGCCAGAACAAGTCTGAGGAGCAAGTTAACCTGAGTGAGGGCACTAGTCCCTCTAGTAGTTATGATGAAGGCAACAGAAGTACTCCTATCAACTTGCCTAAGGCTACTACTAGGCAGAGGAGAAAGAGAAATTCTGATTTAGAGGATGAAGACTATGTTGCTGCTGAGGAGGAGGTCAGCTCCGAGAAGAAGGTTGTCAAGAAGGAATTTGGCACAACTTCAACAAAGCCTGGTTTGAACAAGAAGGCTCCTGCAAAGAGAGTGCCCATGTCTAAGGCCAGAGCCTCAACAAAGGAAACCATTGAGTTCACTCTTGAACCAAAGGAGGCTGCTAGTGAGGGCAAGAAGAGGAAGGAAAGGGTCAAGAAGACCATGGCCAGAGTAATTGGCAGATCCTCTATGATGAGAGACCCAGCTGAGGATGAGGAAGAAGATGAAGAAGAGGATGCTGCACCAGCACCTAAAGCACAAAAGCTGATGGGGGATGCCATCAAGTGCAGGGCTGCTCCTTCAAAGCCCAAGATCGCCTCAGCCATCGCCTCCACCCAAAAGCGCACCAAAGAGGAGCACCAGAACATACCGATTCTTTGAGAAGAACAAGGCCCCAGTGCTTGAAATATAAGAAGAAGATGATGAAGCCCAAGTGCTTGGAAAATTAAAGCCCAAGATCCCTGATCATGATGACAATCATCCAGTGGCTGAAAACATGAAAGTCAGAAAGGATGCAGGTCTCAGATTGTGGAGACAATCAGATCCTTATGATATGAGGAGAATGACTACTGTGGACTATAGATCTCACACCAAGGAGCAACAAGACTTCTGTGAGACAATTCTGTTGGATAAGAAGCCCATAGTGTGTGACATGAAGTGGGCAGATTGTAAGTACATCGACAACAATGCAGATCACTTCCCAGGAGTGCATCAGAGCTTCAGACTCAATGGAGTAGACACTTTTGTGGGTCAGAAGTTGACCAAGTGGAATGATGAGCTCGTTATGCAATTCTATTCTACAGCTCATTTCTATCCTGATGGAACGATTGTTTGGATGTCTGAAGGTACAGGTACCAATCTATTGTTGCTGAGTGGGCCAAGCTAATCAATGCCCCTGAAGAGCATGAGGATGACATTGAAGTCTATGCCAAGCGAAAGAAATATCACAACTCCACGGCCAACATGTACAAGGAGATACCTGATAAGGCCTTGGAGACTCACAAGCTAGGCTCAGTACATTATCTATTGTCTGGACTAGCCACTATCAACACCATTTTGAGGCACACCTTGTTGCCCAAATCAGGAGATCACAAGATGATCAGAGGCCACTCCATCAATTTGCTTCAGTTGTTTGATGTGCCCTATAATTCAAGGTGATGAGTTTGATTATTGAAACCATCAAGAGAACAGTTGCTGACCAAAAAGATCATGTGGGTATGCTCCACACATCCAGATGCTCATCAACTCCAAGATGGGTACAAGCACATACTTGTTGGATAAAGAACACCTTCCCTTGAGGCCTTACTTTGAGGACAACATAGTTGTCATGGATGCTGAAGATCCTACATCTGTCGAGGCTGAAGAGAAGAGGGAGAAAGCAAAAGTAGAGAAGGCAGCCAAAATGCCAAGTGTTGAAGAGGCTTCATAAGTTTTCCTCAAGTCAAAACAAGATCAACTTGGATATCTTATTCAAGCCACTTTGAGGATTGAGAAAGGTTTGGCCACCCTGACTCAGAATCAAGAGAGTCTTGAGAGGATCATTGAAACAAAGTTTTATGATCTAGACTTGAAGGTCACAGAGATGCAAACAGTTGTTGGGCGGCTCCAAGAAGAAGCTGAAGAGAGGAAAGGGAAATATACCACTGAAGTTTTTCACAGAGTTCCTAGGTCACAGAGATCTGCAGCAGTGCCAGTGACAGACACTCGACCTACTACTTCTACACCTGCAGCCAAAGTTTCAGTTGTTTCCTCCGGTTGCAACTCCACCAGCTCCAACAACCTCAACAGATGCATTCGTCCTAGGAGTCCTCTCCACGCCACCTCCCAAAAATCAAGCCTAGAGAGCCGCATAGCACTATGCATTTTTGAGCTTTTTGGTAACTTGTTGCCAAAGGGGAGAAAGTGTATAGATCATAGGCTTCGTGAGAGAGAGAGAGAGAGAGAGATTTGCTTCTTTTTGCTATCTCATTTGATACTTGTTTGATACTTATTTGTTTGCTTGCCTGGATGTTACTTTATGCGTGTGTGAGATACTTGTATGATCATGTGTTTGATCATATCATACATTAATGCTTGTGCTTGTATGACGATATTATCTATTTCCCATGTATGATCATTCACTTTGTCTTAGTGATGAGTGTATATTTCATATGCTATCATTTTGAGCGCTCCACCAAGATGTATGTGACATGGAAGAGTAACCCATGATCCTAATCGATTGTGCATTTGCATTCAAAAGCAAATTTTAAATAATGCACAAATTTACAGGGAGCTCTTACTTATCACATACATATCAAAGCGACGATGTATTTCATTTTTATTATCATTTGTCGAAGCTTTGATCTATATGTTGTCATCAGTTACCAAAAAGGGGAGATTGAAAGTGCAACAAATCCCTGGGTGGTTTTGGTAATTCTTTACAACATATAGCTCATTGAGCTAATACTCTTTCAAGATGACCATTTCAGAAAGTTCAGCATGGACTAGAGATGTGGATGTAGCGATCCGACCTCAGACAGTCAAATCTCTATGCATAAGTGTCATCCCTGGATCGGTAACGCTGACACACACACAGTACTTGAAGGATTTATAACATAGTGCAATCACACACTTATTACATCGAATGTCTCAAAAGAGAACTTATTACAATAATATGGCTTAAGGCCATCTAAATAAGATAAATACGGAAGCATTGAAGGTAAGTGAGTCCATCAACTCCAACGGCATAGCTGAGTGCACGACAATGACCTATCGCACCATACTCTTCGTCTGAAAAGTCTGCAACATAATATGTTGCAGCCCGAAATGGGTCAGCACATGGAATATGCTGGCAAAATAACACAGTATAGCAATGAACAGGTAAATGCTATCACTACATGCATAAATGGCTGGTGGAGGCTCTATGGTTATCATGTTTTTTGCAAAAAAGCCAATTTTTCCCTACAACAAAGGAATATATTTTATTTAACTATCATGGTAGTTGATAAACATTGAGAAGGTTCCTCC
Organism: Aegilops bicornis; assembly: GCA_021605145.1. Lineage (NCBI taxonomy): Eukaryota > Viridiplantae > Streptophyta > Magnoliopsida > Poales > Poaceae > Aegilops > Aegilops bicornis. The sequence continues at coordinate 296,365,177 of CM038674.1, forward strand.
AACTCAATCCCAATTAAGCAGTATTATTAACCCAACAAATTAATTTAGAGTGATGAGATCAACATGAAAATTCAAGAACCAGATACTCGAGATGTCCATAACCGGGGACACGGCTAATCATAATTAGTTTGTACACTCTGCAAAGGTTTGCGCACTTTTCTCCACAAGAATCGACCTCCTCCATTCAATTTCTTGTACTACATGGTGTTTGAGAAACGGATGACCGAGAAACAGTCTTTCAGAAGCATTAACTCTTTACTCTAGGTAGACAGTACCACCTACATCCCCTACATCTGCTAGTCTACCACTGAAAGAGGTCACGCAACATACTCAACTACGCCAGAGCCCATAATGGCCTGCGGCTGCACACGGAAGTTTCTAGCATGAATAATCTTATGACCCCTTTGAGCCTGGGTGGCGAACCGTAGGATGATCACACGGGTACTCCGGGATAACCTAGGACAACACTGAATTCTCCAGGTGCCCGCAACCAATCCACCCAAATGTGTATTTAGGTAGCCACCTTAAGTTAACCATTAATTAACAATATCCATCTGTCATGGATACACTCAAACCCAAACCACGTCTACTAGCATAGCATAGAGGTATAAGCATAACGTAGAAGTAACTCCCGGGGTTTGATAATAAAGGACAATAGGTTCTACCTCATCATCTACTTCCCAATACCCACAAGTTAATCACATCCTAATCATGCAGTTTTTGAGGATTGTAACGAATGCATAAAAACTGGGTATTAAAGGGGTATGATCAAAGTGTTACTTGCCTTGCCGACGATCCGCAAACCCTAGAGACTCGCAGTAGCACGCTTCGTACTCCGGAAATTCTGTCGCAAACAAGCAATAGCACACATAAGCACTCAAGCATAGATGCAAGGGTAAAACTCATATGATAAATACCAAATCTGAAAGTTCAACTGAAGAGCTTCGATTTGCAAAAAGAATCAATCGAATCGAAGCTACGGAACTGAAATTACGGTCAAAAGAAATTCGAAAACAAATCTGCTTGAAACCAAATTTTAAATTGTCAAAACCATGTTCAAGTTGACTAACTGGAAAGAGGGGTTTGAGACGAAGATTTTGGCATTGGTTTCACTGCATTTGGACAAACGGTTAAAAAGTTGCAAGGGTTTGAAGATCAGGGGCTAATCCTGAAGATCGACCTCCCCAAGGGCAGCGCGGTGCGGAAGTGGCGGCGGCGGCTAGGGTTTAGGATCGAGGTAAAGCTGATACCATGTTAGAAAGGAGAGAGAGGGATTGGTGGAATAGTTGATTGTATTGTTTGAGTTTCGTGGGCATATATATAGGAGTACATGATCATCTTGAAGTACAAGGCAAGGTAGAATAATATTCTACGCTATCCTAGCTTTCCTAATAATCACAGTACTCAACAATTCGACTCGTGTAATTGTTAAGGTAAGTTGAATTATTCATAATTTTGCTAATTATTTTTGTATTTCGTGTTTCCTGTTCTCCTTGAAACGCCCAAATTATCATCTATCTCTTGCAGTAATTTTGCACATTAAAGATTCAAGCTGCAATGCCAACGCGATTGCACTATATCTTTTGTTCACTGAGTTAGTTTGTGCATGTTAACATGGTATTGTCATGTCATATTAGAATCTATTAATACATTTCTCATATGCTTCTCTTTCCCAGCTTATGATCCTTTCATTTTTGTGAATCAAGGGGGCTAGACTTCTGAGACTTGGCTATGAGCCTACGACATATTTTTTGTTGGACGTCAGCTACATTCTTACACCTCTAGGTCATGAAGGTCGCAGTTCCATTTGGATCACCAGTTTGCCACTCAGCACGAGAGGAGTGACACTTGATTACTAGTTTTGTATAAGAGTACCTAAGAAATGTTGCCTCTCTAGATGTTATGTAATCATTTTAGTTCTCCTATATTCTTATGAGTGTACCAAGATGATATTCTAAATTAGTGATTATTTATACATTTGCAAATTCCTTGACTTTTTTATCTCTATAACTATATATAATGTCTTGAGTATTTCTGTGCTTTTTTCGTAATTATTCATGGTATTTTTCTGAGCCGTTTCTGAATTTATCTTATTGAATTCTTCATTTTCGTGTTTTTTGTCTTCTGGGGATTTTGGCCCTTCCATCTGTTGCAATTTGGTATCGTTGACTTTGGGGAGATTTCCCCATGGGAGAATGAGATCCTACCTGCCCCACAAAATCCCCGATGGGGTTTGTTACCCTGGGCATGTTTCCCCGTGCAACCAAATGAGGCCCTAGAGCATCAACACTCACGCCCCAACAGGCCCCTAGGCTCCCTTTTTAGCACCGACTCAAAAAAATCGGCCCAATCGCGTCCCTAGAAGCCCAAATTTTGCTGGTTAGGGCCGAAATTGGCGCCGGAGGACCCAGGCCGAACCCGGCGCGCTGGGCGGCGCCCGGGTCACCGGGGGAAACAGTTTTGGCGCGAAAACTTGTGGACCCACCGAATCAGCGACTGGCGATGCTAAGAATGTTCATCGTCCTCATCGCCTCGGTTCTCGTGGGAATCAATGTGAAGACTGCCACCTGTTAGCCTTCCATTAATTCCTCACGGGTGGCGTAGTGAAGGTGTGCTGCTGCGCGTCCCGCCCCCTCCCCGCCACGCGTCCACACGCTGCCGCCCGCCCACCGCCGACTTGCCGCTATAACACCCCCCTCGCCGTGGCACTTGCCTCGCCCACAGCCTCCCTCTCTCCCCTGCCGATGACGCTCCTCTCTTCTTCGACCCTCTCTCTTTCGCCGCCGAGCCCTCTCTCTCCCCCGTTTCCAGCGACCGATGGTCGAGCGTTTCCCCGGCAACGGAGCGGCGGCCAACAACTTCGGCCGTCGTCATCTCCACGAGTGGGAGGCGCGCCTCCTCCACCACGCGGACTACCCGGCACCGCCAGACATGCGCGTGCTGGGCTCGTGGAGGCTCAGCGCCGGAGGAGTCAACGTGCCCCTGTGATGTCTACGACGCAACCTTCTCCTTGTAGACGTTGTTGAGCCTCCAAGTGCAGAGGTTTGTAGGACAGTAGCAAATTTCCCTCAACTGGATGACCTAAGGTTTATCAATCCGTGGGAGGCGTAGGTTGAAGATGGTCTCTCTCAAACAACCCTTCAACCAAATAACAAAGAGTCTTGTGTCCCCAACACACCCAATACAATGGTAAATTGTATAGGTGCACTAGTTCGGCGAAGATATGGTGATACAAGTGCAATATGGATGGTAGATATAGGTTTTTGTAATATGAAAATATAAAAACAGCAAGGTAGCAAGTAATAAAAGTGAGCGTAAACGGTATTTCAATGTGTTGAAACAAGGCCTAGGGTTCAAACTTTCACTAGTGCAAGTTCTCTCAACAATAATAACATAATTGGATCATATAACTATCCCTCAACATGCAACAAAGAGTCACTCCAAAGTCACTAATAGTGGAGAACAAACGAAGAGATTATGGTAGGGTACAAAACCACCTCAAAGTTATTCTTTCTAATCGATCTATTCAAGAGTCCGTAGTAAAATAACACGAAGCTATTCTTTCCGTTCGATCTATCCTAGAGTTCCTACTAGAATAACACCTTAAGACACAAATCAACCAAAACCCTAATGTCACCTAGATACTCCAATGTAACCTCAAGTATCTGTGGGTATGACTATACGATATGCATCGCACAATCTCAGATTCATCTAGTCAAACCAACACATAGAACTTCAAAGAGTGCCCCAAAGTTTCTACCGAAGAGTCAAGACGAAAACGTGTGCCAACCCCTATGCATAAGTTCATGAGGTCATGGAACCCGCAAGTTGATCACCAAATCGTACATCAAGTGAATCACGTGATATCCCATTGTCACCACAGATACGCACATACAAGACATACATCAAGTGTTCTCAAATCCTTAAAGACTCAATCCGATAAAATAACTTCAAAGGGAAAAGTAAATCCATTACAAGAGAGTAGAGGGGGAGAAGCATAATAAGATCCAACTATAATAGCAAAGCTCACGATACATCAAGATCGTATCACCTCAAGAACACGAGAGAGAGAGAGAGAGAGATCAAACACATAGCTCTTGGTACATACCCTCAGCCCCAAGGGTGAACTACTCCCTCCTTGTCATGGAGAGCGCGGGATGATGAAGATGGCCACGGTGAGGGAGCCCCTCAGTGGTGGTGTCTTAGGAGCAGGTCCCGATTGGATTTTGGTGGCTATAGAGGCTTGCGGCGGAACTCCCGATCTATTCTGCTCCCCGATGTTTTTAGGGTATAAAGATATATATATATATATATATATATATATATATATATATATATATATATATATATAGGCGAAAGAAGTCAGTCAGGGGAGCCACGAGGGGCCCACGAGGGTGGGGGCGCGCCCAGGGGGGCAGGCATGCCTCCCTGCCTCATGGCCACCTTGAAGCTTCCTTGACTTCAACTCCAAGTCTCCTTGATCATGTTCGTTCCAAAAATCACGCTTCCGAAGGTTTCATTTTGTTTGGACTCCGTTTGATATTTCTTTTCTGCCAAACACTGAAACAAGGGGAAAAACAGAAACTGGCACTGGGCTTTGGGTTAATAGGTTAGTCCCAAAAATCATATAAAAGTGCTTAGTAAAGCCCATTAAACATCCAAAAGAGATAATATAACATCATGGAACAATCAAAAATTATAGATACGTTGGAGACGTGCTCGGCATCTAAGCTTAATTCACCTTTCGTCCTCGAGTAGGTAAATGATAAAAAGCAATTTTTGATGTGGAATGCTACCTAACAGATTTATTAATGTAATCTTCTTTATTGTGGCAAGAATATTCAGATCCATAAGATTCAAAACAAAAGTTTAATATTGACATGAAAACAATAATACTTCAAGCATACTAACAAAGCAATCGTGTCTTCTCAAAATAACATGGCCAAAGCAAGCTATCCCTACAAAATCATATAGTTTGGCTATGCTCTATCTTCATCACACAAAATATTTAAATCATGCACAACCCCGATGACAAGCCAAGAAATTGTTTCATACTTTTGATGTTCTCAAACTTTTTCAATCTTCACGCAATATATGAGCGTGAGCCATGGACATAGCACTATAGGTGGAATAGAATGGTGGTTTTGGAGAAGACAAAAAGGAGAAGATAGTCTCACATCAATGTGACGCCCGGGTAATTAAGCTACAGTAATCCCAAGTTAATAGTGCAATGTCACCACTCTTACTGTTGCTAATCCTCGGCTGATCCAAATCGCAATCCAAATTCAAATTCAAATTAAAGTCCAAAACTCAAAGTTTTCAAGCATGAAAGCTAAAATGTTCAAACTGTGGCAAATAATCTCTGGTTATTTGTCTTGTTGAAACCAACCACTTTTGGACTCCCAGAGTGCCCCTGGAAATTTATTTAGGGTACAACAACCATTTAATTGACCTTTTCTTTTTCAAAAGGAAATATCTAAACTATCCCAAGTGCCCAGAAACTTTTTGTGCAACACCAAAATATTGTACATAATTAATGTGACAAGTTTCATGTATGTCAAAATTGAATTGGTGGACTAATTAAATATAAAACAACAACTATATAGAAAACGGAAAAGTTAAAAAAGAAAATACCCAAAAAAAAGGGGGAAGCCCCCTGTCCCAGTGGGCCTCGGCCCACCCGGACCAGCCAGCCCAGCTCCCCCCTCGGTCGCCTTCCACGTCGCTACAGGGGAAGCCGACCGAGCGGGCGCGTGCTCCCGCCGGACCCCGTTGCACCCACTCGCCCACTTGCCCGCTCTCTCCCTCCTCTCGCTCGCTCCATCTTCCCCAAAACGGCCGAGCGCCATCGTCGCCATCTCCGCGTCGATTCTCCGGCCACCAGCCGCCCCGCGCCGCCCGGAGGCGTCCAGGAGGACGGCTGTCATCGTCTGGGTCGGTTCCCCCCTTTGGTTCGAGCCCGGGAGCTCCCCTTCGCCGGATCGGGCGGCTCCCTCCGCCTCGGCCTCCGCCATCCCGCCGCCCCAAGTCGTCGCATCGGGTCGTCCCCAGCCCTGTACGAGCTCGCCATCGGCCCTCCCGCGGTGAGCAGCGCTGGTCCCCCACCTTTCCCTCTAGTTCCCGTCGACGTAGTGACCGCCCCATGAGCTCCGTCCGCCATGGTCGCTAGAGTTCCACGTCCGCGCGTGCCCGTGTACTGCTGCTGCTCCTGGCCGAACCTGGCATGCCCAGCCGTGCCTACGTACGCGTGCCAGTGCGCCCAACTGCTGCTTCTTGCCGTTGTGCTCGCGTCTGCTATTCTTGCTGCTGCTCCGCTAGTTGCTGCGCGCTGCCGCTGCTGACCGCGTCGGCCATTGTGTGAGGTCGGCTTGGGCCATTGCCGCTGGAGCTACCCCTGTTGGGACTAGATGATAATTAGTGTTTAGATTAGTATACGTACAGATGACATGCGGGTCCCCTGGAGATTAAAATAAATAACCAAAATAATTTTAGCTACTGTCTATGACAGCCGGGTCCCTTTGACACTGTTCACTTTGACCGGTCAACTCTGACTGGTTTGTTGACTGGGTCAACTCTGTTGACTGGACCACTCCTGGACCCATTGGTCATACACTCAGTCTAGTGTAGAGCTAGGTGACAAATGTATTTTCTGTTTTTTTATTTCGAATTAAAAGTAATTTTAGAAAATGTTTAGAACTTAGAAAAATCATATAAAATAAACCGTAGCTCGGATTAAAATACTTTGTATATGAAAGTTGCTCAGAACGACGAGACGGATCCGAATACACGGTCCGTTCGTCCGCCACAAGCCCCTATCATAGCAAACGTCGAACCTTTCCCCTCTGGTTCATCTATCTGACACACGTCTAGAACCGGGAAAACTTTCCCGGATGTTTTTCCCCCTTCGGCAGTATCGCCTAGCACTGCGTTAGAACACATCTAGCCCCGCTTATTGTCTTGTTATTCATATGTTTGCGTGTATTTACTGTTTTCTTCCCCCTTTTCTCTTCGGTAGACCCCGTGACGGCTGTCGATGCCGCTGTGATCGACTACGTCGATGACGACCCCTCCTTGCCAGAGCAACCAGGCAAGCCCTCCCCTTTGATCATCCCGATATCGCCCATTCTATACTCTCATGCTTGCATTAGATTTTGCTCAAGTATTGTTTGCTCCTATTCCGATGCATAGCCTGCTTTTGTACCTGCTATTGTTACCTACCTGCTTATCCTAAACTGCTTAGTATAGGTTGGTTAATGATCCATCAGTGACCTATACCTTGTCCTTATTTCCCCTGCTTCATCATCGACGACTCGAGCTACATGATCAACGACCAGAGCCCGACACCGCACATCATATCACGCCCCTTTAGTTGTTCGACTCTGCAGAGCTACTATCGAGTGCCGAGGGTGATCCCTCATAACGCACTCGATGATAATTACAGAGTGTAGCTATTGATTCGTGGTCATCGAGGGTGATTTCCTCCTTCACCATTCCCGATCTGGCTCATCATGCAACCCCTCAAGTGTGAACCTCGAGGGTGATTCCTCTTACGTTCACCTTGATGATTACATCGAGCGGAATCCTCCGAGGGTGATTCCTTGGGTTTTCCCCTTGATGTTTGGACACACGGTTACCTTGACATTACTTGAGACCTTAGGGAAGTCGGGCGGGCCCGGAGAGCACCCGCAAGATGATTATGAGGCACGACCGGGAAGTCAGGAAGCCCTCGTGTGGGTTGGGCTTGCCCTTGCCGTATTTCCTCGAGACGGGGCGACGGGGTCACATTATCGTGAGTCTCTGCTCGTCTCCGCGAGCTAACAATACACTATGGTTTGGGTATTTGTTCTAAGTTGGCCTCCGCCTTTACGCACTAACCACCACGCGAGAATAGATATGGGCCTCGGCGTCAGCAGACGTAGAAGCTTTGTCGACGTCCGATTCAGCGGATGCACGCGGTCGGACCGTCTTTGGCCATCCATCCGAGGCTTTGGTATCCACCCTGCCATAGCGACCCGGAGTCTTGCAGGCGATGGTCCCAAGACCGGAGTGCTTAGGATGTAGACCGGCGGGGACCTCTCTGCTGAGCCTAGGTAGAGGCTGCGGCGTGTTGATCTTCCGAGGCGGGCATTGACTCGAGAAAGGTGTGTCCAGGCCAGTGATCGAGCGTGTTGGGTAACGTGGTGCACCCTGCAGGAAGATCTTTATTCAATACCGTGTCCACGGTAATGGACGCTCGTGACTTATATCTTGATCTAATACAACTAGAAATGGATACTTAAGATATGTGGCTCCGGGATCGCTTTCTTGCAGGGAGTCGAGGAAGGATCACTGGGCATTAATGTTACAACATGCTTGTTAAATATAAATTGATATTGTTTACTCTTCTACATGCTGCAAGATGCTTGGAGTTGCGTGAAGATGCTAGTCTTCGATAGGCTAGGCCTTCCCCCTCTATTCTGGCATTCTGCAGTTCAGTCCACGACATCTGACCCTTCCATTTGATACCAATGCATACTTAGTGTAGATCTGATGCTTGCGAGTACTTTGGATGAGTACTCACGGTTGCTTTGCTACCCCCTTTCCCCATTCCTTCTTCTTTCCGGTTGATGCAACCAGATGGTGGATCCTTGGAGCACCGCCGACGGATGTTGCTACGTGGAGGCCGCCGACGACCAGGAGTAGTTAGGAGGTCCCAGGCAGGAGGCCTTGCCTCTTCGATCGTGTTGCTTTTGTGCTAGCCTTCTTAAGGCATCCTTGTTAAACTTATGTCTGTACTCAGATATTGTTGCTTCCGCTGACTCTTGTGTATCGAGCCTGTATTCGAGCCCTCGAGGCCCCTGGCTTGTAATATGAAGCTTGTATTATTTTATTTGTGTCTAGAGTTGTGTTTTGATATCTTCCCGTGAGTCCCTGATCTTGATCGTACACATTTGCGTGTATGATTAGTGTACGGTCGAATCGGGGGCGTCATAATCAACTAGTCATATCAACGGGCTATGGAGATGCCCATCAATAGATATCAATGTGAGTGAGTAGGGATTGCCATGCAACGGATGCACTAGATCTATAAGTGTATGAAAGCTCAAAAAAGAAACTAACTGGGTGTGCATCCAACTCGCTTGCTCACGAAGACCTAGGGCATTTTGAGGAAGACCATCATTGGAATATACAAGCCAAGTTCTATAATGAAAGATTCCCACTAGTATATGAAAGTGACAACATAGGAGACTCTCTATCATGAAGATCATGGTGCTACTTTGAAGCACAAGTGTGGTAAAAGGATAGTAGCATTGCCCCTTCTCTCTTTTCTTCTCATTTTTTTATTTTTTATTTCTTTTATTTGGGCATTTTCTCTTTTTTTATGGCCTCTTTTTAATTTTTTTATTTGGGCTTCTTTGGCCTCTTTTATTTATTTATTTATTTTCGTCCGGAGTCTCATCCCGACTTGTGGGGGAATCATAGTCTCCATCATCCTTTCCTCACTAGGACAATAATGATGATCATCACACTTTTATTTACTTACAACTCAAGAATTACAACTCGATACTTAGAACAAATATGACTCTATATGAATTCCTCCGTGATTATGTAGGATGTGCAATGAATCAAGAGTGACATGTATGAAAGAATTATGAATGGTGGCTTTGCCACGAATACGATGTCAACTACATGATCATGCAAAGCAATATGACAATGATGGAGCGTGTCATAATAAACGGAACGGTGGTAAGTTGCATGGCAATATATCTCGGAATGGCTATGGAAATGCCATAATAGATAGGTATGGTGATTGTTTTGAGGAAGGTATATGGTGGGTGTATGATACCATCGAAAAGTGCGCGGTATTAGAGAGGCTAGCAATGGTGGAAGGGTGAGAGTGCGTATAATCCATGGACTCAACATTAGTCATAAAGAACTCATATACTTGTTGCAAAAATCTATTAGTTATCGAAACGAAGTTCTACGTGCATGCTCCTAGGGGGGTAGATTGGTAGGAAAAGACCATCGCTCGTCCCCGATCGCCACTCATAAGGAAGACAATCAATAAATAAATCATGCTCCGACTTTATCACATAACGGTTCACCATACGTGCATGCTACGGGAATCACAAACTTTAACACAAGTATCTCTCAAATTCACAATTACTCCACTAGCATGACTCTAATATTACCATCCTCATATCTCAAAACAATCATCAAGTATCAAACTTCTCATAGTGTTCAATGCACTTTATATGAAAGTTTTTATTATACCCATCTTGGATGTCCATCATAACTAAATTCATAACCAAAGCAAATTACCATGTTGTTTAGGACTCTCAAAATAATATAAGTGAAGCACGAGAGTTCATATATTTCTTCAAAATAAAGCCACCGCCGTGCTCTAAAAGGATATAAGTGAAGCACTAAAGCAAATGACAAACTACTCCGAAAGATATAAGTGAAGATCAATGAGTAGTTTAATAATTATGTAACTATGTGAAGACTCTCTAACATTTAAGAATTTCAGATCTTGGTATTTTATTCAAACAAAAAGCAAAACAAAATAAAATGACGCTCCAAGCAAAACACATATCATGTGGTGAATAAAAATATAGCTCCAAGTAAAGTTACCGATGAACGAAGACGAAAGAGGGGATGCCATCCGGGGCATCCCCAATCTTAGGCTATTGTTTATCCTTGATTATTACCTTGGGGTGCCTTGGGCATCCCCAAGCTTAGGCTCTTGCCACTCCTTATTCCATAGTCCATCGAATCTTTACCCAGAACTTGAAAACTTCACAACACAAAACTTAACAGAAAACTCGTAAGCTCCATTAGTATAGGAAAATAAATCACCACTTAAGGTACTGTAATGAACTCATTCTTAATTCATATTGGTGTAATATCTACTGTATTCCAACTTCTCTATGGTTCATACCCTCCGATACTACTCATAGATTCATCAAAATAAGCAAACAACACATAGAAAACAGAATCTGTCAAAAACAGAACAGTCTCTAGTAATCTGTATCATTCGAATACTTCTGTACTCCAAAAATTCTTAAATAAATTGGTGGACCTAAGGAATTTTTCTAGTAATAATCTGCAAAAAGAATCAACTAAATAGCACTCTCCAGTAAAAAGTTTTAGCTAATCTCGTGAGCGCTTAAAGTTTCTTTTTACAAAGAAGATCATAAAGACTTCATCCAAGTCTTCCCAAAGGTTCTACTTGGCACAAACACTAATTAAAACATAAAACCTCATCTAACCAGAGGCTAGATGGATTACTTATTCCTAAACAGAACCAAAAAGCAAGAAACTAAAATAAAATTTGGTTGCCTCCCAACAAGCGCTATCGTTTAATGCCCCTAGCTAGGCATGATGATTTCAATTATGCTCACATAAAAGATAAGAATTGAAACATAAAGAGAGCATCATGAAGAATATGACTAGCACATTTAAGTCTAACTCACTTCCTATGCATAGGGATTTTGTGAGCAAACAACTTATGGGAACAATAATCAACTAGCATAGGAAGGCAAAACAAGCATAACTTTAAAACTTTAAGCACATAGAGAGGAAACTTGATATCATTGCAATTCCTACAAGCATATATTCCTCCCTCATAATAATTTTCAGTAGCATCATGAATGAATTCAACAATATAACCAGCACTTAAAGCATTCTTTTCATGATCTACTTGCATAGAAATTTTACTACTCTCCACATAAGCAAATTTCTTCTCATGAATAATAGTGGGAGCAAACTCAACAAAATAACTATCATGTGAAGCATAATCCAATTGAAAATTAAAATCATGATGAGAAGTTTCATGGTTATCTTTATTCTTTATAGCATACGTGTCATCACAATAATCATCATAAATAGGAGGCACACTTTCATCATAATAAATTCGCACATCAAAACTTGAGGGACAAAACATATCATCTTCATCAAACATAGCATCCCCAAGCTTGTGGCTTTGCATATCATTAGCATCATGGGTATTCAAAGAATTCATATGAGACAAACTCAATTCCATTTTTTTGTAGTTTTCTTTTATAAATTAAACTAGTGATAAAACAAGAAACTAAAAGATTCGATTGCAAGATCTAAAGATATACCTTCAAGCACTCACCTCCACAGCAGCGGCTTGAGAAAAAGAGCTTGATGTCTACTACGCAACCTTCTCCTTGTAGACGTTGTTGGGCCTCCAAGTGCAGAGGTTTGTAGGACAAGAGCACATTTCCTCAAGTGGATGACCTAAGGTTTATCAATCCGTGAGAGGCGTGGGTTGAAGATGGTCTCTCTCAAACAACCTCGCAACCAAATAACGAAGAGTCTCTTGTGTCCCCAACACACCCAATACAATGGTAAATTGTATAGGTGCACTAGTTCGGCGAAGAGATGGTGATACAAGTGCAATATGGATGGTAGATATAGGTTTTTGTAATATGAAAATATAAAAACAGCAAGGTAGCAAGTAATAAAAGTGAGCGTAAACGGTATTGCAATGTGTTGAAACAAGACCTAGGGTTCATACTTTCACTAGTGCAAATTCTCTCAACAATAATAACATAATTGGATCATATAACTATCCATCAACATGCAACAAAAAGACACTCCAAAGTCAATAATAGCGGAGAACAAACGAAGAGATTATGGTAGGGTACAAAACTACCTCAAAGTTATTATTTCTGATCGATCTATTCAAGAGTCCGTAGTAAAATAACATGAAGCTATTCTTTCCGTTCGATCTATCCTAGAGTTCGTACTAGAATAACACCTTAAGACACAAATCAACCAAAACCCTAATGTCACCTAGATACTCCAATGTCACCTCAAGTATCCGTGGGTATGATTATACGATATGCATCACACAATCTCAGATTCATCTATTCAAACCAACACATAGAACTTCAAAGAGTGCCCCAAAGTTTCTACCGGAGAGTCAAGACGAAAACGTGTGCCAACCCCTATGCATAAGTTCACGAGGTCACGGAACCCGCAAGTTGATCACCAAAACGTACATCAAGTGAATCACGTGATATCCCATTGTCACCACAGATACGCACATGCAAGACATACATCAAGTGTTCTCAAACCCTTAAAGACTCAATCCGATAAAATAACTTCAAAGGGAAAACTCAATCCATTACAAGAGAGTAGAGGGGGAGAAGCATCATAAAATCCAACTATAATAGAAAAGCTCACGATACATCAAGATCGTATCACCTCAAAAACACGAGAGAGAGAAATCAAACACACAGCTACTGGTACATACCCTCACCCCCGAGGGTGAACTACTCCCTCCTCGTCATGGAGAGCGTCGGGATGATGAAGATGGCCACCGGTGAGGGACCCCCCCCCCCCCCCGGCAGGGTGCCGGAACAGGGTCCTGATTGGTTTTTGGTGGCTACAGAGGCTTGCGGCGGCGGAACTCCCGATGTATTCTGCTCCCTGATGTTTTTAGGGTATACGGATATATATAGGCAAAAGAAGTCGGTCAGGGGAGCCATGAGGGGCCCACGAGGGTGGGGGGGCCCAGGGGGGCAGGCACGCCTCCCTGCCTCGTGGCCACCTCGAAGCTTCCTTGACTTCAACTCCAAGTCTCCTGGATGACATTCTTTCCAGAAATCACGCTCCCGAAGGTTTCATTCTGTTTGGACTCCGTTTGATATTTCTTTTCTGCGAAACACTGAAACAAGGGAAAAAACAGAAACTGGCACTGGGCTCTGGGTTAATAGGTTAGTCCCAAAAATCATATAAAAGTGCTTAGTAAAGCCCATTAAACATCCAAAAGAGATAATATAATAGCATGGAACAATCAAAAATTATAGATACGTTGGAGACGTATCACCCTGCAACTCGCCGGGAATGGAGTACCCGACGTCGTGCCTTTCACGCCGGAGCGGCAGCTCGTGGCTGCCGAGGCACATGGCGACTGTGTCATCGTCTTCCTTCGTCTCCCACTCCCACTCCTCCAGGGCACGGATGCCGCTTTCCTCCGGCGAACGGACGTCGTTCGCCGCCCTCAAGGCTGAGCCCCAAGAGATGCAGGTGCGCCGACACAACGGCAACTTTGTCATAAACGAGGGTCGCCGCCGCTAGCCTTCCCCTCCTCCCTGCGGCCACCTTCGCCTGGTCAGGCCGAAGAAGGATGCCGCGACGCCGCCTGTCTTCAAGCAGGAGCACCTCGCCATGTCACCCGATGAGGAAACCTGCCTAAAGTGGGCGCGGGACGACCACGTCCGTGAGCAGGATGTAGCGCCAGCGTTGCGCCCTTGAGGAGATCGCCGCTCGGCGCCGCGGCCGTGAGAAGGGCGACGCTGCCACAAAGAACGAGGAGGCGCCGGGCCGCCCAACCCTGCTCCGCCACGGCGACCTGTAAGGCTGCGGCAAATAGGACGGTAGAGGTGTGCGGGGCGACGACGACAACGACTACACCAACTTCTACAGGCTCCTCGGCATGTAGAAGGCTCGGGGCGGCGAGCGACGTAGTTTTAGGGTTTAGATCATGTCCTTTAAATTATGTACAAATATGAATGAATTTTCATCCTAATTTCGCCCAAATTCTTCAAATTTTAGCCAAACTATATTTCAAAAAAGGGCGTCTGGGGCTAACTTGAGGCGGCGGTAGGAACCTGACCGTCCCCATGGCGAAAATAACACTGGCTCGCATCCAAAAGGCACTATTTTACTCCCTGGGGCGTTGAACGAGTGGAGATGCTCTTAGGGGTCGGCGTTGGGAGATGCGCTAACCGTCAAGCTGTCTTTTTTTAAACAAACCGTCAAGCTGTTGTCAAGGATGTTAGAATAAATTCGAGGCATTACCGTCGATCATCCGAGGATCAAGCAATCACACGAGCACGACACCGAGATTTGTTAACGAGGTTCACCGATATGGCTACATCCCCGGGGCCTGACTACGGGCGCTCCTCCCCGTGACACCGTCACAATACCTGCAGACACCGCCACTCCGGGCGCCGACACACGCCACGGCTCCTTATGCGTGCTCGTGCTATTATGTTGGCATAGGTTACATCGTGTGTCTACCCCGCTATATATGAGAGGTTAGGATACAAGTGTCCTACTAGGACACAACTCCATATCCTATCTAAACACAATACTACTCGTAGTCCAATCAGAACCTACCTTGTACACAATATTCGACACAACTCTAACAAACTCCACCTTGACGAATATTCTCCACCACCTTGAATTTGTCAATGCGTCAAACTTCCATGTACATTGGACTTGAGCTTATCCCATGAGCACCGCTACTACTCCAAAGACTCCATATGACTCCACCTGCAACTTGTAGTCCCTTCGTTTCTTGACCACAGTCAACACTCGAGCAAAATTAAGTTCCTTGTTACTCTAGTTTGTGCTCCAACTTCCAGAGTATCCGTCCAACGCAATCACACATCGATCAACGACCATGCGTGAAAATGAACAACTCACATATTGGATGTCACACATAAGAGTTACACGAACTCAACAACACCGCTTCTTTCTTGACCGTTATGCAAACTTGAAGGAATTTCACCGTGGCTTGTCGTCATCCTGAGTCAAAATGGCAGTTGTCTCACCACCTGTATGACCACCAGAGCCCCGGCCCGTCTCCACGCCCCGTGCATACCGCACGCCTCGCCGCTATTACTGCGTCGAGCCTCCGCTGTCCTGGTCGAGTCTCAAGGGTCGTGAACCCACACCACTCAACCTCCACTGCAGAGTACCAACGATCATCACCGACCGATGACGAGTTTCACGCTTCCATCATACCACTGGGCTCCAGTTCGAACTACGTGTCACTCGCTTTTCCCGCTGAATAGGCTTCGACTCTCTGTCGACTTACGTCGTAGCCCCTCAATCAGCACCGAGTGAAGTCCTCTAGACTCCAGCTCCACCTTCAACATGACTCCATGGTGGTTGTACTTGCCACCCCTGCGCCTCATCGACTTCAAGATCTCATGTGCACCGTCTTGAATCAAGCCCGCGCCATAGTCTTGTCGAAGCCACACAAGCCCTCGGGGCCTGCGCCACGTGTTTCCACGCCCAGAAGTCGGTCACCATCAGCATCACGCTCCTATGTCATCGTCGCCGATCCCACCACCGTCTTCTGTACCAACCGACTCACGTCGATCAATGAGACTGTCTAGTCCGATCTAGGCTCCAAGATCATCTTCCACGAATTTCCATCCATCACATGATAATTCCATCACAGCTGACATGACTTCCCGCAACGCCTTCAAGCATCCATGTTGTGCCAACAAATCTTTCACCCTTGTCTGCCATAACCCAAGGTTTTTAGTTGCGTGAACTTATTCACCTCAAACCTGGTACCCGTTAGCGCCATGGTCCTTTGTATGACTGACCCTATGAAAAAATTATCTGAGCTTTCCACACAATGCCCAAGTACACAAACCGAATCTCCATGTACTAATAGCAAAACCAAAAGAAATAAAATCTTTGGCCTCCACGTGGTGGCTCCCTTGCACAAAACTTTCAATGCTAGCTCTGCCTTGCCACGACCTGCTGCTTTCCGATGAAAGCGTATCCTTTGATGGATTTTCTCACAAATCTGATCCGCTGCCTTGCCTCGTCTCTCGTACGTGGAGTATGTCTTGCATGCACCTGCACATACTCGCCACGTAGACAAGGTCCCGTCGGGACTCGGTCCCTTTTTTCCAAAACAAAACTCTGATCAGATTGCTCTACTTTGTACTCCGACCAGACATGACTCCGCCGCTGCGGCCGTGCGGCTTTCCGCCACTTGGCGCCGCCCACGCTGGTTTCCGTGACTCTTGATCGGTCGATCTGCTGCTGCCGCTTATCTTGCAGCGCGCCATTCTTGCCGTCAGACGCCGCCCGATCGATCCGCGATCGCCGCGACGCCTAGCCGTCGCTACGTATCTTCTGTCGAGAACTTTGCTCGCTTCCAATTGCTTCGAAGATTACAACCGACCAACTCTGCTTTAGCTCGCAACTCACCAACGTCCTTCGTCGCGCATCACGACCGCATCTGCAGATTTCTATCGATATTCTTCCTCCTCTAGATCAACTCTCGTTGCCTTCGAACAACCTAGCTCATGATACCACTTGTTAGAATAAATTTGAGGCATACCGTCGATCATCCGAGGATCAAGCAATCACACGAGCACGACACCGAGATTTGTTAACGAGGTTCACCGATATGGCTACATCCCCGGGGCCTGACTACGGTCGCTCCTCCCCGTGACATCACACAATACCGCACCGGCCACTCGGCCGCAGACACGCCACGGCCTTCATGCGTTCGTGCTATTATGTTGGCATAAGGTACATCGCAGTGTCTACCCCGCTTATATACGGTGAGGCAGGATACAAGTGTCCTACTAGGACACAACTCCATATCCTATCTAAACACAATACTACTCAGAGTCCAAACCGTAACCTATCTTATACACAATATTCGACACAACTCTAACAAAAGGCAATGAAATCGTGGCCACAGAATATCGGATCATAGTAACGCGGTCCCAGCCCGTTGGCTTCCCTCCCGCCGCAGGGACAACTGGTGGCTGCCATGCCACTTCGCCACCTAACATGTGTGGCCTCCCCGCGCCACCGGATTCTCCTTCCCCATACTCGTTCGTCCTTAGCGTCCCCTACCTTGCTCCCTCTACTATCGCGCTTGATCTCCCTCCCCCCATGCTCCTCCCTCTCGTCCTTCCCCGGTCTCCAAACTCCTTCGCATGAAACAGTAAGTGCAGGCGCTGTCCTTCTCATCGCTATGTGTGGTTTCCTTTGCTAGGCATAGACAGCAACGGATCCTGCATCTGCATGCCATGATAGTAGTTCGTACTGCCGAGCGTGCTGTGTTGCAGGTAGCGTGTGTGATTTGTGTGCCAGTTTCTCGAGTGAGACTGTATTTGTGATAGGCCAGTGTTGTTTTTGGGGTCTGCGTTATGAATCACACACTATGTGTTCACTCCCAACAATGTTAAACTAGCGGCTCAAAAGAAAAATGTTAAACTAGAAATAATTTCTCATGGTGTCACAAAGCGTACAACTTCATTCCGTGTGTAGCTGTAATCCCGACAATACTATGCACGTCAGTTATTAAGAATAAGAAACTACGGAGTATATACTACCTCCCTTCCATAAAGAGTGTCGCAGTTTTGAACTAACCCCAGTTCAAAACAAGCTCAAAACTGTGACACTTATTTTGGATCGGAGGGAGTAGTATATAGTTGCTGACATCGACCACCTATATTATCCCCCATGTGCCACATTTGATGCATTTATTAACTGTTTTTTTTTTACATTTTGTCTAGAAATGACCATCTGTACCTGTATTATGTAGACATAAGTTTGTGCACTGCAAAGTAGACTCTTGGTCTATGTGTATTCATTTGTTTTGACGTGAAACTAATGCCCGTCTTTGACATCAGGTACTGAAATATCAGTTTCACATTGGCTGAAAATCTGCTAAATGAAGGCATAGGGATTTTGTCGGGCCAAAGGTTCTTAATCTATAGTACACATACAGATTCGACACATATGGCTAGCCAAATATCTGGTACCATAGCATCTAGTGGGGTGTGCTATAATGATAAACACAGAATGCCGTGTAAGCTGAAAGCACTACGCTGTGTAGCATCGAATTGTTTACCACAAGAGGTAGAGGTAAGGAAGTGGATGAACGGATATCATATCATCAGGTCCTTTCCAAACGATAGGCATTGGAAAACGAATGCAAAGTCCAATGGTTACCTACTCCAACAAGGTCCGAATGTTCGGTGCCATTCTTATGGTTCTCGTAGTGGCAGTGAAACTACAGAGTGCAATATTCCTGAAGATGGCAACAATCCTTACAGGTACACACACACATTCGCACACAAATGAATAATCTGTCAGAATCCATGTACCTTTGTTAGCATGAAAAATAAAGATAATATTGAATACTTTGTCTGTATTTTGTTTCGTTTACACTGAACTCATGCAATATATATGATCGTAAAGCTAACGCCTGCTATCATAATGCTTCGTCCTATCTTTTTGACTTGTAATATTAAACTCAGTCAGCTGAAGACTAAGAAACAATTTCAGTGTCAAAGAAGACTTCCTCTAGTTTTATATAGTAGTTTTCATGATTTTAAGAAATGTCTAGTTTCTTCCAACATAAACTGAAGTTCTGTACCAGAATTCTAAAATCATATATGGTAAACTGCACATGGTCATTAAGCAGATATAGTTCGTCATTTTTAGTTCCATATTCTTAATCTTCTGTTGCAGGGATTTTGATGAGCATCGAAGAGGAATGTCACATTTTTCAGATAGTCAAGTTGCAGCTCAGGAAAAAACACTATATTCTACTCAAGGGCTGTCTAAAGCGTGCCAATTTGTCTATAATGATGCAAAGTTTGTGAATGAAAGAGCTCAGAGTGATATTCTTTTGCTTTCACGGTACTCTTGTTCCCTGTGCACCATTGATATTCCCTCATGTAATTGTTTTCATTGGTAGAAATAATGTATTTATTTGTATTGCTATTCTGAATTTTGATATCTGAAATCCTTTTACTCTTAGTGGCATCACAAGGTTGAACAAACGTGCATCTAAGGATGTTGCTGTATTAGGGTTGGGGTTTCTCAAGCTTGATGGTACATGCTCTTTCACATAACAAGCTATAAGTTTTTCCTTCCATAAGATTTAATTCCTCATCTAAATGTAAGATTGCCTGAAAGCTCGTGCAAGGAAGGACACCCGAAAGATTGATAACAGTGTGAAGGAACAGGCAGCCCACCTAACCAATTTTGCTAGAGTATGTACTAGATCTGTTCGTATGGAATGTTTCATATGCCATCTATGTATTATATTGGTTTCGTTATACTTCTAATATGTTAATTTGACCTCTGTACATAATCAGATATTGAAGGAGCGAGCTCATTCAGACTTGAAGAAAGCAGCAGATCAACATTGGAGTGATGGTGCTTTGGAGGTAGGTCTATACTGTTAGGAAATATGCAACTTGTATTTCCAGGAGGCCATAGGCCAAGATATATACATGTACAGTGTGGAATATATACAGAAACCCCTTATACAATAGCGTAAATACAAAAGGTTACATGGCTATATATATAATACTCTAACACTTCTCAAACTCATGGTGGATTAACAACACTGAAGTTTGGAGAGATAGAAGCCATCTTTGCGCTCTAGTCAGGCCTTCGTCGGGAAAATCCATGGCCCAGAACTCGTAAGGCACATCTTGAAGAGCAATAACACGATCTCGCACACCGGTCGCGCATAGAAAGCATCAACACCAATATGCTTGGTGAGCTCATGCTTCATGTGATCGCTGCAATGCTAATAGCACTGTCTTTGTCGAGATAAGAGCAGAGTAGGTGTAGTAACAGAAACACCAAAATCCTGAAGTAACCACCATAACCAAGTCACCTCTGCCGTCAAAAGAGCCATAGCTCGTAACTCAGCCTCTGACTTTCGAACGGAAACTGCAATCTGCTTTCTTCGTCTTCCGTGCAATGAGAGAACCACCAAGAAAAACACGATGGCGTAAAGTGAACGGCGATCGGAGGGATCGCTAGCCCACGTAGCATCCGAATAGGCCCTCAAGTCAGAAGAGTCGGGCGAGGAAAGAATAGACGGTGAGAGATCGTGCCCCGAAGATATCGAAGAACACGAAGGAGGTGACTATAGTGAACCGAAGTGGGAGCGGAGACAAACTGACTCAGAATATGAACCGAATAAGATATATCCGGACGAGTGACAGCTAGATAGACAAGACTCCCAACAAGATGACAATAACGAGTCGCGTCAGGCAAGGGGTCACCATCAGTATCACGGAGGTGAACATTGAGCTCCATGGGAGTCTCAACAATGCGCTCATCGGTAAGAGCAGCACGAGCAAGAAGATCCTGTATATACTTTTCCTGGGATATAAAAAAGCCATCAGAGGTAGAAGAGACTTCAATCCCAAGAAAGTAGCGAAGAGGTCCAAGACCGGACATAAGAAACTGCTCACTAAGACGGGCCTTTACAAAGGCAATATACTCGGGATCGTAGCCAGTGATGACCATGTCATCAACATAGAGAAGAAGAAGAGTCCGACCACGAGGAGAAAGGTGGATAAACAATGCTGGATCATGAGCACTCGCTAAAAAACCAGCGGCAGTCACCACAGAGGCAAAACGCTCAAACCAGGCATGGGGGCTTGCTTAAGGCCATAGAGAGAGCGACGAAGACGACATACCATGCCATCAGGAACAGAATACTCAGGTGGTGGCTGCATGTATACCTCCTCACGCAGCTCACCATTAAGAAAGGCATTCTTGACATCAAGCTGAGATACAGACCAGTGGCGTGCAGAGGCCACGGCAAGAAATGTACGAATAGTGGTCATATGGGCCACAGGAGCAAAAGTCTCATTGTAATCACGAGCATGCTCCTGCTGAAAGCCACGAGCCACAAGACGAGCTTTGTAACGCTCAAGAGAACCATCGGAGCGAGTCTTCACCTTGTAGACCCACTTACAAGTGATGGGACGGACACCTAGAGGAAGAGAAACAAGACCCCATGGACCAGTGTGTTCAAGAGCAGCAATCTCTTCTGCCATAACAAACTGCCATTCAGGATGAACAACAGCCTAACGATAAGAAGTCGGCTCAAGAACAGCAGCACCAGCGGTTGAAAAACCAAGACGATCAACAGGCGGAAGCGGACGAGGACGCAAGCCATAGGTAGGTTGAGACGAGGAGGATGGCACATCAGCAGACGCATCCACATTATGTGAACGACGAGTGTAATACTGAGGAAAAGATGGAAGAGTACGAGGAGGAATAGCCGAGGTAGAATCAGGAGGTGGAAACGAAGAAATCAACGGGATGAAGGTGTAGAATCCGGTGACATGCGAGGTGAGGAAACCGTGGGAGATGGTGGCGACAACTCGGCAAGAGGTGGAAAAGTAGAGTGAGCAAGACGGAGAGACAAGGGCTCAACTGGAGTGATAGGTGTGTCGGGAAAAGTGAGGAAAGAGATATCCTCCACTGAAAAAGTCGAGGAAGATGGACGCGGGTAGAAGGGACGAGACTCATCAAAAGTCACATCCCGAGAAATACGCATCCGACGACCAATAGGATCCCAACAACGATAGCCCTTATGCTCATCACTATAGCCTAAGAAAACACACTCAACAGACTGAGTGGTTACTTTGGTGCGTTCGTGAGGGGCAAGAAGAACATAGCAAACACAACCAAACAAGCGAAGTGTCGAATAATCAGGAGAATGATCAAAGAGACGCTCGAAAGGAACACCACCCTGGAGAGCAGCGGACGGCTGAAGGTCGATGAGATAGGTGGAGGTGAAGATAGCCTCGGCCCAAAAATGAGGTGGAAGAGAAGCGGCGATCATCAACGCACGAGCCGTCTCAAGAAGGTGGCGATGCTTCCGCTCAGCCACGCCATTCTGAGCATGAGCACCGGAGACAAGAGAATCGAGGAAGAGTGCCCCGCCAAAGAAGAACACCACGTAACATCTTGGAAATATACTCGCCAGCGGAGTCAGCACAGAACACACGAATCGGCGAAGAGAATTGGGTGTGAACCATGGCCGCAAAACGCTTATAGATGGAAAGAACCTCACTACGAGAAGTCATAAAATAAAGCCAAGTGTAACGAGAGAAATCATCTATGAAAATAATATAGCATCGATGGCCCCTTTCGAGCGAAGGAGCCGGACCCCATACATCAGAATGGACCAAATCAAAAGGACGCTGAGACACCGACTCACTAGTAGGATAAGGTAACTGAATTTGTTTTCCTAGTCTACAACCCTGACACTCTAAAGAGACATCTCCTGAGACAGACCCCACAAGGCCTCGACGAACTAATGATGACAGGCGAGACCCACAAAGATGACCAAGTCGATGATGCCATCTTTGGAAGGAGCCGTAGTCAAGCGACAAAAGCGGATGGATCAAGGCGATAGTGGTGGCGGCGGAAGGAACATGAAGCCGCCTAGCTCCCAAAGACCACGAGAGTCACGGCGGCGAGGGCCAGGCCAACCAAAGTGTGCGTTCGACGATCCTGAACAGAACAAGAGTCAACGTCAAGGATGACGCGACAACCAGAATCAGTAAGTTGACCAGCAGAAAAAAGATTCATGGTAAGTCGAGGAACATGAGCAACATCAGGAACAGAGTAAGATGTGGTAAGATTGCCTCGACTAGCAACAGAAAGGGGAGTACCATCAGCAGTGAGTACATGAACAGGAAAATCAAGCGATTTAAGAGGACAAATTTGAAGAATGAGAAGACATATGAAAAGAAGCTCCGGAGTCCAGAACCCACGAGGATGTACCTCACTGTGTAGAGGGTGGTTGCTCAGTGCGGGAAGCATCAGTCACAGATCTGCAGTACCCGTCGAAGGAGAACCGGAAGCGGCAAGCAGACGCTTAAGTCGTACAATATCCTGCTCAGTCAAAGCGGTGGCTGAAGATGTCGAAGTAGAAGAAGTCCCTGAAGCTGATGATCGCGCCTTACGCAGGTGTTTCTTCTTCTGGAAGCACTGAGACTCACCATGACCATCCATATTACAGTAGCCACAGTGAGGACGAGACCGACCACGGCCGCCTCAGAGAGTAGGCAAGAGCGGAGGAGCACTGAGCGGGATGGAGCCGTTGCGGCGAAAGCGACATAATAGGAACTCGAGCAATGAGCATAGAGGAACCTCAAGTAGACCAGCACCACGTGGCGAGTCTCCTCAAGACGAATCTCGAGCGCCTCAATGAGGAGATACGACCACGCAGCAAACAACTGAAAGCACGCAGCTCAAACTCCTTACGAGCCGAGATAAGAACTCGTATACGATGAAACTCCAAATCAGCCCGCAAGACACTGCAACACCGACAAGTACGGAAACCAAAGCAAGCAGAGAGAATCAAGTCGACGCCAAATAGCGTAACTCATGCATAGAAATCGTCGACACAGAATCACCTCTTTGAAGAGCATGTTCTGCCGGACCACGAGCAGATATAAGGCATCACCGGAGGGTCGATAGCGGCCAGCGGAGGGGTCCACATCTCGAGTCTGAGGGAGCCCCAAGAACTCGTGAGGCAACCGAGGCGTAACACTAGCAAAGGAGAATACAAGCGGCACGGGCATCCTCATCAAGCCACCGAGTGTAAGGCAGAGAGCCCCATGATAAGTCTCAAGAGCCTCCTCATAAGTCGAAACCTGCTCATCATAAGCACGGACGACAAATCATTCGCAAGCTGCATCCTTCGCAGCTTGATCAGCATCGGCAGCAAGAACCGGTGGCGTCGGCGGAGTAGGGGCCACAGGTGGAACCGGTCACGGCGGACAATGGACCTCGCCAGAAAGAACGCCCCAAAGACGAATGCCACGAATATGAATGCGCATGAAGCCAACAAACTCGATGTAGTTAGTGCCATCAAAGATCACCGGACAGCGAGGAACTGTGACATAGCTTGACGGTGTAGACTTTTTTTTGCGTCAACAATTCGGCAACAACAGCTTTCGGTCGTGAGGCTTAGAGCCTAGGCGAACCAGGCATACGAGGACAGCCAGCAACAGGAATCCGGCGGCTGGGTTGGTGGCGGGGCGATCTGCTGCCTCGAACGAAGACTGCGGGTTGGTGGCGGGGCGATCTGGTGGCTCGAACGAAGACTGCGTGGGGGCGGGGGGATCGATCGGGAGAGGCCCGTTCTGCGGGGCGAGAGCGATCAATCGGGAGAGGCCGACTGCGGGGCGACGGCGACCAGATAGGGAGAGGCCCAAAGCCCAACTGCGGGACGGGGCGGAGCGAACGGTAGACGATGGCTCGACTCAATCTGATCGATCGGGAGGGTCAAGCGGCCGGCGGCTGGATCGAAAGCAATCCAGAGAACCGGAGAAGATACCGGCAGCAGGAGCGAATCAATGGCACGAGTTCCGGCGTGTAAAAAATTGACCTAGCTCTAATACGATGTTAGGAAATATGCAACTTGTATTTCCAGGAGGCCATAGGCTAGTATATATACATGTACAGGTGTGGAATATATACAGGAAACCCCTTATACAATAGGGTAAATACAAAAGGTTACATGGCTATATATATAATACTCTAACATATACAAATTCTTTCTTCACTCATTTTGTAGGAAGTAGTTAATAGATTTAAGTAACATACATTTCTCATTCATACTGTCGATAAAGCTGCACCCATATCTATGTCATTGTAGTACCCGTTTAAATTATTTAATAACCATGCTAATATGCTATTAGTATGTTACTGTTTAATACATGGTTTCATGCTGATCTAATACAACAGCTATTTGCAAAACCAGGCAGATCTGCGTCGAGCTGACATGGTTGTTCGACGACGTGCCATGGAGGATGCTTTCATGGCTTTAAAGGTAGCTTAATTAAGTGTCCATATAGCTCTAATGTCTTTAAATCCTGTGGGTTTCATCACACAGTGACGTTTAATATTAGAGTAGTAGGGTAAATCCATCAGTGCCCGCTGGAACCTCCTTATACTTGCTAATTTTCCTCATTAATCATTATTAGATGTACTAATGACAATATATACTGAAAAATCACAATTAGCTAATGCAACATTGAATGAGATATCTAACATAGTTACAACATACAAGTTAAATAAAGTGTAATTGGCAACGGATTATTATTATTTTTTTCTTTTTGAAAAGGAGGACATCAGAATGATGCATGCAGCCATTTTATTTAACTGAAGATCCAAAACAAAGTCTTAAGTTGAGTAAAGGCTCACAGAAGGAGCATAAAACGAACAAAGATAACAAAAACTGCCACAACCGGCGAAAAATAGGCCCAGATGACTGAACACCTATCCTATTATTGGATCGCCATCCAAACCGGTTGTAGATAACCCGTGTTACCGTCTCGGTTGCACCCAATAGGCAAAAGCTCCCTTGAATCTGCATGAGTAAGGACCACATACGGATCCATGCAGTGGCTCTATATATAACCTGCAAAAAGTTGATGAAAATTTTCCTATTAAAGATGATATCATTTCTGCAGTTCCATATTAGCCCAAAGTAGTGCACATATCCCTATCCGAATATGTCCCGCAATATTTGATTCCACTCCGGTTAGCCACGTCCCAAATAACGTGTCGATACTAATTGGAGGGCTAACGTTGAATGCTATATGTATCGTGCGCCAAAGTAGTTTGGCTAGAGGACAATCGAGAAAGAGGTGTTTTATGGTTTCATTCTGGTCACACAAACAACATCATGAACTACCCACCCATCTTCGCTTGATCAAGTTCTCCTTGGTTAAAATCACTTCCTTGTGTACAAACCACATGAAGATTTTGATTCTTAACGAAACTTTAACCTTCCATATGCGAAGTGATCTCCTTATTGGCCCAAAGTTAATTAAGTCCAAGTACATAGATTTCACCGTGAACCTACCATTCGTGGATAATTTCTAGTGGATGGTATCTGGCCGGTGAGAGAGTTGAACATCCATCAACCTACACAATAGATGAAGTCAAGAGAGCCATCGTTCCCCCACTAAAGCCCTCCCGAACTGAATGTTTGGTGGAACCGACTGTAATACTGTAGCTGCGTAGGCCTCCTTACGTTGTACAATATTATATAGCGTGAGATAATGTAGGGCTAAAGGCATCCCCCCTTACCATGTGTCTTCCCGGAATCTAGTACCGTTGCCATTACCAACGTTAAACTGCACCCTCTGAATAAAGGTTTCTTTCGTCTTCATTAACCCCTTCCAGAAAGGCGAGTCATTAAGTCTTACAGTAACTTTGGCCAATGTCTTAGATTGTAGGTACTTATTGCGCAAAATTTGTATCCATGTACCCTCGTTCTCAACAGACAACCTCTAAGTTGTCAACCCCTAATTCACCTGTTGGGAAACGTCGTATGGAAAACAAAAAAATTTCTACGCACACACAAGATCTATCCATGGAGATGCATAGCAACGAGAGGGGAGAGTGTGTCTACGTACACTCGTAGACCGTAAGCGGAAGCTTTGACAACGCGGTTGATGTAGTCAAACTTCTTCGCATTCCATCGATCGAGTACCGAACGTACGGCACCTCCACGTTCAGCACACGTTCAGCTCGATGACGTCTTCCGCCTTCTTGATCCAGCAAGACGGCGAGGTAGTGGATGAGTTCCGGCAGCACGGCGGCGTGGTGATGGTGAAAAGCTATCTCCGCAGAGATTCGCCTAAGCACTACAAAAATATAACCGGGAGTGTAAACGGTGGAGGCGCCGCTGCAGCTAAGCAATTGTTCTAGTTGTGTTAGGGCGCCTTCCCACATATATATCTGAGTGGGAGGAGAGGGAGAGGCCAAGGCGCCCCAAGTAGGGCGAATCCTACTTGGGGACTTCCCAAGCCGCCCCTTCCATATATGAGTCTTGGGAGGAAGGTAAGAGGAGGCGCCCCCCTTCCTTTCTCTCCCAAGGAGGGAAAGGCAGGAGGGGCCACCCCTCCCCTTTCCTTCCCCTAGGGCTGGCCAGCCATTTTGAGGGGTGCACCAGCCCCCTAGTGGGCTAGTCTGGCCCCTCCTTTGGCCCATTAAGCCCATACACTTAACGGGGGTGTCCGGAACCCCTTCCGGTGCGGTCACCAAATCATATAACTCATATAACACTATATCGTCAACAAACGTTAAGCGTGCAGACCCTACAGGTTCGAGAACTATGTAAACATGACCGAGACACCTCTCCGGTCAATAACCAATAGCGAAACCTGGATGCGCATATTGGCTCCTACATATTCTACGAATATCTTTACCGGTCGAACCTTATGACAACATACGTAATTCCCTTTGTCCATCGGTATGTTACTTGCCCGAGATTCGATCGTCGATATCTTCATACCTAGTTCAATCTCGTTACCGACAAGTCTCTTTACTCGTTTCATAATACATCATCTTGTAACTAACTCATTAGTCACTTTGTTTGCAAGGCTTCTTATGATGTGTATTACCGAGAGGGCCCAGAGATACCTCTCCGACACTCGGAGAGACAAATCCTAATCTCGATCTATGCCAACTCAACAAACACCTTCGGAGATACCTGTAGAGCATCTTTATGATCACCCGATTGTTGTGACGCTTTGATACCACACAAGGTATTCCTCCGTGATCCGGGAGTTGCATAATCTCATAGTCGAGTGAATATGTATTTGACATTAAGAAAGCAATAGCAATAAACTGAACGATCAATATGCTAAGCTAACGGATGGGTCTTATCCATCACATTATTCTCCTAATGATGTGATCCCGTTATCAAAGGACTACTCATGTTTATGGTTAGTAAACCATAACCATCTTTGATCAACGAGCTAGTCTAGTAGAGGCTCACTAGGGACATGGTATTTGTTTATGTATCCATACATGTATTTAAGTTTCTGGTCAATACAATTGTAGCATGAATAATAAACCTTTATCATGATTTAGGAAATATAATAATAACCATTTTATTATTGCCTCTAGGGCATATTTCCATGAGTCTCCCACTTGCACTAGATGAATAATCTAGTTCACATCGCCATGTGATTAACACCCATAGTTCACATCACCATGTGACCAACACCCGAAGAGTGTACTAGAGTCAATAATCTAGTTCACATCGCCATGTGATTAACACCCAAAGAGTACTAAGGTGTGATCTTGTTTTGTTTGTGAGAGAAGTTTAGTCAACGGGTCTGTCACATTCAGATCCGTATGTATTTTGCAAATTTTTATGTCTACAATGCTGTGCGTGGAGCTACTATAGCTAATTGCTCCCACTTTCAATATGTATCTAGATTGATACCCATAGTCATCCGAATCGGTGTCAAAGCTTGCATTGATGTAACTCTTTACGACGAACTCTTTATCACCTCCATAACCGAGAAAATATGTCCTTAGTTCTCTAAGGATAATTTTGACCGCTGTCCAGTGATCCTCTCCTGAATTACTTTGGTACCTCCCTGCCAAACTTATGGCAAGGCACACATTAGGTCTGGTACAGCATAGCATACATGATAGAACCTATGGCTGAGGCATAGGGAATGACTTTCATTTTCTCTCTATCTTCTGCAGTGGTCGGGCTTTGAGTCTGACTCAATTTCATCAAGTAGATATACCCATACCTACTCAAATCATCTGTGAAGGTCAGAAAATAACGATACCCTCTGCGTGCCTCAACACTCATCGGACCACATACACCGGTATGTATTATTTCCAATAAGTCATTAGCTCGCTCCATTGTTCCGGAGAACGGAGTTTTAGTCATCTTGCCCATGAGGCATGGTTCACAAGTATCAAATGATTCATAATCAAGTAATTCCAAAAGTCCGTCCGAATGGAGTTTCTTCATGCGCTTTACACCAATATGACCTAAACGACAGTGCCACAAACATGTTGAACTATCATTATCAACTTTGCATCTTTGGCATCAATATTATGAATATGTGTATCACTACGATCGAGATTCAATAAACCATTCACATTGGGTGAATGACCACAGAAGGTTTTATTCATGTAAACAGAACAACAATTATTCTCTGACTTAAGTGAATAACCGTATTGCAATAAACATGATCTAATCATATTCATGCTCAATGCAAACACCAAATAACATTTATTTAGGTTCAACACTAATCCCGAAGATAGAGGGAGTGTGCGATGGTGATCGTATCAACCTTGGAATCACTTCCAACACTCATCGTTACCTCGCCCTTAACTAGTCTCCGTTCATTCTGCAACTCCTGTTTCGAGTTACTTAGCAACTGAACCGGTATCAAATACCCAGGGGCTACAATGAACACTAGTAAGGTACACATCAATAACATGTATATTGTATATACCTTTGTTCACTTTGCCATCCTTCTTATCCGCCAAGTATTTGGTCCGCTTTCAGTGACTATTTCTTTTGCAGTAGAAGCACTCAGTTTCAGGCTTGGGTCTAGGTTTGGGCTTCCTTTCCCTTGCCCTTTTTCTTGAAACTAGTGGTCTTATTAACCATTAACACTTTATTATCTTTCTTGATTTCTACCTCCGCCGATTTTAGCTTCGCGAAGAGCTTGGAAATCATTTTAGTCATTCCTTGCATATTATAGTTCATCACAAAGCTCTAGTAGCTTGGTGATAGTGACTGGAGAACTCTGTCGATCACTATCTTATCTGCAAGATTAACTCCCACTTGATTCAAGCGATTATAGTACTTAGACATTCTGAGTACATGCTCACTGGCTGAGCTATTCTCCTCCATCTTGTAGGCAAAGTACTTGTCAGAGGTCTCATACCTTTCGACACGGGCATGAGTCTGAAACACCAATTTTCAGCTCTTAGAACATCTCATATGCTCTATGGCGTTCAAAACATTTTTGAAGTCCCGGTTCTAAGCCATAAAGCACGACGCACTAAACTATCAAGTAGTCATCATATCGAGCTTGCCAAACGTTCATAACGTCTGCATCTGCTCTTGCAACAGGTCTGTCACCTAGCGATGCATCAAGGACATAATTCTTCTGTGCAGCAATGAGGATAATCCTCAGATCATGGACCCAGTCCGCATCATTGCTACTATCATCTTTCAACATAGTTTTCTCTAGGAACATATCAAAATAGGGTAGCTATATCGCGAGCTGTTGACTACAACATAGATATGCAAACACTATTAAGACTAAGTTCATGATAAATTAAGTTCAATTAATCAAATTACTAATGAACTTCCACTTAAATAAACATCCCTCAAGTTATACATGATCCAAATCAACTGACCCATGTCCGATCATCACGTGAGATGGGGTAGTCATCAATGGTGAACATCTCTATGTTGATCATATCTACTATATGACTCATGTTCGACCTTTCGGTCTCCAGTGTTCCGAGACCATGTTTGTACATGCTAGGCTCGTCAAGTTTAACCCAAGTATTCTGCATGTGCAAAACTGTCTTACACCCGTTGTATGTGAACGTAGAGTCTATCACACCCGATCATCACGTGGTGCTTCGAAACGACGAACTTTGGCAACGGTGCATACTCGTGGAGAACACTTTTATATTGAAATTTAGTGAAGGGATCAACTTATAATGCTACCGCCGTTCTAAGCAAAATAAGATGCATAAAGGATAAACATCACATGCAATCAAAATATGTGACATGATATGGCCATCATCAACTTGTGCTTTTGATCTCCATCTCCAAAGCATCGTCATGATCTCCATTGTCACCGGCTTGACACCTTGATCTCCATCGTAGTGCCGTTGCTCGAGGTCGTCACGCCAACTATTGCTTCTACAACTATTGCTAACGCATAGTGATAAACTAAAGCAATTACATGGCGCTTGCACTTCATACAATAGAGAGACAACCCTAAGGCTCCTGCCGGTTGTCGATACTACAAAACATGATCATCTCATACATCAACGTATATCACATCATATCTTGACCATATCACATCACAACATGCCCTGCAAAAACAAGTTAGACGTCCTCTATTTTGTTGTTGCAAGTTTTTACGTGGCTGCTACGGGCTTTTAGCAAGAACAATTCTTAACTACGCAAAAACCACAGCGTTGATTTATCAAGTTTGCTGTTTTAACCTTCTTCAAGGACCGGCCGTAGTCAAATTCGATTCAACTAAAGTAGGAGAAACGGACACCCGCCAGCCACCTTTTATGCAAAACTAGTTGCATGTTAGTTGGTGGAACCGGTCTCATGTGCGTGGACATGTAAGGTTGGTCCGGACTGCTTCATCCCACAATACCGCCGAATCAAAATAAGACGTTGGTGGTAAGCAGTATGACTATCACCGTCAATACTCTTTGTGTTATACTCGTGCATATCATCTATGCATAGACCTGGCTTGGATACCACTGTTGGGAAATGTTGCATGGAAAACAAAAAAAATTCTACACACACACAAGATCTATCCATGGAGATGCATAGCAACGAGAGGGGAGAGTTTGTCTACGTACCCTCGTAGACCATAAGCGGAAGCGTTTGACAACGCGGTTGATATAGTTGAACTTCTTCCCGTTCCAACCGATCGAGTACCGAACGTACGTCAGCACACGTTCAGCTCGATGACGTCCTCCGCCTTCTTGATCCAGCAAGACGGCGAGGTAGTGGACGAGTTCCGGCAGCACGACGGCGTGGTGACGGTGATGGTGAAGCTATCTCCGCAGGGATTCGCCTAAGCACTACAAAAATAAGACCGGAGGTGTAAACGGTGGAGAGGGCACCACACACGGCTAAACAATTGTTCTAGTTGTGCTAGGCGCCCCCTTCCCACATATATATAAGTGGGAGGGAGAGGGGAGAGGCCAAGGGGCGCCTCAAGTAGAGCCGAATCCTACTTGGGGACTTCCCCAAGCTGCGCCCCCTTTCCATATATGAGTGCGGGAGGAAGGTAAGAGAAGGAGGCGCCCCCCCCCCCCCCCTTCCTTTCTCTCCCGAGGAGGGAAAGGCAGGAGGGGCCACCCCTCCCCTTTCCTTCCCCTAGGGCTGGCCAGCCATGTAGAGGGGAGCACCAGCCCCCTAGTGGGCTGGTCTGTCCCCTCGTTTGGCCCAATAAGCTCATACACTTACCGGGGGTGTCCTGAACCCCTTCCGATGACCCGATGACCAAGCGGTGCACTCCGAAACTCTTCTGGTGTCCGAATACCATTGTCCCATATATCAATCTTTATCTCTCGACCATTTCGAGACTCCTCGTCATGTCCGTGATCTCATCCGGGACTCTGAAAAACATTCGGTCACCAAATCATATAACTCATATAACACTATATCGTCAATGAACGTTAAGCATGCGAACCTTACGTGTTCCAGAACTATGTAGATATGACCGAGACACCTCTCCGGTCAATAACCAATAGCGGAACCTGGATGCGCATATTGTCTCCTACATATTCTACGAAGATTTTTATCGGTCGAACCTTATGACAACATACGTAATTCCCTTTGTCCATCGGTATGTTATTTGCCCGAGATTCGGTCGTTGGTATCTTCATACCTAGTTCAATCTCGTTACCGGCAAGTCTCTTTACTCGTTCCATAATACATCACCGGAGATACCTGTAGAGCATCTTTATGATCACCCAGTTACGTTGTGAAGTTTGATAGCACACAAGGTATTCCTCCGGTATCCGGGAGTTGCATAATCTCATAGTCGAAGGAATATGTATTTGACATTAAGAAAGCAATAGCAATAAACTGAATGATCAATATGCTAAGCTAACAGATGAGTCTTGTTCATCACATCATTCTCCTAATGATGTGATCCTGTTATCAAATGACAACTCATGTCTATGGTTAGGAAACCTTAACCATCTTTGATCAACGAGCTAGTCTAGTAGTGGCTCACTAGGGACATGGTATTTGTTTATGTATCCACACATGTATTTATGTTTCCGGTCAATACAATTCTAGCATGAATAATAAACCTTTATCGTGATTTAGGAAATATAATACTAACCATTTTATTATTGCCTCTAGGGAAAATTTCCATCACCACCTTGGTCTTTGGGTCTGCAAATTATATCCCATCTGGACAATCTGTATTTTGTTTTTACTTCATCACATTGCCAGAAAAAAAGAGATCGATAAAAATCTAATCTTTTTCGTACCCCAACCAGAACTTCAAAGAAAGATAAGAGTAACATCGCCATACTAGTTAGAATTGAATTTATCAACACTAGCCGGCCCCCATATGACATAAGCTTGCCCTTCCAGCAGCTTAGTTTTTTCTCAAATCGATCTTCAAGGCACTTTTCACTCCTTCTTCGATAATTTCCGATGGTGAATTGGTATCCCTAGGTACGAGAATGGTAGGGAACCCATTTCACATCCGAACAGTTATCTATACGCATCTTGTTCTTCTTTGGCCCTCCCAAAACAGAAAAATTCACTCTTGTAATTAATTTTCAGTCTAGACAATTGTTCAAATAGGCAAAGTACTACTTCATGTTTTTAGCCTTTGCGAGATCATGTTCCATGAATATAATAGTATCATCAGCGTACAGTAGTATGGATACTCCCACATCCACAAGATGCGGAACTAGTCCTCCTACTTGGCCATTCTCCTTGGCCCAACCGATAAGGACTGCCAACATATCTGCTACTATACTGAACAGAATAGGAGACATCGGGTCTCCCTTTCGTAAGCCCTATGCGTCTGAAATAATGACCTATGTCATCATTCACTTTAGTTCCAACACTACCTTTTTGAATGAAGGTGTCGACCTGTTTCCTCCAGGCATTTTCAAACCCCTTCATGCGTAAGGCCTGCTGGAGGAAGGGCCATTTGACCTTATCGTACACTTTCTCGAAAATCCACTTTGAAGATAACCCCATCAAGTTTCTTTGAATGGATTTCGTGCAGATTTTTGTGTAAGACAACCACCCCTTCTAGGATGTGTCTCCCCGGCATGAATGCAGACTGTGTCGGGTGCACCACCGAATGGGCAATCTGCGCCAGCCTGTTCATGGCTACCTTAGTGAAAATTTTGAAACTCACATTGAGTAGGCAAATCGGCCTGAACTGCTCAATGCACACAGCCTCCTCCTTCTTTGGCAACAACGTTATTGTTCCAAAGTTTAGGTGAAAAAGTTGTAGGCTGCCGTTAAACAATTCATGGAACATAGGCATGAGGTCATCCTTGATGATATGCCAGCATCTCTTATAAAACACTGCTGGAAAACCATCCGGACCAGGAGCCTTATTGTGTTTCATTTGTGTGACTGCCTCAAACACCTCTTTCGCAGTAAACGGAGCAGACCATATCTCATTCTTGTCTGTGCTAAGCTGGGGTACGTCCCCAACCGCGGACTCATTATATACTGAGCCTGCATTCAGGACAAAAATTTAGAATGAAATAACACTAAACCAATTATCTTCAGTTTTGCAAACACGTTGTATAATTTCTCAGCCTTTGCTTATGCAAGCTTGCAGCTTTTACTGAATCAATTAATATGGCATTCTAACACTATCTCACTGTTGAAGGAATAACTAAAGTTATACTGGGGGTCCCACCTAAGTCTTACATAGCAATCCACGTGGCCGGTCAACAAAAAACAAAAGCAGTCAACACAAGTCAGGGAGGTCAACGAAAGTCCAAGCGATCTACCATGGCTCCAGACAAGCTACCCTGGTAAAGGAAAGTCAAAGAAAGTCTTTATGGTCAACAAGTCAAAAGGAGAGCACATAAATGAACAAGTCAAAGATGAAGGCAAAAGACCAAAGAAGCCCAAAGCCCAAGCAAGAAAGCCTTCATATGGTTGACAAAATCTAACTTCCATGGGCTACAACTCCCCTCCTGGCCCAACTAGGAGCCCATGGACTCATGGACCAAAGATCACCTCGTTCTACCCTCCCACCTCTTTTTAAGCGTAGCATCGGTTATTTGTCAAGGACCCATAGGCTATATCAGCCACTCCATGGGCATGTAAATCATTCACTCCCACTTGAATAAACTCAAGAGGAGAGTCACTCTCCCACCTTCCTAGAGCCCGACTCGACCAGAGGACGGGAATCAGAGTCGGAGGGACTTGGTAAGGCTCGGACTATTGGGAGTCGTGGAACTTCGAAAGTGGAAACACTAAATGTTATGTGTGTTGAGCACCGCTCTCGACGACTTCCTCATAAAACACAGGTCACGCTCCAATGACGCCATGAATGGTTGGCATTGGGCATCGGTCTAACCCAACCAATGCACGCAGTTTTGATCGCCAACCACCAATCGGAGAGGTTGGTACAATGGGAATCTTTTCCTCTCCACATGACCATTTAACCTAGAACCGCCAATATGGCGTGAAGATTTTAGCCCCAGCGCCCAATTGCCGCAATACGGTTAAGGAGGCGCTTAGTGAACCATGCCTCCATGCAAAATCTGAGCCTTGCAAGCTGCGGGCATTCACTCCTAGCCCTGGAAGCGACCTATTTGGCGGCATTCGACATTCGGGATTCCTCTCTCTCTCTCTCTCTCTCTCTCTCTCTCTCTAGCCCTGGAAGCGGCCTATTTCGGTCTCCCAGGCGGCATTCGGGATTCGGGATTCCAACTGCATGCCTAGATGTGACAGAGTAACGTTGGGTCTCTCTCTCGCTCTCTCTCTGTCTCTCTTCCTCTCTCCCTCTCTCTCTCCCTCTCCCTCTCTCCCTCTCTCTTGTAGGAATTTCAACAAGTCCGGGGTGACCTTCCAGCAGGAAGATCATGCTGAACTTGGGGGCTATTGACAAGGATATGACACCCGAACACTGCCGGCCAGGCAAGGGACTAGCACATCATCTTCGAGTGGGTTGTGTCAACCACTCGGGCCCAAGAAGCCAACCGGATGCCGCACCAACTTGAGATGCAAGGCAATGTGAGATCCACATACGCATGACATGGTTCGGCCCGGCTTGGCGGCACGAGCCCACCTTTAGTCTAACCCGTGCCATGTAACCCTAGCTTGACCAGGTATATAAGGAAAGCTAGGGCCTTCTAGGGAGAGATCCAAGACACACTAGCCAGTGACCATGAATTTGTAATCCGAGAAATCTCTCTCCAACGATCTTCTCGATCGGTGACGAGCACTCGAGCAATACAACCACCACAGGCAGGAGTAGGGTGTTACCTCTCCAAGGAGGGCCTGAACCTGGGTACATCGCTTGTCTGGTGTGCTACCATCTCTATCTGCCACTCTCAGAGCACATCGACAAGTAGCTAGCCAAGAGATTCGCTGTTTATACTTTGCTACTTGGATAATAGTATATGTGATGCCTAGTGACACCTAGTCCCTTTATTCCTATTATATACATGATCACAACTTACTAATATCTATGATAAATGAACAAGGCATTTATTGGGCAAAACAATCACTTATAGTTTAGATCTGGATTATACGAACTAATTTAGTCAATTATCCTTACTTGCCATATCATGCAGCTATTACATCAATGGCATCCTGTTTATTGATCCTTATACTTGCATGTAATATTATAATATTTAATACAGTTTGTCCGGGATATTCATGACATGATGGCAACCAAACTACAATATCAGTAAGTTTTTCTTATGAATTGTAGATGCAAAGTTCTGTAAAGCAAAATAATGTTTAAGGAGTAACTTATCCCTATTGCATATTCACTATGGATTAGTCTTATTTAAACTATATGTTTACTCGCAAACTTCCAATGGATGGTTCATTTCCCTTGCAAATTTGACAAGGTTCATCACACTGGAGAAAAATGGGAAGATTCTTAAGTTGTTCCCTCGTGAAGTTTCTACTGATCAAATTGCTGCCATAGAGGTTGTATGTTCAGTAACTTGTTACTTGTAGCAGCATGGTCGTTGCTTTGCTAACACTTCCTTAATTTTTTTGTTCACAGGATGCATATCTTAATATGGCATCTGCCTTATCTGAGGCTGATGGTATCGACTACACCAATCCTGAGGAGGTGAACCATGTTTAAACTCATATGTAAAACATGAACTTTGCTATATTCATGTTCCAATAATCTTTTTTCTGTTTATGAAGCTTGAATTATTAGTAGCGGCTCTTATTGACCTGGATGCTATGGATGGGAAAAAGAGTGTTTCCTTGATAGTTGAATGTTCAAGCTCTCCAGATGTTAATACCAGGTGCATAGCAGCATTTTGTGACTTTATTTTACTGCATTTTCCTTTCTTTAATCTAATCTGTAACCAGGTGCTATTTGTAGTTTACGTTCATCTTCTCATAATCAGTTATAACTTTTAGACTAATAAGCTATTGCAGAATCTCATTGAAACACAAATTTATCCGTGCATCAAAACATACAATTTCATTTTGTTCACATCACTAAAGACTACCACACATGGGTGCCCTACTTACTCTATACCAGAACGCCCGCCGAAACTAGTTCTGGAGCTGCTTTTACGGTTACTGTGCAAGTCGTTAGGGTGGCCCGATCTTCATGAAATGGAGGCGGATTTAGGAAGAACATGAGGGAAAACGGGAATGATCACAAGAAGTACTAGTACTAGTTGATCAGGTAGTACTAAATCTCCGTGGAACGAGCGGACAAACTGAGCTTGATCTCCTCGTAACTTGAAACCGTGGTGGATGGTGACTTGATTCACGCGTGGGACAGCAGCAATCATGACTCGGCGGTTCGCATGCGACTTGACAGTGGCGCACCAAAAAACAATCTGCCTTTGATCCGGTAAATGAGACTAGGCTGGATTTCTGCAGTGGTGCGAAGCGAATCTTCCAGTCGGTCTCGGCAACCCTAATTCTCTTGTCTCAATCTCGTAAACCTTGCTCTGTATACCACTTGTTAGATAAAACGGGAATAAACGAGACACGAGAGCACATGGATTTTTACGTGGAAACCCTTGCGGGAGAAAACCACGGACGCATGAAGGCGCAATCACTATGATGGAGGAGTACTACAAGCACGAGATGACAGACCGTCTTTATGTGCGACTATACATGGGGTATATATGAGGGCAATACATGAGAGTCCTTGGAGGACAAGTAAGTGAGTTGTACTCGTATGGGTCGGTACGACCGCAAAGGCCCATACTATTTGTACTACGTCTAGTCCAATACGGTAGAATTTGGGTCATAATTTAACAGTGTGCTCTACCTTGAAGTGCCGGTGTCACTATGCCACTAGACCTTGTCTGGTTGAGGACGACACTTGTACTCGAAACACAAGTTGGAGCAAAGTTCTTCACTTGCCAAGCTGTGGCAACTACCACCATCAATGATCACTTTGGTTGTTCTTCCATTGATGTCGGCCTTGGTATTTTTTTTTAAAAGGAGGTCATCCCCCGGCCTCTGCATCGAAAAGATGCATGCGGCCACTTTATTAGATCAAGTTCAACAAAGTAAATAGTCTGGTATGCAAAGTACAGCTCACAGAAGGAGCGAAACAAAAATAAGCAACTCAAAGCCATAACCGGCTGGACGGAAGGACATTAAGGACCTATCCTATTATGTGACCGCCATCTAAACCGGTCGAAGATAACCCGTGCTACCATCTCCCACCGGTTGCACCCAGTAGCCAAATGCTCCCTGGATCCCGTAGGAGTGAGTAGCGACCACGTACGGATCCATGTTGTAGCCCTGAAGATAACCTTCAAGAAGTTAATCATATGAAGTCTGTTAAAAATCATATCGTTCCTGCAGTTCCATATAGCCCAAAGAAGTGCGCATATTCCAATCCGAATACTAGACGCAATCTCAGGATTCACTCCATTTAGCCACGTCCCAAACAACGCGTCAATACTAGCTGGAGGAAAAATATTAAAAACGATATGAAGGGACCGCCAAAGTAACTTCGCGAGAGGGCAATCAAGAAATAAGTGTTGAATTGTTTCATCATGAACACAAAAGCAACATCGTGAACTGCCTACCCATCGTCGCTTTAGTAAGTTATCTTTGGTAAGGATCACTTGCTTGTGCACAAACCACATGAAAATTTTAATTCGCAAGGGAACCTTGACTTTCCAAATGTGTATCGATCTTGGGATTGGGCCAGAATTAATGAGGTCTAAGTACATTGATTTGACCGTGAACACTCCATTACCCGTTTGCTTCTAGCTCAAGGTGTCTCCCTAATCTGAGAGTTGAACGTCCATCAACCTTCTCACTAAGTGTAACCAGGAATTCCATCGTTCTCCTACTAGAGACCTCCTGAATTGGATATTCAAAGGTACCGTCTGCAAAACCGTTGCTACATAATCCTTCTTACATTGAGCAATATGATACAGGAAGGATCTTTGGAGAGCTAGCGGCGTGTTACCTAACCAAGTATCCTCCCAAAACCTTGTTGTTGTACCATCCCCAACAATGAACTTCACCCTATGGAAGAAGGTTTCTTTCACTCTCATGAGCCCCTTCCAGAATGGGGAATCATTAGGTCTTACGGTAACCTGAGCAAGGGTTTTAGAGTGCAAGTATTTATTTCTCAGGATTTGTGCCCACATACCCTTCGATTCCTGTGATAGTATATATAACCACTTGCTCAACAGGCATTTATTTTTAATCTCGATGTTCTCTATCCCAAGACCCCCCTGGTCCTTTGGTCGACAAATAATATCCCATCTTGCCAGGCGATACTTTGTCTTAACCTCGTCTGACTGCCAGAAAAAAAGAGATCGATAGAAGTCTAATCTCTTTCGTACCCCTTTAGGCACCTCAAAGAAAGACAAAAGGAACATTGGCACTCGTGAGTACCGAATTTATCAATACTAGCCGTCCTCCATATGACATAAGCTTACCCTTCCAGCAGCTTAGTTTCTTCTTGAATCGATCCTCGATACATTTCCACTCCTTATTAGTTAACTTCCTATGATGTATAGGAATGCCTAGATAGTTGAACGGTAATGACCCCAGTTCACAACCGAACAATTGCCTATAGCTGTCTTGTTCATCTTTGGCCCTACCAAAGCAGAACAATTCACTCTTGTGGAAGTTTATCTTTAGACCAGACAGTTGTCCAAACAGACACAACACTAGTTTCATATGCCTCGCGTTAGCAAGATCATGCTCCATGAAGATAATAGTGTCATCCGCATATTGTAGGATAGAGATGCCCCCTCCACCAGATGGGGAACTAGACCACCTACCAAGCTTTTCTCCTTGGCCCGACCTATGAGAACTGTCAACATGTCTGCCACAATGTTAAACTGAATTGGAGACATCGGATCTCCTTGTCTTAGGCCTTTATGCGTTTGAAAATAATGACCAATGTCATCATTCACCTTTATCCCAACACTACCTTTCTGGACAAAAGAATCCACCTGATCCCTCCATGCCCCATTAAAGCCATTCACGCGCATGGCTTGCTGTAAAAATGGCCATTTAACCTTGTCATATGCCTTCTCAAAATCTACTTTGAAGATCACACCATCGAGTTTCTTCGAATAGATTTCATGTAAAGTTTCGTGTAAGACAACAACCCCTTCTAGGATGTGTCTTCCAGGCATAAAGGCTGTCTGACTTGGTTGCACTATCGAATGGGCAATCCGCGTCAATCTATTGGTGGCCACTTTCGTAAATATCTTGAAACTTACATTCAAAAGACATATGGGCCTGAATTGCTCGATGCAAATTGCTTCCTCTTTCTTTGGCAGCAACATTATCGTGCCAAAATTTAGATGGAAGAGCTGCAGATGCCCATTAAAGAAGTCATGAAACATAGGCATAAGATCATCTGTCACAATATGCCAGCATTTCTTATAGAATTCTGCCGGGAACCCATCTGGTCCTTGAGCTTTATTCGGTTTCATTTGAGCGATCGCCTCAAAAACCTCCTTCTCAGTAAAAGGTGCAGACAAAATCTCATGCTCATCTGACCTCAACTGAGGAATATCCTCGACTACATGCTCATCTAGGTCCACCGCGTTGTCCATCGGAGACCCAAAAAGTTGCTTCTAATAGTTGGATATATATAACTTGAGATTCTCATGACCCACCAACTATTACATCTTGGTATGGAAGACGTGACATCGTTGATCATTATCATCTTCTTGTTCAAGAATTAAGATCTTGGAGACAAGGAGAGCTGCGCTCGAATCATTCTCACAAAAGACATGAACATCTTTGGCTTTGTTTACTTGTTGATGTTGAGCAACACGTTGCAAAGCTTCCAATTGTCCTTCACTCATAGATTCGTATTCTTCATCTTCATTGATCACCATAATGTGCTTGGTGGGCACACATAGTACTTCTACCCACGACCTTTGCATGTGAAGCACTCAATTTGGCTTGTTTTGTCATTAGAGTCCCTTGGAGCACTTGCACTTGTGTAGTTCCAGGCTTGGAAGAACTTGTAGGAGGGCGACTTGAAGAAGTCGTCAGTGCTTTGCAGCTTGAAGGAGCACCAATAGAGGGTGTAGCTCGAGTATAAGGCGCCATGCTTGGTTTTGCCTGAGAGTTTATGTCATCTTGGACTTGACATTCCTCCTTTGTTGCTTGGTGTACCAACTCATGCAAGTTGTTGTAGGGTTGAAAGCCCGCAATTTTCTTGATGAGGTGATTAGGGTGCCATTGTTTGCTCATCAAACTCCTTGACATTAGTGTGAATCATTGCTATTTCCATCTCCTTGTAGTACTCTTCAATGGTCTTGGTCCCTTGCTTGAGAACTTGTAGCTTCTTGAAGAGGTCGCATCTATAGTGTGTGAGCACAAATCTTGCTCTCATGACTTGCTTCTTCGCATCCCAAGTGGCAATGAGGGCTTCTCCTTTCTCTTGTCGAAGTTATTGTACTTGTCCCACCATATGAGTGCATTCTCGTCGAACTCGAGGGAGGCCATGGCACCGCCTTGACTTGTTGAAGTCGTGGACTCGAAGATCTTGTCCACCTTGAGGGCCCATGATATGTATTCCTCGGGGTCAATGCCGCCGGATAACTTAGTCATTGTGAACTTGAGCTTGCCAAGACTTTCCTCTGCTTTATGATGGTTGCGAGGTTAACATTGTTCTTGTTATGGAGACGTGGTTTTTCTTCATGCTCTTCATTGTGCAGTTGGCCATCAATGCAAAGTGCATTGCCCATGCGTCGCATCTTGTGTCGTTGCTCAAGGCAAGCTTCGCCCTCTTGTCCACTTCTCTTGCTTGATGGGTGTGCTCTTCATATTCATGTTTTTGAGCACGAAGAGCTTGATGCGCTTTGATTTTCTTGATTGGCTTGACGAGCTTCTTCTCGGTGGTGCTCATTGCTCTCTTCATCCTGTAGGTGACACTCTTCTTGTTGATGGCGCCTTTATTCTTCGTGTGCATTTGGCATTCACGGTTTTTATTCACACGTTGCTCTTAAGTTTCACAGTGTCCTCGTTCACGTTCTAGGATTCGGTCTTGTAGTCTGTTGCCGCGAGGAGGGTTTGGAGCGCGGGAGGGCTCGAGGTCTTCCTGGTCATGGTGAGACCGGTTTGAACTTGAGCCGGATGGTAGCTAGGAGTGAGCCTTTTCTTTGTATGGATCTACAAATAGCAATTAAAATGAATAAGTAGATTGCTGGAATTACTGCAGGAAAGGACAGAGTTTACTAGTTGACTCACAAATTCAAATTCATCCCAATTCCTCTCACAATTGGATAATGAAGAACAAAGATTAACAATATGATTTGCGAACCTTTGTTGCTCAGTGGCCCGACCACTGAGCTGTGTTGTGTTCTATACTATTTTGGTGTTATATGTTGAAATAGTGTCAATTATTTTCTTTTGCTCCTTGTAGGAAAGCTTTGGCTAATGCATTGGCTGCAGCTCCATCCATGTGGACCCTAGGGAATGCTGGGATGGGCGCATTACAGGTTAGCATAAATCCCTCATCTGTTACCAAAAGGTGAACCATATAACTGTTGGGTTCTTCATGTCTGAATTTCTTATACGTGGCTTGAACCACTGAGATCCCCAATCAATCTGTGCTCTCTTACTCTGTCAGATTGTAAATAGGTGATCTTCCGGACATTTGACATGACATGCAATTTTGAGTAAATTTACATTTTTTTCCGAAGAAAACGCAAAACATGCATCTCGACGCATTTGATAGAAACGAGTTATAACTTTACAAGTCTATATGACTAGACCAAAACAACAGCTACTCAAATTAATGTGGGCATGTGAATCAGAGGCTACTCTAATACTCCCTCCGGCCCATATTACTTGTCGCTGGTTTAGTACAGTAATATGGATCCAGGGGACTAGAATATTTATGCCCCCATCGCAACCCATAGGCAATTATCTAGTTCTCTTTTAAGATGTCATCTATTCTTACGCTTCTCCACCATGAAAGCTTCAAGCCATTGGATCTATTTGTACGCTTTTCCACCATCAAAGCCCCATCCCTTTCAAAGAGAAGCCCTGTCTATATAATTCTCACTTATCATTACATGAGCTGTAGTTATTGGTTTTACTTTGGAATGTTAAGTTGTTTCAGTGTTTTCCTTTAAATATCGAAAATGATAAGTACCTAACGTCAGGTACAAGCACACGGAAAATCGAATGTTTTTTATGGCAATTCTAGTGATGCAAGGATGGCAATTTAGTTGACACACAATTTTCTGTCAAAAAATAAACTGAAGCACGAAGTTGGCATGCCAACTAAAGTTGCCATCTTCGTGTCACTAAACTTGCCACCGAAAACGTTTGATTTGCCATGTGCTCGTACCTGACGTTCGGCGTTATCAGATTCCTTAAGTATTGGTCGACCCTTCTTTTAACTGCAGAGATTGGCTCAAGATTCCAATCCCGCTGTAGCTAGCTCTGCAGCAAGAGCCATTGGCGAACTCAGAAAGCAGTGGGAGCTTGAAGAGGGTGACAGTCTGAGGTTTGTCATGAACCAAAACTTGATTTCCGAAAAGACTGACAGCGACAGTTGAGTAGCAGATGATATCACCACGTGAGGTGTAAATCAGATGAATGACTCAACACGTACATACTGTAATAGGAACCGAAAAATGTGTAACTGAGTCGATTGAATTTCTCTGTGTTACGTCGCAGCATAAAATGTGCTGCTTGTTGACTACCTCACGAGAAGGCATGTCAAGGTACCTGGTCAGTGCTAAACAAATGTGAAGTGGTGTAATGAGAACTCATTTCCTCCGACGCAATTAATATATATTCCCTCCGTCCCATAATATAAAACGCTCTTATATTATGTGACGGAGGGAGTAGATGAATTTGGCCAGAGGTCTTGCAAAGTCATCCTTTTTATTTATGTTTGCAATTTCTTTTGAGAGAAAAGAGTAAATAGCATAAAACTACTGGTTTACAGGCTAAGGTTCCGAAAAACTACCACTTTTTAATTTTTCTCAGATAACTACCAGTCTGAGTCTTTATCAGTTGATCGCGATTATCACAATTAAGGCCCACATGTAAGATAACCGTTTGTTTGACCATTTACTTTGACCTTTAACTTACATGTGGATCCCACATGTA
Source organism: Aegilops bicornis (assembly GCA_021605145.1). NCBI lineage: Eukaryota > Viridiplantae > Streptophyta > Magnoliopsida > Poales > Poaceae > Aegilops > Aegilops bicornis. The sequence goes on from CM038674.1 coordinate 296,410,073, forward strand.
AGTTTTGTAAAAAAGCAATCGGGTCCCTACAAGTTTTCTAAAATAGCAATCAGGTCCTTGTGAGTTTTCTGAAAAAGCAATGGTCCCGAGGCAAGAACGCTCGTCCTCCCGGCCGTGCCTCGCCTGTGGCCTTGCAGCGTACTCACTGCGGCCAGCGCCTGCGTGCCTACTTCGCTGCGGCCGCCCGCCGTGCCTCGCCCGTGGCCACCGCCTCGCCATGCCTCTGCGCCACCTCCACGTCGTGTCACACTGCGGCCATGACCATCCGATGACTTCCGCTGTGCCCGCCATCCCTACGAGCTTCTCAAGCTCGGCAGACGACCTCTTCGCCACGCCGTCGCCGTGAATTTCTTTGGAGTGTGCCCTTCCCGTCGTCATGAACGAGGCGGCCTCGTCGCCACTGGAGCCGGGGAGCGGAGGAGTGTCGTCCCGGCTTGGGAGGGAAGGGGTCGCCCGGCTTGGGAGGGAAGGGGTCGGCAGCCTAGGAGGAAGAAGTCGCCGACCTAGGAGGGAAGGGGTCATTTGGAGGGAAGGGATCCGGAGGAAGCACAAAGGAGGAAGAGAAGAGATAGAGAAGAAGAAGAAAGAGAAGAGGAGAGGAAACTTACATGTGGGCCCCACATGTAAGTTATGATCAAACTCAGTCAAACTAACGGTTTGTTTAGGTGCAGCCCAACTTTGTCATAATCGTGATCAACTGATAAAGAGTCGACGATTTGGGTTTTTTGAAACAGCGGACCACGCGACTGGTAGGTTTATGAGAAAAAAATAAAAAGTGGTAGTTTTTTGGAACCCTAGCCTGTAAACCAGTAGTTTTATGCTATTTACTCGAGAGAAAAAATAGGACTCTGCTGCATTTTTATTGATTTTCAAATAAATGGTACAAACTATATTTACAAAACCAAAGTGCGAGAATCCGGAGACTGGCACTGGTGGCTCACCGGAGTATACGGACCGCAAGAGGATGACACAAAGATGGAATTCCTTGCTAATCTTCATGAAGTGCGGGAATCCCGTGTTGGCCCGTGGTTACTGGGTGGCAACTTTAACATGATCACTTCGGTCACGACAAGAACAACTCCAACCTAAACCATCGTGTCATGAGTCAATTCTGGCGCTTCATCGCCGACGAGGAACTACGTGACCTCTACATGCATGGCCGCCGATATACATGGTCTAGCTAGCACGACAACCCAACTCTTGTTCGCAACGACGAGTGCTCTGTACCTCGGGATGGGAAATTGCGCACCCTCATTGCCTCCTTCATCGCTTTCTTTCCTCTCGCGGCGTCCACCATCGCTTCATCGGGTCGTGGATCGCGCCGCAAACCCCGCCGTGCACGAAGATTTCACTTGAGAGATTACGGTTGAAGTTGGAAGGATTCCAACCCGTGGTTGCTGAGGCTTGGAGTTCTGTGCCACCGGATCTCGACCCCTTCAGGCGCATCGTGGCCCGCCTAAAGACGACGGCAAGACACCTCCAGAGGTGGAGTATGAGCCATCGGGAATGTTTCGCTGCAGCTCAAGGTTGCGCGTGAGCTCATTGACCACCTTGACGCCGCCCAGGACATGCGCCCGCTCTCGCAATCCGAGTCTTGGCTCCGGTGGAGACTGAAAGTGCAACTATCCCTAGGTGGTTTTGGTAATTCCTAACAACATATAGCTCATTGAGCTAACATCATTCCAAGATGAATATTTCAGGAAAAGCTCAATGGATGGCATGGCATGGATGAGAAAAGTGGATCCTCAAATGCTAAGGATAAAAGGATTGGCTCAAGCTCAAAAGCTCAAGACTCTACATTTTATATTTTAGTGATCCAAGATCACATTGAGTCTATAGTAAAAGCCAATACTATCAAGGAGGGATGAGGTGTTGCTTAATGAGTTTCTTGCTCTACAGTGCTTAGTGATATGCTCCAAAACCCTCACCTACTTTCTCATATCCACATATGACCTAAACCCAAAGTCAAACTCGACCCCACCGATTCTTTCTACCCGGCAGCCACCGAGTTCAGATGTCATAGCCACTGCCACAAACCCTAGGCAAATCGGTCTCACTGAGATGGGATTGTAATCTCTCTGTTTCCCTTCATAACGTTTCGGTACCACCGAGATGAGCAATCGGTCCCACCAAGATTGCAATCTAAACTCTCTGTTTCCTTTTTGTAACATTTCGGTCTCACCGAAATGAGCGAATCGGTCCCACCGAGTTTACCTGACCAACTCTCCGGTTAGCTTATTACCAAAATCGGTCTCACCGAGTTTGTGTAATCGGTCTCACCGAGATTACGTTATGCCCTAACCCTAACCACATCGGTCCTACCGAGATGCATGTCGGTCCCACCGAAAATCCTAACGGTCACTAGATTTGCTAAATGGGTCCGACCCAATTCGGTCCCATCGGGTTTGGCAAGTTGTGTCTAACGGTTAGATTTTGTGTGGAGGCTATATATACCCCTCCACCTCCTCTTCATTCTTGGAGAGAGCCATCAGAACAAACCTACACTTCCAACTTGCTGTTTCTGGGAAGGAACCACCTACTCATGTGTTGAGGCCAAGATATTCCATTCCTACCATATGAATCTTGATCTCTAGCCTTCCCCAAGTTGCTTTCCACTCAAATCTTATTTCCACCAAATCCAAATCCCGTGAGAGAGAGAGAGTTGAGTGTTGGGGAGACTATCATTTGAAGCACAAGAGCAAGGAGTTCATCATCAACACACCATTTGTTACTTCTTGGAGAGTGGTGTCTCCTAGATTGGCTAGGTGTCACTTGGGAGCCTCCGACAAGATTGTGGAGTTGAACCAAGGAGTTTGTAAGGGCAAAGAGATCGCCTACTTCGTGAAGATCTACCGCTAGTGAGGCAAGTCCTTCGTGGGTGACGGCCATGGTGGGATAGTTAAGGTTGCTTCTTCGTGGACCCTTCGTGGGTGGAGCCCTCCGTGGACTCGAGCAACCGTTACCCTTCGTGGGTTGAAGTCTCCATCAACGTGGATGTACGATAGCACCACCTACAGGAACCACGACAAAAACATCCATGTCTCCAATTGCGTTTGAATTCTCCGAACCCTTCCCTTTACATTTTTGCAAGTTGCATGCTTTACTTTCAGCTTCTCATATACTCTTTGCATGCTTGCTTGAATTGTGTTAAGATTGCTTAACTTGTGCTATGATAGCTGAAATCCGCCAAAGACTAAAATTGGGAAAATGATAAGTTTTTATTTGGTCAAGTAGTCTAATCACCCCCCTCTAGACATACTTTCGATCCTACAAGTGGTATCAGAGCTTTGGTCTCCCTTTGCTTTGATTTTCATAGCTTTTGGTGGTCATAGCCTTGGTTTCACAACCTAGAAGAGTATGGCGTCTAGCGAGGCAAGTTATCACCGTAGAGGTCCTTACTTTGATGGTACTAATTTTGCTAGTTGGAAGCATAAGATGAAAATGCATATTCTTGGACATAACCCCGCCGTTTGGGCTATTTTGTGTATTGGCTTGCAAGGTGAATTCTTTGATGGGAGAGAACCAAACTGTGAAGTTAGTGTGGAAGAGTTGAAGATGCTGCAATACAACGCTCAAGCTTGTGATATCCTCTTCAACGGATTGTGCCCCGAAGAATTCAACAAAACCAGCCGTCTTGAGAATGCAAAGGAAATTTGGTACACTTTGATTGATATGCATGAAGGTACCGACTCCGTCAACGAATCCAAGTTGGATGTGCTTCAAAGTCAACTTGACAAGTTCAAAATGAAGGATGGTGAAGGCGTCGCTGAAATGTACTCTAGGCTTGCTCTTATCACAAATGAGATTGCCGGCTTAGGAAGTGAAGAGATGACCGACAAATTCATCATCAAGAAGATCCTAAGAGCCTTGGATGGAAAATATGATACCGTGTGCACATTGATCCAAATGATGCCCAATTACAAAGATCTCAAGCCAACGGAAGTCATTGGAAGAATTGTTGCTCATGCGATGTCGCTCAAGGATAAGGAGGAACTTCACAACAAGTCAAGTGGTGCTTACAAAGCCTCATGTGAAGCCCCCACATCATCAAGTGAGAAACAAACCTTCAATGAAGAATTGAGCTTAATGGTGAAGAACTTCAACAAATTCTACAAGAGTAGAAGCAAAGAGAGAAGCTCCAAGTCAAGGTCCTACAATGACAAAAGATCTTCTAGTCGTGAGCGTAATTGCTACAATTGTGGAAGACCCGGACACTATTCCAATGAGTGTACGACACCCTACAAAAGAAGAGAAGATTCTCCAAAAAGAAGAAGTAGAAGAGAGGAATCACCACCAAGAGAGAGGAGGAGTAGAGATGATCATTATGAACGAAGACCCTCACGGAGAAGCAAGGATTCGGAAAGGAAGGACAAGTCATCAAGGAGCTACACAAAACAAAGACATCAAGCTCATGTTGGTGAATGGGTATCCGCTCCGACTCCGACAATCACTCCGAGAGAAGCTATCACTCCGACTTCGAATATACTCAAGATGAAGGTGTTGCCGGTCTAGCACTTGTGTCAACCAACTCCTATGACATATTTGATTCACCTAATGAAGGAATTGGAAGATGCTTCATGGCTAAAGGCCCAAAGGTAACACACCCCAAGTATGTTGATTTCAATAGTGATGAAGATGACTTGCTAGGTGATGATGATTTACTTGTTGACAACTCTAGTGATGAATACTATGATGAAACATCAATTAATCATGCTAATCAAGATAAAACGAATGACAATGATAAGGAGAATATTGAGCTTCTAACTAAAGAACTAAACACTCTTAAGTTAGCTCATGAAACTATCTTAGAAGATCATCGAGAACTTTTAAGGACTCATGAGAAGTTACGCTTTGAAAAGCTCAACCTTGAGCAAGAGCATGAGTTCTTAAAGGCAATCAATGATGATCTTCGTAAGAAAAGTTCTTCTTACATTGCCAAGCGTTTACTCTTATCTACTTACATGCCTCAAGTCAAGTCTAGTAACAAGAACAAGAAGGATTCTTCCTCTAGTAGTAACAATAATCATGCTAAATCAAATGTTGTTGCTTCTAGTAGTTCTCTTGATTCCACTAATGATTCTCTTAGCCAAGTTACACTTGAGCAAGAAAATAGCTTATTGAAGGGAATTATAGAGAAAGATGTTTACAAGAGCCTTGCCGGGAGTAAGCAATTTGAGGAAATTGTATGCACAAGCAAGGAAGGCACCGGAAGAATCAAGGTGTTGGTTTTGAACGAAAGTTCAATGCCAATGGAGTTGAGTGGGAAGAAGATCAATATCTCAAGACGAAGTTTGTTCCTCAACAAGAGAAGTATGATCCTACTTCCTTCAAGGGGACACAAGCTCAAGATGATCTTCCACCACAAGACCACAAGAAAAAAGGCAAGGATAAGCTTCAAGAGGAGATTGATGCATTTGAAGAAGCTCCAAAGGCCTTGGTCAAGTGGGTTCCCAAGACTACGTCAAGCTCTACTTCATCAAGTAATCGACTACAACTCCAAGGATTCCCATCAAGATGATGTGGATCCCGAAGAAGAAGAACTAGAGATTTCTTGAGGGTGACTCCGCCAACATATTTCACTCATATCATTTTGGCAACTACAAGTGCAATCAACTTTCACATCTTTCACTAGTTCAAGGAGTCACAAACCCTCATGTTGGTAAGACAAGGGACAATGTAATTTAATGTTTTCATAGACATCATCTTGTGTGTGTGCATCACTCTATGTCTATGGATATCCTTGTTTGTTACTTGTGGGACTAACCCGTGTAGGTATTGAAAGTGCAACTCACTCCAAAAGGATTGCTCCAAATGATCTTCATCAACATTGAGCATCCACATCTTCAACACCTACATGAAGTCATCATCGACAAAACCCAAGGTTAGTTCATCCCTATAAGGGGGGATCTCACATCTAGGGGGAGCTTTACTCTAAAAGTTGAGCTAAAGCAACTCTAATGGTGTGACCACATCAATGCATTATGTAAAAGTGGTAACCCCACTTGAGCTTAAACGATGAGTATGACCTATGATCAAATGTTCTCATTTGACTCCTAAGTCAATATACTCATATATAGATGACCTAGTCACCGCCAATTGCTTGATAGATGCTAGAATTGGTTGTGCATGCTTTGCCACATATTTCATTTGCCATTTTATTGTGTGAGCATGTTGGTTGCATATTTTACTCATTCGAGGACATCCACTTGTTGTTTTGATTGATTGGTTTCTTTTTATTTGGCCAAGTGGATGGACAAGAATGCCTAAGAACCTTCTCTAGCTATCTATGCTCTTCTCGTCTCAAACTCTGTGTGAGGAGCACTCGGAGTCCCCGATTCGTCATAGACTTAAACTTCCAAAACTTCTTTATGCGTTTCGGTCTGACCGATTCCTCCATTTCGGTCATACCGAGATCACTAAGTCGATCTAGGTTTTCAATCTCAGTGCAACCGATTTGAACACTTCGGTCACACCGAGTTGCTGTAATCACAACCGTTATGCATCTCGGTGCCACCGAGTTGTTCCACTTTCGGTCACCAAGCAGTCGACTATATATACTCACGGGCAAAATTTGGAAACTTTCTCCAAACCTCTTCGCCAACAAGATAGCTTGCTCGCCTCGAGGTCTCCGGACCGTCCTCGTTGCCCGGCCGCCTCCGATTCATTTGGTCTCCGCCGCCGTCAACGGAATTCAACCCCGTCGTTGCCGCCGTAGCGAGTTCATCGCCGAACTAGGGTATGGACTCGATCATAGTGCTATCCCCATCCGATTCCTAGCACATTGTGTTCATCATGATTCTTGCCACGATTGAATCTATTCTATCCAGTCAAAACAATCCATAGTTTAGAGATGAATTAAAAATTTAGGGTTAGGTTTCCGCCGAAACCATCTCGGACCCACCGAGTTGCAGAACTCGGTTCCACCAATTCGGCTAAGGCCATTGCACATGTGGTTCTCGGTCTGACCAAGAATTGCAAATCGGTGTGACCGAGTTCAGGACTTTGTGAAACCCTAGCAGTCTCGGTGCCACTGAATCGTGACTCAGATGACCGAGTTCACTAGTTTAGGTTCCAAAAGCTGCTTCGGTATCACCAGTTTGCAAATCGGTTGATCCGAAATGCTTTCTATGGAAAACTAAAACTAAGTTTTTGACTCATTCATTTGTAAAAACCTCTGTATTTTGTGATGCTCATCCACTCCATCTCATCTATATCTATTCACAGGGTCTGCAGTCAAATAAGAGCGATATATGTCCGATCAGAGTGACAAAGCAGTCGGAGGAGCAGATTCAGATGAGTGAGGGCACTAAGCACCCCAAGCAACTTACCCAAAGCAGCCACCAGACAAGGAAGAAGAGAACCTCAGAATCCGAGGATGAAGACTATGTGGTCAGAGAGAATGAAGCCATTTCCATGAAAAAGGTGCTCAAGAAGGAATATAGCTCAGCTGCAGCAGTTAAGCCAGGTCTGAAGACCAAAAGGCCAGGAGGAAGACAACCCATGTCTAAAGCCAGAGCCTCCACTCAAGCATCTTTGGAATCTGAACCCAAAGAGGCTGCTGCAGAAGGGAAGAAAAGGAAGGAAAGGGTCAAGAAGACCATGGCGGAGTTATTGGAAAGCCTTCCATGATGGAAGAGGAAGAGGAAGAAGAAGAGGTTGCTTTGCACCAAAGAAGGCTCGAAGCTTATGGGTGATGCTATTAGGTCGTGGGGCTGCATCATCAAATCCCAAAGAAGCACCCAAAGCTATCTCCAAACCAAAGATTGCACCAAAGAGGAATACCGTAAACATATCTGCTTCGAGAAGAACAAGGCCCCGATTTGAGGCCATTCTTTGAAGAAGAAGATTAAGAGCATATCCTGAGAAAGCTGAAGCCAAAGATTCCAGACCACAATGATGCTCATCCTGTGGCTGAGAGCATGAAGATTAGGAGAGACTCAGGGTTGAGGCTATGGAGAGAGTCAGATCCATATGCCACCAGAAGGAGGACTGCTGTGGATTACAGGTTCCATACCAAGGAACAGCAGGACTTCTATGAGACAATTTTGTTGGACAAGAAGCCAATAGTGTGTGACATGAGGTGGGTCGACTGGACCTACATAAAGGAGAATGAGGAACACTATCCTGGCGTGTATGAAAGTTTCAGTGCCTGTGGAGTTGCAGACTTTGTTGGGCAGAAGCTCACAAAGTGGAATGAGGAGCTCATAATGCAATTCTACTCCACAGCACACTTCTATCCAGATGGCAGGATAGTATGGATGTCTGAAGGTACAAGGTACCAATCAACCACTGAGGAATGAGCCAATCTGATCAATGCACCTAAGGAGGAAGAGGATGACTTGGATGTCTATGCCAAGAAAAATATGGATCACAACTCTATGGCACGTATGTACAAAGAAATTCCTGATGCAGATCTTGAGACTCACCAGTTTGGATCAGTGAAACACTTGCTGTCAGGTCTGCCTACAATCAATTAGATCCTCATGCATACTCTATTGCCCAAGTCTGGTGATCATAGAATGATCAGATGCCATGCAATAAAATTGCTACATATATTTGATGCGCCACAGAAGTTCAATGCCATGAGCCTTATAGTAGAGACTATCATAAGGACAGCAACTGACCAGAAAAGAAGTTGTGGATATGCCCCACAGATCCAGGAGCTGATTAACTCCAAGATGGGCACAGACACATACCTGTTGGATAAGGAGCACATGCCTATCTATCCAGACATCAAGGACAACCAAGTGGTTATGGATGAAGGTGAACCATCCTCAGTGCAAGCACAAGCTAAGAGGGAGAAGGCAAGGAGAGAGAAGGCTGCCAGGATGCCAACAATGGAAGAAGCATCTCAGTACCTTCTGAAAAGCAAACATGATCAACTTGGCTACTTGATTGCATCCACTCTGAGGATTGAGAAGGGGCTGGCCACCTTGACTCGAAACCAGGAGAGCTTGGAGAGGATCATGGAGCAGAAGTTCTATGACATGGACGTGAAAGTCACAGAGATCCAGTCTGTTGTTGAGCAAGGGACGATATGCACGAGAGGAAGGGCAAGTCAACCACTAAGGCATTTGCCGGAGTGCTTAGAGCTCGAGAGATCAACCGCGGTGCGATGGCGGACACGAGCCACTTCATACGCACCATTCTGACTTCAGCTCCACAGCTCCATCTACATCAACAGATGCTTTCATCCTTGGCGTTACTGTCTACACCACCACCAAGATCAAGCACGAGAGTCGATCTAGTGCTATGCATTTTCTATGAACTTTTGGTAACTTGTTGCCAAAGGGGAGAAAAATGTATAGATCATAGGCTTCGAGAGAGAGTGTTGCTTTTTATTCTCTCTTGCTTTGGTGGTTGAACTTTATTTTCTTGTTTGCGATACATTATGTCTGTGTGATACCTGGATGATCATGTGTTTGATCATATGCTACATTTATGCTTGTTGGATGACATTATCTCGTTTATCTCTATATGTTCATTCACTTTGCTTGGTGATGAGTGCATGTATTCAATCATTATCATTTTGAGCGCTCCACCAAGATGTATGTGACATGGAAGAGTTACCCATGAGCCTAACTCCTTGTGCATTTGCAGTCCAAAGCAAATCTTAAACTATGCACAAATTTAGGGGGAGCTCTTGCTTTTCACATACTTCTCAAAGAGACAATGTTTTTCACTCTTATTATCATTTGTCGTAGCTTTGATCTATATGTTGTCATCAATTACCAAAAAGGGGGAGACTGAAAGTGCAACTATCCCTAGGTGGTTTTGGTAATTCCTAACAACATATAGCTCATTGAGCTAACATCATTCCAAGATGAATATTTCAGGAAAAGCTCAATGGATGGCATGTCATGGATGAGAAAAGTGGATCCCTCAAAATGCTAAGGATAAAAGGATTGGCTCAAGCTCAAAAGCTCAAGACTCTACATTTTATATTTTAGTGGTCCAAGATCACAATGAGTCTATAGGAAAAGCCAATACTATCAAGGAAGGATGAGGTGTTGCTTAATGAGTTTCTTGCTCTACAGTGCTTAGTGATATGCTCCAAAACCCTCAGCTACTTTCTCATATCCACATATGAGCTAAACCCAAAGTCAAACTCGGCCCCACCGATTCTTTCTACCCGGCGCCACCGAGTTCAGATGTCATAGCCACTGCCACAAACCCTAGGCAAATCGGTCTCACCGATAGGGATCTCGGTCTCACTGAGATGGGATTGTAATCTCTCTGTTTCCCTTCGTAACGTTTCGGTACCACCGAGATGAGCGATCGGTCCCACCGAGATTGCAATGTAAACTCTCTGTTTCCTTTTTGTAATATTTCGGTCTCACCGAAATGAGCGAATCGGTCCCACCGAGTTTACCTGACCAACTCTCTGGTTAGCTTATTACCAAAATCGGTCTCACCGAGTTTGTGTAATCGGTCTCACTGAGATTACGTTATGCCCTAACCCTAACCACATCGGTCCTACCGAGTTGCATGTCGGTCCCCCCGAAAATCCTAACGGTCACTAGATTTGCTAAATGGGTCCGACCGAGTTTATCAATTCGGTCCCACCGAGTTTGGCAAGTTGTGTCTAATGGTTAGATTTTGTGTGGAGGCTATATATACCCCTCCACCTCCTCTTCATTCGTGGAGAGAGCCATCAGAACAAACCTACACTTCCAACTTGCTGTTTCTGAGAAGGAACCACCTACTCATGTGTTGAGGCCAAGATATTCCATTCCTACCATATGAATCTTGATCTGTGGCCTTCCCCAAGTTGCTTTCCACTTAAATATTCTTTCCACCTAATCCAAATCCTGTGAGAGAGAGTTGAGTGTTGGGGAGACTATCATTTGAAGTACAAGAGCAAGGAGTTCATCATCAACACACCATTTGTTACTTCTTGGAGAGTGGTGTCTCCTAGATTGGCTAGGTGTCACTTGGGAGCCTCCGAGCAAGATTGTGGAGTTGAACCAAGGAGTTTGTAAGGGCAAGGAGATCGCCTACTTCGTGAAGATCTACCGCTAGTGAGGCAAGTCCTTCGTGGGTGACGGCCATGGTGGGATAGACAAGGTTGCTTCTTCGTGGACCCTTCGTGGGTGGAGCCCTCCGTGGACTCGCTAGAACTGCTACCCTTCGTGGGTTGAAGTCTCCATCAACTTGGATGTACGATAGCACCACCTATCGGAACCACGACAAAAACATCCGTGTCTCCAACTGCGTTTGAATTCTCCAAACCCTTCCCTTTAAATTTCTGGCAAGTTGCATGCTTTACTTTCCGCTGCTCATATTGTTGGAGATATGCCCTAGAGGCAATCATGTATGATGATATTTCCTATGTGTTTATGAATAAGATAGTCCTTGGACATTATCAATGATGTGTATCAGCAAGTACGTGACTTGTTTGTGGGACTATGCATTGTATGATGACTATCCTAAAAGGCCCCTAGTCGAAGAAAGGGTGTGTGGACGCCTTACCGATTAGATCGGCATATGACACGGTCGATGGCTTGGTCTCACTAGCCATGGAGCATTGGATGCTAACCGGATAATATGGACTTGGAAAGGTCTGGTCAGATTCGACGTAGTCGGATCCGAGTCAAGATAAGGTCCGAGTCGGACAGACCCAACTATGAGACACAACGATATGTCATCTGTGAGTCTCTAGTACAAGATACGTTCTATGTCCTAAGACCTGACCTGACGCATGTACTCGGGATGGTGACAGACTTGCTTTGGGCTGACCAAATGTTACTCCATGACTAGGTAGTTACAAAGGTAGGTTTCGGGTTTGTCCAGTCCCATGCTGCGAGGCATGGTCGAGCAACATGGGATTTGCCCCTCCGATCAGGAGAGGTATACTCTGGGCCCCTCGTGTGGTCCGACCAGGATAAGCATGGCCATGCGACAAGGATTATGAGATAATCCGGTTTGTGGTCGGTATCACTGGAACGAGAAAGAGGTTGGGCTAGCACAAGGATGACAATCTCGCCTTGAGCCCGACAACATATATCGTGTGGCAAAGGGAATGAAGTGTGACACGTTGTACATGTTCGCCTAACCGACTTCATAGTCTGCTTGGTGGTTGGCACGCCTTGCTAGAGGCCACTACCAACCGTGCAGTCGGAGGTGATCCGAATCGTGACCAAGCCGACTTAAACCTAAGGGGTCGCTAGGCTTAAGGGAAGGAACCTACGAGGTCGGTTCAGAGGACCTTTGTCGGATGTGATCCGAACTGGACTAGGAACGTGACCGAGTAGACTTTGGGCTTTAGGGTCCGTGCAAGGCCCAAGTGTTGAGCCTGCGACGGACGCCTATATAAAGTGGAGGTGTGAAACACTCATGCGGTTGATCGCTTCGGCGCTGCGACTAGGGTTTGTATGTGTTGCGAGTAGCCACCTCCACTCGCCGCCGACTGTGTGATCGGACCTAGCAGTCCGCCGCACGGTGTTCCTCCTGCACGCGCGGATACCGTTAGAGGCCGTGCACTTGCGCCGCTACGGCAAACCTGTACGTGGGATTAGACGACCGGCTGTTTGAGGGAGATCGGACGAGGAGGAGACGATCCACGCGGACGCGCTGCCCCAACTCTTCTTCCGCTACACGGCACTGCGCGTCTAGTGGTAACGAACTGTGATCCATCTCCCGTAGCATGTTCTTGGATGTTCTGCACGTAGGAAAATTTTAATTTGCAGTCGACGCACCCTACCGTAGAACCCAACACATATACTCTTTGCATGCTTGCTTGAATTGTGTTAAGATTGCTTAACTTGTGCTAAGATAGCTAAAATCTGCCAAAGACTAAAATTGGAAAAATGATAAGTTTTTATTTGGTCAAGTAGTCTAATCACCCCCTCTAGACATACTTTCGATCCTACAGAGACTAAAGGCATCCTACCTTGGCCTTGCCTCCCTCGAGCGATCCATCGCAAGACAACAGACCTGCCTTTCTTGGCCGCGGAGTGATGATGCCGCCATCTCCTACTACAAAGTTCATGCCTTGCACCGGAAGTAGCGCAACCGTATGACGTCCATCCGTGTGGGCGACCATGTGGTGACCAGGCACGAGGCCTGAAGCCGCTTACAATCACTTCTCTAATGTGCTCGGAAGCGCCACGGAGCATGACATCACGCTTGATCTCCGCGTCTTGCGTGTCCCGTAGTCTGACTTACATGAGCTTGAGTCGCCGTTCTTTGAGGACGAGATTTGGAATGCAATCAAGAGCTTACCTACTGGCAAGTCGCCTGGCCCCGACGGATTCACCTCTGAATTCCTTGTTGCGTGTTGGGACACAGTCAAGAATGACTTCTGTGAGGCATTTGGCAAGTTCTATACCATGAATGGAAGGGGCTTCCAAAAACTCAACGAAGCCCACCTCACCTTGCTCACAAAGTGAGCGGATGCACAAACGCTCTTCGACTACCGGCCCATCAGCCTCATCCACATCTTCTCTAAGCTTGTCACGAAGGTGCTCTCCCTTCGACTGGCGCCACGATTGGGTCCCATGGTATCCACCAATCAAAACGCGTTCATTGCAAGGTGTTGCATCCATGATAATTTCCTGCTGGTGCAACAAACTGCTCGTCTGCTTCACAACCTCAAGATGCCACGCATGCTCCTCAAGCTCGATAGTGCACGGGACTTCGACGGAGTCTCCTGGCCATTCCCCTTGCAGATACTGCAACATCTTGGCTTCGGTCCCTGGTGGCGGGACTGGATGTCCATACTCCTCTCGACCGCTTCCATGCGAGTTCTCATCAATGGGCACCCGGGGCCACCGATCGACCATGCGCATGGACTCCGGCAGGGTGACCCGGTCTCCTCGGTGCTCTTCACTCTGGTCATCGACGTGCTCAACACAATGCTACTCCGAGTGGTGGATCGATGCCTTCTCCGACGCCTAACCACTCGACTCGCGACCTCGAGTATATCTCTTTACGCGGACAACGTCGTCATCTTCTGTCACCCGGACAACCACGACATTACCACCGTGCGTGCCATCCTACACATCTTCGGCAAGACTTCCGGGCTTCATACAAACTTCGCCAAGTGTTTTGCCACACTGATCCGGTGCGACAAGGGTAACATCGTGACGATCACATACGAGATGCGGTGCCCGATAGCCCACTTCCCCATCACATACCTCGGCTTGCCCCTCTCCGTTTGCAAGGCCTCCACAACTAGCTTGCTCCCTATCGTCGACAAGCTCGCCCGCAAGCTCTCCACTTGGCGAGCTTCCATGTTGTCCAACAGTGACCGTCTGGCTCTCGTGCGCCACGTTCTCAGTGCTATCCCTACGCAGTTCCTCACCGCCTTCGCCCTCAACCAATCCATCCTCAAGAAGGTCAACCGGATCATCCGCAGATTCCTCTGGGCGGTAGGCACCGAGGCCAATGGAGGCCAGTGCCGTGTTAACTGGCAGCCAGTTTGCCGGCCGATCTCTCTTAGCGGGCTAGGCATCAGGGACATCCAAAGGACCGGCATCGCCCTCCGTGCACGGTGGCTTTGGCTACTATGCACCGACCCCTCTCTACCCTGGAGCCACTTACACATACCCCACGACCCTGATGTGCCATCTTCAGAGCGTCTACAACCTAGGACCTTGGGTCCGGTGACACCTGTAGATTCTGGGCCGACCGCTGGATAGACGGCATGTCTGTGGCTGAGATCACCCCTCTTGTCCTCGCCCTCATCCCTCGACGCCGCCACCGGACCCGCACCATTCGCGAGGGTCTCCACCTCAGATCTTGGGTCCAAGACACCCATGGAGCACTTGGACCGACGGCTATGGTGCAATATGTTGATCTTTGGCATCGCGTTCGCCACGTTGACCTCTCGAATGAGCCAGATGTGCTCAGATGGCACTGGACCACCTCCGACACCTACTCAGCAAGATCATGCTACAAGGCCCTCTTCATAGGCACCTGCGAGGACCCCCACTGGAAGCTCACATGGCGACCGTGGGCACCGCTGCGCGTCAAGTTATTTCTCTGGCTTGCTCTTCAAGACCGATCTTGGATCATTGATTATGCGGCGGGCATGGCCTACCACATGACGCGACCTGTGTTCTATGCAATCAGGATTCGGAGACCATGCAACACCTACTGACTGGATGCCCTTTCTTCAAACAGATATGGCATGAGATCCTCAGCCGGGTGAGAGCCTCGGTGGACATACCCAATCCCGACACACCCTTCCATACTTGGTGGAATACTTCGACTGGCAACACCATCGCCCAGATGAGGAATGGCCTTTCAACCCTCGTCATACTGACCGTTTGTCGCTTGTGGAAACACCGCAATGGTTGCATCTTCTACGGCAACCGGCCATCGATATCCCTCCTCTCCGCCAGCATCAAAGACGAGGCACACCTTTGGGCAAGGGCAGGTGCCATTGGGTAACAAAACATCATCCCTGGCGCGTAGTTAGCCAACTTTCCTAGGGGTTGAGCAACCCCACACTCTGTTCTGCTCCAACGCTTTCATTCATGCCACATGCGTACATGGCCTTGTAAGCGGTTGTAATCTCATGCTAAAACTCTCTTCTCCTATCAATGAAAAGATATGCATCTTGCATATTCGCAAAAAAACCAAAGAAACTTATAAATAAGAAGTCTTTGCGAAGGAATTTTTTTCTTGAAAAGTAGGATTACCCCGACCTCTGCATCAAAATGGCAACGTAGCTCGATACAAGTTCGCAAATTGAGCTGAAATAAAATAAAAGCCACAATCAGCAATAGGACAAGATGACTATACATCTATCCTATTGTTGGACCGCATTCAAACCGGCTGTAGGTATCCTGTGGTATCGTCTCAATGGTTACACTCATAAGCCATATGCTCCTTGTATTCTACACGGCTAAGTAACGACTATGTATGAATCTAGCCAGTTGCCCGATTGATGACCAACAAAAAATTTGTGATGTTTTGTTTGTTCAAAGTAGAGTCATCTTGACAATTTGATATAGCCCAAAGTAATGCATACAGTCCAACTCGAATATGCGCCGCTGTTTTGGGCTCTACCCCATTTAGCCAAGTCCCCAATAAAGTGTCAATGCTATTAGGAGGACCGACATTAACGGCCACATGTATTGTACGCCACAGTAAGTTGGCTAGTGGGCATTTGAGAAAAAGATGTTGGGTGGATTCATCTTGATCACAGAAACAACAATGTTTACTACCCTCCCAACTATGCTCTACCAAGTTGTCTTTAGTCAAAATCAATTCCTTGTGAACAAACCACATAAAGACCTTTATTTTTAAATGCACTTTAATTTTCCAAATGTGAAGCGACTTTGGGATTGGACCAATGTTTATGAAATCTATATACATATATCTCACGGAGAATACCCGTGACACCAAAAGTTTCCAGTGTAGTGTATCCGGCTCATCAAAAAGGTTAACATCCATCAACCTAGGCACAAGATGTAGCCATCTATCGCATTGTTTCCCCACTAGGGATCTCCTGAACTGGATGTTTAAGGGAACTGATCCTAGTAGTGTACTTACGAAAGCGTCCTTACATTGTACAATATAAGGGTTGGATATTGTATGGCCAGTGGCCTCTCACCTAGCCATGTATCTTCCCAAAACCTAGTAGTATTATTGTTCCCTACAAAGAATTTGGTCCTATTGAAAAATGCAACCTTTGTTCGCATTAACCCCTTACAAAAAGGTGAATCATTCGGCTACGCCATTACTTATGCGAGGGTCTTGGATTGCAAATACTTCTTACACAATAACTGTATCCACACACCCTCCTCCTTTACCAATAGGCTGTATAGCCATTTACTGAGCAGGCATATGTTCTTTGCCTCAAGGTTTTCTATCCCTAAACCCCCTTGGTCCTTCAGCCTACAAATTATATCCCACTTGGCCAACTTTGTACTTGGATTTAGTCTCATCGCTTTGCGTAAAAAACATGATTAATAAAGTCCAACCTTTTTCGTACTTCTCATTACTTCAAAGAAGGACAATAGGAACATCGACATACTTGTAAGCACGAAATTTATCTGAACTAGCCTACCTCCATAAGACATACCCTTGCCCTTCCCACAGCTTAGTTTCTTCTCAAATCGATCATCTATGCACTTCCATTCTTTGTTGGTTAGTTTTCGGTGATGAATTGGGATTCTCAGATAACTAAACGGAAGAGACCCCAACTGCATGCAAACAAATGTCTATAATTTTCCTATTCTTCCTTGGTGCGCCCAAAACATAATAGTTCGCTCTTGTTAAAATTGATCTGCAAACCTGACAGTTGTTCGAAAAGACACAAAACTAGTTTCACATTTGTAGCCTTCGCCAAATCATGTTCGATGAAAATAATTGTATCATCTGCGTATTTTAGTTTGGACACCCCCACCGTCTACACAATGAGGGATGAGCCCACCCACCTGACCGTCCTCTTTGGCTCGACCAATGAGAACCGCCAACATATCAGCCAACAATATTAAATAGGTAGGAGACATCTGATCCCAATGCCATAGTCCCTTTTGCTTATGGAAATAATGAGATATGTCATCATGTACCTTGATCCCTATGCTGCCTTTTTGTAGAAAGGATTCGACCTGCTTCCTCCAAGCCGCATCAAAACCCTTCATACGCAAAGCCTGCTGCAAAAATGGCCATTTAAATATATCATATGCCTTCTCGAAGTCCACTTTGAAGACAACTCCATCTAGTTTGGCATGAATTTCATGTAAGGTTTCATGTAGAACAACAACACCCTCCAGGATAAGTTGTCCCGGTATAAAAAGTCGTAAATGCAGTCGGGTGCACCACAAGATGTGCAATCTGTGTGAGATGATTAGTACCAACTTTTGAAAATATCTGAAAGCTCACATTAAGCAGACGCATTGGTCTGGAATACTGTAGTGACCTGACCCAAATGGATCGGAGTCTCTGTGCTTAAGGGCCATCCCTGGATCAGTATGCTAGCACACACAGTACTTAACGAAAAATAATAGAGTTCTGTCACACATTTTATTACATCGAGGTCCTCAAAAGGGTATTTATTACATAAATATGGTTGAAGGCCATCTAAATAAAATAACCGCGGAAGCATCGAAGGTAGATGAGACCATCAAACTCCATGGCAAATGCAAAGTGCGGACAACGACCTATCGCACCTTAATCCTCATCGGAAAACTACGCAGCGTGTGACTTTGCGGCCGTGTAGGTTAGCACATGGAATATGCTGGCAAAGTGACACTATAGAATAATAATGAAATTTCTACCTCTATATGCAATATGGCTGGTGGAGGCTGTAAGTTTATTTTTGCGTAAAGCTAATTTTTCCCTACATGAAAATTATTTAAATTATTACTACAAAGTTTATGTCGTTATTGAGATGGTTCCTCCAACTCAAACCAAAACCCAAGTTATTAATAGCCCAATTCATTAATTAAAATATGGTGATGAGATCACTCAATAATTCCACTTCTAGACGCTCAAATTGTCCATAACCTGGGACACAGCTAATCATGATTAGTTTTTACACTTTGCATGGTTTTGCGCACTTTCCCCACAAGACTCGACCACCTCCATGATCGGAAGATCGAAACAAAGTCTTTCAGTATGTGTTCCTCTTAACCCTGGATAGGCCGATACACCTACATTCCCCTACATCTGCTAGCCTATGATAGAGGCGAAGGTGCCCTGTCTTTCGATGAGATGGTAACTAATGCTTTGGAGGAAGTCGACTTTGACGATCGAACTACGAACATGCGAAGACATCGTCCCTTAGCAATCGCTAAACCAACTTTGAGAGTTTATTAACCATGCTAGCATGATCAATCTGACCATGAAGGTGTGTTTCCTGTAGGCTAATGAAGAACAAGTAAGAAACTGAGATTGCAATCTGGATATCGCGAATTTAAGAGGAAATCTTTATTGATCAAAGTGGGGTTCTGTGAAGTCTTTGTCTGGTCGTTGAACACAAACGAAGTATGCGAGTTGCAGCTATGGAGAACTTTAATCTAAAGAAAACCCAAAGTCTAAACGGTGCCTTAAGGGATGTATTTGTAGGGGGGAAGAGAGGGAATTTTGTCCCCCCTTTTTTTTTCTCTGCCAGGAACCAGATTTGAACTGGTGACACGAGGATTTTCAGTCCAAGGTGGGACTAAAACACCTCCTGAGTCGTTTCCCCTTACGAACTCTAAAAGACAGCCCATAAGTAGTATTTAAAAATTACATGAGTCTGGCCCAAAAATAAGGTGGCGCATCACCTATATTAAGTTATGGACCAAACTTATGAAAGGCTATCTTGTATTTTCGTCCATGTCCATCATGGTGGCTCCAAAGTGATGAAAACTCCACTATAAACTTTGTTCTTGCTCCCCTTGCGCGCGCCATCTTCTCCTTGCTTGATCATGCTCCAATGTTCATCGTTCTTGTCCATGCTTGGCCCTTCATTTATAAGCAAAAAAATGTATCCAATTTAGGCAGCATCATATTCTCATGAACATTAAAATCATTACCAAGAAATGATAGTACCTGGTAATTTAATTGGCGCACGCGAGCTCTAGTAATATGTCCAGTATATGTAGCAGTAGGGGTTGCAGGTATAAATTTTTTAGTGATGTCCTCATCATCCCCCCTTCTTGCATTGGAGTCGTCCTCGATGGAAGCTCTTCTTCCTCACCCAAGTAAGGCTTCAAATCTGCAATGTTAAAAGTGGGACTAAGCCCAAAATTTGCAGGTAGCTCAAGTTTATATGCATTATCATTTGTTTTCTCTAACACCTTAAAAGGACCACCAGCACATGGCATTAGCTTTAACTTGCGCAAATCCGGAAACCTATCCTTACGCAAATGTAACCAAACAAGACCTCCAAGTGCAAAGGCAACACGTTTTCTACCCTTATCTCCAACAAGTTTATATTTAGCATTCATGCGCTCAATATTTTCCTTAGTTAACTCATGCATTTTTAAGATCAATTCAACACATTGTTTAGCATCAAAATTAACCTTCTCCGAAGATGGAAGAGGCAACAAATCAATGGGTGCATGATGTAGGAAACCCTACACAATCTCAAAAGGACACATCTTAGTAGTAGAATGCAATGAACGATTATAAGCATATTCAATATGAGGTAAGTATTATTCCCACATTTTAAGGTTATGCTTCAAAATAGCCCTAAGCATAGTAAACAAAGTTCTATTGGCTACTTCAGTTTGTCCGTCAGTTTGGGGGTGACATGTAGTACTAAAAAGCAATTTAGTCCCCAACTTAGCCCATAAACATCTCCAAAAGTGGCTAGGACATTTAGTGTCACGATCTGAAACAATTGTACTTGGCACACCATGCAAGCTAATTATTTCATGAAAGAACAAATCATCAACATTAGTAGCATCATCACTTTTGTGACATGGTATAAAGTGTGCTATTTTCGAGAATCTATCCACGACAACAAATATGCTATCCCTTCCCTTCTCTGTTCTAGGTAAACCAAAAACAAAGTACGTAGATATATCCTCCCATGGAACACTAGGTATAGGCAAAGGCATATATAAACCATGAGGATTGAGTCGTGACTTAACTTTTTGACATGTAGTGCAGCGAGTAACAAAACAATCAACATCCCGTCTCATCTATGGCCAAAAGAAATGTGTAGAAAGTACATCCTCCATCTTCTTCACGCCAAAGTGTCCCACTAATCCTCCTCCATGCGCCTCCTGCAACAACAAAAGACGAACGGAGCTAGCTGGAATGCATAGCTTGTTAGCACGGAACACAAATCCATCATTGATGATGAACTTGTTCCATGTTCTCCCTTCTTTACAATTGTACAACACAACTTTAAATTCAACATCATGCACATATTGATCTTTGATGGTCTCCAAACCAAATATTTTAAAGTCAAGTTGTGGAAGCATAGTATAACGATGAGACAATGCATCAAGAATAACATTTTCTTTGCCCTTCTTGTGTTTGATGACATAAGGAAAGTCTCAATGAATTCAACCCATTTAGCATGTCTACGATTCAGTTTTGCTTGACTTTTAATGTGTTTCAAACATTCATGATCAGAATGTGTAACAAATTCTTTGGGCTATAAATAATATTGCCATGTTTCCAAAGCCCGAACAAGAGCATATAATTCCTTATCATAAGTAGAATAATTCAGACTAGGCCCACTCATTTTTTAGAAAAGAATGCAACATGTTTACCATCTTGTAATAACACACCTCCTAAACCAATTCCACTAGCATCACATTCAAGCTCAAAAGTCTTATTAAAATCAGGAAGTTGGAGTAATGGAGCATGTGTTAACTTATCTTTCAATACCGTGAAGGCTTCTTCCATGCGATTACCCGGACAAAAGGCACATCCTTCTTTGTAAGCTCATTGAGAGGTGTAACAATGGTGCTGAAATCTCTCGCAAAACGCCTATAGAAACCAGCGAGTCCGAGAAAACTCCTCACTTGTGTGACTGTTTTGGGCTCCGGCCAACTCTCAATAGCTTCAATCTTGGCTTTATCAACTTCAACTCCCTGTGGAGTAACAATATAGCCAAGAAAAGACAATCGGTCGATGCACTTCCCAATGTTACCAAACAAACGTGCATCATAGAGCAATACAAATATCACGTAAATGATCCGAATGTTCCTCCAGGGATCTACTATAAATTAGTATATCATCAAAGTACACTACCACAAATCGTCCAATGAAAGCACAAAAAACTTCATTCATTAATCTCATGAAAGTGGTAGGTGCATTAGTTAACCCAAAAGGAATGACTAACCACTCATATAAGCCAAACTTAGTTTTAAATGTTGTTTTCCATTCATCTCCCAATTTCATACGAATTTGATGGTATCCACTACGCAAATCAACTTTGGAGAATATTGTAGATCCACTTAACTCATCAAGCATATGATCTAGCCTAGGAATAGGATGACGATAATGAATAGTAATATTATTATCGGATCTACAATCGACACACATATGCGATGTACCATCCTTTTTTGGCACTAGAATAATAGGGACAACACAAGGACTAAGGGATTCACGTATATAACCTTTGTTGAGCAGCTCCTATACTTGGCGCATAATCTCATTCATCTCCTCTAGATTGGTATGGTATGGCGCACGGTTGGGCAGTGATGCTCTGGGAATTAAGTCAATCTGATGCTCAATCCCTCGAATAGGTGGTAATCCCGGTGACACGTCTTATGGAAACACGCCAGCGAACTCCTGCAAAATGTTAATGTCAGTAGGAGGCAAAGAGGAGGGCATGTCCTCGAATGAAAAATAATGCCTCTTTGCATACAAAAGTACAACAAATAGATTTCCTAAAATCTAGATCATCAATATCATATTTGGTGGAAAGTAAACATCGGCTTTTCAATTTAATTTCAGAGGCAACATGAGATGATGGTTTGTTATTAGGTTTCATTTGTTGCTCAAATTCTTTTGACACAATCTGATTTTCACTCTTGTTTTGCTCTTGTTTTGCTTTACTAGCTCTAGTAAGATCATCTTTCAAAATGTGTTCAGGAGACAGAGGAAGCAAAGTAATATGTTTATCCTTTTGAACAAGAGTAGACTAATTGTTTCTACCATGGTGTACAATTTTTTATCGAATTTCAATGGCCTACTAAGTAATAAGGAGCATGCTTGCATGGGTACCACATCACAATCAACATAATCAGCATATGTTGCGATACTAAAATGCACACGAACAATACGTGTTACCTTAACCTTGCTGTTGTTGTTGAACCATTGTATGTGGTAAGGATGAGGATGTGGTCTGGTGGTGAGAGACAACTTGTCCACCATCTCCATGCTAGCCAAGTTGTTGCAACTGCCTCCATCAATGATTACAGGACATAAGTTCCTCCACAACTCCCTTTGTATGAAACAAATTGTGCCTCTGATTTTGCCCAGCTTGTGTTACCTGCACACACAAAACACGTTGAGCAACTAAACTTTCATACCTGCCAGCGTCTTCAGCAGCCATGTATTGCGTCTCTTGTTCTGAATCATCTCCACCCTGCTTTTCACTAGCAATATGAGCCAAAGTCTCCTCATCACAGTCAGTAGCAGATTCATACCTACCACCCTCAGTAACAATCATCACATGCCGAGATGGAGATTTGCTCGCATAGTGACCCCCACCCTTGCAACTACGACATATAACTTCATGTGTTTGCCCCGTTGATGCCATGGATGAAGAAGGGATTTGAGCGGGACCAGAAGGTGTGCTCTTGGCGGAAGGTAGTGGTGGTGTCTGTTTTCTTGTATCTCGATTGGAGTTGTCATATGAAGTAGGCAGTGCCGCAACAGGACGTGTAGAAGTAGAAGATGCATGTGGCGTCCATGATGAAGGTAAATCACTGCAAAAAATTAGTTCGCGCCAATGCTGCCGATCCACACTTCATGTTCAACTTTGCAAGCAAGATGGAATAAATGAGTGATATTATTATACTCCTTATACTCTAAAATTGTCTGAATCTCTCTATTTAATCCACCCATAAAACATGCAAGCATAGCTTCATTATCCTCAACAATACCACATCTAATCATGCCAGTTTGCAATTCCTGATAACATTCATGTACATAATTTTTTTCCTTGTCTTAAACACTGTAATTTTTGGAGTAATTCACATTGATAATATGGTGGAACCAACAAGTATGCATGGCAATTTTCAAAGCAGCCCAAGTAGTAGGAATATTACCATGATATAATCTACAATGTTTAGACAACCAAACACATGCAAAACTAGTGAATGCACAAACAATAGCAACAACACGTCTATCCTCGGGATATTGTAAGCATGTAAAATGTTGTTCAGTTTCTAACTCCCAAGGAAGATAAACATCAGGAATGTATCTACGCTCAAATGGCAAAATATTCAACTTTAGTTTAGGGATGTGGTCATGATCTCGTACCTGAGGTGGTGGTGCAGCCCTACCATTGCGATTATTTTCATGTGGATGGCCTGGTGGTGGTGCTAGTGGTTGCACAAAGTTCTGATTTTGATCAACCTCATCCTTGTAATCGCCATCATAATCATCCTCCTCAGTAGCAGCTAGAGCCACAGAAGCATCAAAAGTAGGTGCAACGGCACCAAAAGTTTGGCTAGGCTCAAGGGGAACGAGCATTGCTTGTCCCACTTGATTTGCTTGATATGTGGGACTGGGAAGGCTTAATATATGGTAGCAAAAAGGTTGTTGTTGTTGTTGTTGTTGTTTGGATAGAGCGATTCCCAAGAACAACATAGATGATATGTGGGACTGGGAAGGCTTAATATATGGCAGTAAAAAGGTTAGCAATAATCAAGTCAGAGATGCAAAGTTGAGTAAACGCTCAGTGACTGTACTGTGTTGGTCCTAGGCTAGACCGAGCTAGAGACGCGAGCCTAGAACACTAACAAAATCACGGCGCCGCACGTAAACAAGGGAGGAGCACACTCTAAATCTCTTTTTTCTCCCTTTTTCACTTTTTTTCTCTCTTCTTTTGCTCTGCAACAATTTTTTTTCAAAAAAGTCTACCAATGGTCCAAAAATTACCTAGCCAGAATTTTTCAAACTTTGTTTTTTTGAGTTTGGAACCATTTTTCTTCTACGGGTGGCACGGAAGTTGGGGAGTACGTCCAACATGGTCACGACATTTTTCAGACTTTGTTGTTGTAAGCTCGGATAGAGCGATTTCTAGGAACAGTGTAGATGATATGTGGGACTGGGAAGGCTTAATATATGGTAGCAAAAAGGTTAGCAATAATCAAGTCAGAGATGCAAAGTTGAGTAAACACTGAACTACTGTACTGTGTTGGTCCTAGGCTAGACCGAGCTAGAGACGCGAGCCTATAACACTAACAAAATCACGGCGCTGCACGTAAACAAGGGAGGATCACACTCTGAATCTGTTTTTTCTCCTTTTTCACTTTTTTCTCTCTTTTTTGCTCCGCAACAATTTTTTTCCGAAAAAGTCTACCAATGGTCTAAAAATTGCCTAGCCAGAATCTTTTAGACTTAGTTTTTTTGAGTTTGGAACCATTTTTCTTCTAAGTGTGGCACGGAAGTTGGGGAGTACGTCCAACGTGGTCACGACATTTTGTTGTTGGTTGTTGTTGTTGTTGTTGTTGTTGTTGTTGTTGTTGTTGTTGTTATTGGTTGTTGTTGTTGTTGTTGTTGTTGTTGTTGTTGAGCGATTTCCAGGAACAACATAGATGATATGTGGGACTGGGAAGGCTTAATATATGGTAGCAAAAAGGTTAGCAATAATCAAGTCAGAGATGCAAAGTTGAGTAAACGTTGAAGCTTGGATAGGGCGATTTCCAGGAACAACGTAGATGATATGTGGGACTGGGAAGGCTTAATATATGGTAGCAAAAAGGTTAGCAATAATCAAGTCAGAGATGCAAAGTTGAGTAAACGCTCAACAACTGTACTGTGTTGGTCCTAGGCTAGACCGAGCTAGAGACGCGAGCCTAGAACACTAACAAAATCACAGCGCTGCACGTAAACAAGGGACGAGCACACTCTGAATCTCTTTTTTCTCCCTTTTTCACTTTTCTCTCTCTTTTTTGCTCCGCAACAATTTTTTCGAAAAAGTCTACCAATGGTCTAAACATTGCCTAGCCAGAATTTTTCGGACTTAGTTTTTTTGAGTTTGGAACCATTTTTGTTCTATGGGTGGCACGGAAGTTGGGGAGTACGTCCAACGTGGTCATGGCATGGAGTATGGCATGATCTAGAAATCAAAAACAAAGAAACAAATACTGGACCGAACTAGGACTGGTGGCGGAGATGAATCTGGTGGAACATGGGCTGGTGGCGGATATATGTAGGGGCTGTGGAACACTGACTGGTAGCGAATCTGATGGAGGTGGACTCGCATTGGTGGTGAATATTTGTTGGAGTATATGGACTTGGATTGGCGACGGAGATGTGGTGGCGGTATATGGACTCGGATTGGCGGCAGATATGTGGTGGTGGTATATGGCAACAACGATGAAGATTGTGCGGCAGCGGCGTGACAAACTGTGAACAGAACTCGAAACTCTAAAGGACTATACGCTAAGACTAGCAACTCGATACAACGATGCAACATCAAACTCAACAAAGCAAAAGAATGAAGATATTAGGCAAAAGGCTCAGATTGGTTCGGATATGATGTACTAACCCAATTTTTTTGGATTTTTCGTGGACTATAGGTATGATCTAAACTACAAAAAAAAACTAGTAAAATCTCACCGAGCAACCTGAAAATATGATACCACTCGATTGAGGTGAAGGTGTCTCGTCATTCGATGAGATGGTAACTATCGTTTTGGAGGAACACTGGTACAACGAGCTGCTATAGAAACGGTTTTTAACCCCTTTCTGCAACGGCATTTTAAACCGTCACCTAGTGAGTGTGGGCGATAGGGGGCGGGGGTCCTTCCCACACAACCCAGAAACCGTCGGGGATAGGTAGTACGAATGCATACATTTGGCATAACTAAGCGTATGCGATGCGAGCATCTAACCCAATGTGATTCTTCACACAACTGTTTGTGATATATCAAATATTCCAAACGCTCCGTCTTTGCTACTCGTGTGTGTTGGCATTACCATTGCAGAAGCTATTATGTGGTGCAACGTTTACGATGCGCACTCCATCATAAACACTTCATGATTTCCAAGCGTGTGTGATCGGGAGACTATCACACACATTCACTTCTCCCGAACCATATGTGATATGTAATTAAGAAGATTACCTAATCATCGTACGAGTGTCAGATATGATTATGAAACATCAGACCGTCGTACCAGTGTTGTACAAGATAACTATTACACACGCTATTATGTGGTGCAACATTTACGATGCTTATGACATCCGAAACAGTTCATGATTGTAAACTGTGTATGATAAGCGAGTATCACAAACATTTAGTTTGCTCGCACCGTTTATTATATTGTCTGAGATCACACACGCTTCGTAAACGGCAAATGTGTGCATGGTCGCACATGTTTCCTCTCTGCAAACCGTGTTAGAAGTACATGTATATCACACACGTTTGTGCTTTACATACTGTGTGCGCCGTAACGACCTACAGAGCATATTTTGACCCTAATTAAATCGCTGCTATTTAAAATTGTACCAAATTTGAATTTGAAAGTTGGTGATAACTTTATTCATATCCATCAGGTTAAACAACCAATGCATTATTTTATTCACAGATACACATGTTCAAGAATTACATAAGCACCAAATAAAGAATGATGAACTAGGGTTGTATACTTGTACTATTAAACACGGTAAAGAAAGATGCAAAAGACATTCTGGTTGCTGAACAAGGTGAAGCAGAATGCCCGTATTGTGCTCTCCTCCATGCAAAAGGCACGCACGACTCAGTCCAACCCCTTGTGATGGCCGACTGCCCATCCTACACTGTCATCATGACTCATGAGGGCATCTAGATAATCATTGTGTTACGATAGAAATACTTTAACCTTTGCATGCCCACCAATCATGTAGTTTGAGAGGTAATCTTGAGTAAACTGCTTCAAGAACCAATGCAAAGGAAAAAGATTCAGACATTGTCATCTAACACAACTCATTATGGGCAGTAAAAAGAAGGCTGTAGAGTTATTACTTACCATGCTGCAGTTCACTATTCTCTTGGATAAAGTGTAAACAAATAGTTTAATTGCCATCTTGACATGTACCTAAAAGCACCAAGTTAACATTAGAAGCTAAACACCAATTGCAGTATGATGTAGAGTAACACTTCTCCTTCCCATTATATAAGATCTTATAGCATCCAATATATTCACGGCGTGGATGAATAAACATCTTATATTATGGGGCAGAGGGAGTTTATTACATTTGTACAAATATTAGCCAATTAACTGCAGTTAACTGCTGCTATGTTATTGGTGTTCTTGCTGCTCTTCTATGTATATCTAGACATCATGAGAACATTAAGGTAACACTCTTGGTTTGAGACTACGTTTGCCAAAGGTTGCCACATCTAAGGTTAGGTGTGTGTTTGGTCCAAGCCACATCTTAGGCAAGCAACACTGTGGTCCCACATCACATATACTCGAAAAGTTTGGCAAGATTCTCTTAGGCATGCCAACTTGTGGCTCTCATTTTGAAGAACTAACCCTTTGGCAAGTTTGGCAACATTGTATCGCAAAGTGTGGCATTCCTGGGCTTAGAACCAAACAACCCTTCGTTGTTGCTGTGTGGCCTACGATTTTATATTTAGTCATTCAGTACAATGCATCTTGCTATGTAGCCTCAGATACGTTAGATATGGCCGTCGTTAACCTACCGATAAATGAGTTATAGATATATTCAGTTAAATGTCCGAGTCAACGATTAATCCCTTATCAGACCCCGGCCTATATGGTACCAGCTACCGATATCCTGAACAGTGTGTATGTATAAGCCATGGGATGAAACTAACCTCAATGGTGAACAACATATGTTCCCATTATTGTCCTGTGTAAGTACATTTAAAGGCATGTTAAGCACAACAGGCTAAACATCAACCAAATATATCCATGGTAAAGAACATAATCTCCAAATGATAGCTTCATGGAAAAGGTTTAAGCACGCTAGTTAAGAAAAGCAACATGCCTAATATTTAAAAACAAGCAAACATAGTCATTCAAACTTGTATTGTGCAGGTCTAAGTACACTAGTTATTGTTAAATCAAATGGAAAGGCATGTTAAATACAAGCTATGGTCCTTTTTTACTCTGCATATAAGAATTGTGTGAAGTCATACTTCATAAAGTTTGACCATATTTATATGAAAAAATATCAACATCTACCATGCTAAAGTTATACAATATGAACATTTAAGTCATGACACGTCTACTAATATTGATTTCACATAATGTTGGTATTTTTTGTATAAAGTTGGTTAAACTTTATGAGGGTTGACTTTAGACAAATCTTATATGCGAACTAAAAAGGACCGGAGGGAGTACAACATGCCTAACAGCAACCAAAAATCATTCATAAAGTTATTGTTAAAATTGGTATTGATGGAATTGAACTGCACAGTTCATACTAGCACATATAGAACATCACATTGTGAATAACTGAAATAAACAAGGCATACTACGAACAACCAAAGATGGCAATTGAAATTGGACATATGCTAACTACAAACAACCGAACAACCAAAAATCATAGAAATAAACAAGGCGTAATGCAAACGACCAAATATAGCAATAAATACTGGACAGGTTCTCACTACGAAAGGCATTCAAGAAAACAAATCATGGGATTCCCCCCGTGAAGAGGCATGGCAAAATAAATCATGGGTTTCCTCACTTGTCACAGATTGGCTCCTCCTCGTGGGCACCGTCGATGAGGTCTGACTTGGTAGCTGAGGATCCCAAGCCGGCATCACAGAAAGTGTCCTTCGGAAGTGACAAAAGGGGCTCCATGGCAATGAAGGATGGCAAATTGTTGATAATGATCCGCAAGAGATTAGCGGCAGGGCCATCGATGAGATCGACGTCTGTCGAACCCGAGGGGTTGGGGGGGTGGGCAACTTAACCTGTGACATAGCCCATGTCAAGCCGTCGTCGTCAATGACCTCGATGTCGTAGCCGGCGTCCATGACATGCGAGCATACTCTAGCCCGCTGCTACCTCTTGAGCACTGCGTTGGTTTTCCCTTGAAGAGGAAAGGGTGATGCAGCAAAGTAGCGTAAGTATTTCCCTCAGTTTTTGAGAACCAAGGTATCAATCCAGTAGGAGGCTATGCGCAAGTCCCTCGTACCTACAGAAAACAAATAAATCCTTGCAATCAATGCGATAAGGGGTTGTCAATCCCTTCACGGTCACTTACGAGAGTGAGACCTGATAGATATGATAGGATAATATTTTTGGTATTTTTGTGATAAAGATGCAAAGTAAAATAAAGGCAAAGGAAAAAACTAAGAGTTGGAATATAAATATGATGAAGATAGACCCGGGGGCCACAGGTTTCACTAGTGGCTTCTCTCAAGAGCAGAAGTATTTTATGGTGGGTGAACGAATTACTGTTGAGCAATTGACAGAATTGAGCATAGTTATGAGAATATCTAGGTATTATCATGTATATAGGCATCACGTACGAGACAAGTAGATCGACTCCTGCCTACATCTACTACTATTACTCCACTCATCGACCGCTATCCAGCATGCATCTAGAATATTAAGTTCATGAAAACAGAGTAGCGCCTTAAGCAAGATGACATAGAGGGATAAATTCATGCAATATGATAAAAACCCCATCTTGTTATCCTCGATGGCAACAATACAATACGTGCCTTGCTGCCCCTCACACCGGAAAGGACACCGCAAGATTGAACCCAAAGCTAAGCACTTCTCCCATTGCAAGAAAGATCAATCTAGTAGGCCAAACCAAACTGATAATTCGAAGAGACTTGCAAATCATACATAAAAGAATTCAGAGAAGATTCAAATATTGTTCATAGATAATCTTGATCATAAACCCACAATTCATCGGTCTCAACAAACACACCGCAAAAACAAGATTACATCGAATAGATCTCCACGAGAGGGGAGAACATTGTATTGAGATCCAAAAAGAGAGAACAAGCCATCTAGATACTAACTATGGACCAAGGTCTGAGGTAAACTACTCACACTTCATCGGAGAGGCTATGGTGTTGATGTAGAAGCCCTCCGTGATGGATGCCCCTCCCATGAGCTCCGTAACAGGCCCCAAGATGGGATCTCGTGGGTACAGAAGGTTGCGGCGGTGGAATTAGGTTTTTGGCTCTGTTTCTGATCGTTTGGGGGTACGTAGGTATATATAGGAGGAAGGAGTACGTCGGTGGAGCAACAGGGGGCCCACGAGGGTGGAGGGCGCGCCCTGGGGGGGTGGGCGCGCCCCCTACCTCGTGGCCTCCTCTTTTGTTTCTTGACGTAGGGTCCAAGTCTCCTGGATCATATTCTTCCTAAAAATCACATTCCTGAAGGTTTCATTCCGTTTGGACTCCGCTTGATATTCCTTTTCTGCGAAACTCTATGATAGGCAAAAACAACAATTACAGGCTGGGCCTTCGTTAATAGGTTAGTCCCAAAAATAATATAAAAGTGAATAATAAAGCCCAATAATGTCCAAAACAGTAGATAATATAGCATGGAGCAATCAAAAATTATAGATACGTTGGAGACGTATCAAGCATCCTGTCACGCCCAATATGCGACCCTATCCAAAAGGAACTCGACGGTCCCACCAAGGATAGACCCGCATATTGAAACGCTTTTGCAAGGTGGATATCATTACATCAACATTACATAATAGATGGGGATACATACATAAGGCACAAATGCCACAAGAATACATCAACATCATATACAAGATCAACATCCGACTACGGATGAAACATAAACAAGCCCAAACGACATCCACCACTAGCCCAGGCCGACACAGAACCTATCCCCTGACCGAAGAAGAAGCAGAAGAAGAACTCCAACACAAGCAAATATCGCTCTCACGTCATGATCATCGCAAACCTGTACCTGCAACTGGTGGTGTAGTAATCTGTGAGCCACGAGGACGCAGCAATCCCATTACCATGGGTATCAAGACTAGCAAAGCTTAAAGGGAAAAGAAGGGGGTAAAGTGGTGAGGTTGCAGCAGCGACTAAGCATATATGGTGGCTAACATACGCAAATGAGAGCGGGAAGAGAAACAAAGGAACGGTCGTCAAACTAGTAATGATCAAGAAGTGATCCTGAACTCCTACTTACGTCAGACATAACCCAGAAACCGTGTTCTCCTCTCGATCAATCCCGAAAAGAGACACTCACGGTTACGCACACGGTTGGTGTATTTTAATTAAGATCAACTTCGGGTTTTCTACAACCGACATTAACAAATTCCCATCTGCCACATAACCGCTGAGCACGGCTTTCAAAGTTCAAACCCTGCAGGGGTGTCCCAACAGCCCATGATAAGCTCTCGCGATCAACGAAGGATATTCCTTCTCCCCGGAAGACCCGATCAGTCTCGTAATCCCGGCTACAAGACATTTCGACAAAGAATAAAACAAGACCAAAGAAGCCGCCCGGATGTGCCGACAAATCCTGATAGAGTCGCACGTACCTCGGTCTCGTGGCACACCGGATAAGTCAAGCTACGAGTAAAACCAATCCTCGAGTTGCCCGTGGTGGCCCTGGTTGCTCGGTTCGGACCAACACTCGAAGGAGCACGGCCCGGGGCTAAAATAAAGATGACCCTTGGGCTCCGAAACCCAAGGGAAAAAGGGTATAGGTGAGGCAAATGGTAAAACCAATGTTGGGCCTTCTTTGGAAAAGTCTTATTCAAAGCGAATCGTCAAGGGGGTCCCATAAATCACCCGACCGCGTTAGGGACGCAAAAATCCGGGAACATAATACCGATATGACGGAAACTAGGGCGGCAAGAGTGGAACAAAACACTGCATAAGGCCGAGCCTTCCACCCTTTACCAAATATATAGATGCATTAATTAAATAAGATATATTGTGATATCCCAACCAAAGAAACATGTTCCGACAAGGAACAACATCTCCATGTTCCAACAAGGAACAAACTTCATCTTCACCTGCAACTAACAACGCTATAAGAGGGCTGAGCAAAGCGGTAACATAGCCAAACTACGGGTTGCTAGGAAGGGTGACAAAGGTTAGAGGTCGACATGGCAATTTGGGATGGCTTGAGCAAAGAAGTGATAGGTATCACAAAGATAGCGAAAGAACGAAGCAACTAGCATAGCAATGATAGTAGTGAGATCCAGGGTAGCGGTCATCTTGCCTGAAATCCCGCAAGGAAGAAGAACGAGTCCATGAAGAAGATGAAGCCACGAAAGACGAACCAAGCGGAGACGAATCTAATCCTCGCGATCGCAACGAAACAGGAACTAACAAGAAGAAGCACACAACATAGTAAACACACCACACATGAACAAGACATGATGCACAACAAGCATGATGCATGACAAATCTAGATGAAGCTAGTCATGGTAAGAGATGATGCAAACAAGAGCAACACATCAAAGCAAGTTTAAATGAGACCGGGAACAACATAGAACAATTCCGGTAAGTCCTCATATGCAAATTTCGAAATTGGTCCAGATCTGAATAAACCTTATGTTCAAGTTGTTAAACAGCAAGTTAAGATGCACCACGATGATCTACACGAAATTCTAGTCAAGTTACATATAAAGTTCCTTTAATTCGGAGCTACGGCCTAGAAGATATGAGCTAAACAAGATAAACATGGCATTGATGCAAAATGCATACAAACATCAAGCAAACACCTCAAAACATGGATGCAGAATGATAATATGAAGCTACATGAAAAATCAAGCAAGTTTCATATAGAGCACACTCAAAACGGAGCAACGGTTCAACACATACACACTATACAAGTCAAGACAACAAACTGTCCATAACAGCAAGTAGGCATATTGCAAGCATCAAAACAATATGCTACAGGACCTCAACATAATAACAAAAGTCATGGACATGATCTACAGGTAAAGCATTACAAAACATGAACACTGAGCTATCTCCAGAAACAAGTAGAACATGCTCAAAATGACATGGCAAGATTGCAAATAATAACAGTTCCAGACTTTGCAGAAAATAACATCAGGTTGCAATGTTTAGAGCTATCAAAAAACATGCTACAAGAACTTAACATGGCAAACAAAGGCATGGCATGAATCTACTAATAGCATAGAACAAAAGTCCTTTAGTGACCATGAGCCAAAAAGGATCAGAAAATATGATGGCACCCATGTAAACATGGCAAGTTATATTACAGATTCAAACATGGCAGGAACAACAATGAGTAGGCACGTTGGTGAGCTTGAACCACTCACCACAGAGCTATACATGGAATGGCAAGGTAAACAACAAAAGAAGACATGGCATAGAAGCTATACATGGCAAGAACAACATCATAGCATATACGGATCAATAACAACAACCTTGGCAAAATTGAATAACATGTAAACAATCTGCCAGGAACATTTTATAGCAAAAGTAGAGCTCGATTGACTCAAGCTATGGCACTCCATAATTGCAAAAAAGGGCATGGATGGATAGAGAAATACATATAGAACAAAACCTCCTTACTGAAGTAACTCAAAATATGCATGGATCTCTCGGTAGCATCAAGTTAACATGGCATAAAAATATAACAGAATCTGCCAGGAAAAACAACAATAGCAAGTACCCTACTTAACAAGCTTGATGCACTCACTACACAACTCACAAAAATACATGGCAAGCACCCTGGAAAGATGGCATGGCATATGACAAAACACATGTAGGACTCAAATTCATAGAATGCACACATCAATCATGGCAAAAATGACAGAAGTGCAAGTTCTGTTAAGAAACAGAAACTAACATCACATAGCACTCTTCCAACAGCATTTAGGGCATCAAGATGAGCTCAAATGAAAATGATGCAATGATACGAAATGATCTACTATTCCAGGCGAACATTTTGACATATTATACGCGCAAAACGGAGCTACGGATGCAGAGTTACGATGCGATGAAAATGCAAGAAAATAATCACAAACTCGGGGACTTGGTGGAATTTAGAGGGAGAAGTCAACCTACGGAAATCGAGGATCGTCGGGAGATCCGGAAATGGCGGGATGGCCGGAGGGGGGGCGCCGAGCACGGGGAGCCGGATCCGCCGCCCTCACCGGATCTGCGCCGGGCGGGGCGATCGCGAGCAAGCGGCGGGCGGGGTTTTGGGGCCTGCCGGGCGAAGGGCGGCCGGGCGGCTATGGCGGGCGGGCGACCGGAGGCGAGGCGCGCTGCCCCGTGGCGGAGGGCGGCGGCACGCCGAGCGAGGAGGTGGAGGGCGCGGCGAGAGGCGGCCGGCGGCACGCCGAGGGAGGCGGAGGGCGCGGCGAGAGGGCTGACCGGCCGGGCGGCGGGTCGCTGGCGGGCGGCTGGCGCTGGGCGGCGCTGGCCCGGAGGCGACGGCGCGGGCGCGCTGGTCGGCGGCGGCGGCCGACTGGCCGTGAGGGCCGCGGGCTCGGGCGGGCCCGCGATGGAGGCGCCGGTGGAGACGGGCGGCGGTGACACGTGGCGAGGCCGGGTTGGCCGAGCGGCGGGCGCGCTGGTTTGTCCGGACGGCGGCGGACATGTCCGCGCCAAGCAGAGTGAGGCGGATCTAGGGTTAGGGGCGAATTCATCCATGAAAAATTCAAGGTGCACATATTTATAGGTAGAGGGAGCTAGGAGACTCCAAATGAGGTGCGGTTTTCGGCCACGCGATCGTGATCGAACGACCGAGAGCATGGAGGGGAGTTTGCTGGGTTTTGGGCCACTTAGAAAGGGGAGTTGGGCTGCAACAAAGAGGGCTTCATGTTACCTTGCTAACTGTTGGAGTACCAAACGACCTCCAAATTATCCGAAACTTGACAGGCGGTCTACCGATGGTATACCAAGGCCGCTTGACAAACCTCGGGCCATTCCGAGAACGTTTAATACCCGCACAACGAAAAGAGGTAAAAGGGGCTCCGGGAGACATAGGAGTGCCGGATTGCAAAACGGACAACGGGGAAAATGCTCGGATGCATGAGACGAACACGTATGCAAAATGAAATGCACATGATGACATGGCAAAGTGCAACACGCAAGCAAATGACATGGCAACGACTACGAATAACTGACGGACACCTGGCGCATCGAATCCGGGGCGTTACAACACTCCTCCACTAACAAGAGATCTCGGCCCCGAGATCTTAGGACCGAGACGGAAGGGAAAAGGATGAGGTGAAACAAGAAATCAAGAGAAGAAGCAAAGAATCGAGAGCACTCGAGAAAAAGAGGAACGACGAGAAAGACGAGAAACAAAAGCTCACCGAATCGGATAGACTATGAAATCACTCAAAGTTAGAATGAGAAAAGAAACGAATAAGACCGAAAGGATTTAGGCAAGACTCCGGTTAAAAATGGAAAGAATAGAACAAGAACTTGAGAGGATGGAATGATACTTGATGAAGACATGACAAAAAAAACCTCCGGAAAGAATTAAAAGAGTGGAATGAAATGAGCTTAGAAGGAAGGGTTGAACAAAGTTGTTGAGAAAATCAACAACGAAAAGAATAAGCTTGTTGTGGTCTTATGGACAACATCTCAGAAATTATGAGGTGATAACCGGCCGCAAACGGAAATGATTGAAAGGCTGAGAAGAACTAAGAAATACAAAACTCCACTTCAAAAGAATACGGAGAGTTAATTGCACTTCGAGACGCAAGAAGAAGGATACTTGAACTCCACCAATAAGAATCTTGATGAACTCTTGAAGAAATGAATTAAATCATGAAGAACCACCATTAAGAACTCCGGTAACAAAAAGGATGGTGAGATAGAATGAAGGAAGAAAGAATAAGATGAGCATTGCGATGATTTAGACGGAGGTTCCGGCGAGATGGTCGAGGAAATTGAACTCCGGAAAAGAAAAGATGAAAAACACTTGGAAATAGAATTTATTCATCGAGAACAAACTCCAAAGAAAAAGATTAATCACTTTGAGGAAAATAAGAATAAGATTTATTGTATGCTTATCCTTCATCAAATTAAATTGATGACAAGAAATGGATTTGGCATAATACTTACTCTCGTTGAAAAAGGATTAAGGGGAAACATCGCACAAAACTTGAGAAAGTCTTCATGAACCACCGTAGGATTGGAAAGAACGAATGAATTAATATGATAACCAAGGAAAAGAATCTTGAACGAGCCACCGTAAGAATTCGGAAATGACCGATTTAAAGAGAATTAATCACCGTGAATAATTAGAAGATCAAATATGATAGAGTTGATTTAGATTCAAAATAACAAATAGATCATGAGCTGATTAAAGAACACTTGAACGAAGCTCCTGGATAATATTGAGGCGAACGAAAGTGCACGGATATAGAATAATTGGTGAATGAATCTGAAAACTTAGAATGAAGAAATCTTCCAAAAGATGGCGTCGGATGATCGAGAGAAAGCAACTCCTGAAATGCTCCGGATGGATGAAAAGAATTGCACGACTAGAGACAATTTGATAGGATAACATCGAGCTAGCACCATAAATCTCCGGGGGAACGGACAAGATTTAAGAGAAACACTACTTCGGTCTTCAAGGACGACGATAAACACCACCAAAATTATTAAGATACTCCGGGAGAATGAAAAGCAAAGAGGTTGAGCCAACAATGAAATGATTTGAAATCAATCTTGAAGAGGCATCTGACTGATGAAATTCATACTTACGTCAAACTTCGAAAAGGATTTGAGAGTAACTCCGGGAAAATTAGAAGAGTCAGGTAAGATCCTGGGAAAAGCCCTGTGGGTTAGGGCCCACTAAAAGAAAAACACCGTGGAAAGGGTTGTTGAACAGATAGATGATGCACCGGAACAATTGAAATATTTGAATGAGGTGACAGCCTCGAATTAATTGGAACACCGACAAATCTCCTGAGATGACTTGCGCACTCCGGAAGGATAAACTGGCGAGAGGCGAACGAGCAAAGGGAAATATTTGAGCTGAGGGAAAGAATACGATCGACAACGAAAAACTTGAATTGAGTCCACCGGAAAAGAAAGAGATGAAGAATGACGAACAAGACGAGAATTCACCGTTGAAATAATTGGGGAAGATCAAGAGGCTCCACACGAATGGAAATGATGGTCGATTAAAACTCAAATCATGGAACTAATAGGGTGGGAGGGCGGGAAAACACAGGTAACTTGGAAGGGGAAATCGACGAATATCTTGAAGAGACAACACCGGTTGAAATCATTGAGGAAAGAAAGCAAAGACTTCGCGGGAGTAGGACGGATACTCGATTACGGACTCCGGTTCAGAAAAGAAGAAGGGAGGGCGGGTGGTAAAAACAAAGACAACTTCGGACGGGGAAAAACAACGACGTCGGAGGAAGAATTGAGGATTGAACTTGGCAAAGATGAAGATGGTCGAGTCGACTTGACGAGAAATTCACCGGATAAAAAGAGCTGAGGAACAACTACCGGAAAACCAACTGTGTGAACCTAAAGAAAAATTTGAAAGGGAAGAGAGGTAGTTCAAAACACCTGCGTCAAGATTCCTCACCAGAGCTGACGAAGAAGCGAGAGGAGTAAAAAGAATTCCTACTCCGATATAACTAGACTCGTAAAACAGTTTTATTCTAGACTCAACTCCGCCAAACTACACGATCAATCAAGGGGCTCCTAGGGTCGGTCGAGGCTCGACATTACCAACTTGTCACGCCCAATATGCGACCCTATCCAAAGGAACTCGACGGTCCCACCAAGGATAGACCCGCATATTGAAACGCTTTTGCAAGGTGGATATCATTACATCAACATTACATAATAGATGGGGATACATACATAAGGCACAAATGCCACAAGAATACATCAACATCATATACAAGATCAACATCCGACTACGGATGAAACATAAACAGAAGCCCAAACGACATCCACCCTGCTAGCCCAGGCTGCCGACCTGGAACCTATCCCCGATCAAGAAGAAGCGTAAGAAGAACTCCAACACAAGCAAATATCGCTCTCACGTCATGATCATCGCAAAACTCAGCAATCGCAATCGGTGGTGTAGTAATCAGGAGCCACGAGGACGCAGCAATCCTATTACCATGGGTATCAAGACTAGCAAAGCTTAAAGGAAAAGAAGGGGTAAAGTGGTGAGGTTGCAAGAGCGACTAAGCATATATGGTGGCTAACATACGCAAATGAGAGCGGGAAGAGAAACAAAGGAACGGTCGTCAAACTAGTAATGATCAAGAAGTGATCCTGAACTCCTACTTACGTCAGACATAACCCAGAAACCGTGTTCTCCTCTCGATCAATCCCGAAAAGAGACACTCACGATTACGCACACGGTTGGTGTATTTTAATTAAGATCAACTTCGGGTTTTCTACAACCGGACATTAACAAATTCCCATCTGCCACATAACCGCTGCACGGCTTTCGAAAGTTCAAACCCTGCAGGGTGTCCCAACTTAGCCCATGATAAGCTCTCGCGATCAACGAAGGATATTCCTTCTCCCGGAAGACCCGATCAGTCTCGTAATCCCGGCTACAAGACATTTCGACAAAGAATAAAACAAGACCAAAGAAGCCGCCCGGATGTGCCGACAAATCCTGATAGGAGTCGCACGTACCTCGGTCTCAGGCACACCGGATACGTCAAGCTACGAGTAAACCCAGGCCCCGAGTTTCCCCGTGGGGGCCCCGCTGGTTGCTCGGTTCGGACCAACACTCGAAGGAGCACCGCCCGGGGGGCTAAAATAAAGATGACCCTTGGGCTCCTAAACCCAAGGGAAAAAGGGTATAGGTGAGGCAAATGGTAAAACCAATGTTGGGCCTTGCTGGAAAAGTCTTATTCAAAGCGAACTGTCAAGGGGGTCCCATAAATCACCCGACCGCGTTAGGGACGCAAAAATCCGGGAACATAATACCGATATGACGGAAACTAGGGCGGCAAGAGTGGAACAAAACACTGTGCATAAGGCCGAGCCTTCCACCCTTTACCAAATATATAGATGCATTAATTAAATAAGATATATTGTGATATCCCAACCAAGAAACATGTTCCGACAAGGAACAACATCTCCATGTTCCAACAAGGAACAAACTTCATCTTCACCTGCAACTAACAACGCTATAAGAGGGGCTGAGCAAAGCGGTAACATAGCCAAACTACGGGTTGCTAGGAAGGGTGACAAAGGTTAGAGGCTGACATGGCAATTTGGGATGGCTTGAGCAGCAAGTGATAGGTATCACAGCATAGCGAAAGAACGAAGCAACTAGCATAGCAATGATAGTAGTGAGATCCAGGGTAGCGGTCATCTTGCCTGAAATCCCGCAAGGAAGAAGAACGAGTCCATGAAGAAGATGAAGCCACGAAGACGAACCAAGCGGAGACGAACGAATCCTCGCGATCGCAACGAAACAGGAACTAACAAGAAGAAGCACACAACATAGTAAACACACCACACATGAACAAGACATGATGCACAACAAGCATGATGCATGACAAATCTAGATGAAGCTAGTCATGGTAAGAGATGATGCAAACAAGAGCAACACATCAAAGCAAGTTTAAATGAGACCGGGAACAACATAGAACAATTCCTAGAAGTCCTCATATGCAAATTTCGAAATTGGTCCAGATCTGAATAAACCTTATGTTCAAGTTGTTAAACAGCAAGTTAAGATGCACCACGATGATCTACACGAAATTCTAGTCAAGTTACATATAAAGTTCCTTTAATTGAGCTACGCCTAGAAGATATGAGCTAAACAAGATAAACATGGCATTGATGCAAAATGCATACAAACATCAAGCAAACACCTCAAAACATGGATGCAGCATGATAATATGAAGCTACATGAAAAATCAAGCAAGTTTCATATAGAGCACACTCAAAACGGAGCAACGGTTCAACACATACACACTATACAAGTCAAGACAACAAACTGTCCATAACAGCAAGTAGGCATATTGCAAGCATCAAAACAATATGCTACAGGACCTCAACATAATAACAAAAGTCATGGACATGATCTACAGGTAAAGCATTACAAAACATGAACACTGAGCTATCTCCAGAAACAAGTAGAACATGCTCAAAATGACATGGCAAGATTGCAAATAATAACAGTTCCAGACTTTGCAGAAAATAACATCAGGTTGCAATGTTTAGAGCTATCAAAAACATGCTACAAGAACTTAACATGGCAAACAAAGGCATGGCATGAATCTACTAATAGCATAGAACAAAAGTCCTTTAGTGACCATGAGCCAAAAAGGATCAGAAAATATGATGGCACCCATGTAAACATGGCAAGTTATATTACAGATTCAAACATGGCAGGAACAACAATGAGTAGGCACGTTGGTGAGCTTGAACCACTCACCACAGAGCTATACATGGCATGGCAAGGTAAACAACAAAAGAAGACATGGCATAGAAGCTATACATGGCAAGAACAACATCATAGCATATACGGATCAATAACAACAACCTTGGCAAAATTGAATAACATGTAAACAATCTGCCAGGAACATTTTATAGCAAAAGTAGAGCTCGATTGACTCAAGCTATGGCACTCCATAATTGCAAAAAAGAGCATGGATGGATAGAGAAATACATATAGAACAAAACCTCCTTACTGAAGTAACTCAAAATATGCATGGATCTCTCGGTAG
Source organism: Aegilops bicornis (assembly GCA_021605145.1). NCBI lineage: Eukaryota > Viridiplantae > Streptophyta > Magnoliopsida > Poales > Poaceae > Aegilops > Aegilops bicornis. The sequence goes on from CM038674.1 coordinate 296,451,285, forward strand.
CATCAAGTTAACATGGCATAAAAATATAACAGAATCTGCCAGGAAAAACAACAATAGCAAGTACCCTACTTAACAAGCTTGATGCACTCACTACACAACTCACAAAAATAAATGGCAAGCACCCTGGAAAGATGGCATGGCATATGACAAAACACATGTAGGACTCAAATTCATAGAATGCACACATCAATCATGGCAAAAATGACAGAAGTGCAAGTTCTGTTAAGAAACAGAAACTAACATCACATAGCACTCTTCCAACAGCATTTAGGGCATCAAGATGAGCTCAAATGAAAATGATGCAATGATACGAAATGATCTACTATTCGAGGCGAACATTTTGACATATTATACGCGCAAAACGGAGCTACGGATGCAGAGTTACGATGCAACGAAAATGCAAGAAAATAATCACAAACTCGGGGACTTGGCGGAATTTAGAGGGGAGAAGTCAACCGCACGGAAATCGAGGATAGTCGGGGAGATCCGGAAATGGCGGGATGGCCGGAGGGGGGGCGCCGAGCACGGGGAGCCGGATCCGCCGCCTCACCGGATCTGGCGCCGGGTGGGGGCGACGGGCGAGCAAGGGCTGGGTTTGGGGCTCGGCCGAAAGGGCGCCGGCGGCGGTTATGGCGGCGGGCGACCGAGGCGAGGCGCGCCCCGTGGCGGAGGGCGGCGGGCACGCCAGCGAGGGAGGTGGAGGGCGCGGAGAGGGCGGCCGCCGGGCGGCACGCCGGCGAGGTGAGGCGAGGGCGTGAGAGGGCGGCCACGGGCGGGCGGCGGGTCGCTGGCGGGCGGGCGGCGGGCGGGCGCTGCCCGGAGGCAGACGGCGGCGGGCGCTGGTCGGCGGCGGCCGATCGGCCGAGGGCTGCTGGCCGGCGGGCCCGCGATGGAGGCGCGGTGGAGACGGCGGCGGTGACACGTGGCGAGGCCGGGTTGGCCGAGGGCGGCGGCGCGGGTTTGTCCGGACGGCGGCGGACATGTCCGGCGCGCAGAGGAGGTGGGATCTAGGGATAGGGGCGAATTCATCCGCGAAAAATTCGAAGGGGTGCACATATTTATAGGTAGAGGGAGCTAGGAGACTCCAAATGAGGTGCGGTTTTCGGCCACGCGATCGTGATCGAACGACCGAGAGCATGGAGGGGAGTTTGCTGGGTTTTGGGCCACTTAGAAAGGGAGTTGGGCTGCAACAAAAGAGGGCTTTGCGGTTACCCGGTTAACCGTTGGAGTACCAAACGACCTCCAAATTATCCGAAACTTGACAGGCGGTCTACCGATGGTATACCAAGGCCGCTTGACAAACCTCGGGCCATTCCGAGAACGTTTAATACCCGCACAACGAAAAGAGGTAAAAGGGGCTCCGGGAGACATAGGAGTGCCGGATTGCAAAACGGACAACGGGGAAAATGCTCGGATGCATGAGACGAACACGTATGCAAAATGAAATGCACATGATGACATGGCAAAGTGCAACACGCAAGCAAATGACATGGCAACGACTACGAATAACTGACGGACACCTGGCGCATCGAATCCGGGGCGTTACAACACTCCTCCACTAACAAGAGATCTCGTCCCGAGATCTTAGGACCGAGACGGAAGGGAAAAAGGATGAGGTGAAACAAGAAATCAAGAGAAGAAGCAAAGAATCGAGAGCACTCGAGAAAAAAGAGGAACGACGAGAAAGACGAGAAACAAAAGCTCACTGAATCGGATAGACTATGAAATCACTCAGGTTAGAATGAGAAAAGAAACGAATAAGACTGAAAGGATTTAGGCAGCACTCCGGTTAAAAATGGAAAGAATAGAACAAGAACTTGAGAGGATGGAATGATACTTGATGAAGACATGACAAAAAAAAACCTCCGGAAAGAATTAAAAGAGTGGAATGAAATGAGCTTAGAAGGAAGGGTTGAACAAAGTTGTTGAGAAAATCAACAACGAAAAGAATAAGCTTGTTGTGGTCTTATGGACAACATCTCGTAAATTATGAGGTGATAACCGGCCGCAAACGGAAATGATTGAAAGGCTGAGAAGAACTAAGAAATACAAAACTCCACTTCAAAAGAATACGGAGAGTTAATTGCACTTCGAGACGCAAGAAGAAGGATACTTGAACTCCACCAATAAGAATCTTGATGAACTCTTGAAGAAATGAATTAAATCATGAAGAACCACCATTAAGAACTCCGTAACAAAAAGGATGGTGAGATAGAATGAAGGAAGAAAGAATAAGATGAGCATTGCGATGATTTAGACGGAGGTTCGGCGAGATGGTCGAGGAAATTGAACTCCGAAAAGAAAAGATGAAAAACACTTGGAAATAGAATTTATTCATCGAGAACAAACTCCAAAGAAAAAGATTAATCACTTTGAGGAAAAATAAGAATAAGATTTATTGTATGCTTATCCTTCATCAAATTAAATTGATGACAAGAAATGGATTTGGCATAATACTTACTCGCTGAAAAAGGATTAAGGGAAACATCGCACAAAACTTGAGAAAGTCTTCATGAACCACCGGTAGGATTGGAAAGAACGAATGAATTAATATGATAACCAAGGAAAAGAATCTTGAACGAGCCACCGTAAGAATTCGGAAATGACCGATTTAAAGAGAATGAATCACCGAAGAATTAGAAGAGCAAATATGCTAGAGGGGATTTAGATTCAAAAGAACAAATAGATCATGAGCTGATTAAAGAACACTTGAACGAAGCTCCTGGATAATATTGAGGCGAACGAAAGGGCACGGATATAGAATAATTGGTGAATGAATCTGAAAACTTAGAATGAAGAAATCTTCCAAAAGATGGCGCCGGATGATCGAGAGAGAAAGCAACTCCTGAAATGCTCCGGATGGATGAAAAGAATTGCACGACTAGAGACAATTTGATAGGATAACATCGAGCTAGCACCATAAATCTCCGGGAACGGACAAGATTTAAGAGAAACACTACTCGGGTCTTCAAGGACGACGATAAACACCACCAAAATTATTAAGATACTCCGGAGAATGAAAAGCAAAAGAGGTTGAGCCAACAATGAAATGATTTGAAATCAATCTTGAAGAGGCATCTGACTGATGAAATTCATACTTACGTCAAACTTCGAAAAGGATTTGAGAGTAACTCCGGGAAAATTAGAAGAGTCAGGTAAGATCCTGGGAAAAGCCTCGTGGGTTAGGGCCCACTAAAAGAAAAAACACCGTGGAAAGGGTTGTTGAAAAGATAGATGATGCACCGGAACAATTGAAATATTTGAATGAGGTGACAGCCTCGAATTAATTGGAACACCGACAAATCTCCCGAGATGACTTAAGACTCCGGAAGGATAAACCCGAGAGGCGAACGAGCAAAGGGAAATATTTGAGCTGAGGGAAAGAATACGATCGACAACGAAAAACTTGAATTGAGTCCACCGGAAAAAGAAAGAGATGAAGAATGACGAACAAGACGAGAATTCACCGGTTGAAATAATTGGGGGAAGACTGAAGAGGCTCCACACGAATGGAAATGATGGTCGATTAAAACTCAAACTGCGGAACTAATAGGGTGGGAGGGCGGGAAAACACAGGTAACTTGGAAGGGGAAATCGACGAATATCTTGAAGAGACAACACCGGTTGAAATCATTGAGGAAAGAAAGCAAAGACTTCGCGGGAGTAGGACGGATACTCGATTACGGACTCGGTTCGTAAAAGAAGAAGGAGGGCGGTGGTAAAAACAAAGACAACTTTGGACGGGAAAAACAACGACGTCGGAGGAAGAATTGAGGATTGAACTTGGCAAAGATGAAGATGGTCGAGTCGACTTGACGAGAAATTCACCGGATAAAAAGAGCTGAGGAACAACTACCGGAAAACCAACTGTGTGAACCTAAAGAAAAATTTGAAAGGGAAGAGAGGTAGTTCAAAACACCTGCGTCAAGATTCCTCACCAGAGCGACGAAGGGGCAGAGGAGTAAAAAGAATTCCTACTCTCCGATATAACTAGACTCAGAAAACAGTTTTATTCTAGACTCAACTCCGGCCAAACTACACGATCAATCAAGGGGGCTCCTAGGGTCGGTCGAGGCTCTGATTACCAACTTGTCACGCCCAATATGCGACCCTATCCAAAAGGAACTCGACGGTCCCACCAAGGATAGACCCGCATATTGAAACGCTTTGCAAGGTGGATATCATTACATCAACGTTACATAATAGATGGGGATACATACATAAGGCACAAATGCCACAAGAATACATCAACATCATATACAAGATCAACATCCGACTACGGATGAAACATAAAATGTAAGCCCAAACGACATCCACCTCGCTAGCCTGTGCTGCCGACCGGAACCTATCCCCGACCAAGAAGAAGCGTAAGAAGAACTCCAACACAAGCAAATATCGCCTCACGCCATGATCATCGCAAAACCTGTACTCGCAATCGGTGGTGTAGTAATCAGAGCCACGAGGACGCAGCAATCCCATTACCATGGGTATCAAGACTAGCAAAGCTTAAAGGGAAAAGAAGGGGTAAAGTGGTGAGGTTGCAGCAGCGACTAAGCATATATGGTGGCTAACATACGCAAATGAGAGCGGAAGAGAAACAAAGGAACGGTCGTCAAACTAGTAATGATCAAGAAGTGATCCCGAACTCCTACTTACGCCGACATAACCCGTAAAACCGTGTTCTCCTCTCGATCAATCCCGAAAAGAGACACTCACGGTTACGCACACGGTTGGTGTATTTTAATTAAGATCAACTTCGGGTTTTCTACAACCGACATTAACAAATTCCCATCTGCCACATAACCGCTGGCACGGCTTTCGAAAGTTCAAACTCGCAGGGTGTCCCAACTTAGCCCATGATAAGCTCTCGCGATCAACGAAGGATATTCCTTCTCCCGGGAAGACCCGATCAGTCTCGTAATCCCGGCCACAAGACATTTCGACAAAGAATAAAACAAGACCAAAGAAGCCGCCTGGACAAAGCCGACAAATCGATAGGAGTCGCACGTACCTCGGTCTCGTGGCACACCGGATAAGTCAAGCTACGAGTAAAACCAATCCTCGAGTTGCCCGTGGTGGCCCCGGCTGCTCTTTCGGTTCGGACCAACACTCAAGGAGCACCGCCCGGGGCTAAAATAAAGATGACCCTTGGGCTCCTAAACCCAAGGGAAAAAGGGTATAGGTGAGGCAAATGGTAAAACCAATGTTGGGCCTTGCTGGAAAAGTCTTATTCAAAGCGAATCGTCAAGGGGTCCCATAAATCACCCGACCGCGTTAGGGACGCAAAAATCCGGGAACATAATACCGATATGACGGAAACTAGGGCGGCAAGAGTGGAACAAAACACACCAGGCATAAGGCCGAGCCTTCCACCCTTTACCAAATATATAGATGCATTAATTAAATAAGATATATTGTGATATCCCAACCAAAGAAACATGTTCCGACAAGGAACAACATCTCCATGTTCCAACAAGGAACAAACTTCATCTTCACCGCAACTAACAACGCTATAAGAGGGGCTGAGCAAAGCGGTAACATAGCCAAACTACGGGTTGCTAGGAAGGGTGACAAAGGTTAGAGGTCGACATGGCAATTTGGGATGGCTTGAGCAAGAAGTGATAGGTATCACAAAGATAGCGAAGAACGAAGCAACTAGCATAACAATGATAGTAGTGAGATCCAGGGTAGCGGTCATCTTGCCTGAAATCCCGCAAGGAAGAAGAACGAGTCCATGAAGAAGATGAAGCCACGAAGACGAACCAAGCGGAGACGAATCTAATCCTCTCGATCGCAACGAAACAGGAACTAACAAGAAGAAGCACACAACATAGTAAACACACCACACATGAACAAGACATGATGCACAACAAGCATGATGCATGACAAATCTAGATGAAGCTAGTCATGGTAAGAGATGATGCAAACAAGAGCAACACATCAAAGCAAGTTTAAATGAGACCGGGAACAACATAGAACAATTCCTAGAAGTCCTCATATGCAAATTTCGAAATTGGTCCAGATCTGAATAAACCTTATGTTCAAGTTGTTAAACAGCAAGTTAAGATGCACCACGATGATCTACACGTAAATTCTAGTCAAGTTACATATAAAGTTCCTTTAATTCGAGCTACGCCTAGAAGATATGAGCTAAACAAGATAAACATGGCATTGATGCAAAATGCATACAAACATCAAGCAAACACCTCAAAACATGGATGCAGCATGATAATATGAAGCTACATGAAAAATCAAGCAAGTTTCATATAGAGCACACTCAAACGGAGCAACGGTTCAACACATACACACTATACAAGTCAAGACAACAAACTGTCCATAACAGCAAGTAGGCATATTGCAAGCATCAAAACAATATGCTACAGGACCTCAACATAATAACAAAAGTCATGGACATGATCTACAGGTAAAGCATTACAAAACATGAACACTGAGCTATCTCCAGAAACAAGTAGAACATGCTCAAAATGACATGGCAAGATTGCAAATAATAACAGTTCCAGACTTTGCAGAAAATAACATCAGGTTGCAATGTTTAGAGCTATCAAAAACATGCTACAAGAACTTAACATGGCAAACAAAGGCATGGCATGAATCTACTAATAGCATAGAACAAAAGTCCTTTAGTGACCATGAGCCAAAAAGGATCAGAAAATATGATGGCACCCATGTAAACATGGCAAGTTATATTACAGATTCAAACATGGCAGGAACAACAATGAGTAGGCACGTTGGTGAGCTTGAACCACTCACCACAGAGCTATACATGGCATGGCAAGGTAAACAACAAAAGAAGACATGGCATAGAAGCTATACATGGCAAGAACAACATCATAGCATATACGGATCAATAACAACAACCTTGGCAAAATTGAATAACATGTAAACAATCTGCCAGGAACATTTTATAGCAAAAGTAGAGCTCGATTGACTCAAGCTATGGCACTCCATAATTGCAAAAAAGGGCATGGATGGATAGAGAAATACATATAGAACAAAACCTCCTTACTGAAGTAACTCAAAATATGCATGGATCTCTCGGTAGCATCAAGTTAACATGGCATAAAAATATAACAGAATCTGCCAGGAAAAACAACAATAGCAAGTACCCTACTTAACAAGCTTGATGCACTCACTACACAACTCACAAAAATACATGGCAAGCACCCCTGGAAAGATGGCATGGCATATGACAAAACACATGTAGGACTCAAATTCATAGAATGCACACATCAATCATGGCAAAAATGACAGAAGTGCAAGTTCTGTTAAGAAACAGAAACTAACATCACATAGCACTCTTCCAACAGCATTTAGGGCATCAAGATGAGCTCAAATGAAAATGATGCAATGATACGAAATGATCTACTATTCGAGGCGAACATTTTGACATATTATACGCGCAAAACGGAGCTACGGATGCAGAGTTACGATGCGATGAAAATGCAAGAAAATAATCACAAACTCGGGGACTTGGTGGAATTTAGAGGGGAGAAGTCGACCGCACGGAAATCGAGGATCGCTTGGGAGATCCGGAAATGGCGGGATGGCCGGAGGGGGGGGCGCTGAGCACGGGAGCCGGATCCGCCGACCTCACCGGATCTGGCGCCGGCGGGGCGGGGCGATCGGCGAGTGCGGCGGGCGGCTGGGGTTTTGCCGGCTGGCGGGCGGCTCGGGCGGCGCTATGGCGGCGGCGATCGAGGCGAGGCGCGCTGCCCGTGGCGGAGGGCGGCGGCACGCCATGAGGGAGGTGGAGGGCGCGGCGGAGAGGGCGGCCGGCGGGCGGGCGGCGGGTCGCTGGCGGGCGGGCTGGCGCGGCGCGCGCAAGCTGGCGGCGCTGCCCGGAGGTGACGGCGGCGGGCGCTGGCTGGCGGCGGCGGCCGATCAAGCCGGAGGGTTGCTGGCCGGGCTCGGGAGGGCTGCTGCGGTGGAGGCGCGTGGAGACGGCGGCGGTGACACGTGGCGAGGCCGGGTTGGCCGAGGGCGGCGGCGCGGGTTTGTCCGGACGGCGGCGGACATGTCCGGCGCGCAGAGGAGGTGGGATCTAGGGTTAGGGGCGAATTCATCCGCGAAAAATTCGAAGGGGTGCACATATTTATAGGTAGAGGGAGCTAGGAGACTCCAAATGAGGTGCGGTTTTCGGCCACGCGATCGTGATCGATCGAACGACCGAGAGCATGGAGGGGAGTTTGCTGGGTTTTGGGCCACTTAGAAAGGGGAGTTGGGCTGCAACAAAAGAGGGCTTTGCGGTTACCCGGTTAACCGTTGGAGTACCAAACGACCTCCAAATTATCCGAAACTTGACAGGCGGTCTACCGATGGTATATCAAGGCCGCTTGACAAACCTCGGGCCATTCCGAGAACGTTTAATACCCGCACAACGAAAAGAGGTAAAAGGGGCTCCGGGAGACATAGGAGTGCCGGATTGCAAAACGGACAACGGGGAAAATGCTCGGATGCATGAGACGAACACGTATGCAAAATGAAATGCACATGATGACATGGCAAAGTGCAACACGCAAGCAAATGACATGGCAACGACTACGAATAACTGACGAACACCTGGCGCATCGAATCCGGGGCGTTACACATCCCCAAGCTTAATTCCTGCTCGTCCTCGAGTTGGTAAATGATAAAAACAGAATTTTTGATGCGTAGTGCTACTTGGCATAATTTCAATGTAATTCTTCTTAATTGTGGTATGAATATTCAGATCCGAAAGATTCAAGAAAAAAGTTTAATATTGACATAAAAATAATAATACTTCAAGCATACTAACAAAGCAATCATGTTTTCTCAAAATAACATGGCCAAAGAAAGTTATCCCTACAAAATCATATAGTCCTGCTATGCTATATCTTCACAACACAAAGTATTTAATTCATGAACAACCCCGATGACAATCCAAGCAATTGATTCATACTTTTGACATTCTCAAAAAATTTCAATCTTCACGCAATACATGAGCGTGAGCCATGGATATAGCACTATATGTGGAATAGAATGGTGGTTGTGGAGAAGACAAAAAAGGGAGAAGATAGTCTCACATCAACTAGGCGTATCAATGGGCTATGGAGATGCCCATCAATAGATATCAATGTGAGTGAGTAGGGATTGCCATGCAATGGATGCACTAGAGCTATAAGTATATGAAAGCTCAACAAAAGAAACTAAGTGGGTGTGCATCCAACTCGCTTGCTCACGAAGACCTAGGGCATTTTGAGGAAGCCCATCATTGGAATATACAAGCCAAGTTCTATAATGAAAATTTCCCACTAGTATATGAAAGTGACAAAATGAGAGACTCTCTATCATGAAGATCATGGTGCTACTTTGAAGCACAAGTATGGTAAAAGGATAGTAACATTGTCCCTTCTCTCTTTTTCTCTCATTGTATTTTTATTTTTGTGCCTTTTCTCTTTTTTATGGCCTCTTTTCCTTTTTTTTATTTTTCATCCGGAGTCTCATCCCGACTTGTGGGGGAAACATAGTATCCATCATCCTTTTCCTCACTTGGGACAATGCTCTAAAAATGAAGATCATCACACTTTTATTTTCTTACAACTCAACAATTACAACTCGATACTTAGAACAAAATATGACTCTATATGAATGCCTCTGGCGGTGTACCGGGATATGCAATGAGTCAAGAGTGACATGTATGAAAGAATTATGAATGGTGGCTTTGCCACAAATATGATGTCAACTACATGATCATGCAAAGCAATATGACAATGATGGAGCGTGTCATAAGAAATGGAACGGTGGAAAGTTGCATGGCAATATATCTCGGAATGACTATGGAAATGCCATAATAGGTAGGTATGGTGGCTGTTTTGAGGAAGGTATATGGTGGGTGTATGATACCGGCGAAAAGTGCGCGGTATTAGAGAGGCTAGCAATGGTGGAAGGAAGAAGAGTGCGTATAATCCATGGAATCAACATTAGTCATAAAGAACTCATATACTTATTGCAAAAATCTACAAGTTATCAAAGCGAAGTACTACGCGCATGCTCCTAGGGGGATAGATTGGTAGGAAAAGACCATCGTCATTCCCCCGACCGCCACTCATAAGGAAGACAATCAATAAATAAATCATGTCTGACTTCATCACATAACGGTTCACCATACGTGCATGCTACGAGAATCACAAACTTTAACACAAGTATTTCTCAAATTCACAACTACTCAACTAGCATGACTCTAATATCACCATCTTCATATCTCAAAACAATTGTCAAGCATCAAACTTTTCTTAGTATTCAACACACTCATAAGAAAGTTTTTACTAATCTTGAATACCAAGCATATTAGGATTATTTAAGCAAATTACCATGCTATTTAAGACTCTCAAAATAATCTAAGTGAAGCATGAGAGATCAATAGTTTCTATAAAACAAATCCACCACCGTTTCTAAAAGATATAAGTGAAGTACTAGAGGAAAACTATATAACTCAAAAGATATAAGCGAAGCACATAGAGTATTCTAACAAATTCCAAATCATGTATGGCTCTCTCAAAAGTTGTGTAAAGCAAGGATGATTGTGGTAAACTAAAAAGCAAAGACTCAAATCATACAAGAAGTTCCAAGCAAAACACATATCATGTGGTGAATAAAAATATAGCTCCAAGTAAAGTTACCGATGGAAGTAGACGAAAGAGGGGATGCCTTCCGGGGCATCCACAAGCTTTGGCTTTATGGTGTCCTTAGATTATCTTGGGGGTGCCATGGGCATCCCCAAGCTTAGGCTCTTGCCACTCCTTGTTCCATAATCCATCAAAATCTTTCACCCAAAACTTGAAAACTTCACAACACAAAACTCAACAAAAAATCTCGTGAGCTCCATTAGCGAAAGAAAACAAAAGACCACTTCAAGGTACTGTAATGAACTCATTCTTTATTTATATTGGTTTTAAACCTACTGTATTCCAACTTCTCTATGGTTTATAAACTATTTTACTAGCCATAGATTCATCAAAATAAGCAAACAACACACAAAAAACAGAATCCGTCAAAAACAGAACAGTCTGTAGTAATATGTAACTAACGCAAACTTCTGGAACTACAAAAAATCAGCCAAAATAGGAAGACCTACGCAATTTTTTTATTGATCAGCAGCAATTGGAATCACTATTTTATCACGTTCTGGTGATTTTTAACAATTATTTTCGTGAACAGAAAGTTTCTGGAAATTACAGCAAGATCAAATAATTATCATCCAAGAAGATCCTATAGGTTTAACTTGGCACAAACACTAATTAAAACATAAAAACACATCTAACCAGAGGCTAGGTCAAATATTTATTCCTAAACAGAAGCAAAAAGCAAAAAAACTAAAAATAAAATTGGGTTGCCTCCCAACAAGCGCTATCGTTTAACGCCCCTAGCTAGGCATAAAAGCAAGGATAGATCTAGGTGTTGCCATCTTTGGTTTTAGGGAAAAAGAGAGCAAACATGCTATCTATGGAATTAATCTTTCTATGTTGACAAAGTACATGGCCATTAATGGTAGAAGAAAGATTAAGTATGCTGCGGAAATTGGCATCTAGGCTTGCTTTTATCTCTTTGATAGATTCGTTTTGGTAAGAAAGCAAAATAGATGTGATTTCAACTTTTTGATTAATGGGGTCCCCAAATATAGTTTTCATCTTTTCATAGGTGTCTATGGGGTCCCCTTCAAGAAAACCCTATTCAAGAATAGAATCTAAGATTTGTTTGAACGAAGTGGGCAACCCAACATAAAAGCTTTTTAAGTAAACTTCAATTTGGTATTGAGGTACATAGCTAGCCCGGATCCTTAATAGCCTATCCCAAGCATCTTTCAAAGATTCATCGAGTAAATAACAAAATATTCCAGGATCTTCTTCATCAAAATTACTAAGGTTTTCATTGATAATTCTGACAGGTTTTACCATAGTATTTTTATTTATGAGTTTAGATAAGATAACTGGATTGTCTAAAGCGCTAAAACTCGGGAGAGAACCCCCAAATCTTTTTGGTTCTGACATGGCGAGGGAAAAGAAAACGAAAAGAGGCAACTAGAAAAGAGAGGGCGAATAAAACGGCAAGGGTGAAGTGGGCCTACTAGGGAAAAGCCTAGCAGCAGCGCGGGTTTTGGGCCTATTAGTAGCGCGGGGGCCTACAGCCTAATAACGATATAAAGAGCGCTGGTTCCACCCGCTACTACTATGTCCTTTAGTAGTAGCGTGGGTAAAAACCCGCGCTACTACTACCAGTGCGTGTTTTTTTTGAATTTTTTCGAAAAAATATTTCGATTTTTTTCCCTAATTTTCAAATTTCTGAATTATTTTAACCTCAAATCTCTAATCACCCCTCATCATTCCAAATCATCTAACTTCCCGGACGGTCACCCATCCTCTCACTACTCCAGCCTGAGCACGCTTAACTTCCGGGTTCTATTCTCCCTCGTTTCCAAGTCTGCACTTGTTGTTTTCTGCATAATAGTAAGATGTCAATCCTATTAACCTCGTGAATTTAGCTTGAGCATGAAGTCACACATTTCACTATTTGAGTTTGAAACTATTGTTCTAAAAAATTAGTAACACTAATATTTCTTGACTAATTAGTTTGACCACAGTTTGACCACAGTTTGGCCATAGTTTGACCAGATTTGACCAAAATTCAAAAAAAAACTAAAATAATTATTTAGTAACACTAATATTCTAGAATAATTAGTTTGACCATTGTTTGACCACAGTTTGACCACACAGTTTGAAATTTTTTCGATTTTTTCACTCTAGATCTTAAAAGCCCCGTAATTTTTTTTCTGTTTGTTTTTGAGGATTTTGAAAATGTTTAACGGGGTTTCCCAGGTTAAATTTGGATGTAACTTTTCGAGTAGATGATTTTTCATATAAAAAACTTTTTCATCCGAGTTAGTATGCAAAAGTTATGCCCATTTTTACAAATTCTCGAGAGATTTTGCAAATAAAGTCGAAATTCATATTTGCAAATTTTCCCAACAACTAGACCACATATCACATGGGAAACTTGTTTCCTTTTATTTTTTTGATATTGTCATCATTTTCTTTTATTTTTTTAAACTGAAAAGGCGATCCACGGGGGGGGGGGGGGGTAGATTTTGAAATGGGACCTTTATTATTAGCGCGGTTTTTTACCCCCACGCTAAAACAATGGCAACACATAGAACTACCGAGGGCTAAAAAACAACGCTAAAGCTATCAAACTTAGTAGTAGCGAGGTTTTAAAACCCGCCGCTACTACTATGGCATGTCCCGGGGCACGCAGTAGAGACCGCTTAGTAGTAGCGAGGGTTAAAAACCCCGCCGCTATCAACTTAGTAGTAGTGAGGTTTAAAACCTGCGCCATCGTAAGTAGCGATGCGAGGGTTTTTAACCCTCGCTACTAGTAACTTTCTGTGTATAGGCTTTTCCCTAGTAGTGGGGGGAGAGGAAAACGAGAGGCAAATGGCAAATAATGTAATGCGGGAGATAAGGGATTGTGATGGGTACTTGGTATGTTGACTTTTGCGTAGACCTCCCCGGCAATAGCGCCAGAAATCCTTCTTGCTACCTCTTAAGCACTGCGTTGGTTTTCCCTTGAAGAGGAAAGGGTGATGCAGCAAAGTAGCGTAAGTATTTCCCTCGCTTTTGAGAACCAAGGTATCAATCCAAAGAGGAGGCTATGCGCAAGTCCCTCGTACCTACACAAAACAAATAAATCCTCGCAAACAACGCGATAAGGGGTTTTCAATCCCTTCACGGTCACTTACGAGAGTGAGATCTGATAGATATGATAGGATAATATTTTTGGTATTTTTGTGATAAAGATGCAAAGTAAAATAAAACCAAAGGAAATAACTAAGTGTTGGAATATTAATATGATGAAGATAGACCCGGGGGCCATAGGTTTCACTAGTGGCTTCTCTCAAGAGCATAAGGATTTTTCTGGTGGGTGAACGAATTACTGTTGAGCAATTGACAGAATTGAGCAATGTTATGAGAATATCTAGGTATGATCATGTATATAGGCATCACGCCTGAGACAAGTAGACCGACTCCTGCCTGCATCTACTACTATTACTCCACTCATCGACCGCTATCCAACATGCATCTAGAGTATTAAGTTCATGAAAACAGTGTAGATGACATGATGTAGAGGGATAAATTCATGCAATATGATAAAAACCCCGTCTTGTTATCCTCGATGGCAACAATACAATACATGCCTTGCTGCCCCTACTGTCACTGGGAAAGGACACCGCAAGATTGAACCCAAAGCTAAGCACTTCTACCATTGCAAGAAAGATCAATCTAGTAGGCCAAACCAAACTGATAATTCGATGATACTTGAAAAGATAACCAATCATACATAAAAGAATTCAGAGAAGATTCAAATAATGTTGATAGATAATCTTGATCATAAACCCACAATTCATCGATCTCAACAAACACACCGCAAAAGAAGATTACATCGAATAGATCTCCACGAGAGAGGGGGAGAACATTGTATTGAGATCCAAAAAGAGAGAAGAAGCCATCTAGCTACTAACTATGGACCCGAAGGTCAGAGGTAAACTACTCACACTTCATCGGAGAGGCTATGGTGTTGATGTAGAAGCCCTCGGTGAAGGATGCCCCCTCCGGCGGAGCTCCTAACAGGCCCCAAGATGGGATCTCGTGGGCATGTAAGGTTGTGGCGGTGGAATTAGGTTTTTGGCTCAGATTCGATCGCTTGGGGGCAATGAGGTATATATAGGAGGAAGGAGTACGTCGGTGGAGCAACAGGGGCCCACGAGGGTGGAGGGCGCGCCACAGGGGGTGGGCGCCCCCCCTACCTCGTGGCCTCCTCTTTTGTTTCTTGACGTAGGGTTCAAGTCTCCTGGATCATATTCTTCCTAAAAATCACGTTCCCGAAGGTTTCATTCCGTTTGGACTCCGTTTGATATTCCTTTTCTGCGAAACTCTATGATAGGCAAAAAACAACAATTCTGGGCTGGGCCTTCGGTTAATAGGTTAGTCCAAAAAATAATATAAAAGTGAATAATAAAGCCCAATAATGTCAAAAACAGTAGATAATATAGCATGGAGCAATCAAAAATTATAGATACGTTGGAGACGTAACAGCCGCTGATTGAAATGTTACATCTAGTCATCGTCATCAGGTTCCTCGGCGGCCACCTCATGTCGAGCGAAGAGGCCGCGGTAAAGATCTTTTGGGCCATTCGCTCCTTGAGCTCGCTGGGAAGCATAGCCAGGCTTAATATGCGACACTCTGGAGTGGTGGAGGGGGTGGGGATGGGGTTCTGTGGAAAGGGGAGGTTTCGTAGGCGTCATCTAAGAAACTCATGGTGGTGATGGTATATATATCGGTGGGTAACCTGCACGGGCAGACCGATAGAGGTTGACGATGGAGGTGGCACGGCGGTGGCGGGGGCAACCTAGCTAGGTTTCAAGCGAGGGAGGGGTGGTGTGTATGTGTGTGAGCGGGGGATTCGGGGTGTGTGTGTGGAGGGGGTCCAAGGTGGTGTTTGAGGAAATGCCGCGGGCATTGAAAATTTTACTAGGCGGGAGTAAAATGGTGGTGTTACCAAAAATTTGGATCAAGGGATTTAAGCAGAGCGGGGCGGGAGTAACAAACATCACACACGGTTAAAACATAATAATCATGTGCTATCAAACAGAAAAACATAGCTGAGAAGATATTTTTGAGATTGCAAGGGATGCAGGCGGGAGTAAAATGCCGGGGCTACTGAAATTTGGATCTACTAATTGAAGAAGAGCGGGAGTAACAGACATCGCACACAGTCCACACATACTAATCGTGTGCTATAAACAGAAAAACCCTCTAGGCGGGTAGATATTTTCGTGATTGCGAGGGAGTTGATATTTTCGAGAGTGGGAGAGAAGCCTCATGGAGCCCAATCTACTGTGATGATGTGGGTGACAGGGGTAGGGGCACGGCACACGGGTAGTCCTAGGGAACCGTGCCTGTTGCGTACCCGATCGCAGACGGTTGCTGCGTCCGACTTGTCTACTACTTATAGATTTGGCGAAAAAACGTGGGAAAGGGTCAGAACACGAACACACACTATTGCAGGATGCTACTAACGCGACACTACAATCAGAGACCCTTCGACGAAACTATGTGCGATGCATTAATCGCAAACGATGATGTAAAAAAACCGTCCAAAAGATGAAAACGTTTGCAATGGCGGATACATCAAACACGGTTCAGATTTTAGTTGCGTGTGTGATGCGGGGCATACGATTTAGTTCAATGAACTGTTTGCGATGTGGAAGAAGAACATAAACAGGCAGCCAAATGATGGCGTGTGTGATATACGACATACAGTTTTGTCGGATTAACTGTTTGTGATGAGGCGGGACAACAGAAACAGGCAGCTAGATGAAGGTGTTGCAATTGAGGACATACACTTTAGACGGATGAACTGTTAGCGATTAGGCAACACAACAGAAACGGTCAGCCAGATCAACGTGTCTGCGATTGACGGCATACACTTCACACGGATGAACTGTTTGCGATTAGCCACAACAAACAGAAACAGTTAGACGGATCAACGTGTGTGCGCTAGACGGGCACACATTCTAATTAAAAAAGCGTGCGCGATGGTAATAACAAGCACACACGGTTGTTGGAACAAGACGTGTGCTGACATCGCCTATTGCGGTGCACCCTATGGTGCAAACGCCACGTATGCGGCCGAGAAAGCGTGCCCACGTTACGCCGTCCGGGAATAGTGCCGCACTTAGAAATTATAGAAGCATCAATAAATTTGGAGCCTGCGTCCCGTCACATTCCAATGTACTACCATGCTATATTTAATTGCAAACCTATTCACACCGATCAAAACCTAAACTGTTTCCCACTTAGGAGTGTATTAGTACTCCGTTATAAATACTACTACTCCAAAATGACTGCACATTCCTCCTCAACTCCTCATCCGGGGACTAGGGGAGGACAAGGCGAAGCTCCGCACTGAGCGCGACCTGCTAAGGGCGAAGGTCGCTAGAACGACGAAGCAGCACGAGGAGACCACTGCCTTGTTGCAGAGGACCGACGCCATCGTCAAGAAACTTATGGACGAGAATGCCATGCTACGCATCGAGCGCCAAAGGCTAGTGGAGGAATCTGTGGAAGTTCTCAAGCAGCGTCTTGAGGACACGAAAGAGCTCATCGCCGCTCGCCGCGGGGACTAGTTCCCGCGGCCTGCAGCAATGCATCTAGAAAGTAGAGATCAGCGAGCCAGATCATTGTCGCCCTTCTTCTGTTGCCCTTGTGTATTTCTGGCATTGCCGCATGTGGCTTTTTCAATCTTCCTAAATATGCAAGACAATTATTATCCATTGCCATCGTCCTTATATTCATCAGTCTTGCTATAAGTCGTAGTCGATGCTATATAGGTCCGTCGGATCTTACATCAAGATCCATGCAAGACTTTCTTTTCAGATTTTCTTTTTTCTCTCTTAAATCTCAGTCGAGTGAGACATAGCCAGGCCATGAAAAAGGGGCTCGGGCGCCATTAATAGAAACGTTAGGAGGGAGGTGGGCGGCGGATAGAGGTCAAAGGGCTCTCCTCCGGATGAGCATGTGCATGGGTCTGATCGCACGCCTCCCGTACTCAAATAGCTACCCGCACGTCACCTCCTAGGCAATAAAAAAGAGGATGTGTGGCGGCACGTAAATGGTAAGTAGAACGCCCATGGTTTCTATAACACTTGTGTTTCTGATTTGTAACGTGACAACACTTGTTCCTGTAGAATATGAAGTATAGGCTGTGCAAACACAATGCATTGATCGGTGCACCAGACACATATATATGAGTACAGAGAGGGGCCACAAACTCAACTATACAAAGGAAACAGGAGGTGGGCTCAATACACAATATACATGTACACAACATACTCAACACCCCCCCCCCCCCCAGTCGAAGCGGCGCAAGTGACGCAGAGACTGGAACGAAATTCCTTGAAGGTGGAAGTCGGCAGTCCCTTCGTCATCACATCGGCGAACTGTTGTGTAGTCGGAACATGAAGGACCCGAATACGTCCAAGGGCCACTTGCTCGCGCACAAAGTGAATGTCCAGCTCAATGTGCTTAGTCCGGAGATGATGAACAAGGTTGGCGGAGAGGTACACCGCAGAGACATTGTCGCAGTAGACAACCGTAGCCTGGGAGATATCGTGATGCAGCTCCTGAAGTAACTGTCGTAGCCAGGTGCACTCGGCAACAGCGTCAGCCACAGCTTGGTACTCATCCTCCACGCTGGAGCGCGATACTGTGGTTTGTCACTTGGACGACCATGAGACGAGTGAAGGACCGAGGTAAACGCAGTAGCCGGAGGTGTACCGACGGGTGTCCGGGCAGCCAACCCATTCTGCGTCGGAGTAGGCCACCATCTCAAGAGAAGCGGACGCCATGAGGGTGAGCCCAAGAGTCATCGTTCCGCAAATGTAATGGAGGATCCGTTCATGAGAGTCCAATGGGAGTCACGAGGGGCGTGCATGTGGAGACACACCTGCTGAACTGCATACTGTAGATCAGGTCGGGTGAGATTCAGATACTGAAGAGCATCGACAATGGATCGGTAGAAGGGAGCATCCGATGCCGGCGAGCCCTCAAGAGCAGAAACCTTGGCCTTTGTGTCAACAGGAGTAGCAACAGGGTGACAGTTGAGCATGCCAGCATGCTCAAGGAGCTCGTGCGCATACCTCTTCTGATGAAGAAAGAAGCCATCTGGTCGCCGAAGGACCTCAATGCCAAGAAAACAATGTAGAGCACCCAAGTCCTTGATGGCCAACTCATCATGCATGGAGAGTAATCTTCTGAAGAAGAGCTGCGGAGGAGGCCGTCAGGATGATGTCGTCGACGTAGAGGAGCAAATATGCAGTCGTGTCACCATGGCGATAGACAAACAGTGAGGCGTCCGAGCGAGTGACGCTGAAGCCCAGTGTTTGAAGAAACCCGGCGATACGCTGGTACCAAGTGCGAGGTGCTTGCTTGAGCCCGTATAGAGACCGAGACAGCAAACACACATGGCCAGGAAGAGATGCGTCGACGAAACCGGTGGGCTGCTCACAGTAAACCTGCTCCTCAAGATGGCCGTGGAGGAAGGCGTTGGAGACATCCATCTGATGAACTGGCCAACCTCGGTACACCGCAAGCTGGAGGACGGTGCGGATCATGCCCGGTTTGACAACCGGTGCAAACGTCTTAGTGAAGTCAACTCCAGCACGCTGTCGAAAACCACGAACCACCCAGCGAGCCTTGTAGCGCTCAAGTGTACCATCCGAGCGGGTCTTGTGGCGAAAGACCCACTTGCTGCTGATGACGTTGGCGCGAGGAGGCCGGGGAACCAAAGGTCTGTGTGCGGTTCACCGGAGAGCGCCGAATCCTTCCCGTGATCGCGACAAGCTAGTGAGGATCACGAAGGGCTGCGCGAGTGGACGCAGGAATAGGGGACGGCTCCACGGTGGAGGCGGCGAGGAGGTACTCGTCGCCCGAGTACCGCAGACTCGGACGGTGCATGCCAGCTCAAACCCGTGTGACAGGGCGAGACGGCAGCGCTGGGACGTTCGGTGAGGCAGGCGGCGAGACGGCCGGCGAAGCCGCTAGCAAGGCACCCGGCGTGACAGCTGGCAACGGGGCGGCCCCCGAGGTGGCCGGTGAAGATACCGGTGACGCGGTGGCCGGTGAAGAGGCTGGTGACGCAGCAGCTGGCGAGGCGGGCAATGCCGAGGCCCCTAACGGAGTCAGCGAGGGTGACGTGGGGGCGCGAGGCACATCTCGTCCCACGATGCGAGGACCGCCGAATCCCGGAGGCGGTCCAAGAACTGAGCGGGGCCGTCCACCTGACGGGGTCGCTAGAGGGCCACCGGTGGTCGGCGGCGAAGGGTCGACGGGAGGTACCTGCTGAAATGGAAACACCTTCTCATCAAAGTAAACATGCCGGGAGGTGAATACACGATGTGAGACGGGATTGTAGCAGCGGTATCCTTTGGTGTTAGGTGGGTAGCCGAGGAAGATGCAAGCGACGGAGCGAGGTGCAAGCTTATGAGGCGCAGTGGCGGCGATGCTAGGATAGCAGAGACAACCAAAGATGCGAAGGCCATCATAAGATGGGGGCGAACCAAACAGGAGATGGTGAGGGGCGTATTTCCAGTGTGGGCGACACAGACGAATGTTGATGAGGAGGGTGGCGGTGGCGAGAGCGTCCGGCCAAAACCGGGGAGGCACGTTAGAGTGAAAGAACAACGTGCGGACGCAGTCGTTAAGATTGCGAAGGATATGCTCGGCATGGCCATTTTGTTGGGACGTGTAGGGACAAGTGAGGCCGAAGATAGTGCCATGAGAGGCTAGAAGGTTACGAACAACGATGTTGTCAAACTCTTTTCTGTTGTCAGTTTGTAAGGCAAGGATAGGACGATCAAACTGTGTGGTGACATAGGAATAAAAGGCGGTGAGTGTGGCAAGGGCCTCGGAATTGCGACGAAGAGGAAATTTCCACACATAATGAGAGAAATCATCTAAGATCACCAAATAGTATAGGTAGCCCGTGTTGCTCGCAATCAGGGATGTCCAAACATCACTATGCAATAACTGAAACGGAAAAGTGGAAACAGTGGTAGAGGCGCTAAAGGGAAGATGAACGTTCTTGCCAAGACGACAAGCCTCACAAGTATGATCGTCGATCTATTGCATGAGAATGAAAAACTCTGAAGAATTTGACGCAAAGTGGTGGGGTTCGGGTGTCCCAAACGAGCATGCCAAAGGTCGACACCTGCAGCGAGGGCGACTTGGGTGGTGGAGGCGATGGCGGAGGAGTGCACCGGATAGAGCTCGTCAGGACTATCACAACGGTGAAGGACCATCCGAGTACGGGCATCCTTCACAGAAAAACCAACATCATCAAATTCAACGGTAATGGGATTCTCACGAGCAAGACGACGAACAGAGAAAAGGTTCGTAACTAAATCAGGAGAAATAAGAACATTAGACATGGTGACAGGCGTAGATGTGGAAGGAAACGAAGTACGACCAACATGTGTGATAGGTAGAGAGGAACCGTTACCAACGGTGATGCGAGTAGGAGTACGAACCGGAGTGGAGGAGTTTAAGGTACCGGGATGAGATGTCATGTGGGCGGTGGTGCCCGTGTCCATGTACCAAGCGCCGCCGGTGCCGAAGGGGTTCAGTGATGAAGCCTAGTCCAGGGCAGCCAAAGGAGTAGGGCCCCATGGCGGGGAGACCGACAGGGAGGCGAAGCCGGCATAGGGCTGAACCGGGGCGGGCAGAGCATGGCCGCCGGCCATCGATGAGGCGGGCAGAGCAGCGGAACCAGCACCGGTCGGCTACTGCAGCACGTTGAAGTTGGCTGGATGGCCCACCGAGAAAGCCGGCGGCGTGGTGTAGCCGCCGAGGGCCTGAACCAGGGCGGGCAGAGCGTGGCCGCCGACCATTGGTGGCGCCAGCTGCATGTGAGTGAAGAGAGACAGCATGCCCGCGTACATGGGGCCGAAGGGAGACGACGCAGCAGAAGACATTACAGCGACGACGACAGTGGCTAGGGAAGGAGGCGCGGCGGCGGCCAGGTAGGTGGCGACTAGATGGAGAGAGGGCAGGAGCGGGGGTAGGGAAGGGCGGCTATGAAGAGCTGCAGCGGCGGCGGCGCGAGGGAGGCGCGGCGGCGGCGGCTAGGGTTAGGGTTCGAAGGAGGAGGTTGCGGGAGCGGGGAGTAGAGTGCAGCAGCGACCGGCAGCGGTGGCGGCGGCGGGTGGCGGCGGCA
Source organism: Aegilops bicornis (assembly GCA_021605145.1). Taxonomy (NCBI): domain Eukaryota; kingdom Viridiplantae; phylum Streptophyta; class Magnoliopsida; order Poales; family Poaceae; genus Aegilops; species Aegilops bicornis. The sequence continues at coordinate 296,473,093 of CM038674.1, forward strand.
CGGAGGACGCACGGAGGCGGCGTGAGGTGGGCGGGGAAGCAGCGACCGGCGGCCGTGGCGGCAGCGCGGAGGACACGCAGCGGCGGCGGCTAGGGTTAGGTCGACCGACCTGCGATAGATACCATGTAGAATACGAAGTATAGGCTGTGCAAACACAATGCATTAATCGGTGCACCAGGCACGTATATATGAGTACAGAGAGGGGCCACAACCTTTACTACACAAAGGAAACAGAAGGTGGGCTCAATACACAATATACACGTACACAATATACTCAACAGTTCCAAAATGTCTTTGTTGATTGTTAATGTGTGCGCCTTCACAAATCGGACAAATATTTTACCACAACATGTTGGTGCCATGTCATGACACCATGCCATGTTTCATGATCTTCAGGCGTGTTTTGGATTTATGGGAATTTGAAAACCAAGTTTCTCGATGTTTCCGGCTGAGCCAAGATGCCCAGATGTTTGAATTCCATTCCCACTTCTTGCATGAGACCTAGAAATTCACCCAAGTACACATAAATGATTTTTCAACTAATTTTGGCGCACTGGAGCATGCGCTTGTAGTTCAAATTTGAATTATGTGCATTAAATGCATGGAAATTTAATTAATGTATAAAAAGGCCAAATGAACCCTGAATAATTCCGAAATTTAGCATGAACTACTATTTGGTCGAAGCTGCCTGTGTAAAAAAATCAAGGCGGGAGAAGGTAGTGTATGTCATTTCGCACACGTAGGTGACACGTTCCCTCACCGAACCATGAGACTTATTGAGAGAAGCTCCGATTTGCAAGAAGCTTATAACAAAACTTGTCCAAATTCGGCCAATTTCTTTACCACAACATGTTGGTGCCATGAAATGACACCATGCCGAGTTTCATGATTTTCAAGCGAGTTTTGAATTTACAGGAATTTTAAAAACCAAGTTTCTCAATGTTATCGGCCGAGCCATGGCGCCTAGATATTTGAATTTCATTCCCATTGCTTGCATGGGACCTACAAATTTACCCAAGGACACACATGTGATTTTTCAACCAACCATGTAGTTCAAATTTGAATTATTCACATTAAATGCCCAGAAACTCAATTAATGCATAAAAAGGGACAAATGAACCTGGAATAATTCCAAATTTGAACACGACACTCATATAGTTCTATGTTTTCTTTGTAAAAAAATCAAGGAGGGGGGGTAGCATATGTAATTTCGCACACAAAGGAGACATGTTCCCTCTCGAAACCACACGCCTTCTTCAGAGAAGCTACAATTTGCAAGAAGCTTATGCCAAAACTTGTCCAAATTCTGCCATTTCTTTATGACAGCATGCTGGTGCCATGAATTGTCACCGTGCCAAGTTTCATGATTTTCAAAGTAGTTTGTGATTTACAGAATTTACAAACCAAGTTTCTCAATGTTTCCGGCTGAGCCACGACACCCAAATGTTTGAATTTCATTCCCATTCTTGCATGGGACCTATAAATTCACCGAAAGACAAACATGTGATTTTTCAACAAACTTTGGTGCACTGGAGCATACGCTTGTAGTTCAAATTTGAATTATGCACATGAAATACCTAGAAACTCAATTAATGCATAAAAATGCCAAATAAACTCAGAATAATTCCAAAATTTAACACGACACTCATGTAGTTGCATGTTCACTGTAGATAAATGTTCTAGCAATTCAAACACCATCCTTTCCCTCCGTAACACCATTTTGTCTTTCAGAACATAATGAAAAAAAATCAGGTATACCACAAAGGGTTTACTACTCCCTCTCTCTAAGTTTACAGGGCGTGCATGTACCCCTAGGTCATCAATTTGACCAACCTAATACAAGTCATATATTACAAAAAATATACCAATATAAACTTCAGATGTTCTATTTTCAAATGGTACCATTTTTGTGTTATATAGTTTATATTATGGTGATAAAATTGGCAACCTTGGTATACGCGTAGGACTTGTAAAATGAGACGGAGGGAGTAGCAAGAATCGTGTGGGATAAGATATAAAATATCTTGGCGCACCATCTTGTCTATCTTACGCAGGAAGCTTCATCGTCTATAGTCCACTGCCCGCGCTTGAACCACACTTGCGCGCTAGTTTGTCGTGGCACCGAGCGAAATTTTTCTGCCACCGTGGAAATATCTATCTCCCCTCCCCTCCCTCCCACCAAAAGCCACATTTCCACTGTTCCTCCTTGCTTTCCAAGTTCAAACCTTCACTGCTGCTTACTGGCAGCTCAGCCTCCTCATCGGTGACCCTTCTTATTGCAGCGCCGCCTCCTTGCAGGCGACCCTTCTTCTTGCAGCGCCGCCTCCTCGTCGGTGACCCTTCTTCCTGCCGCGCTGCCTCCTCGCCGGCAACCCTTCTTCTTGCAGTGCCGCCTCCTCGCCACTGATACATCTCCAACATATCTATAATTTATGAAGTACTCATGCTGTTATATTATCATTCTCGGATGTTTTACAATCATTTTATAGCAACTTTATATCATTTTTTGGGACTAACCTATTGACCGACTGCCCAGTGCCAGTCGCAGTTTTTTCTTGTCTTTTACATCGCAGGATATCAATATCAAATGGAGTTCAAACACCGCGAAACTTTTTGTGGATTTTTTATGGACTAGAAGACATCAAGTGGGCCAAAGAAGCACCCGGGGGGGGGGGGGTGCCCCGACACTACTAGGGAAAACCTTATACACATAATCTTAGCAGCAGCGCGGTACAGGAAGAGGCGCTACTGCTAATTAGTAGTAGCACGGGAACAAAACAAGCGCTACTGCTACTGGCTTAGTAGTAGCGCAGCTCGCTGGAACCACGCTGCTACTCCTTAGCAGCAGCGCGCTCTAGCGAACCACGCTACTGATAAAGTAATAGTAGTAGCGCGCTTTTTTTGGCTGACGCTACTGCTAATTTTGAAACCAGCCACATGGCGGGCCTCGCTTAGCAGTAGCGCGTGTGCCAGAAGCGCGTTGCTGGTATCTTATTAGCAGTAGCGCGGTTTACGACCAGCGCTACTGCTAAGCCACAACATATACCACCTTTACCCTCCCCCCGTCCTCTCTTCCTCACTTTCCCCTACCTCCCACCTCCTGACTCCCTCACTTTGCTTCTTCCTCACTCCGTCGCACCCCAGTCCTCTCCGTCTTCTACCTTCCTTCCTCTCTCTTTATTAATCCTAGCTAACTATACACCACCTCCATTAATGCATCTCCTTTCTCTTTTTCCTTCCCCCTCCACTAGTTGAAGTTGTCTCCTCCCAAACTAGCTAGCTAGGTAGATGTAACATTTAGTGAAGTGACCTATGTACCCCATGACTAGATCTAGCCTTGTCAAGAAGAGCTTTGTCCACTTTTGATCTCCCTACTAATCATCATCTCCATCGTGTGCTCGATGTTGACGTAGGTGATTAAAAATGTATGCTTCTGCAAGAATGGAAATATGTGTATGTGTGTGCGATATGACATTATCGGGCGATATGATGGAAATTGTGTGTGTGGCATAAACCCTAGAAGCTAGACTATGGTATGATTGTTGTCCGTCCTACGGACTAAACCCCCTCAGGTTTATATAGACACCGAATAGGGTTAGGGTTACACAGAGTCGGTTACAATGGTAGGAGATCTACATATCCGTATCGCCAAGGAAAGTCCCATCCGGACACGGGACGAAGTCTTCAATCTTGTATCTTCTTAGTCCAGGAGTCTGGCCAACGGTGATAGTTCGGCTATCCAGACACCCCCTAATCCAGGACTCCCTCACTTGCCGTCCCCGATAAAGCAAGGGGGACACGTCGGCAGCGCATTAAATGTGTTTGTCGGACGGTCCCAGAGGATAGTCTTATCAACTGTAGGCCTTTCCACCTCTTGTGTGCCACTGTGGCAACCCCTTTTTGCCTATAAAAGGAGGCCCGAGGCGACCAGGAGAGGGATTCGGCTCTTTTGGGCAAGCTGCAACCCGTAGCTAGCTCAAGAACACAAGAACACTCAATACATCCACCAAAGCAGGACTAGGGTATTACGCATCTTCGCAGCCCGAACTTGGGTAAACGACCCGTGTGCTTCCTGACAGACCTGCTATTTGCACAAGCTCGCGCCCGTTGACCGTAGAAGGGATCCCAGTAACCCCATAGGTGTCATTTCCACCGACATCTTTGGCGCGCCAGGTAGGGGGCGCGGTTGTGGAAATCCGGTCTAGTAGTTAGCCTAGCAGTTCTTCATCATCATGGCTCCCAAGAAGAAGGTGGCCACGGCGCTCGGTTCGTCGGCAACCGGATGGCCCGTACCAGTGCGGCGAAAGCAGCGGGCCGATGCGGACAGACCCAGGCGCCTCATGAGCACCAACATCGCTCTGTCGGCGTTTTGGGAACGGGGGTCCCCAGACTTGCCTGCCTGCGGCCCCCAACATGACTGTGCTAGCGGGCCTGTACGACCCATCTTCATCAACAAAGCACTCAAGACCCTCACAAGGGGCCAAGCCTCGCGAGGCGGATGACGCAAGACCTCCTCAGGAGCGGCCTCACCAGGCTGCCTCGTGAGGAGCGGAGTTATCAAGGCGGGGCAAACCTCACGAGGCTCTCGTGATGTGAGCCATGACGATCGACGCCAAGTGGGTGCCAGCGTGCGCAGTGTCCTGGTTTCCTCTTTGGTGCTAAGGAAGCAGGCGCAGGCGCGGAGTACCGAGGCATCAGGCAAAGGTTTCCATATCGGTGCAACGAGATCAAGACCAGCAGGCCAGCAGGATGGAGGTCACCATGGAGCCCAAGACGGTGTCACCACCAGACCCTTTCGTACGCGAAGACCACTTTTGTCAGGATAGCTCGTACTAGCTGTCCCCTTTCAAATTAGCCCGCCATTGTTGGCTCCCTTCCCGCTCAATATTTGGGGAGAGGACCAGGGCCTATATAAATAGAACTAGCCACCATAGTAGGGGCATCTCATTTGGATCTGATCTAGCCTTGGGCCAATCCTTAGTCACACACCAAACACAAGAACACCTCAACCTTTGGAGGTCGTTCTTCCACTTGTACTGTTCATCATCAGCCCAAGAGGCAATCCACCACCACACACTGGAGTAGGGTATTACACCACAACGGTGGCCCGAACCAGTATAAATCTTGTGTCTTTGTGTTGCTAAGTCCATCGAGTTCGTCCGCGAGATCTTAGTGAGCTAGGGCATAGATCGGTTGGAGGGAAAGAACTTCGCGCACACCTGAGAGTTCGAACCTTAAGGGTTTTGCCCGAACCCCACATCCGACATTTGGCACACCAGGTAGGGGTGCGCCGTAGCTTCCCTTTCGTCGATCGACGCTCCGTCGCTCCGTTGCTCCATCGTCTCCATGGCGGACGCACGCCGCGCTCGAGCTGAGCGCCAGGCTGCCCTCACCGCCCGCGTTGCTCAGACGGCTCCTGTCGGCGCGCCACCTCATCGTTCTCCATCTCCCGCCGCCAACGCCGCCACCGGCCCGGCGGGGAACGAGCAGCAAGCGTCCTCGCTACACCCATTGGTGCGGCAGGACGGCCGCACCACCACTCCATCGCTGACCCCGGCTGGTTCCTCGTCCCACGCACGTCGCGCTCCCATGGACGCGCAGGCTATGCTCCTCATGGCGAACGAGCTCCTGCGCTACTGCCCGGTCGATGACCTCTACGAGGACTGGCTCGACCGCGTCGCCGAGCTCGTCCGCGCTGCAGGGGGCTCCCCAGCGCCGTCCCTTTCTCTGCCTCGCCCTCCGCCAGCCACGGGCGACGTGGCACACGGAGCGCCTCTTCCGCCTCTACCCCAAGATGGTGCCTTGGCGCCAAGGCGCGCGGCCCCATGGTGCGATCCACCTCGCCCGGTGCCCGCACGCGAAGAAAGAAGTTGCCAAAAAATTCCCCGGTCGTGAGAAGCTGCACCTGCGCTTCCCGCGCCACCTCGCCAAGACCGCGCGCCACCCGCGGTGGTGGCACGTGGGCCTCGTCAAGACCAAGCTCCACCTCTGAGACGGCCCACGGCAACCACGGCCGGCTGCCGCGCCTTCACCCCCGAGTTGCGTAGCGTCGCCTGGCCGGGCAAGTTTAAGGCAGATCTGCCTCCTTGCTACGACGGCACCGCCGACCCCACGGAGTTCCTGCAGCTCTATGAGCTGAGCATCAAAGCGGCCAACGGCGACGGGAAAGTCATGGCGAACTGGTTTCCTATGGCTCTCAAGGATGGTGCCTGCTCCTGGCTCCTGAACCTGCCGCATGGCTCGATCTCCTTCTGGGACCGCCCGCCGGCCGCGGGTGACCTGCGACACATCAAGCAACAACTAGGAGGGACCCTCCAGAAGTACATCCAGCGCTTCAACAACACCTGCCTCAAGATCCCCAAGGTGACGGACGAGGCCATCATCTCCGCGTTCTCTGACGGCGTCCCCAACATCAAGATGAAGGAGGAGCTCGCTATCCACGAGGAGCTGTGCACATCTCAGGAGCTGTTCAACCTGGCGACCAAGTGCGCAAGAGCCGAGGAGGGGTGCCTCTCCCTCCTCGAGCTGCCAGCTGCGGGCGCAGAAGAGAAGAAGGCCAAGGCCAAGGACGTGAAGCGCAAGGAAGCTGCAATGCTTGTAGTGGAGCCGGATACCAAGCGAGGCAGGGACCAGCCCGAGTCATCCAAGAACAGCCGGCCGTTCCGCGCCTTCCACAATCTGAACACCCACAACACCAGCGACTGTCAAGAGCTCAAAGCCATTCGTGAAGGACGCTACAGTCGACGCCCTGAGCGCAGCGACTGGGGCTACGACCGAGGAGGAGGACGTGGTGGCGGACGCTGGGACGACCGCAGCCCCCGCCAAGAGTGGCGCGACCTGCCTCGTGAGGACCGCTGGCAAGATCATCCTCACGAGGGCGCCTGGAGAGACCAGCCTCGGAGTGCATCTTCAAACAATTTGCTCGTGAAGTGAATGCAGTCCTCCCCAAGCACGAGGCCGCGTGCCCTCTCAGGTGGTCCCAGTGCGCCATCACCTTCAACTCGGCAGACTAGCTCAAGTGCGCAGCCACCGCTGGTGCCCTCCCGATGCTTTGCTCACCAGTCATCAGCAACGTACAAGCCACCAAGACCCTCATCGACGGCAGCGCAGGGCTCAACATCCTGTCCGTCGAAACGTTCGACAACCTCCAAGTCCCATATGACCAGCTTCAGCCTACTAAGCCTTTCTCAGGAGTGACCGATGGTTCCACCATGCCGATAGGGCAGGTCCGCCTACCTGTCACCTTCAGAGAACGCAAGAATTACCGCACCAAGCTCATCGACTTCGACGTCGCGCACATCCGTCTGCCGTACAACGCCATCTTCGGGTATCCAGCCCTGGCCAAGTTCATGGCCGTCACCCACCACGGATACAACGTCCTCAAGATGCCGGGAAGCGGCGGAATCCTCACGGTCCCATGGGAAGAGAGAGATGCGGTGTGCTCCCTCGAGCATGCCTTCCAAGCTGCAGCAATCGACGATCCCGACAGCAAAGGCGAGGGCCATCCTGAGGCCCTCCCCAAGAAGAAGAAGTAGCTGCGCCGTGCAGGATCTCAGGAGGATGGCTTCGCAGCTGGAGCCTCATCAGGATCAGCGCCCGCTCCAGGGGCGCCTCCCTCCATCGCATAGGAAGGCACGACCGGCGCCCTCCTCGGGCAGGGCTCAGGGGCTCTCTTCTGGAGGGCCTCAGACCTTGCCAACATCACGAGGGAGGCGCTTGGGCACCACTTGGAGGCGTGCTTCGCGGCATGCTTCCCTCAGGAGAATACAGGGCAAGGAGCGCCCACCACATAGTAGTTCATCACCAAGACCACTCAGGAACTGCAAGACGCAAGGGCCATGCGCGGCGACCGCTGCTCACGAGGCGCAGCTCCCCATCCAGGCGAGGATGCCGGGCTGCGCGTCTGCATCGACGTCCCTGGGCTCAACAGGGCCGCATCTCAGTAGCCTTTTGGCCTTCACGCGTGGGCCATTGCGAGGGTCCACCACACAGCTACATTCACATTCCCTTCGGCTTGCCGAGCATGTCCTCAGCCTATCAGTACAACATGCAGCGTGTCCTGGCGGCTCAGGAGGCCAGGCATCACGCCGTCCTGGCAGAGATGGAGACGGTCCTCAAGGAACTACCTTGCCCCCAGAGCCTCCCGAGGCTCAGGGCCCCGGTGGCTCGTGAGGAGCCAATCCTTCGCCGCGTACCTTCAGCTGCCCCAACTCTCCTTCGTCAACAGAACCAGGTGACATTTTCCAAGTTCGTTTAGCTGGGAGCGCCCCTCGGGCTGAATTATTGCCAGGCCACGTGGGTCCGTCCCTGTGGCGTGTATCCTTTCCTTATGTCTTTAGCTTACCTTGCTGGGGGCGCCCCTCGGGTTGCATCATCCCCAAGCCACTTGGGCCTGACCCAGTGGCATGTATCTTTCTTCAATGATTATCACCTGCTCGATTGCCACCCGCCACGGGTACACCTTCATCATGCAATTCGCTTGCGCGTTAAAAGGGGGGCTCCTGAGCATTGCGACTCAGGAGCTCTTACTGGCTCTCCAGCCCTCACCCCCTGGCCTTGACCATCGTGCACGCGACCGCATACCGATGGCAGCTGAGCTCGCCGAGGACCGGGACCGAGGACGAGAGCGCTTGCACCTAACCGTCTCGCAGGAACGCACAACTATCAAAGACTCAAGACCAGGCGCAACCCGCCTTGAGGTAGGGCCTCGTGAGTCCCGCGCTGGCTCACGAGTGCCCAGATACACCTCGCAGCCCTGCCGTGCAAGCCACGTGTCAGGGCGGGGCTGTACACGCCCCGGGGGCTCCTCCCGGAGGGGGGCCCCCTCCCACGCACAAGTGGAAGCACCATGCTCCGCGCTGGCCGTCGACACTGCCGAGGAGCGGCTATGCCCGTGCACAAGCGGAAGCACTATGCTCCGCGCTGGTGATAAACAACTGAGGGCGGCATCACGGTCGTACCAACCTTAGGGAGTCCCAGAGCTTAGCGTTTGGCCTCAACGCAAACGCCTCCCCTCGGGAGAGCCGCGCGAGGGGGCTGGACACGGGGGCTGCACTCGGGTGACGCCCAAGCGTACGCCAATCAACCAGGTCTCCCGGGCCTGGGGGCTGCGCTCGGGTCATGCCCAAGCGCACGCCGCTCAAACAGGTCTCCTAGACCTGGTCGTCGCACGCCCCTCCCGAGGCCTCGGCGAGGGCAGGTACGGAAATTGTTTGCGCGTCAAGGGGGACTCCTGAGCATCGCGACTCAGGAGCCTAACTGGTCACGTAGCCCCTCACTCCTTGGTCCGTCCTGGTCTCTGGTCGGCCCAATGGCGGTTGAGGTATGCGCTAGGCCGGCCTCTGCCGACGTAGAACATTAATCTATCCTCGCGCACTCTTCCTATAAGCTGTTTGCGCGTCAAGGGGGACTCCTAAGCATCGCGACTCAGGAGCCTAACTGGTCACGTAGCCCCTCACTCCTTGGTCCGTCCTGGTCTCCGGTCGGCCCAACGGCGGTTGAAGTATGCGCGGGGGAAGGCTCTACCAACGCAGAACACAAAAGCGGGTAGGAAGAAAATCGCAAAATCTGGAAGCAAATATTACAAAACATATTGTCCTCACAATATCGGATGAAAGTTTAATGCCTACACGAGGCCTGATGCATATTACAGGAACGGAACAGGAAAGTAGCCGCAGGTCACCCCTAAACACCGCCATCGCCTGCAGAAGGTGCTCCTCCTTGGGTAACGACGTCTTCACCTGCAGCCGCAGGATCGGCGGCACCACCGGACAGGGGTGCGGAGGAAAAGCCGTGAAACTTCTTCAGCAGGGCCTCCACCTAACCCTGCACAGCTGCGGAGGTGGCTGCCCAGTGATCATCAGCCACAGGCTCCAGCAGCTCGTCAAGACGAGCGTTGGGGTCGCGAAGGTGCAGATGGCTGAAGACATGGGTCAATGCAGCTGAAGACAGGACGCGGGCTTCTGCCTCTGCCATGGGACCAATACCATCCACGACTGCCTCAAGCGCCTTCACCAAGAGAGGAAGCAGCAGGGCGGGGCCGTCCTCATCGGTGGTCAGCGGCCTCTCCAAGCCGTGCTCGTAGAGCGTCTTATGTGCTGCGCGAGACCTCTTCTCGAGATCGGCAAAAGCCACGCGGTCCTCGGCCAGGACCCGCGCCTTGGCATCAAGATCGGCCTCCCTCGCCTTCACCTTCCGCTCTAGCTCTTCCAGTTGGCCGCGTTCAGCGGCCTGTGTCTTCCCCAACTCCTCCAGCTCAGCGTCATGGTTTTTGACGGTGTCCTTCCGGGCCTTCATCTCCTCCTCCTTCACCAGGGGGCCGCGTGCTTCTTCGGTGTGCTTGTCGTGCAGGATCTTCAGCTCATCCTCCAGCTCTTGGCAGCGGTAGCGGGCGGCCTTGGCGTCTTTTAGTGCCGTCTCGCGATCGGCTGCAGCATTGGCGGCGCTCTGCTTCTCTTTCTCGGAATACGCTGCGGCTTGGCTCAGCGTCGCGCGGACCGCCGAGTCAGAGTGTAGCCAGCTAGAGGCCAGCTCTAGGCGCCCGACCACTAGATGCGGGTCCACGCTCAGGAGATCTGCCTGCAGCTGGGTCATCTCCAAAATAGCACGTTCCAGGATGTTAGTAGAGGCAGAAGAACCTAGGAGTGGAGGTGCAGCAGTGGGAGGAGGCGACGCCGTCACCAGGGCTTGGGAGACTGCGGGTTCTAGAGCAGTCAGGGCCTCTTCAACTGAGCCGGACGCCGGCACTTCAGGAGCCAGAGGGGCCATGGGGGCTTACTCCTCCCGGTGATGCTCCTCTTGGCCTCGCGAGGGCGACCGGGCTGGGGAGGTGCGAGTGCTGCTGCCTCCTTTCTCTGCGGAGGGAGGCGCGGTCGCCATATCCCCCTTCCTTTTCTTCGCCGAAGGTGTTGGCCTGATCAACCAAGGGTGAACATCAGGAAATAACAAGTACAGGCAGGGACAAGATGAAGCTCAAGGCACTTACCGATCCACCATGACGTATTCCACCTTCCGCTTGGGGAGCTTGAAGCCCGAAAGCACCGGGGCCTGAGAAGTGGTCATGCAGGTCCCGGCGGCAGAAGGTGGCGCAGCAGAAGGGCCGGAGCCGGCCCCGGGAGGCGTCAAGACAGAGGCAGCATCCCGAGGGATTGGTGACAACCTACTCCTCCTCGGAACGACGGGCAGTTCTCCCTCCTCTTGGCGGGCCTCGACTTCGGCGTCTTCAGGAAGGGCGCGGAGGATTTCAGCTTTGCTCAAGGGGGAGTTTTTCCCCATCTCTTTGAGGGTCGCCTCCGAGTCCCCCTCCTCTTCTTTCCCCCCTGTGGGACTCGTCGGAAGATAGCTCCACCGGCTTCAGCGCCGCCGGGGCTCCGGAGAGCACAGGCGGCACCAGCCTGCGTGCGTCGAAGGTCGTCCTGGAAAGCACAAGTGGCTCCCAGTCCTTGCGGAGGAACAAAGGAGTGAAGGCGCTCGGCGGGTACTCCTAGTTATCCCCAACCAGGAGGCGCAAGACGGCAACCAGTTCATCATCAGGCAGGGCCCCCAGCCTCAAGTGGATCTTGTCTTCTCCATCTCCAAGCTTCCACAAGGGGCGCGATCACGCCTGGAGCGGGGCGACGCGCAGCATCAAGAATTCCCTCAGGAGCATGGCCCCTGTGACCTTCGCCGCCTTCGCGTTGCCTGGCTTCAGGTCGGTCTGCATCTGCCCCAATAGAGATGATGCCCGCTCATCAGCGAGCTTCGCGCAGGGCCACCCTTTGTTGAACTGGGGCGCCTCTGTTGGCAAGGCGAAACGCGAATGGGCGTGCTTGGCGTCCATCATGACCCACTTGGCTTGGATGTTGTCGGCCCTCTTCCCGGTGCTCGAGATTAAGTTGGCCTTGCCAGATGCGATGAAATTGGCGCACCCGGAGATGTGCCCATCGCTGACGCGATGGAAAAAGAAGTGGCGTAGAAGCACCACGGATGGCATCACACCCAGGTACGCCTCACAGTATTAGGCGAAGATGGACATGAGGAGGATAGAGTTGGGGTGGAGGTGCAACGCCTGCAACCCGTAGTGGTCAAGGACCTCATAAAAGAAATCGGAGAAGGGGGGAACCAACCCAACGGTAATGCTGCTCTAGAAGAAGGGGAAGAAGGTCCTCCCCTTAGGCTCCGGCACGTCGGAGGCAAGCCGGAGCTCCGTCTTGCCCCCTTCATTGCTCTCCCCCGTCGTCAGCAGGCGCGCGGAGGCAAGGCTCTTGTCTATGACAGTGGGTGCTTCCGGAGCTGGCTCATACGAAGCCGGCGCTGAGGAGGGCTTGGTCTTGCGCGGCGCCATGGATCGCAGATGCGGGGCAATATTGGAGCAGTCTGGAGATTTCGGCGGCGAGGAGCGAGAAAGGGGATCTGGAGCAAGGCGAGGAAGAAGCAATGAAGGAAAGCACTGTCTGCGCCAGCCTTTTGTCAGGTCGGGCAGTTGCCGAGGTAGCATGGGGAAGTGGAGACGCCCACGTCCAATCAACCGCCACGCGTCGACCAAGGCCGCAGGCTTTGGGGCCCGCGGCGCTCCGCACTTGACCTTTGTCTTCGCCTTGAAGCCAAGCCCGAGAGCACCTTGGGCCCGGGGGCTACTGTCGGCGTTCTGGGAACGGGGGTCCCCAGACTTGCCTGCCTGCAGCTCATGGCGTGGTTGTGCTAGGGGGCCTGTACATCCCATCTTCATCAACAAAGCACTCAAGACCCTCGCAAGGGGCCAAGCCTTGCGAGGCGGACGACACAAGACCTCCTCAGGAGCGGCCTCACCAGGCTGCCTTGCGAGGAGCGGAGTTATCATGGCTGGGAAATCTCGCGAGGCTCTCGTGACGTGAGCCATGACGATCGACGCCAGGCGGGCACCAGCGCGCGCAGTGTCCTGGTTTCCTCTTTGGTGCTAAGGAAGCAGGCACAGGCGCGGAGTACCGAGGCATCAGGCAAAGGTTTCCATATCGGTGCAACAAGACCAAGACCAGCAGGCCAGCAGGACGGAGGTCACCGTGGAGCCCAAGGTGGCATCACCACCAGACCCTTTCACAGGCGAAGACCACTTTTGTCAGGATAGCTCGTACTAGCTGTCCCCTTTCAAATTAGCCCACCATTGTTGGCTCCCTTCCCGCTCAATATTTGGGGAGAGGACCAGGACCTATATAAGTAGAACTAGCCACCACAGTAGGGGCATCTCATCTGGACCTGATCTAGCCTTGGGCCAATCCTTAGCCACACACCGAACACAAGAACACCTCAACCTCAGGAGGTCGTTCTTCCACTTGTACTGTTCATCATCAGCCCAAGAGGCAATCCACCACCACACACCGGAGTAGGGTATTACACCACAACGGTGGCCCGAACCAGTATAAATCTTGTGTCTTTGTGTTGCTAAGTCCGTCGAGTTCGTCCGTGAGATCTTAGTGAGCTAGGGCGTAGATCGGTTGGAGGGAAAGAACTTCGCGCGCACCCCAGAGTTCGAACCTTAAGGGTTTTTCCGAAACCCCACATCCGACACTATGCCAGTTAGAGCCTGGCGAGCGGCGTTGTTCGTGCACAAGACGACGGGCCGCACGCTGCAAAATCCAGAGACGGTGTTGGGCCCCCAGCAGGCGGCGCGGGGCCCTCCGGGGGCGTCGCCGTACCACCCACGGGCTGCTCGGCGACCTCCAAGATGCCCACCCCGGCGCCCATAGCACGCTCTTCCCTGGGTGTGCGCGACGAGCAGCGTCACCACGCCGGTGACCCTGGACACCACCGTGGGAAGAGCCCTGTGCATCATCTGCGGGACAAAGGAGGCCAGCATGGCCGCCGAAGTGCTGGAGAAAATGGCATGCAACCGCTGGGCCGTGATAGAGCTCCTTCTAACATGGTTAGAAGTCAAAGCGCGCCACGGTCCACGCAGCTTTCGCCACCACCCATGCTAGCAGAAGCTTTGGCGCGCGTGCAACTACTCCTCGACTTCCCTCCTGCCGCGGAGAAGCTCGACGAATGGAGGGCCACCATCCGGAGCCTCGTCGCCATCGCCAACAAAGATGATCCGCGGTCGGCGGGGCCCTCGGGCCGGCGCTCCGTCGAGCCACCACATGCCAGTGGTGGAAGGACCGGGGAGCTGCAGCCACAGTGCACTCTCCTGCCCCACGCCAGTTGCCGCCGGTGCCAGTCCGTCATGACGACGCTTGTGATAACATTTCCATAGCGTTGTCTGACCCACGGACCCACCGCGACCAGCGCCAAGTTCTTCGAGAATGAGCCCATGGAGGCGCTCGAACCACCATCGAGCGCCGGCGCGATACACGCCACCAGTCGGATAAGTGGGCAGGACCCGCTATGGACCACCCAGCACCGGGGGGCTCTGGCGGCCTACCTTACGAGGTGGGTTGCCCAGCCTTTACTCGTGAGCTGTGACAGTTCCAGTGGCCGTCCCACCGCACGTTCAAGCCCGATGTCGGTGAGAAGTACAACAGCAAGACCCATCCGTCAGAGTTCCTCAGCATCTACACCATCGCGATGCAAGCTGCTAGAGCTCGCGACGACAAGGTGCTTGCCAATTACTTCCCGTTGGCACTGAAGCCCAACGTCATGTCTTGGTTGATGCACTTGCCGGCGGATTCCATTTCTTCTTGGTCGGATCTGTGCCATGAGTTCGTTGGTGCCTTCACCGGAGGCCACCAAGCTCATGGCCAGGCCAGTGATTTGCATATCATTCCCCAGAAGGAAGGGGAAACCCTGCGCAAGTACATCCAGAGGTTCAGCCGGGTGCAGTACAACATCCCCGATGTTCATCTCGCCGCCGTGATTAGCGCGTTCCATCAGAACGTGCGCAATCGCAAGATGCGTGAAGAGCTGGTGATGAACAAGGTTAAGGATGTGGCCGAACTTTATGTTCTGGCCGATAGGTGTGCCCAGGCTGAAGAGGGAAGGAAGTACCCCGGCGAGGACGCCGGCATGGAAACCGACTCTACTACTAAAGACACCGCCGCCTCGACGAAGAAGGGCCAGCGTCGCAACAGGAAACACAAGGGCAAGGCCGTGCTTGCCGTCGAGGGATCCGACGACACTGGCGCTGCCAAGAAGGCTAAGGCAGACGACCCTGGCAAGGAGATTGCCGGGTGCGCCGCCTGCCGGGCCTTCGCAGCTGCCGACAAGCCAGGAGGCTCCGACAAGCAGTATTGCAAGATCCACCGCACCAAGGGCCACGACCTCTAGAACTTTCGACAGGTCGAGATGCTTGCCGATAAGAAAAAGGCCGAGTATGAGAGGCCGGATAAGGAGAAGGGTCAGGATGGTGCCGAAGGATCTGACAAGAAGCGTGGCGGCCAAGGAGGCAGCCGCGGCAAGGATAACCAGCAAGAGAGGCCCGCTCGGGGCCGTGACAAGAAGCAGGAAGATGATGATCATGACGAGGATGAGGAGTCTGGCGAGCAAGAGTTTCAGAAGGCTACGGAGGCCATGTGCGTCGATGGTGGCGCCTTGCTGCACACTTCTCACCACCAGCTCAAGCAGTGGGCGCGTGAGATCACAGCAGCGGAGCCATCATTCGATGCTCAGAAGCCGCTAAAGTGGTCCAGCACGCCCATCATCTTTGACGCCGAGGACCACCCTGATCGCACCACTGCGATCGGGTGTTTGCCGCTGTTGGTCTCACCAAGGATACACAACCTCAAGGTGAACAAGATGCTAGTTGACGGCGGGGCCGGTCTGAACTTAATCTCGCCCATTGTGATCAAGAGGCTGCAAATTCCCGACGGAGACCTCAAGGAGACGGGCACGTTTCAAGGGGTCAACCCGGGAAGGAGCCAGCCGAAGGGGAAGGTCATGTTTCCTGTGACGTTTGGAGGCGAGCTGAACTACAGGACGGAGAGGATTGTCTTCGATGTAGCCGAGATCCCCTTGCCCTACAACGGGATCCTCGACCGCCCGGCACTAGCCAAGTTCACGGCGGCGTCGCATTACGCCTACAACACACTGAAGATGCCTGGGCCGATGACCATCATCACCGTCCCCTGCAACAAGAAGGATGTGCTGATCCGCGCCGACCTACTCTACTAGGAAGCAGTTGCAGCAGCTGCCGCCAAGGCACTTGCTCCTGCCGCTGAAGCACCGGGAGGGAAGAAGAAGACCGACAAGACCTCTCACACCCACTCCGGAAAGCGCACCTCTCCGGAGTGTTGCGCTACCATCGAGGATGTGCCAGAGAGCTCCACCGGCAAGAGTAAGAAATCCAGAGATGCACCGCCATAGACCAAGAAGGTGTCCGTCAAGGAGGATGGAACAGGAGGGGCTTTCACCATAAGCTCCACCCTCGACAGCAAATAGGAAGGCGCGCTCGTCACCTTCCTGCGGGCGAATGTCGACGTGTTTGCATGGCAAGCATCCGACATCCCCGGCGTTCCAAGGGAGGTGATTGAGCACCACCTTGCTGTCTGTCCTCATGCACAACCTGTCAAACAGAAGCTCAAGAAGCAGGCTTTGGAAAGGCAAGAGTTTATCATAGAAGAGATATGGAAGTTGGAAGCAGCAGGCTTGGTGAGAGGAGTGCTCCATCCGACGTGGTTGGCCAATCTGGTGGTGGTACGCAAGGCGAACGGGAAGTGGAGGCTATGAATTGATTACACAGATATCAATAAGGCTTCTCCCAAGGACCCTTTCTCGTTGCCGCGCATTGACCAGATTGTTGACTCCACGACCGGGTGTGATTTGTTGTCATTCCTTGACGCCTACTCACGTTACCATCAGATCTTCATGACAAGAGAAGACGAAGAGAAGACATCATTCATCACCCCATGGGTACGTATTGCTTTTTACGGATGCCTTTCGGGTTGAAGAGTGCTGGCTCAATGTTTGCAATAGCGGTCCAAATTGGTTTTGAACCCCAGCTGCATAGTAATATGGAAGCATAATGGATGACATAGTGGTCAAGACCAAGGACAGGGCAACACTTGTACAAGATCTGGAGGAGATCTTTGCAAGTTTGCGCAAGATCAACCTCAAGTTGAACCCTAAGAAGTGTGTCTTTGGTGTTCCGTCCGGCAAACTTCTAGGGTTCTTTGTATCACAGCATGGTTCGAGGCGAACCCGGACAAGATTAAGGCTATCGAACAAATTGAGGCGCCCAAGCGGATCGAGGATGTGCGTCGGCTCACTGGCTGCGTTGCTGCCATCAGCCGATTCATCTCCAAGTCTGCCGAGCGCGCCCTTCCCTTTTTTAAGATTTTGAAAAAGGCGGGCCCAATGGAGTGGACCCCGGAGGCCGAAGCAGCACTACAGGACCTGAAGAAATACCTCTCCTCTACACCAGTACTGGTTGCGCCCAAACGACAAGAGCCGTTGTCTTGTATCTCGGGCGGCGAATCAAGTGGTCGGGCCGCTACCGGTGGCATGAGGGAGGTCGATGAAGCGGCAGCGGCAACGGCAGGGCCGGCGGATGGCGAGCCAGAGATCCCCCCGGCAAGGCCAGGTGCCGGCAAGGTAGGGCCCCCGATAGGGTTTGACGTCGACATGACAGAGCCTGCGCGACCGAGAGAAGTGATGCAGAGGAAGAAGATGATGCAGCACCCGGTTTATTTTCTCAGCTCCCTCTTGCAAGGGGCTATGTCAAGGTACTCCGGTGTGCAGAAATTGCTCTTCGGCCTCCTTATGGCCTCGAGGAAGTTGCTTCATTACTTCCAAGCACACGAGGTCGCTGTCGTCACCCGCCTCCCGTTGCAACGCATATTGCATAATCCAGACATAACCGGGAGGATTGTGGAGTGGGCCTTGGAGCTGTCGAGCTTTGGTTTGAAGTTTGAAAGTACTTCGACGGTCTAGAGCAGAGTCCTGATGGAGTTCATTGCGGAGTGGACCTCAACGCCCAACGAAGAAATCTAGGACACCGCTCTCCCCGGCAAGGAAGCGAGTCGCGACTGGATCATGTACTTTGCTTTCTCGCTGCAAGGCGCCGGTGCCGGTGTGCTGCTTGTCGCACCCACCGGAGAGCACCTCAAGTATGTAATCCAGATGCACTTTCCCAGGGAGATATCCACAAACAACACTACCGAATACGAGGGGCTGCTTGCCGGTCTAAGGATCGCAGCAGACCTCGGGGTTCAGAAGCTCATCGTCAGGGGTGATTCACAGCTTGTCGTCAGACAAGTCAACAAGGATTATCAGAGCCCGTTTATGGAGGCCTATGTAGATGAGGTGAGGAAGCTGGAAGAGCACTTTGACGGTATACAAGCAGAACACATTCCCCGAGCGGAGAACGACATCGCAGATTACCTGTGAAAGCGCGCTGCCTTCAAACTTCCTGTGGAACCAGGTACTTTTGTGCTTCGCCTAACTCAACCATCCGCCGAACCATCAATGGGGCAGAACAAGCGGAGGAAATTAGGCCCCGTCAAGTACTTTCCCGACAAGCCCCTGGGGCCACCGGCAGGGATAATGCCGTGGGTACTGATCCAGCCAAGGGGCAGCTGGCTCCGGCAGGGCGCCAAGCCCTGGCCGTAGAGACGGCCGCCCCCATGGCAGAAGAGATGCCTTTGGTCCTTGCCGTCAAGCCCCAGGCTCCGGCATGGGCACAACATACCGTCCGTTTCCTCCAGACAGGGGAACTTCCTGAGGAGCAGGAAGAAGCAGAAAAAGTAGCCCTTCGATCTGCCTTGTACCAGTTCATCGACGACGTCTTGTACAGAAAAAGACCGAACAGTGTGAAATTGAAGTGCATCCCCCGGGAGGAAGGACTGGAGCTGTTGGCAGAGATACATGGAGGCATATGTGGCTCCCACATAGGGTCGAGGGCCCTTGCCGGCAAGGCATTCCGGCAAGGCTTCTTCTGGCCCACCACCCTCCAGGATGCGACGACACTAGTAACCAGGTGTGAAGCGTGCTAGTTCCATTCGAAGAAGCTTCATCAACCAGCTCAAGCCCTTCAAACAACCCCTCTCTCCTGGCCGTTTTTGGTCTAGGGCTCGACATACTGGGCCCTTTCCCTCGCGCCATCGGGGGCTTTGAGTACTTGTACGTTGCAATCGACAAGTTCACAAAGTGGCCGGAGGTGGAGGCAGTGAGGAAGGTTACTGCACATTTAGCCGTCAAGTACTTCAAAGGGCTAGTCTGCCATTTTGGTGTGCCAAACAGAGTCATCACCGACAACGACACGCAGTTCACAAGCCACACCTTCATGCAATACATCCAACACCTCGGCAACAAGGTCTGTTTTGCTTCTATGGCACATCCACAGAGCAACTGCCAGGCAGAGAGGGCAAATGCTAAAGTGTTGCGAGGCCTGAGGACAAAGACTTTTGACATGCTGCACAAGAGTGGAAGGCGCTGGATTGATGAGTTGCCGGCGGTTCTTTGGTCAATCAGAACGATGCCAAATCGAGCCACCGGCCAAACACCCTTTGCCCTGATATACGGGGCAGAAGCAGTTCTCCGCATGGAACTCACATACGGGTCACCTCGAGTGCTCGCTTATGACGAGCTTGAGCAAGAGCAATTGCGGCAAGATGACGCAACACTCTTGAGAAAGATCGTCTTCGGGCGGCTGTGAGGGCAGCACGCTACCAGCAAGCCCTGCGCCGCTACCATAACCGCAAGGTTCATGCCCGAAGCTTTGAGGAAGGCGACCTTGTTCTTTGGCACGTTCAGTCGGCCAAGAATTCCAACAAGTTGACGCCAAAGTGGGAAGGCCCTTATCGGGTAATATGAGTCACGAGGCCCGGCGCAGTCTGCCTGGAGATCGAAGATGCTGTCCCAGTGACCAACTCCTGGAACATCGAACATCTTTTCAAGTTTTATCCATAAGGCACGGTTGCCGGGCCTCCCGGCAAGACACCTTTTGTACAAGCTTTGCCGGCAAGGCATGTAACCCTCTGTACAAAGCCAGGCGCAGACCTTTAGCATAAATAAACGAAGTGCTGGCGCCCTAAGTTTTAGCATGCATGCTAGGTTAAGTATCTTCCTCGGTTAGGGTTGATAGTGCTTAGCGGTGGCTAACCCCTAGCCTTGAGGTCGAGTATGTGTCTTTCTGTCCTCTTTGGTTCGCAGGGCACGTGGACACTTCTGCTGAGCCGCTTGGGAGATAGAGGACGAAACGGGGCCCCGGCCCCGGCAAGCCAGGACTGCCGGGGGCTGAAGACACAAGGATCTAACCATGGCAAGCCAAGGTTGTCGGGGGCCGCGGATTCAGATAAGTCCTTCATCTCCTGTTGTGCATTTCCATATGGAACTAGGACTAATGAAACCTCGTTTTACTCCGAAACCACCGTGCTCCCCCTTCTTCTTGTGCCCAAGTTCCTGGGACAGAACCGGGTCGTAGACGCGGTGGCAAGGAAATAAACGAGGGGCTTAACTCTGCTTCGCCTCTGCCTCCGCTAAAAGCGTGAGAATGGTTGACTGAAGTCAGGGGACGGCAAGGCCTGTTGCCGGGCGACAATGTTTATCCTAAAAATAACAAGGATTCGTTCCTTGGCATGGGCCTCGCTCACGCACAAAGAACCCGACAGACACCCTTTTTCATTAAAAACATCCCATACATGTACAGTTCATACGGAATGAAAAACATGAGCAAGGGGATTACAAGTCTTAAAATTAACAAGTGCCCGCAGGCTTACAAACTAAAAAGAAATAAGGTGTTCGTAATCCCTTTCTTGTCCCTCTCCTCAGAAAGTGGAAGAAGACAACAGGAGGGCAAAAAGAGTTCCTAGGCGAGGTGCAAGGAGCAGAAGGCGCCAAGAGAGCATCTTGGTGCCGACAGGAGAACTGGAAGACGAGGCAGCGGGCCGACAGTACGCGACGAAGGCGTCGGTGCTCGCGTACTCCGACCTGACGGCCGCCACCCGCCTTCTTCACCTTCTCCGGCCCTCCTACGCCAGCCGCCCAAGGAGACGACGGGGAGTGCCCCGATGGAGAGCTTGACGAGGAACGCCCTCGGCAGGGCACGTGGCCGAGGGAAGGGTGAGGCGGTCAGTCGGAGTCCGCGTCTCGCCGCTCGACTCCCTCGTCGCCGCTGTCGCTGTCCTCCTCATCACTCCCGCTTGAGGAGGAATCTTCATCGTCAGAGTAGCTCTCTACGCAGCACTTTAGGCGAGTTCCAAGATCTCCGAAGACCTTGACGGAGAGCAGGCTGCCCTCCATTAACTTGAAGTAGAGGACGAGCCCCGCCGTCAGGCTGTGGATGCGAGCAAATGTCTTCCATCCGCGACGGAGGTACATAACGTGAGGAGCTGGGAAGTCGACGTTGACCCGCGTACCGCCGTTCCCGCAGCCTCTCATGTGCAATCTGAGGGTCTGGGGCGGATCGAGCTCCATTTCCTGAGCAAATGGGGTAGGGAGACGGAGACGATGATGCGGTGGCCGGCGCAACCTGATGAAGAACTCCCGAGGCTGGTCCCCGACGTGGCCCTCCATCACGGGCGGCATCGCTGGCAGAGGCACGGCCATCGCGCCGCCTCGCCCCCTTATCCCCTGACCGCCGTGGCGGCCTACTCGCCCCTCCCCCTTCCTCTCGTGGCCGGCTCCACCGCCGCGAGCTCGTGGGAAGGAGGAACGCGCTGTCGAGCGGTGACCCTCGCCCCCACCGTTGAAGGGCCTACGCCCCCTCTCGCCATGACGGGTGGAAGGAGCGGAAGTGGAATAAGATGGATGTTGGGAGAACGTGGGATGACATCCCCCTCCCCCTCCTTATAAGGGGGCGGGGTCGAGGCTCGGCCGCGCCACTCGACCAATCCAGCCATCGGAGGCGCAGGGAATCAGGACCGACCCACTGCCACAATCAGCAACGACCCGGTTTCTCATCTCCACCGCCTGCCACCTGAATGGGGGACGCGTGGCGAGCGAGAAGGATCGAGGGGACAAGTGAGGCGACCGTTCCCCATCCCGTGATCGTGGGGCGCGGGCGACTTGAAGACCGTGACCCGAGTCCACTCAGTAAATGAGCCACGCCTCTGCGCCTCCCTCTTTTTCTTATGGGGAAGGCGTAAGCCGCCTCTTTACTATGATGTGACGCATGCATGCGGGAACCTCTCCACGAATGACCCCCACGTCACACACGACCCACCATGTCGCGCGTTCAACACGGGTCGTGGGGAAGCACAGCGGATGAAACAGTTACTACGGTAAAAATCCGCCCCACCTGCCCGCGCACCGTTCTAGGCCTAGCCCAACAACGCGTCGCGCTTATGTGTGGCCCAGACCCGGGGGCTCCTATCGTTGTACAAAAGTAGGGGCTCTCCTTTTGACCCCTTTACTTGTGCACGGGCAGTCAGAGCCATGCTCCACGGCCACACTTAGCAGGGCAGAGGAGG
Source organism: Aegilops bicornis (assembly GCA_021605145.1). Lineage (NCBI taxonomy): Eukaryota > Viridiplantae > Streptophyta > Magnoliopsida > Poales > Poaceae > Aegilops > Aegilops bicornis. The sequence goes on from CM038674.1 coordinate 296,495,385, forward strand.
GAAGCCGGAGAGAAGCCAAAGCACAAGACAACCAAGGCAACGCCAAGACCAGGAACACAGGAGAGCAAGAGGGCGAGGTAGGCTCCCTCGGCAAGATCCTTGCCGAGGCAGCCTCCGCAGTCCCGGCAAGAGCCTTGCCGGGGCAACCTGCCCGATGCCAGCGGAGCAAGCCACCCTTGAGCCCATGGGTCCCAACACCACCAACTACATTGGAACCAAGGCTGGGAGGCGCCTCTGTGGTGGCATGCAGATCTTCGTCAGGATCATAAACATGTGAGATCAGATGAGGACCAGAAGACGGCGACCCTCGGCGGGATCCTAGCCGAGGAAATACACAAGACCCCCGGCAAGCGCCTTGCCGGGGATGACTGCAACGCCACGGCAAGACACTTGCCGGGCCCTCGGCAAGACCCTTGCCGAAGGCATCAAGGCCACCGCCAGTTCAAGGCCAGACAAGACTCCACTGCCATCCCCAAGAAGCTGCTAGATAAACCAGCTGGGTAGGCACCTGCGTCGCGACATGCGGCCTCTACACCGACTCAGCAAGCACCTGCGTGGTGGCATGCAAGTCTTCCTGAAGGCTCCACCACCGCACCAGCCCAGCAGCCAGCCAACGTGGCGCCATGACGCCTCGTCGGCTCGGACACGTGTCGAAGCAAGGCGAGGTGGCGACAGCTGGGACGTGCTTCCTTGCCGTCCCCGAGAAGCAAGGGGGACACGCCGGCAAAGACATTAAATGCCTTTGTCCGACGGTCCCAGAGGATAGGCTTATCAACTGTAGACCTTTCCACCTCCTGTGTGCCACTATGGCAACCCCCTTTTTCCTATAAAAGGAGGCCCGAGGCGACCAAGAGAGGGATTCGGCTCTTTTGGGCAAGTTGCACCCTGTAGCTAGCTCAAGAACACAAGAACACTCAATACATCCACCAAAGCACGACTAGGGTATTACGCATCTTCGCGGCCCAAACCTGGGTAAACGACCCATGTGCTTCCTGTCAGACCTGCTCTTTGCACAACCTCATGCCCGCCGACCGTAGAAGGGATCCCAGTGACCCCATAGGTGTCGTTCCCACCGACACCATGCTGCGAGGGCGAGATGGGCCCTGCGACGCCTCATACGGTACGCCCCATACTGGAAATCGACCCAAGTCTCCCGATACACCTTCTTCCAAAGGATGAACATCGATTGCAGGCAGCGGTAGTACAAGGAGGGGCCTTGAGACATTCCAATCTCTATTTTTGTGTAGATCAACTAAAATTAAGCACCCCAGTTTGTAGAAACGCTTAAAACCTTAACAATGGTACTAGTTGATGAAACATATACTAACGAAGAGAAGCACTTTCTTTAGCTACATTGGAAATGAAATGACAGAGAGGACACTCGCTCTATTTTAAGTATATTATTACTTCATTTTATCAGTGGCACTAAGGTCGAGCAGGTGGCAAACAAGGTGTACCGTGCGTCGCAAGGATGGAGGCCGGTGGTGCTTAGACTGGGATGCTAAAGCTGGCTCTATCTCCCCCCTGATGTTTTTGTGGTAGCATTTGAGTTGTAATCCAAACTTGGTCGAGCTGGTGCTGCGTCCCCCTACCTGCCTAGCTTATGTGGCGAACTTGTCTCCTGCTAGTGCTCAGTCCGTTCTAGTAGTAGTTGCATAACTGCCCATTTACACTGAGATGTTGTCGGATAATGGTTGTCTATGGTAGGGTTTCTTTAATGAAATCAGAGGAAACCCCCTCTTTCGATATATAAAAAAATCAGTTGCACTAGCGTTGCCAAAACATTGCCTCAAATTAATAGTGCCACTAGATTAAGGTGCAAAATAATAACATTACTGCTTTATCATGGCAGTACTAATACAGTAGCACAAGAGCAGACTCAACATGCAGGATCTTTGGCAAACGGTCAGACCAAAAAGGAACATACCTCGTGATGGGAACCATATCTGCAGTCAACACCATCGTGGAAGGGATGACACCAGTCACCAACATGGATGATTCAATTCATGGGACCTTTTGGTGCAGTTCACCTAAAATGAAGCAATGTCCCATGAGCAATCAGCTTCCTCTTCATTTTTTAAAGAAAAGGGCTCCAGCCCCGGTTCCATTTCCATCAGAAAATGAAACCCACAGAGCTTCTTCTTCATTAGTTGCAATAAAATTGAGCAACATCAAGGTTGGTTGTGAAGCTCCTGGAATGTTCAACTATAATTTGGATATCATTTGTGCAGTTCAACTAACATCAAGCGTGAAATGTATATATCTGTTTGCACAAAAAAGGTGGAAAGGAGGGTGACTAACAAGTGATGAAACATACATCAAATGAAAAGAACACTAAAAAAAAGACACTTCCGTGATGATACGTTTTTGTAACAGCAGGTCATGTTTTCTGTCATGCATGTACATCCATGACAATTTTATGACAGAATCAAGATAGTCATACATGTGCTGTCGTAGAAGTGTTCCATGGCATTACCAAAATTATCATCACGGAAGTGTCTACTTCCATGATGATAAATCGCGTGTCATGGAAGTGCCTTCGTCAAGGGTGACCGACACGTGGCATCCACCGTAATGGGTCGCCGTTAAGCTATCGGGTCCGGTTTTGGATCCGATAACCCGCTAACAGCCCGGACCAATGAGGATTTACCACATGTAAAATCTCATTGGCCGGAGGAAACACGTGTTGGCTCACCGTTGGGACATATGTCATCCATTCATTGGACAGGAGGGCGCCTATGATACGTCGACACGTGGCACGGCCCAATAGAGGCCCATTCTGGTGAAAAGGCCGGCCCATTTGACTTGGTCAAAAGGTAATGGGCATGCCCACGGAAAACCTGTTAACGGCCTGTTCGTATATAGCCCATTTACGGCCCGCTAACTCACTACCCGTTATGGCCTATCGGAATTAAGCCTAGTAGCTTCATCTGGGCCGTCCAATATGATTCCAGCCCGTTGTAACTTTCGGCCCATGTATGGCCCATGATGTCTTTTGGCCCATACGAGGCCATTTGTAACTCTTGGCCCATTAACGGCCCGTGGTGAATCTGGCCCGCAATGAACAGTGTACCCCTTTATACCCATTAACGACCCATTATTACATTGGGCCGTTTCCAACCCGTGTTATCTTTCGGCCTTCTCAGGGCCCATTTATTCTTGGGCTAATTTCCAACATTCGTTTACTTACGGCCCGTTATTGGCCTTTTCTCCTTGTGGGCCAAATTCAGCCCGCGGTTACAATCGGCCCGTTTGCGGCCTGTTAATCCGTTGGGCCATTTTCATAGCGTCATCAAATATGGCTGATTAACGATGGCCCGTTATTGTTAGCCCATGAATGGACGATTCCAAATCTAGCCCATTTACGACCCATAATGCGGTCTATTATTAGTGTTGGAAATATGCCCTAGAGGCAATAATAAATTAGTTATTATTATATTTCCTTGTTCATGATAATCGTTTATTACCCATGCTATAATTGTATTGATAGGAAACTCGGATACATGTGTGGGTACATAGACAACACCATGTCCCTAGTAAGCCTCTAGTTGACTAGCTCGTTGATCAATAGATGGTTACGGTTTCCTGACCATGGACATTGGATGTCGTTGATAACGGGATCACATCATTAGGAGAATGATGTGATGGACAAGACCCAATCCTAAGCCTAGCACAAAGATGCGTAGTTCAGTATGCTAAAACTTTTCTAATGTCAAGTATCATTTCCTTAGACCATGAGATTGTGCAACTCCGGATACCGTAGGAATACTTTGGGTGTACCAAACGCCACAACGTAATCGGGTGGCTATAAAGGTGCACTCTGGTATCTCCGAAAGTGTCTGTTGGGTTGTACGAATCGAGGTGGGATTTGTCACTCTGTGTAAAGCGGAGAGGTATCTCTGGGCCCACTCGGTAGGACATCATCATAATGTGCACAATGTGACCAAGGGGTTGATCACGGGATGATGTGTTACGGAACGAGTAAAGAGACTTGCCGGTAACGAGATTGAACAAGGTATCGGTATACCGACGATCGAATCTCGGGCAAGTACAATACCGTTAGACAAAGGGAATTGAATACGTGATTGATTGAGTCCTTGACATCGTGGTTCATCCGATGAGATCATCGTGGAACATGTGGGAGCCAACATGGGTATCCAAATCCCGCTGTTGGTTATTGACCGGAGAACGTCTCGGTCATGTCTACATGTCTCCGAACCGTAGGGTCTACACTTAAGGTTCGATGACGCTAGGGTTATAAAGGAAGTTTGTATGTGGTTACCGAATGTTGTTCGGAGTCCCGGATGAGATCCCGGACGTCATGAGGAGTTCCGGAATGGTCCGGAGGTAAAGATTTATATATGGAAAGTTGTTGTTCGGGTTCCGAAAAAAGTTCGGGTTTTTCAGTATTGTACCGGAAGCTTCCAGAAGGTCCCGGAGGATTCCTGAGGGGTCCGGAGGTCCGGAAATTGTTCCACCACGTCCAATACAGTAGCATGGGCTGTAAGGCGCCCTAGCCTTAATGGGCCAGGCAGCAGCCCCCAAGGCCCATGCGCATGGGAAGGAAACCCCTAAGGGAGGGCCTCCACTTGACTTGGGAGGCACTCCTCCCCTGGCCGCTGCCCCTCCTCGATTGGATCCGAGGGGCCGGCCCCTCTCCCTTGCCCCTATATATATGTGGGGTGGGAGGTAGCAGACCACATGTTCTGGCGCAGCCCTCCCCCTCTCCCAAGTCCCTTCTCCTCTCCCGCGGTGCTTGGCGAAGCCCTGCAGGATTGCCACCCTCCTCCCCCACCACCACGCCATTGTGCTACTGCTGGATGGAGTCTTCTTCAACCTCTCCCTCTCTCCTTGCTAGATCAAGGCGTGGGAGACGTCACCGGGCTGTACATGTGTTGAACACGGAGGTGCCGTCCGTTCGGCACTAGGATCTCCGGTGATTTGGATCACGACGAGTACGACTCCTTCAACCCCCATCTCTTGAACGCTTCGCTTAGCGATCTACAAGGGTATGTAGATGCACTCTCCTTCCCTCGTTGCTAGTTTCTCCATAGATAGATCTTGGTGACACGTAGGAAATTTTTGAATTTCTCGCTACGTTCCCCAACAAAGTGGCATCATGAGCTAGGTCTATTGCGTAGATTCTTTGCACGAGTAGAACACAAAGTAGTTGTGGGCGTTGATGATGTTCAATATGCTTACCATTACTAGTCCAATCTTGTTTCGACGGTATTGTGGGATGAAGCGGCCCGGACCGACCTTACACGTACACTTACGTGAGACAAAGTTCCACCGAATCGACATGCACTTGGTGCATAAGGTGGCTAGCGGGTGCCGCCTCTCCCACTTTAGTCGAACGGATTCGATGAAAAGGGTCCTTATGAAGGGTAAATAGCAATTGGCATATCACGTTGTGGTTTTGCGTAGGTAAGAAACGTTCTTGCTAGAAACCCATAGCAGCCACGTAAAACATGCAACAGCAATTAGAGGACGCCTAACTTGTTTTTTGCGTGGTATGCTTTGTGATATGATATGGCCAAGAAGAATGTGATGAATGATATGTGATGTATGAGATTGATCATGTTCTTGTAATAGGAATCACGACTTGCATGTCGATGAGTATGACAACCGGCAGGAGCCATAGGAGTTGTCTTTATTTATTGTATGACCTGTGTGTCATTGAACAACGCCATGTAATTACTTTTACTTTATTGCTAACCGTAGCCATAGTAGTAGAAGTAATAGTTGGCGTAGACAGCTTCATGAAGACATGATGATGGATATCATGATGATGGAGATCATGGTGTCATGCGGTGGCGATGATGATCATGGAGCCCGAAGATGGAGATCAATGGAGCTATATGATATTGGCCATATCATGTCACTACTATATATAATTGCATGTGATGTTTATTATGTTTATGCATCTTGTTTACTTAGAATGACGGTAGTAAATAAGATGATCCCTTACAACAATTTCAAGAAGTGTTCTCCCCAACTGTGCACCGTTGCTAAAGTTCGTAAACTTCTAAGCACCACGTGATGATCGGGTGTGATGGATTCTTACGTTCACATACAACGGGTGTAAGACAGATTTACACAGCAAAAACACTTAGGGTTAACTTGACGAGCCTAGCATGTACAGACATGGCCTCGGAACACAGAGACCGAAAGGTCGAGCATGAGTCGTATAGTAGATACGATCAACATGAAGATGTTCACCGATGATGACTAGTCCGTCTCACGTGATGATCGGACCACGGCCTAGTTGACTCGGATCATGTAATCACTTAGATGACTAGAGGATGTCTATCTGAGTGGGAGTTCATGAGATGAACTTAATTATCCTGAACATAGTCAAAAGATCTTTGCAAATTATGTCGAAGCTCGCGCTTTAGTTCCACTGTTTAGATATGTTCCTAGAAAAATATAGTTGAAAGTTGACAGAGAGATTATGCGGACGAGAAAGCTTATGTCCTTAATGCACCGCTCAAGGTGCTGAACCCAAAACATCGTTTGTGGATGTTACGAACATCGGACATACACGCTTTGATAACCACGTGATAGTTCGGTTAAACGGTTTAGAGTTGAGGCACCAAAGACGTTTTCAAACGTCATGAACATATGAGATGTTTCGAGGGCTGAAATTGGGATTTCAGGCTCGTGCTCACGTCAAGAGGTATAAGACCTCCGACGATTTTCTTAGCCTGCAAACTAAGGGAGAAAAGCTCAATCGTTGAGCTTGTGCTCGGATTGTCCGAGTGCAACAATCACTTGAATCGAGTGGGAGTTGATCTTCCGTGATGAGATAGTGATGTTTCTCCAAAGTCATTGCCACCAAGCTGCTAGAGCTTCGTGATGAACTATAACATATCAGGGATAGATATGATGATCCTTGAGGTATTCACGATGTTTGACACCGCGAAAGTAGAAATCAAGAAGGAGCATCAATTGTTGATGGTTGGTAAAACCACTAGTTTCAAGAAGGGCAATGGCAAGAAGGGGCACTTCATGAAACGGCAAATCAGTTGCTGCTCTAGTGAAGAAACCCAAGGTTGAACCCAAACCCGAGACTAAGTGCTTCTGTAATAAGGGGAACAGCCACTGGAGTAGCATTACCCTAGATACTTGGTAGATGAGAAGGCTGGCAAGGTCGATAGAAGTATATTGGATATACATTATGTTAATGTGTACTTTACTAGTACTCCTAGTAGCACCAGGGTATTAAGATACCGGTTCGGTTGCTAAGTGTTAGTAACTCGAAATAAAAGCTACGGAATAAACGGAGACTAGCTAAAGGTGAGCTGACGATATGTATGGAAGTTTTTCCAAGCTTGATGTGATCAAGCATCGACGCCTCCCTCTACCAACGAGATTGGTGATAAACCTAAATAATTGCATTTGGTGTTTGCGTTGAGCATAGACATGATTGGATTATGTCTATCGCAATACGGTTATTCATTTAAGGAGAATAATGGTTACTCTGTTTATTTGAATAATTCCTTCGATGGTCTTGCACCTAAATAAATGGTTTATTGAATCTCGATCGTAGTGATACACATTTTCATGCCAAAAGTATAAGATAGTAATGATAGTACCACTTACTTGTGGCACTGCCATGTAAGTCATATTGGTGTAAAACGCATGAAGAAGCTCCATGTTGATGGATCTTTGGACTCACTTGATTTTGAATCACTTGAGATATCCAAAACATACTACATGGGCAAGATGACTGAAAAGCCTCGGTTTCAGTAAAATGGAACAAGATAGCAACTTGTTGGAAGTAACACATTTTGATGTGTGCAGTCCAATGAGTGCCGAGGCATGCAATGAATATCGTTATGTTCTTACTTCACAGATGATTCGAGTAGATGTTGAGTATATTTACTTGATGAAACACAAGTCTGAATTATTGAATGGTTCAAGTAATTTCAGAGTGAAGTTTAAGATCTTCGTGACAAGAGGATAGAATGTCTATGATATGATCATAGAGATGAATATCTGAGTTACGAGTTTTGGCACACAATTAAGACATTGTGCAAATTGTTTCACAATTAATACACCGGAACACCATAGTGTGATGGTGTGTCCGAACATCATAGTTGTACTCTATTGGATATGGTGCGTACCATGATATCTCTTATCGAATTACCACTATCGTTCATGGGTTAGGCATTAGAGACAACCGCACTCACTTTAATGGGGCACCACGTAATTCCCTTGAGACGACACCGTTTGGAGAAACCTAAGTTGTCGTTTCTTAAAAGTTTGGGGCTGCGACGCTTATGTGGAAAAGTTTCAGGTTGATAAGCTCGAACCCAAAGCGGACAAAATGCATCTTCATAGGACACCCAAAACAGTTGGGTATACCTCCTAATTCAGATCTGGAAGCAATAGGGATTGTTTCTTGAATCGGGTCCTTTCTCGAGGAAAAGTTTGTCTCGGAAAGATGAGTGGGAGGATGGTGGAGACTTGATGAGGTTATTGAACCGTCACTTCAACAAGTGTGTAGCAGGGCACATGAAGTTGTTAATGTGGCACCTACACCAATTGAAGTAGAAGCTTATGATACTGATCATGAAGTTTCGGATCAAGTCACTAACGTACCTCGTAGGGTGACAAGGATGCGTACTACTTCAGAGTGGTACGCAATCCTGTCTTGAAGGTCATGTTGCTAGACAACAATGAACCTACGAGCTATGGAGAAGCGATGGTGGGCCCAAATTCCGACAAATGGTTAGAAGCCATGAAATCCGAGATAGGATCCATGTATCATAACAAAGCATGGACTTTGGTGGACTTGCCCGATGATCGGCAAGCCATTGAAATAAATGGATCTTTAAGAAGAAGACGGACGTGGACGGTAATGTCACCGTCTATGAAGCTCGACTTGTGGCGAAGAGTTTTTCACAAGTTCAAGGAGTTGACTACAATGAGATTTTCTCATCCGTAGCGATGCTTAAGTCCGTCGGAATCATGTTAGCATTAGCTGCATTTATGAAATCTGGCGAGATGGATGTCAAGACGAGTTTCCTTACCGGTTTACGTAAGGAAAGGTTGTATGTGATACAATCGTAAAAGTTTTTCGATCCTAAGGATGCTAAAAGGCATGCTGGCTCCAATGATCCTTCTAAGGACCGGGGTAAGCATCTCGGAGTTGGAATGTGCGCTTTGATGAGATGATCAAAGATTTTGGGTTTATACAAAGTTTATGAGAAACTTGTATTTCCAAAGAAGTGAGTGGGAGCACTATAGAATTTCCGATGAGTATATGTTGTTGACATATTGTTGATCGAAATGATGTAGAATTTCTAGAAAGCATACATGGTTATTTGAAAGGTGTTTTCAATAGAAAACCTGGATTAAGCTACTTGAATATTGAGCATCAAGATCTATAAGGATAGATCAAAAACGCTTAATGGTACTTTCAAATGAGCACATACCTTGGCATAATCTTGAAGGTGTTCAAGATGGATCAGTCAAAGAAGGAGTTCTTGCCTGAGTTGTAAGGTATGAAGTTAAGAGTTAAAGCTCGACCACGGCAGAAAAGAGAGAAAGGACGAAGGTCGTCCCCTATGCCTTAGACATAGGCTCTATAGCATGCTATGCTGTGTACCGCACCAGAAGTGTGCCTTGCCATGAGTCAGTCAAGGGGTACAAGAATGATCCAGGAACGGATCATTGGACAGCGGTCAAAATTATCCTTAGAAGAATAAGGAAATATTTCTCGATTATGGAGGTGATAAAGAGTTCGGCGTAAAGGGTTACGTCGATGCAAGCTTTAACACCTATCCGAATGACTCTGACTAGCAAAACGGATACGTATAGTGGAGCAACCATTTGGAATAGCTCCAAGTGGAGCGTGGAAGCAGCATTTACAATATGACATTGAGAATTGCGATGTACACATGGATCTGAAAGGTTCAGACCCGTTGACTAAAACCTCTCTCACAAGCAAAACATGATCAAACCTCAGAACTCATTGAGTCTTAATCACATGATGATGTGAACTAGTTCTACGACACTAGTAAACTCTTTGGATGTTGGTCACATGGCGATGTGACCTATCGATGTTAATCACATGACGATGTGAACTAGATTATTGACTCTAGTGCAAGTGGGAGACTGTTGGAAATATGCCCTAGAGGCAATAATAAATTAGTTATTATTATATTTCCTTGTTCATGATAATCGCTTATTACCCATGCTATAATTGTATTGATAGGAAACTCAGATACATGTGTGGGTACATAGACAACACCATGTCCCTAGTAAGCCTCTAGTTGACTAGCTCGTTTATCAATAGATGGTTACGGTTTCACGACCATGGACATTGGATGTCGTTGATAACGGGATCACATCATTAGGAGAATGATGTGATGGACAAGACAATCCTAAGCCTAGCACAAAGATGCGTAGTTCAGTATGCTAAAACTTTTCTAATGTCAAGTATCATTTCCTTAGACCATGAGATTGTGCAACTCCCGGATACCGTAGGAATACTTTGGGTGTACCAAAGCGTCCTGGCAATCGGGTGGCTATAAAGGTGCACTACGGTATCTCCGAAAGTGTCATTGGGTTGGTACGAATCGAGACTGGATTTGTCACTCTGTAATAGCGGAGAGGTATCTCTGGGCCCACTCGGTAGGACATCATCATAATGTGCACAATGTGACCAAGGGGTTGATCACGGGATAATGTGTTACGGAACGAGTAAAGAGACTTGCCGGTAACGAGATTGAACAAGGTATCCGTATACCGACGATCGAATCTCGGGCAAGTACAATACCGTTAGACAAAGGGAATTGAATACGGGATTGATTGAGTCCTTGACATCGTGGTTCATCCGATGAGATCATCGTGGAACATGTGGGAGCCAACATGGGTATCCAGATCCCGCTGTTGGTTATTGACCGGAGAACGTCTCGGTCATGTCTACATGTCTCCCGAACCCGTAGGGTCTACACACTTAAGGTTCGATGACGCTAGGGTTATAAAGGAAGTTTTGTATGTGGTTACCGAATGTTGTTCGGAGTCCCAAATGAGATCCCGGACGTCACGAGGAGTTCCGGAATGGTCCGGAGGTAAAGATTTATATATGGAAAGTTGTTGTTCGGGTTCCGGAAAAAGTTCGGGTTTTTTCGGTATTGTACCGGGAAGCTTCCAAAAGGTTCCGGAGGATTCCGGAGGGGTCCGGAGGTCCGGAAATTGTTCCACCACGTCCAATACAGTAGCATGGGCTGTAAGGGGGCGCCCTAGCCTTAATGGGCCAGGGACACCTGCCCCCCCAAGGCCCATGCGCATGGGAAGGGAAAACCCTAAGGGGAGGGCCTCCACTTGACTTGGGAGGCACTCCTCCCTTGGCCGCCGCCTCCTCAGATTGGATCTGAGGGGCCGGCCGCTTCTCCTTGCCCCTATATATATGTGGGGGTGGGAGGGTGGCGGACCACATGTTCAGCGCAGCCCTCCCCTCTCCCAAGTCCCTTCTCCTCTCCGCGGTGCTTGGCGAAGCCCTGCAGGATTGCCACCCTCCTCCACCACCACCACGCCGTTGTGCTACTGCTGGATGGAGTCTTCTTCAACCTCTCCCTCTCTCCTTGCTGGATCAAGGCGTGGGAGACGTCACCGGGCTGTACGTGTGTTGAACGCGGAGGTGCCGTCCGTTCGGCACTAGGATCTCCGGTGATTTGGATCACGGCAGTACGACTCCTTCAACCCCGTTCTCTTGAACGCTTCCGCTTAGTGATCTACAAGGGTATGTAGATGCACTCTCCTTCCCTCGTTGCTAGTTTCTCCATAGATAGATCTTGGTGACACGTAGGAAAATTTTGAATTTCTGCTACCCCAACAATTAGCCCATGTTTGGCCTATCGATCGTACGACATGTAGAAGGCCCATTGATGCTACGGCCCGTAGAAGGCCCATTGTTTCTATGACCCTTAGAAGGCCCATTGTTTCTACGGACCGTAGGAGGCCCATGGTAACTACAGTAAATATGTAGCCCGTGGTTATTGTGGCCTAGTTTTAAAAAATAGGTTATTGCGGCCACTAGCAAACCGCGGAATAAGAACTGCACTGACTACAAGGAAACAAATAAAGAAGACAAAAAGGAAATAAATATGCAAGCAACTTACACTAGGCTATCACGGCTATTATACATATTACATACACTGGGCATCAAAGTTCGCCACTGTAGGACCTTGAAGTATGTCTAGAGGGGGGGGGGGGTGATTAGACTACTTGACCAATAAAAAACTTAACCTTTTCCCAATTTTAGACTTTGGCAGATTTTAGCTATCTTTGAGCAAGTCAAGCAATCTTCACACAATTCAAGCAAGCATGCAAAGAGTATATTGGCAGCGGAAAATAAAGCATGCAACTTGCAAGAATGTAAAGGGAAGGGTTTGGAGGATTCAAACGCAATTGGAGACACAGATGCTTTTGTCGTGGTTCTGATAGGTGGTGCTATCGTACATCCACGTTGATGGAGACTTCAACCCACGTAGGGTAATGGTTGCGCGAGTCCACGGAGGGCTCCACCCACGAAGGGTCCACGAAGAAGCAACCTTGTCTATCCCACCATGGCCGTCGCCCACGAAGGACTTGCCTCACTAGCGGTAGATCTTCACGAAGTAGGCGATCTCCTTGCCCTTACAAACTCCTTGGTTCAACTCCATAATCTTGTCGGAGGCTCCCAAGTGACACCTAGCCAATCTAGGAGACACCACTCTCCAAGAAGTAACAAATGGTGTGTTGATGATGAACTCCTTGCTCTTGTGCTTCAAATGATAGTCTCCCCAACACTCAACTCTCTCTCATAGGATTTGGATCTGGTGGAAAGAGGGTTTGAGTGGAAAGCAACTTGGGGAAGGCTAGATATCAAGATTCATATGGTAGGAATGGAATATCTTGGACTCAACACATGAGTAGGTGGTTCTCTCTCAGAAACGGTAAGTTGGAAGTGTAGGTTCGTTCTGATGGCTCTCTCCACGAATGAAGAGGAGGTGGAGGGGTATATATAGCCTCCACACAAAATCTAACCGTTACACACAATTTACCAAACTCGGTGGGACCGAATCGTTAAACTCGGTCGGACCGATTTAGTAAACCTAGTGACCGTTATTGATTTTCAGTGGGACTGACATGCATCTCGGTGAGACCGATATGGTTAGGGTTAGGGCATAACGTAATCTCGGTGAGGCCGATTACTCAAACTCGGTGAGACCGATTTTGGTAATTAGCTAACCAGAGAGTTGGTCAGGTAAACTCGGTGGGACCGATTTGCTCTTTTCGGTGAGACCGAAATGTTACAAAAAGGAAACAGAGAGTTTACATTGCAATCTCGGTGGGACCGATTGCTCACTTCGGTTAGACCGAAACGTTACGAAGGGAAATAGAGAGATTGCAACCCCATCTCGGTGAGACCGAGATCCCTATCGGTAAGACCGATTTGCTTAGGGTTTGTGGCAGTGGCTATGAATTTTGGAATTGGTGGCGCCGGATAGAAAGAATCGGTGTGACCGATTTTGGCTTTAGGTTTAGGTCATTTGTGGATGTGGGAAAGTATTTGAGGGTTTTGGAGCATATCACTAAGCACATGAAGCAAAAGGCTCATTAAGCAACACCTCATCCCTTCTTGATAGTATTGGCTTTTCCTATAGACTCAATGTGATCTTGGATCACTAAAATGTAAAATGAAGAGTCTTGAGCTTTTGAGCTTGAGCCAATCCTTTGTCCTTAGTATTGTGAGGGATCCACTTTCATCATCCATGCCATGCCATTCATTGAGCTTTCCTGAAATAATAGTCTTGGAATAGCATTAGCTCAATGAGCTATATGTTGTTATGAATTACCAAAACCACCTAGGGATAGTTGCACTTTCAATCTCCCCCTTTTTGGTAATTGATGACAACATATAGATCAAAAGCTTCGACAAATGATAATAAAATTTAAATAACATCGTCGCTTTGAGAAGTATGTGATAAGCAAGAGCTCCCCTAAATTTGTGCATAGTTTTAGATTTGCTTTGGACTGCAAATGCACAATGAATTAGGCTCATGGGTTACTCTTCCATGTCACATACATCTTGGTGGAAGCGCTCAAAATAATAAACAATGAATACATGCACTCATCACCAAGCATAGTGAGTGATCACATAAGATAGATAGGATAATATCAAGCATGCATAAGTGTAGCTTATGATCAAACACATGATCATCAATGTCTCACAAGCATAGTATCTCAACCAAAAGAAAACAAAGTTTAAAAAATCACCAAATAAAGCAAGAGAGAACAAAAGCAACACTCTCTCTCTCGAAGCCTATGATCTATACATTTTTCTCCCCCTTTGGCAACAAGTTACCAAAAAGTTCATAGAAAATGCATAGTGCTAGATCGACTCTCAGGCTTGATCTTCTGGTGGTGGTGTAGAGATGGCTCCTTGGACGAAGACTTCATTTGATGTAGATGCTGGAGCTGGTGGCACTGAGGCTGTAGCTGGTGCAGATGAAGTTGCTCTTGTGTCAGAAACTGGCACAGCTGATGACCTCTGGGCTCTAGGCACTCTGGCAAACACATTGGTGGTAGTCTTGCCCTTCCTCTCCTGCATGTCATCTTGTAGTTCCTCCACTGCAGTCTGAATCTCAGTTACTTTTACATCTAAGTTATAGAACTTTTGTTCTATTATTCTCTCCAAGCTCTCCTGATTTTGAGTGAGGGTGGCCAATCCCTTCTCTATCCTCAAGGTTGATGCTATCAAGTAACCAAGCTGCTCCTACTTGTTCTTCAAGAAATACTCAGATGCCTCCTCTTGAGTTGGCGTCTTGGCAGCCTTCTCCCTCTTTGCCTTCTCCTTCTTCTCTTCTGCTTGAACTGACGATGGATCATTTTCATTCATGACAACCTCATTGTCCTCAAAATCTGGATAGAGTGGAAAGTGTTCCTTATCCAACTTAATTTTTCCTGTGCCCATTTTTGAGTTTATCAATTCTTGAATCTGAGGTGCATATCCACAGCTCCTCTTCTGATCTGCTGCAGTCCTCTTGATTGTTTCTATGATCATGCTCATGACTTTGAACTTCTGTGGCACATCAAACACATGCAACATGTTGATGGCATGCCCTCTGATCATGTTATGGTCACTAGACTTGGGCAACAAAGTGTGCCTCAGAATCCAATTTATAGTTGCTAACCCTGATAGCAGAAAGTGAACTGATCCAAACTTGTGAGTTCCTAGTGCCTTGTCTGGAATTTCCTTGTATATGTGAGCCATTGAATTGTGACCCATCTTCTTCTTTGCATAAATGTCTAGGTCATCATCATTCTCCTCTGGGGCATTTATCAGACTTCCCCATTCTTCAACAGTGGACTGGTACCTTGTACCTTTAGACATCCAAACAATTCTTCCATCTGGGTAAAAAATGTGCTGTGGAGTAGGACTGCATGATAAGTTCATCATTCCAATTTGTGAGCTTTTGCCCAACAAAATCTACAACTCCACAAGCAATAAAGCTGTCTTGCACTCCAGGATAGTGCTCTTCATTCTCCTTCATGAAACTCCAGTCAACCCACCTCATGTCACAGACAATGGGCTTCTTGTCCAACAAGATTGTCTCATAGAAGTCCTGCTGTTCCTTTGTATGGAACCTGTAATCAACAGCAGTTCTTCTCCTTGTGGCATATGGATCTGCCAACCTCCATTTCCTCAATCCTGAGTCCTTCCTGATTCTCATGTCCTCAGCCACAAGATGGGCATCATTGTGGTCTGGTATCTTTGGCTTGAGCTTCCTCATAACTTGTCCTTCTTCATCTTCCTCATCAGCAACATCAGGCACTGGGGCCTTGTTCTTCTCAGCAGCTGGAATACTCCTAGTATTCCTCTTTGGTGCAGACTTGGCCTTGGGGGCAGCTTTGGGTGCTTCCTTGGGCTTAGATGTGGCAGCCCCTAATCTAATAGCATCTCCCATAAGCTTTGGTTCCTTTGGTGCTGGTGCAGGAGGCTCTTCCTCTTCCATCATGGAAGGCTTCCCAATTACTCTGGCCATGGTCATCTTGACCCTTTCCTTCCTCTTCTTGCTCTCAGCAGCTGGCTCTTTGGGATCAGGATTTTCAGGTAGTTGAGTTGATGTTCTGGCCTTGGACATTGGTTGTCTTCCTGCAGGCCTTTTGGTCTTCATGACCTTTCCTTCTTGAGCACCTCTTTCTTGGAAGTTGCCTCATCTTCCTCAGCTTTGTAATCTTCATCCTCTGAATCTGAAGTTCTTTTCCTCCTTTGCCTAGTTGCAGCCTTAGGAAGGTTGCTAGGAGTACTTCTGCTCCCTTCATCTGAAGTTGAGGGACTAGTGCCCTCACTCAAGTTCATCTGCTCTTCTGACCTGTTCTGGCTGTCACTTTGATCATACATATTGCAAAGGCTGACTGCTGACCCTGTGAAGAGTTATAGATGAGATAGAAAAGATGAGCATCACAAAATGCAGAGGTTTTTTCAAAAGAATGACTCAAAAGTTCAGTTTTAGTTTTCCACAGAAAGCATTTCGGATCCACCGATTTTCAAACTCGGTGATACCGAAGCAGTTCTGGAACCTAAACTGATGATCTCGGTTGGACCGAGTTTCAGTTCGGTGGTACCGAGACTGCTAGGTTTTCACAGAATTCTCAAATCGGTTGCACCGATTAGTAAATCTCGGTCAGGTCGAGAGTCACTAGTGCAATGGCATATGCCAAATCAGTGAGACCGAGTTTTTCAACTCGGTGGGTCCGAGATGGTTTCGGCGGAAACCTAAACCTAAAAATTTGAATCACATCTAATCTATGAACTACTTTGGCTGGATAGATGAGTTTCAATCGTGGCAAGATTCAATATGAAAACAATGTGCCAGGAATCAGACGTGGATAGCACAAAGATCAAGTCCATACCCTAACTTGGCGGTGGACTTGCTACGGCGGCAATGGCAGGGACGAAATCCGTTGACAATGGCGAAGACCGGCGACAAGAGGTCTTGGCGGTGAGGAGACGATCCGGAGACCATGATGGCGAGCGAGCTGTACATTGCTTGTGGCGAAGGGTTTCGGAGAAATTTCCAAAATTTTGCCCATGGCTATTTATAGCTCGACCACATCGGTGTGACCGAGTGGAACAACTCGGTGGCACCGAGATGCATAACTATGTTCGATTCTGACAAATCGGTGAGACCAAAAAGTTCAAATCGGTTGCACCGAGATTGAAAACTCAGATCAACTTGATGATCTCGGTAGGACCGAAATGGAAGAATTGGTCAGACCAAGAATCACTAAGAGGTTTTGGAAATTTAAGTCTATGACGAATCGGGGACTCCGAGTGCTCCTCACACAGAGTGGTTCGAATCAAATTTTGTGATGTAGCATGAATAGAGTTTGAGACGAGAAAAGCATAGATAGCTAAAGAATGTTCTTAGGCATTCTTGTCCATCCACTTGGCACAAAGAAAAGAATCCAAACAAGCAAAACAACAAGTGGATGTCCTTGAATGAGTAAAATATGCACCAACATGCTCACACAACAAAATGGCAATTGAAATATGTGGCAAAGCATGCACAACCAATTTTAGCAACTATCAAACAATTGGCGATGACTAGGTCATCTATATATGAGTATATTGACTTAGGAGTCAAATGAGAACATTTGATCATAGGTCATACTCATCGTTTAACCTCAAGTGGGGTTACCACTTTTACATAATGCATTTATGTGTTCACACCATTAGAGTTGCTTTGACTCAATTCTTAGAGTTAAGCTCCCCCTAGATGTGAGATCCCCCCTTAGAGGGATGAACTAACCTTGGGTTTTGTCGATGATGACTTCATGTAGGTGTTGAAGATGTAGATTCTCAATGTTGATGTAGATCATTTGGAGCAATCCTTTGGAGTGAGTTGCACTTTCAACTTGCCTACATGGGTTAGTCCCACAAGGAACAAACAAGAATATCCATAGACATAGAGTGATGCACACACACGATGATGTCCATGAAAACATTAGGTTACCTTGTCCCTTTCCTTACCAACATGAGGGTATGTGACTCCTTGAACTAGTGCAAGATGTGAAAGTTGATTGCAATTGTTCTTGCCAAAATGATATGAGTGAAGAATGTTGGCAGAGTCACCCTCAAGAACTCTCTAGTTCTTCTTCTTCAGGATCCACATCATCTTGATGGGAATCCTTGGAGTTGTAGTTGTACTTGATGAACTAGAACTTGACGTAGTCTTGGGGACCCACTCGAACGAGGCTTTAGGTGCTTCTTCAAATGCATCAATCTATTCTTGAAGCTTGTCCTTGCCTTTGTTCTTGTGGTCTTGTGGTGGAAGATCATCTTGAGCTTGTGTCCCTTGAAGGAAGTAGGATCATACTTCTCTTGTTGAGGAACAAAGTTTGTCTTGGGGTATTGATCTTCTTCCCACTCAACTCCATTGGCGTTGAACTTTCGCTCAAAACCAACACCTTGATTCTTCCGGTGCCTTCCTTGCTTATGCATAATTTACTCGAATTGCTTACTCCCGGCAAGGCTCTTGTAAACACCTTTCTCTATAATTCCCTTCAATAAACTATTTTCTTGCTCAAGAGTAACTTGGCTAAGAGAATCATTAGCGGAATCAAGAGAACTACTAGAAGCAACAACATTGGCTTTACTGAAAAACCACAATACTACACTACAACAATTTGAAGAAATCCGCAAGTGACTCTAATTTGAATTCACTAGTCGTGTTACTACTAGAGGAAGTATCTTTCTTGTACTTGTTACTAGACTTGACTTGAGGCATGTAAGTAGATAAGAGCAAACGCTTGGCAATGTAAGAAGAACTTTTCTTGTGGAGATCATCATTGATTGCCTTTAAGAACTCATGCTCTTTCTCAAGATTGAGCTTTTCAAAGCGTAACTTCTCATGAGCCCTTAAAAGTTCTCGATGATCTTCGAAGATAGTTTCATGAGCCAACTTAAGAGTGTTTAGTTCTTTACTTAGAAGCTCCATTTTATCCTTATCATTGTCATTCGTTTGATTAGCATGATTAATTGACGTTTCATCATAGTATTCATCACTAGAGTTGTCAACAAGTAAATCATCATCACCTAGCAAGTTATCTTCATCACTATTAAAATCAACATACTCGGGATGTGTTACCTTTGGACCTTTGGCCATGAAGCATCTACCAATTCCTTCATTTGGTGATTCAAATATGTCGTAGGAGTTGGTTGACACAAGTGCTAGACCGGCAACACCTTCATCTTGAGTATATTCGGAGTCGGAGTGATAGCTTCTCTCGGAGTGATGGTCGGAGTCGGAGCCGGATACCCATTCACCAACATGAGCTTGATGTCTTCATTTTGTGTAGCTCTTTGATGACTTGTCCTTCCTTTCCGAATCCTTGCTTATCCATGAGGGTCTTCGTTCATAACGATCATCTCTACTCCTCCTCTCTCTTGGCGGTGATTCTTCTCTTTTGCTCCTTCTTCTTGGAGAATCTTCTCTTGTTTTGTAGGGTGCCGTACACTCATTGGAGTAGTGTCCGGGTCTCCCACAATTGTAGCAATTTCGCTCTCGACTAGAAGATCTTTTGTCATTGTAAGACCTTGACTTGGAGCTTCTTTTTTTGCTTCTACTTTTGTAGAATTTGTTGAAGTTCTTCACCATTAAGCTCAATTCTTCATTGAAGGTTGGTTTCTCACTTGATGATGTGGGGCTTCACTTGAGGCTTTGTAAGCACCACTTGACTTGTTGTGAAGTTCCTCCTTATCCTTGAGTGACATCTCATGAGCAACAATCTTTCCAATGACTTCCGTTGGCTTGAGATCTTTGTAGTTCGGCATCATTTGGATCAATGTGCACACGGTATCATACTTTCCATCCAATGCTCTTAGGATTTTCTTGATGATGAATTTGTCGGTCATCTCTTCACTCCCTAAGCCGGCAATCTCATTTGTGATAAGAGCAAGTCTAGAGTACATTTCAGCGACACCTTCACCATCCTTCATTTTGAACTTGTCAAGCTAACTTTGGAGCACATCCAACTTGGATTCCTTGACGGACTCGGTACCTTCATGCATATCAATCAAAGTATCCTAAATTTCCTTTGCATTCCCAAGACGGCTGATTTTGTTGAAATCTTCGGGGCACAATCCGTTGAAGATGATGTCACATGCTTGAGCGTTGTATTGCAACATCTTCAATTCTTCCGCGTTAGCTTCACGGTTCGGTTCTCTCCCATCAAAGAATTCACCTTGCAAGCCAATACAAGTAATTGCCCAAACGGCGGGGTTATGTCCAAGAATATGCATTTTCATCTTATGCTTCCAACTAGCAAAATTAGTACCATCAAAGTAAGGACCTCTACGGTGATAATTTCCCTTGCTAGACGCCATACTCTCCTAGGTTGTGAAACCAAGGCTATGACCACCAAAAGCTATGGAAATCAAAGCAAATGGAGACCAAAGCTCTGATACCACTTGTAGGACCTTGAAGTATGTCTAGAGGGGGGTGATTAGACTACTTGACCAATAAAAAACTTAACCTTTTCCCAATTTTTTAGTTTGGCAGATTTTAGCTATTTTAGGACAAGTCAAGCAATCATCACACAATTCAAGCAAGCATGCAAAGAGTATATAGGCAGCAGAAAATAAAGCATGCAACTTGGAAGAATATAAGGGGAAGGGTTTGCAGGATTCAAACGCAATTGGAGACACGAATGTTTTTGTCGTGGTTCCGATAGGTGGTGCTATCGTACATCCATGTTGATGGAGACTTCAACCCATGAAGGGAAAGCAGTTGCCTTGAGTCCACAGAGGGCTCCACCCACGAAGGGTCCACGAAGAAGCAACCTTGTCTATCCCACCATGGCCGTCGCCCACGAAGGACTTGCCTCACTAGCGGTAGATCTTCACGAAGTAGGCGATCTCCTTTCCTTACAAACTCCTTGGTTCAACTGCACAATCTTGTCGGAGGCTCCCAAGTGACACCTAGCCAATCTAGGAGACACCACTCTCCAAGAAGTAACAAATGGTGTGTTGATGATGAACTCCTTGCTCTTGTGCTTCAAATGATAGTCTCCTAACACTCAACTCTCTCTCATAGGATTTGGATCTGGTGGAAAGAGGGTTTGAGTGGAAAGCAACAAGGGAAGGCTAGAGATCAAGATTCATATGGTAGGAATGGAATATCTTGGACTCAACACATGAGTAGGTGGTTCCCTCTCGAGAAGCGGTAAGTTGGAAGTGTAGGTTAGATTACGATGGCTCTCTTCACGAATGAAGAGGAGGTGGAGGGTATATATAGCCTCCACACAAAATCTAACCGTTACACACAATTTACCAAACTCGGTGGGACCGAATCGTTAAACTCGGTCGGACCGATTTAGTAAACCTAGTGACCGTTAGTGATTTTCGGTGGGACTGACATGCATCTCGGTGAGACCGATATGGTTAGGAGTAGGGAATAATGTAATCTCGGTGAGACCGATTACTCAAACTCGGTGAGACCGATTTTGGTAATTAGCTAACCAGAGAGTTGGTCAGGTAAACTCGGTGGGACCGATTTGCTCTTTTCGGTGAGACCGAAATGTTACAAAAAGGAAACAGAGAGTTTACATTGCAATCTCGGTGGGACCGATCGCTCACTTCGGTTAGACCGAAACGTTACGAAGGGAAACAAAGAGAATGCAACCCCATCTCGGTGAGACCAAGATCCCTATCGGTAAGACCGATTTGCTTAGGGTTTGTGGCAGTGGCTATGACTTTTGGAATCGGTGGCGGCGGATAGAAAGAATCGGTGTGACCGATTTTGGCTTTAGGTTTAGGTCATTTGTGGATGTGGGAAAGTAGTTGAGGGTTTTGGAGATATCACTAAGCACATGAAGCAAAAGGCTCATTAAGCAACACCTCATCCCTTCTTGATAGTATTGGATTTTCCTATAGACTCAATGTGATCTTGGATCACTAAAATGTAAAATGAAGAGTCTTGAGCTTTTGAGCTTGAGCCAATCCTTTGTCCTTAGTATTTCGAGGGATCCACTTTCATCATCCATGCCATGCCATTCATTGAGATTTCCTGAAATAATAGTCTTGGAATAGCGTTAGCTCAATGAGCTATATGTTGTTATGAATTACCAAAACCACCTAGGGATAGTAGCACTTTCAGCCACCAGTGCAAATATAGGTGTCGACGTTCTGGGAACGGGGGTACCCAGACTTGCCTGCCTGCGGCTTGCGGCGTGGCTCAAGGTGTGGCCCAGCACGGCCCATCTTCATCAGCACAAGCTCAAGACCCTCGCGAGGGGCCAAGCCTCATGAGGCGGGCGGACGAAGCTTCCTCGAGCCGCAGCCTCGCTAGGCTGGCTCGCGAGGCGGAGATATCAAGGCGGGGTACCTCACGAGGTGCCCATGGCATAAGCCATGATGACCAAGAGGCGCCGGTGGGCGCCAGCCATGCCGATGTTCTTATTTCCTCCTTGGTGCAAAGGGTGCAAGCGCAGGCGAGAGCATCAAGCAAAGGCACCCGTTTCGGTGCAACAAGACCAAGACCGTCGCAACGACAGGAAGGAAGTCATCGTGGATCCCAAGCCGGCGTCACCACCAGAGCCTTTGACAGGCGAGGACCAACTTTAGTCAGGATAAGTGTACTAGATGTTCCCCTTCAAAATGGCCAATTGTTGGCGCCCTTCCCGCTCAATATTTGGGAAGAGGCCCAGGGCCTCTGCCTATAAATAGGACTAGCCACCCACATGGTAGAGGATGATCATCTTGAACCTTAGAGAGAGGGAGAGCGACTGAACTCCCCCTAGCAGTTCATCGCACCGGCCAAGAACACCTCACCCTCGCGAGGCTGTTCTTCCTTGTATTGTTCATCATCAGCCCAAGAGGCAATCCACCACACCACACACTTGAGTAGGGTGTTACACCACAATGGTGGCCCGAACCAGTATAAACCTTGTGTCTCTTGTGTTGTTCCTTTGGTAGTTTTAGATCCTAGCGAGGCAGCGAGGTCCGGGTAGGTAGGGGCGAGATCTCTGCGCGCACCCAGTTCGAACCTCTGTGGTCTGCCGGAACCCGAAATCCGACATTTGGCGCGCCAGGTAGGGGTGCCCCGGAATTCTTCTTCCGCCGCCCTGTTCTTCGCCGCCCATCGCATCCATGTCAGATGCTCGTCGGGCTCGCGTCGAGCGCCGAGCCTCTCTCGCTACCTGCGTCGCCCAGACGGCCCCCGTCAGCGGCCGCCCCCGCCGTTCCCCGTCGCCTGCCGTCAACGCCGCCACCGGCCGGCGAAACGAGCAGCAAGCATCATCCAGCATCCGTCCGTGAGGCGAGGCGGCCGTACCGCCACTCCTTCACTCGCCCAGCTGGTTTCTTCGTCTCGCGGCGCTCCAGCGCCATGGAGGCTCGAGCTGCGCTCATCGCGCAAACGAGCTCTGCGCTACCGTCTGTCGGCAGCGTCTCGAAGAGTGGCTCGACCGCGTCGCCGAAGCTTGTCCGCGTGCGAGGCTCCCCAGCGCCATCCTTCTCGCTTCATACCAGCGCCCGCGCGGCGATGAAGCTCCAGGGGCGCCTCAGCCGCCTCCCCCTCAAGAAGGCGCCTTGGCCCCAAGGCGCGTGGCCCCTGGGCGGAACCCACTCCGTCCGGCGCCAGCACAGCAAGAGCAGAGCTGTCAAGAGGTCCCTCGCCCCCAAGAAGCTCCCGAGTGCTCCCTACACTGGCTCGTCACGACCAAGGCCTGCTCCAAAGATGCCTACACCCCGCGCTGCTCCTAGCGGCAGCGCATGGGGACCCGCAAGACCAGACTCTTCGTCCCCAAAGGGCTCCCGTGGCCACAACAGGCTGCCGCGCCTTCACCACCGAGCTGCGCCGTGTCGCGTGGCCCGGCAAGTTCAAGCCAGACCTGCCTCCTCGCTACGACGGCACGGCCAACCCTGCGGAGTTCCTCCAGCTCTACGAGCTGGGCATCGAAGCCGCCAACAGGGATGAGAAGGTCATGGCGAACTGGTTTCTCATGGCACTCAAGGACGGAGCCCGCACCTGGCTCCTGAACCTGGCTCCTGGCACGATCTCCTCCTGGGACGAGATGCGCACCCACTTCATCACCAACTTCCAAGGTACTTGTGACCGGCCTCCTGCCGTGAGCAACATGCGGCGCATCAAGGAGCAGCCAGGGGAGACCTTGCAGAAGTACATCCAGCGCTTCAACAACGCACGCCTCAAGATCCCCAAGGTGACCGAGGAGGCCATCATCTCAGCCTTCTCCGACGGTGTGCGTGACGTCAAGATGAAGGAGGAGCTGGCGATGCATGAAGATCTGTGTACATCCTTGGCGCTGTTCAACTTGGCGACCAAGTGCGCTAGGGCTGAGGAATGACGCCTTTCCCTCCTCGAGCTGCCAGCCGCAGACCCAGAAGAGAAGAAGCCCAAGGCCAAGGACGTGAAGCGCAAGGGGGCTGCCGTGCTCGTGGCAGAACCAGATAGCAAGCGAGGCAGAGATCAGCCTGAGTCTTCCAAGGACAGTCGGTACTGTGTGTACCACGACCTCCACACCCACAACACCAACGAATGTCAAGAGCTCCGAGCCGTGCGAGAAGGGAGGATCGGTCGACGCCCCGACCACAACGATCGAGGCTACGGCCGAGGAGGAGGAAGAAACGCAGGACGCTGGGAAGATCGTGGCCCTTGCCAAGGGTGGCGTGACCGACCTCGCGAGGATCGCTGGCAGGATCAGCCTCGCGAGGGAGGCTGGAGGGATCAGCCTCGCGAGGATCGCCCGCAAGGAAACGCATGCCTCCCTCCTCTGCCGCCGCATCCAAGGAGAAACGAGGACCATCATCAGGACGAGGGGGCTGAGGGCTTCCAGGAGCCGCGCTCGATCGCTTGCATCCTGGGCGGAGCTCAAGCCCCAGCCTCTCAAAGAATCTTCAAGCAGTTCGCCCACGAAGTGAATGCAGTCCTCCCCAAGCTCGAGGCCACGCGCCCTCTTAGGTGGTCAGCGTGCGCCATCACGTTCAGCTCAGCGGATCAGCTCAAGTCTTGCGGCCCACGGCGAGTCCTCCCGATGATTTGTTTCCCAATCATCAAGAACGTGCAAGTCACCGTAACCCTCATCGGCGGCGGAGCGGGGCTCAATGTCCCGTCCGTAGAGACATTCAACAACCTCCAAGTGCCTTACAATCAGCTTGACCAACCAAGCCTTTCTCTGGAGTCACCAATGGCTCCACAGTTCCAATTGGGCAGGTCCGCCTCCTCAGAACCTTGGGCGCGACAACTACCGCACCGAGCTCATCGACTTCGATGTCGCCCACATTCGCCTCCCATACAATGCCATCCTCGGGTACCCAGCTCTGGCCAAGTTCATGGCCGTGACTCATCACGGCTACAACGTCCTCAAGATGCCAGGAAGCGGCGGAGTCATCACGGTGCCTTGTGAAGAGAGAGACGCGGTGTGCTCCCTTGAGCGAGTCTTTTCAAGCCGCGTCGCTTGAAGACCCAGATCGCAGGAGCGGGAGGCTCCCCGAGACTGCTCCCAAGAAGAAGAAGACATCGCCAGGCCCGACCCCTCGGGAGGCAGGCCCCTCAGGGTCTGTGCCTGTTCAGGGGCACCTCCTTCATCGCATAGGAAGGCGCCCGGCGCCCTCCTCAAGCAAGGCTCGGGGCTCTCTCCCGAGGGCCACCGACCTTGCTAAGGTCACGAGGGAGGCGCTTGGGCACCACTTGGAGGCGTGTTTCAGAACACGTTTCCCTCAGGAAGGAGCGAGGCAAGGAGGGCCAAACCCTCAGGAGTTCGTTAGCCAGATCATTCAGGAGCTACAGGAGTCAAGAGTCATGAGTGGCAGCCCCCGCTTACCCGCCGTAGCTCCCCATCTAGGCGAGGATAGTGGGCTGCCGTCTGCATCGACATACCAGGGCTCAACCGAGTCGCCTCTCGGGAGCGCTTACCCCTCACGCTGGGCGCTGCGAAGGTCCACCCCACAGCTACGTTCGCATGCCCTACGGCGTGCCGAACGCGGGCGCCACGCGCCAGCGCCTCATGAGGAACATCCTGGAGGCTCAAGAGGCCAGGGGTTCCGCAGTCCTGGCTGAGATGGAGATGGTCCGCGAGGAGCCACCAGCGCCGCCGGAGCCTCCTGAGGCTCCTGGGCCTGGGGGCTCATGAAGATCGGCTTCCGCAACCCACCGCGTCCGCTACTTCAGCATCCCTTCGTCTTCAACGTTATCAGGTGACATCTTTCAAGTTTCGTTTCCAGCTGGGAGCGCCCCCCAGGGCTGCATCATTCCCAGGTCGCTCGGGCCAGACCCAGCGACGTCTGCCTTCCCTGCACCTATCTAAATGAACTTGCTCCTTCATGATTAACGTGCTTGACCTAGTTGCCCACTTGACTGACACACGGAGCTGCTCCCCAACGGCACGACGCTTGCGCATGGGTCCGTCCCTGCAACACCGATAAACCTGAATGGCTGAGCTCTGGTCGCGGCAGCCCCGCTCAGCGCCACCTTGTCAGGCCTTCAGTGCCTCATCACCCCTCCAAAGCAACCAACGGCCGACCATCGCTTGTCATAGCGGACTCTTGTTCTTCTTGTGGTGAGCCTGCAGGGTCCCTTCAAGGAGCAGCGCCAGCCGAGGCCCTCACGGCGTCTTCTTCACTCTCGTCCGCGTGAACCGCTTGCACGTTAAAGGGGGGGGGGGTACCTGAGCATCGCGACTCATGGGCTCCTACTGGCTCTCCAGCCCTCACCCTCTGGCCTTGACCACGGTATCGCGACCTAGCATACCAGTGACGGCTGAAACCCGCTCGAGGGCCGGGACCCAAGGGCGTGAAGCGTAAAGGGAGCAAAGGCGAGAGGAAGAGGCATGCGGGACCTCGCCAGCAACCCCTCGCTGCCGATCTGCGCGGACCTAACGTCGCACCAGGAAGCGGTTCCTGACTCCCGAGATAAGTCACCCTCCAGAAACACTGGCTATCGTAGCACCGACCTCGCACCTAATGCAATCCCGTGTTACCAACGTCGCGCTCCTTTCTCACCGAACGATGGCTGCTTGAGCGCTAAAGGGTACCTCCCGAGCATCGCGACTCAGGGGCTCTTACTAGACCCCGGGCCGCTCACCTCCTGGCCTTTACCACGGCATCGCGACCTGGCATACCAGCGATGGCTGAAGCCTGCCTTGGGACCGGGACCTGTCGCCGCAGAGCACCAAGCCCTCGTGAGGTTCGAAAAGAAGAACTAAGCTAAGACGGAATGAGCATCTCACACTACTTCACGGCAAGGATTATATTAACAAACAGAACCACAGGCACCTTACAATCCCCCACGGGGCGCGCTTTTCGATTCCTCGCAGGGAACAGAGGGAGCAGATCCTAAAGAATGCTAACTACACGAGCCTCCGCGAGAGACGCCATCATCAACAGTGGGCCGTCAGGCACCGGCGCCAACCTCATCCAGATCAGAGGAGGCGGCGGCCTGCCGAGCCCGCCCTGCTCCGAGACCGGCGCAGGCTCGGGGGCTCGTAGCTGTCGTCGCTCGTCTCTAGAGTCGCGAGAAGCTCAGTGGAGTCGCTGGATCCTTCGACGCCTCCGCCGCCTGAGGAGCTGTTGAGGGAGCGGTCGGCGAGCCTGGTCCTCGCCGCGGCAGGGCCCCGACCACCTCTCTCAGGGCAGCACTCCAGCCGGCGTCCTTCCGCGTCGAAGACCTTGAAGAGCATCATGGAAGCGCCGTCGTACTCCAGGTGGATTGCGAGGGCACCCCTCACCCTGCAGACCCGGGCGATCTCGCCCCAGTCTCGAGTCATGAAGACCTTGCCCGGAGCAACGACCACGACCTCCGCTTCGGTCGCGAGGGTGCTGCAGCCGGCGTGCTGCAACCAGAGCTCCAGATATCCCCCCTGCGGCATCACGAAGGTGAAGGAGGGAGGAAGGCGGATCCAAGCCTGAGGAGGCATGGCGGCGTGGAGCACAAACTCTCGGGAGGAGCCCTCGGCATGGACTCCAGGAGGGACAATGCGCACCGCCGTGACCCGCCTACACCGACGGCGGCGTCGTCCATGGCGCTCGGCGTCAACTCCTTCAGGGCCCTCAATGTGGGCGTACAAGGGCTGCGGGAACCCTGGCGGCGGCCCCTCGCACCAAGGCCTCGACACCTCCTGCCAGGCGCCCTCATCTCGGCGGCATAGGGCTAGCCGTTTCTTCGGCGGAAGAGGGTCGTGACCCTCTCGGGGAGCCTTTCCCTTCTCTTCCGCGGAGAACCGGCGGATCGGAGCCATTGCCGCGAAGTGGAGCAAGGACGGAGAAGAAGGAGAAGCAAGAAGAGATGAACTAGAAGGGCACGCGCCGTTCCGTACTTATAACCGGGGAAGGCCAACCGCCGGCCTCCACGATCGCAGGTAATCATGACCCGCTTTGCATGCAGGGACTTGTCAATTCGTGCAGTTGCCGAGGCGTCGTGGGGAAGCAGGGGCGCCCACGTCCAATCAACCGCCACGCGGCGCCCAAGGCCGCAGGCTGTTAGGGCCCGCGACGCTTCACACTTGCCCCTTTGCTTCTCTGCTCAGCCAAGTCCAGGCGCGCCTTGGGCCATGGGGCTACTGTCGGTGTTCTGGGAATGGGGGTACCTAGAGTTGCCTACCTGCGGCCTGCGGCGTGGCTCAAGGGGTGGCCCAGCACGGCCCATCTTCATCAGCACAAGCTCAAGACCCTCGCGAGGGGCCAAGCCTCATGAGGCGGAACAGAAGCTTCCTCAGGCACGGCCTCGCCAGGCTGGCTCGCTAGGAGGCGGAGAGATCAAGGCGGGGTACCTCACGAGGTGCCCATGACGCAAGCCATGACGACCAAGGGCGCCAGGTGGGCGCCAGCCCGTGCAGTGTCCTTATTTCCTCTTTGGTGCAAAGGGGGCAAGCGCAGGTGAGAGCATCAAGCAAAGGCACCCGTTTTGGTGCAACAAGACCAAGACCGTCACAACTGCAGGAAGGAAGTCATCGTGGAGCCCAAGCCGGCGTCACCACCAGAGCCTTTGACAGGCGAGGACCAACTTTAGTCAGGATAAGTGTACTAGATGTTCGCCTTCAAAATGACCAATTGTTGGCGCCCTTCCCTCTCAATATTTGGGAAGAGGCCCAGGGCCTCTGCTTATAAATAGGACTAGCCGCCCGCAGGGTAGAGGATGATCATCTTGAACCTTAGAGAGAGAGAGCGACTGAACTCCCCCTAGCAGTTCATCGCACCGGCCAAGAACACCTCACCCTCGCAAGGATGTTCTTCCTTGTATTGTTCATCATCAGCCCAAGAGGCAATCCACCACACCACACACTGGAGTAGGGTGTTACACCACAATGGTGGCCCGAACCAGTATAAACCTTGTGTCTCTTGTGTTGTTCCTTTGGTAGTTTTAGATCCTAGCGAGGCGACGAGGTCCAGGTAGGTAGGGGGCGAGATCTCCACACGCACCCCAGAGTTCGAACCTAGAGGGTCTGCCGGAACCCGAAATGCGACAATAGGGAACAAAGCAGCATATCATATACACTGGTTGTCAAAGTTGGCGACCAGTGCTAATGAACGCCGCAGAAAAACAAGTCCAGAACTGAAACCACTTCAGAAGAGCTCAAGAAACAATATCCTGGGTACCCATAATTCTAGCAAGATGCTTAGCAAGCTTATTAACTTTCTCTTGTTTGGCGCTTAAATCCTCCAAAGACTTGTCATTGCACCGTAAAGTATGCATCTGAATTCTGCAGGGACTTCTTAGTCCTTCGGCTTCCTATCGCATAACATCTGACCGATGTCTTTCAACTTGAAGTTGAGACTCAAGAAGCCGAACTAATTCAGGTAGCGAGTTCGAAGAGCTGGTGCCAGCAGTAGTAGCCAGTAACTCGAACACTGCATCAAGACAGTACTTTGGGGTTGTCTCAGTGTCTTCAATATAGTTTTATCAGCTTTCTTGGAGACCAACAGGGATGTCTCACTATCTTGAACCTTATCTGCTTTACTTCCTTTACCATTGCATAACGGGGTACTCCTCTCCAATATTTATCCGCGTTCTAAAAGAGAAACAAACAAACAAACACATCACATGTTTACAATGTAGTATATAAATTCATTTTGGTAAACCAGTTCAGTAGTAAGGTGGACAGGATGCTCATATATATGACGCTTGGCTAAACAACATGGCATTGCATAATTCACATATATAATGCCTTGCAACAATATAGCATTGAATAATTCACATATATAATGTCTTGCAACAAGATGGCATCACATAATTCAAATATATGGTAATTAGACACTAAACAGGTGGCATTCACACAAAGCATGTCTAAACTAAGCAAATGACATCGCAATGCAAGATACCATATGCACCATATGAGCAACATAACCCTGCCAAGTTAGAGCATGCACCTCGGGGGGGGGGGGGGATAGGACTGGTCATCTGTCTATGAATCCTTCTCAGAGGAGCTATCCGTAACCAGCAAGACATGCGCTTTGTCAGATAGCATTGTCTGCTCTGAAGATGTTGTTTCCACTTCAGATGTTTCCATGACCGTGCCGAATGGCTGATGCAAAGGAAGAGTAATTGAATGTACTAAAATTGTTGACAAATTTAACACGTAATAAAAAATGATGGCATGATATAATTCACATATAAGATGACAGGCTAACCAGGGTGGCATTGCAAAATTCACATATATGATGCCTGGCTAAACAAGATGGCATTGCATGATTCACATATACGATAGAGAAACTAAACAGATGGCATTGGCACAAAGCATGTCCAAACTAAGCAGATGACATATTTTATGTATACAGTAAGCAATGCAAGGCAGAATATGCATGATATTACCAACATCAGCATGCCAAGTTAGAGCGAAGACCTCAGGGGGTAAATAGGAGAGGTCTTGTCCTTCTGAATCCTCGTCAGAACAGTTATCTTCCTCTTGATTACGATCCGAAATGGGTGGAGGGGGGCTGCCTTTGCGCCCACCATGGAGCGACGTTTGCATGAAATTTTATTGCCACACAAGGCTCGAATCTTTTGCTCTACATGTTCAGTTCCATTGTGTACCATAACTGACATGCATAAGAATAAAACATAGTGAGAATATGTAAGGAGTGCATGCACAAATCCATAGTGATGGTAGAAAATTGTGGATAGACCCAAAACCAATGATAGCAGGCAGATACTAGCTTTAGTTAAAAAATACAGATAATGACTCCTTTAATGTTTGTTTGCACCCAACATGAAACTCATAGTAGACACATGAGATTAACCAGATAGTACTGATTGCTGCCCCAATATGTACACCACAACCATTTAAAAACTCAAGTTCAGCATTAGTTTGGACTTGACTCGGAGTCTAATAGGTGAACACGACAATAAAGTAGCATGTCATCATATTAAGCGATGCATAACGTAAGCAGACATGGAAGAGTGTGACCTCTCTTGCGGACCCGTGTAGTCCTCAAGGTCATTTGCTCAGTAGATGATGGTAATGCAGTTATCTTGGCTGCCAGCGGCAGGGAAGAAGATCTGAAGCAGCGAAAGACAGTTTGGAGAGCGGGTCCCTGCTGTCGTGAACCCTTTCGTCGTTGGAGCAGCTAAGCTGGGGTGGAACACAATGCAGCAGGAGCAGGACAAACCACACAAGGTTTTCTTTGACACATATCTGTAACCGAAGTAATTGTGTAAGGGCTTGTTTGAATTTGAGGATTCTAACAATGCAGGGATAGGAAATAGACAGGAAAAGGATAGGAATGCACGTGCAAAATAGAGAATTTAAAAACACATGATTTCTGCCAATCTGGGTGTTTGATTCACAAGAATTGGAAGATCACAGGATGCAAAGAAGCATGGTGAGATTAAGTCAAACCACAAGAAAATGTACGGTTATAATGCCATTATGCTACTATCTCTTAGTCTTGTGCTTCATGAATAGGAATTTGAAAAGGAGGACAAGTGGAAATTAAAATTCCTACGTTTTTTCTTTCAAGGAGACACTAAAGGAACAAATCCTACTGTTTTCCTTTGCTCCATTCCTTCGAACCAAATTCATGAATAGTAGTACCATAGGAAACTTTCCAATTCCTATGTTTTTCCTTCACTTTTCCTTTCAAGCACAGGCGATTCTAGTAGGCAGGCTTGAGCAAGGGAAAGCCTACATTCAAAAGATGTTTTTGTGCTACTTCTATTAATTTGGACCCAGGACACTGCCCTACTAGCTCAAATCCCAGGCCCATCAACAAATGCACAGCTCAAACGCGCAGAGATAAATAATGATGACGTTCAAGAGAGTCCATCACTGCCCTACTACGTGTGCTCAATGGACAATATATATAACATGTAGAGTAAAAAAGAGATACAACAAGTGTACAACCTCTTTGGCGAAGCCATGTCGATCTCAGCGAGATTGGGTTGGTCGGTGAGGATGCTCCGGCTGACTTGGCTGTCCGAGGAGGGGAAGAAGATCTTAGGCGTATGGATATGGAACTCGGGGTACTGCTCCGCTGTGATGGAGGGTTTCGTCGTTGGAGCTGCTCCGGTGAGTTGTACGACCCCGAGGCTGAAGCAGGACAAGAGAGAAAACGTTAACCTGAGTGGAATTCTAATAGCATCTCCAATAGATGACATAAAATACATAACCACAAAGTGCTAGATGTAAAATACATCAGCCGCTCATTTCTGAACTTAACTGTCAAAACTGAATTTAACCGTCGAAACTAAATTTTGCTGTCGAAACTGAATTTTACTGTCGAAGCTGAACGCACTAGTAGTCGAAAAGCAGTAGCAGCAGCAGCAGCGCGTGCGAGAGCCGGGACAGCTGGTGGTGTAGTAGCATCAGGTGAGGCTACACGTCAGCCGACTGACTTTTTCATCTTTGGTCAGTCGATTTTCCAGTCGTTGGATACAAAATCAAGGGCCTGCAGTTCATCTTCAACCTCCACCCCCACAGCCGCCCAGCCCCCGCCGCCCATGCGGTCACCGCCCGCCCACCCTAAACCATTCCCCACCGCCGGTCCGCCCGCCCGGCCATCCTCTAGCCCCCGTGCCGAGCGTTTTCTTCGGCGATCCCCATGCCACCACGCCACCACCACCGGCGACCACCGCCCCACCCTGAACCCTAAAATAGATAGTGGGGTACCTCTCTGGCAAGCCACCCTCCCCGCTACGGCTGATTCTTCCTTAACTCCGGCGGGCCCCCACCCCCCGAAAATCGATTGACCCAAAAGTCGATTCACCAATCAAGTGTAGCTAAATCGAGCAGCATCGCAAGCAAGAGCAAGAGCGAGAGCGATGCGCGAGCAAGAGCAAGAGCAATAGCAAGAGCGAGACCAAGCGGGATCGAGAGCAAGAGCAGAGCAAAGCGGCGAGAAGGTAAAGCAGCAGCTCCTATCGATGTGGACATCGCCACGAGCGGCGACACCATGGAGGAAGCGGTCAACGACGCCATTGTGGATGGAGCGCCATGTCGGTTTCGGGACCAAGCGCCAAAGACACCGTGAGATCGAATCAAGAAGAAAATGCGGCCATTAGTGTACAACCTCTTTGGTGGCACCGATTAGGCCTCAGCTTCATCCGAGGAAACGGTGATGATGATGCTCTTCCGGCGGTGCAGGTGAACACCGCGGTGTGGGAATGGAGGTGGCGCGAAAGACGAGGGGAACATCGGGGCAACTCCTTGGAGGTGGAGGACGGGGTGGCTGAACCGGCGGGACGACGAGATCGACGGTGGATCCTCATCCGATATGGTGGATGAGGGACGTCGAGGTGTTGCTGTGGACGACGTCGTCGGGGAAGAGGCTCCGGCTGGGTGGCGGACGGAGGAGGGTGTGGGGCTTCGCGGGTTTTCGCGGCCTCGGTGTACGAATGGGTGGGTAGATGGGATGGGAGTGGGGAACCATGGCTTAGGGACGCGCTTGTCCGAAATGTGGGGTAAGTTACGGAAGTACCCCCACCGATTTGAGCTAGGTGGTTCTTTTAGTTCAGGAGTATCACGGGCATTTCGCGTGTCGGGATTTTACTGGAGGTGGGAGTTTTCGCGCGCGTTGTAATTTTGGAATAGCACGGCGCGGGTTGAGACGGAGGGAGTTGTCGGAGCACAACGAGACAAAGATATATCTTAAGGGGTAACAAGGCCCGGGTTGAACAGGCGGGAGTTTCGCAGAATGATAAACAGAGACGCTAGCTTGAAATTTCGGCATAACAAGGCGTGGGTTGAAATTTCGGGAGAACAAGCTTAACATTACCAAAAAAGAGACAATTCGCACCTCATCACTAGAGAGAGCCATGTCCCGTTTTACTATATTACTAGAAATGCATTCAAATACAACAAAAAACTAAAAAAAATCGGGACAACAAACATAATGTGTACAGTACCAAAACAATTTGCACTTCCCACAACAATAAAAAAACAATGTGTGTTGTCTAGCATATGGACTAAATTTGACTACATTTTCCCTGTTTGAATGGGATTGTACTCAGGTTAGTTATACAACCATCTAAATATTATCTTCACAACACATGACATGAATATAGGGGAAGTAAAATCCTATATAAATACGAACTACATGTACATACGATCTCAAATTCAAATATATGTATCCATTTTATGCTGAATTCAAATCATAGTACATGTATGATCTAGCTAGATGTTTGCTATCTAAACCATGTATGATATACTAAGTACAACGTGTTTAACAAGCACAACAAACACACAAACACCATTTAGACTAGTAAGGTACACGTGCATTGCACGCATGAGATTTGGCAACCAAATTATGAATAAATACCACATTATAGCATGTAACCTTTGAGTCATATATGCATGATGTAGATGTTCATTTAATTCTTATAGTTCATTTCATTCAAAATCATCTAGTTTTTATAAGAAAGCTAATCTATTTTAAGATTCATGGAATTGTGCGTTGTAAGGCATAAAGTAAAAACAAATAATGGAAAATCATGTAGAAAACATTTGGGCAATTCTGATACGGAAGATTCTAGAACAAAGAAGTTCTTGTGTTTTGAGGTTTGTGCATTATGCTTAAGTTCAACCATGGAGTCTTCTAGATTGTACATGTGGCAAAATCTGGTGGAATCTAGATGATATCCAACGGCTGCTCAAATTTCCATCTCTGCACCATCGGATTTGCCTCATCCAACGACCATCTTTCAAAGTTAAAGTTATCCGCTCACTATATAAAAAATATAAAAAATAATATATATAGGGGTATAGATATAGATATGTGATGCAAAAGCCACCCATCATCTCCAATTAGAATAGTGTGTCCATGCACGGAAGCAATGTGGCCAAACGATGTCTGCCATCGATATCTCAAATTCAAATTAGTCTGACCTAGTTCTATGTGTATATAGTACAACATGCTCGTTTCCAAACCACACCGCGCATATCTCAGTTATATTCATGCATGCATGGGTTTCAAACATCCTGATCTCTTATTCAAATATTTGAATTCAACTTTACATTGATTATGACCTCACCTAGTCTTTTACACACACAGTCGTCTTCTCTTTTTATAATTGTACTACTAACTTTCTCTCATGCATGCATGCACACACAGTACCAGTCGGCATTATCAATCGCATACATGCAATCTTTTTCTTCAGGTCGGTCTCCCATGCATGCACACACACACATACCTCCCCCTCTCCATCATATCGGGCATTCTTTATCTCTCACGTGCATGCGCAACGATCGATGTTTCTCTACGTGTGTGTATATATAGCTAGGTCTTTCACAGTTTCCCACACAAACCGATCAATCTATTTATCTAGTGAGGTCTCACCCTCTTTCCCACGTCCACATCGATCAATCTATACCTCTCTATATAGGATTACATAGCTAATACACACACATTAATTATATATCCAACGTCCCCCTCTGATCATCCATGCCTTCCGCTTCATCTCTCAGACGCGCGCACAGTGGCGAAGACAGGGGCAGCAAGGGCCCAGCGCCCCTAACATCACTATATATCGAGGCTAATATGAATATGATCATTAGACAATTGCTTGTAAAATGGTTTAAGTTGATGGATTGGCCCTCCTCGTAAAGGATTAGCAATGCTTGGCCCCCTAGCTCATTTATTTTTCCTGGCTCCACCACTGCGCGCAACAGCGCACGTTCTCACCCCCTCTCTTTAAATATCGATCTCGCACTTGTGCACTCCTTCATAGTCTCCCTCCACTTGGCCCCTCGCGCCATCTACTAGCCACCCACCGGTTTCTGCCACATGTACAATCTAGCAGGCTCCATGGTTGAACTTAAGCATAATGCACAAACCTCAAAACACAAGTGCTTCTCCTTTGTTCTAGAATCTTCCGTATCATAACTGCCCAAACTTTTTTTCTAGTTGAATTGCCATTATTTGTTTTAACTAGATGCTTTACAATGCACAATTATATGAATCATAAAATAGGTTAAGGTATTCTTAGATTCAAAGGATTCTCAAAAGAATTTTGGAGGATTCTAATCCTTAGGAATTTTTCCTATCTTGGTTGTTTGATTCATAGGATTGTAAACCATAGGATTCATTTGCACTAGATTTCATAGGAAACATCCCATCTACTCAAACCTCTTTGAAAGAATCCTGCCTTTTTTCTATGCACAATCAAACACTCATACAATCTTGTAGGATTCAAGATGACATTCCACTCTAATCCCATGTTTTTCCTATTCCCGTGTCCTGGAAATCCTATGAATCAAAGAGGTCCTAGCTTTTTTATAAAAAATAATTTATTTTGAATGAGATGAACTATAAGAATTAAATGAAGGTCTACATCAGGCATATAAGACTCAGAGCTTACATGCTATAGTGTGGTATTTATTGTTGGTGTACAAAGTAGGGGTCCTTTTTATACCCCTTTACTTGTGCGCGGGCAGTCGTAGTGCTTGCGGCTGAACTTGGCGGGGAAGAAGAAGAAGCGAAGACACAAGACTACCAGAGCAACGCCAAGACAGAGGCGCGAGGAGCAAAGGGACAAGGTGGGCTCTCCCCGGCAGGAGCCTTGCCGAGGAAGCTTACGTATCCCCGGCAAGGGCCTTGCCGAGGCAACTTGGACAACACCCTTGAGCCACCACCCTTGAGCTTAAGAGTTCTGACACCGTCAACAACATTGGAACCAAGGCTCGGGAGGCGCCTGCATGGTGGCATGCAGATCTTTGTAAAGACCAAGAACATACAATACTAGATGAGAACAAGAAGATGGAAACCCCCGGCAAGACCCTTGCCGGGGACGCCTGCGAAACCCCGGCAAGGTCCTTGCCGGCCTTGCCGGGGACATCTACGGGGCCACAACCAGGCCCCTACCTGCCAAGGCTCCACCGCCGTTCCAACACAGAAGTCAGCCCGCCAACAAGGCAGGCACCTGCGTGGCGACGTGCAGTGATACGTCTCCAACGTATCTATAATTTTTGATTGCTCCATGCTATTATATATTCTGTTTTGGATGTTTAATGGGCTTATTTATACACTTTTGTATTATTTATGGGACTAACCTATTAAGCCAAGGCCCAGTGCAAATTGCTATTTTTTTGCCTATTTCAGTGTTTCGCAGAAAAACAATATCAAATGGAGTCCAAACGGAATGAAACCTTCGGGAGCGTCATTTTTGGAACAAACGTGATCCAGAGGACTTGGAGTGGACGTCAAGAAACTTACGAGGAGGCCACGATGCAGGGGGGCGCGCCTACCCCCCTGGGTGCGCCCTCCACCCTCGTGGGCCCCTCGTGGCTCCACCGACCTACTTCTTCCTCCTATATACATACCTACGTACCCCAAAACCATCGAGGAGCACCACGAAAACCTAATTCCACCGCCGCAACCTTCTGTACCCGTGAGATCCCATCTTGGGGCCTTTTCTGGCGCTCCTCCGTAGGAG
Source organism: Aegilops bicornis (assembly GCA_021605145.1). Lineage (NCBI taxonomy): Eukaryota > Viridiplantae > Streptophyta > Magnoliopsida > Poales > Poaceae > Aegilops > Aegilops bicornis. The sequence goes on from CM038674.1 coordinate 296,533,268, forward strand.
GCATTGATCACGAAGGGCTTCTACATCTACACCATAGCCTCTCCGATGATGTGTGAGTAGTTTACCTCAGACCTTCGGGTCCATAGTTATTAGCTAGATGGCTTCTTCTCTCTCTTTCGATCTCAATACAAAGTTCTCCTTGATCTTCTTGGAGATCTATTCGATGTAACTCTTTTTGCGGTTTGTTTGTCGAGATTATCTATGAAGAATATTTGAATCTTCTCTGAATTCTTTTATGAACATTTGGTTATCTTTTCAAGTCTCTTCTAATTATCAGTTTGGTTTTGGCTTACTAGATTGATCTTTCTTGCAATGGGAGAAGTGCTTAGCTTTTGGTTCAATCATGCGGTGCTTGATCCCAGTGACAGTAGGGGAAATGACACGTATTGAATTGTTGCCATCAAGGATAAAAATATGGGGTTTATATCATATTGCTTGAGTTTATCCCTCTACATCATGTCATCTTACCTAATGCATTACTCTGTTCTTATGAACTTAATACTGTAGATGCATGCTGGATAGCGGTTGATGTGTAGAGTAATAGTAGTAGATGCAGGCAGGAGTCGGTCTACTTGTCACGGACGTGATGCCTATATACATGATCATGCCTAGATATTCCCATAATTATGCACTTTTCTATCAATTGCTCGAAAGTAATTTGTTCACCCACCGTAATACTTATGCTATCTTGAGAGAAGCCACTAGTGAAACCTATGTCCCCCGGTTCTATTTTCCATCATATTAATCTCCCGTCAACTAGCTATTTCTCTTACCGTTTATTTTGCTTTCTTTACTTTTAGTCATTATCATAAAAATACCAAAAAATATAATCTTATCATCTCTATCAGATCTCACTTTTGCAAGTGGCCGTGAGGGGATTGACAACCCCTTTATCGCGTTGGTTGCAAGGTTCTTATTTGTTTGTGTAGGTACGAGGGACTTGCGTGTGGCCTCCTACTGGATTGATACCTTGGTTCTCAAAAACTGAGGGAAATTGAGGGAGTCCCGGACTAGGGGGTGTCCGGATAGCCGGACTATCGTCACGGCCGGACCCCAAGACTATGAAGATACAAGATTGAAGACTTCGTCCCGTGTCCGGATGGGACTTTCCTTGGCGTGGAAGGCAAGCTTGGCGATACGGATATGTAGATCTCCTACCATTGTAACCGACTCTGTGTAACCCTAACCTATCCGGTGTCTATATAAACCGGAGGGTTTTAGTCCGTAGGACGAACAAAAATCATACCATAGGCTAGCTTCTAGGGTTTAGCCTCCTTTATCTCGTGGTAGATGTACTCTTGTACTACCCATATCATCAATATTAATCAAGCAGGAGTAGGGTATTACCTCCATCGAGAGGGCCCGAACCTGAGTAAAAACCTCCATCCGCCTAGACGCACAGTTCGGGACCCCCTACCCGAGATCCGCCGGTTTTGACACTGACATTGGTGCTTTCATTGAGAGTTCCTCTGTGCCGTCGCCATCAGGTAGGATGCCTCATCTCGTCTTTAAAGACGATACCATCGCCAAAGAAGCCTTGGCCACTGGTCAGACTCTTCGGCTAGGCGGTTTTCTCATGACCGCTAGTTCGGCCGCCGCGCCGACGATGACCTCTCGAGTCATCAAAACCAATCTCCATGTTAGTTCGAAACTTGCCGAACAGTTAGATCCGATCGAGCTCTCCTCCATAAACGAGCTCTTGGATCGCATCGCCGCCCTAGGAGTCGCCACAGATTACGACCGGATCGGGCCTAAAACCGATCTGAGAGAGATCAACTCTCCCCAGGCTACCCATCATGTTGCTGTGATAGAGGAGCAATGCAGCGATTCTTCTTCTATCTTAAGGACTAGCCACGTCCGGATTCCCGATCCCTCCATGCCGGATTCCCGCGGAGGGACGGATGTCGATCAAGCCCTGAACTTAAAGTCAGGCGGCGGGTCGGACTCATTGGATAGCACTCAAAAATCCGAACTTCCGAGTTCGGAAACTTCTCGGCCCTTGAGTCCTAAATTGGACGGGGTTCCGGATTTAGTGCCACCCGCCCACCCAAACATTAGCGATCTCTCTCGAATTCTCCAAGAGCCCGCTGAAACAGTACATCATTACTGGGCAAGATTCCTCCTGGTTATGAACAGGATAAAGGACTGCCGAGAGGAGGACGCGATCCCAATTTTCTGCAATAATTGCACGGACAAGGGAATCCTAAACGCCATAAGTCATCGCGAAATTACACGCTTTGTTGACTTGGTGACCATAGTACAAAAGTACTGTGCGACGGAGAGCGCCTGGAAAACCGAAAGTAAATTTTGGGATAATCCGGCCCCGAATACATCCCTAGTCCGGAACAAATGGGTGCATCATTATCAAGGACCTGGGTTGAATACCAAAAAACCAAAACCCCCTAAAGTGCGGAACGTCTTTGGAGGGTTGGCTAAACGGAACTGCAAAATTCATAGCACGTAGGGCGCCAGTCCAACTCATAGCCTTGAGCATGTTGGATACTACGGCAGGTGGCCAAAAGTGGCGAAGAGCTTCTAGCTTGGAATCCCAGCCCAGCAACACCAAAGACGGTGTTAACAGTCTTTGAGACTTTCGCATCAAATAACATGCGAAAACGAACACTCCGCAACCTTGCCGAAGTCTACCAAGTAGCAACAATAAATCCATGGAGTGAGACGGCTATTACCTTTAATGCCAGTGAAGAACCTAAATTCCGAACTGCCCGGGCACCATCCGCATTGGTCCTCAGCCCGATAGTGGACGGCTTTCGCCTTACTAAGGTACTCATGGATGGCGGCAGCGGACTAAACCTCATCTATGAGGAAACCCTCTGAAAAATGGAAATAGACTGGAACCGCATTGAGCGAAGCAGCACAACCTTTAGAGGAATAATCCCTAGCCGGGAAGCATGCTGCACAGGAAAAATCACGCTGGACGTAGTGTTCGGCTCGCCGAACAATTACAGGTCCGAGGAGGTCACATTTCAAGTGGCCCCGTTCAACAGCGGATATCATGCTTTATTAGGACGAGAGGCATTCACAATTTTTCAAGCTATACCCCATTATGGGTACATGAAGCTTAAAATGCCCGGACCTAACAGAATCATCACTCTCGCTAGTGATCCGAACATAGCACTCCGCGCCGAAAACAAGACAGCCGCACTAGCCCTCGAGGCACTATCCGAAGCCCTAGTGGCCGAGGAACTCACCGCGATGCGCTCCAAGGTGAACAGGTTCAATGTGATACTTGATAAAAGATCCAAGTCCACTTCTTTTAAACCAGCGGACGAAATAGTCAAATTCCAAGTCCACCCAACGGACCCTGCAAAGACGGCCTCCATTGGGGCACAATTAAACCCTGATGTAGACGCCAGCTTTCGAGAATTTCTACAAGAAAAGCGGGACATCTTTGCTTGGCACCCTTGAGACATGCCAGGTATCCCACGCCGGCTGGCCGAGCACAGCCTAAATATCCTAAAAAGATTCAAGCCGATCAAACAGGCTCTTGGCGCTTTTCCGAACCCAAGAGACATGCCATGGGAGAGGAGCTAGCCAAACTTTTGGAAGCCGGATTCATCGGAGATATAAAACATCCGGACTGGCTAGCAAACCTGGTGATGGTACCAAAGAAGGATAAGTCTGGCGCATATGTGTTGATTTTAAAGACCTTAATAAGGCTTGCAGAAGGATCCCTCCCCTCCCTCGAATTGATCAAATCATTGGCCTTCTGACGGACACGACTCATTGTGCTTCCTCGTAGCGTACTCCGGCTACCACCAAATCAAGATGGCGGAGCAGAACCAAGCTGCAACAGAATTCATCACTCCATACGGCCCGTTACGCTTCAACACAATGCCCTTTGGGCTCAAAAAGCGCCGCGCAACATATCGGTAGCATGATTCGGACATGTCCGGCAAACCAGATCGGCAAAACAGTGGAAGCATATGCAGATGACATGGTCGTCAAAACCAAGCACGTCGAAACTCTAGTAGACGACTTGAGGCTCACATTCGACAATCTTCGAAAATATGACATCAAGCTCAATCCGGAAAAATGCGTCTTCAGCGTTCCAGCCGGAAAGCTCCTGGGCTTCATTGTGTCCGGTAGAGGAATTGAAGCAAACCCAGCCAAGATCCGAGCTCTGTCACAATTGGACATTCCAAGAGACCTCAAACAAATACAAAAATTAACGGGATGTGTAGTGGCTCTAAGCCGCTTTATTTCCCGATTGGGGGAAAAGGCGTTACCCCTTTACCGCTTCCTCCGCCGCACCGAACACTTTGAGTGGACGGATGCATACTGACCGGACTCGAAGAAATAAAGGCCATTTTGGCAACAAATCCGGTCTGGGCCAGCAAGCGTGGGCAAACCAATGCTATTATATATCGCCGCAAGACATCAAGTTGTCACGGTAGCAGTGCGCGTTGTCGAACAAAAGCAGACGGACACGGTTCCCTGTTCAAAAACCGGTTTATTATGTGTCCACTGTCCTAACTCCACGGAAGTCCGGTACCCACACTATCAAAAGATAGCATATCACGGTGTTCATGGCATCCGGAAGCTGCGACACTACTTTCAAGAGTGTTCGATAACGGTAGCCTCCAAGTACCTCTTAACGACATTATAAACAACATGACGCGACGGGCGGATTGCTAAATGGGCCATAGAGCTCCTTCCATTCGATATAACTTATAAGCCACGACGAGCTATTAAGTCGCAGGTTTTGGCCGACTTCGTGGCGAATGGACCGGCAGAACTCCCTAAAGAGTACGGCGCATACTCCAATTGGATCATGCACTTTGTGGCTCCAAAATGTTGGCCAGCACTGGGGTCAAGGCGTCTGACGTCCCCAACCGGGTACACCGTCCAATCGTCCTTCAGATAATGTATACGGACTCCAACAACGCAGCGAATAAGAGGCCCATACGCACGGCCTCCGGATGGCGATCTCCATGGGCATTCAACGCCTAGAAGTGCGAGGATTCGAACCTCGCAATATCTCAAATAAACGGGGACTTTGATGCCAAAGATCCGAAAATGGCAGCATACCGCAATGCGGTCCTAAAAATTTCAGCACGGTTCGAAGGGCTCGAATTTCATCATATAGCCCGGGATAACAACCAGGCGGCGGATATATTGGCATGCATCGGTGCAAAACGTGATGCCGTCCCACCCAGTATCTTTCTGGAACGGCTGTTCAAGCCATCCGTACTATGGGAAGGGGAGTCCGGTAATATCAATCCGAACCCAACCGCACGCCCTGACGCCGAACACTCTGACATAACCGGAGGCTCTGCCCCCGAGATAACACCCTCTGCTCACGAAATAATGGCGGTTATCGCCCCGTGGACGGAACCATTCGTAGCCTACCTAACTAGGCAGGAACTCCCCGAAGAACAAAATGAGGCTCATTTTGCATAGTACGGCGCTCTAAAGCCTATAAAGTCCATGAGGGAGAGCTTTATAAGAAAAGCACTACCGAGTCCTTCAAAGGTGTATCTTGAAGAGGAAGGCGAAACCTCTTGGCTGAAATTCATGCGGACTGGGTGGGCACCACGCCGCAGCCTTGGTCCCTTGTAGGCAAGGCCTTCCGTACATGATTTTATTGGCCGACGGCCGAGGCGGATGCACAAGACTTAGTCCAACGATGCGTCGGTTGCCAGTTTTTTGCTAACCAAAGCCACATGCCACCCACCGCCCTTAAAACTATACCCATCACCTGGCCGTTCGCGGTCTGGGGGCTTGACATGGTTGGACCCCTCAAGGGAGGAACCCACAAGCAAAAATATCTATTGGTCATGGTGGACAAATTCACCAAATGGATAGAGGCCAAGCCTGTTAAAACGGCTGAATCCGGATCAGTGATAGACTTCATATCAGGGGTAGTGCACCGTTACGGTGTCCCCCACAGTATCATCACTGATAATGGCACCAACTTCACAGTCGATGAGGTCAAATCATGGTGCAAAAACATGGGCATAAAGCTCGATTACGCCTCAGTCTATCACCCTCAACCAACGGCCAAGTCGAACTGGCAAATGGTCTAATCATGAGCGGCATTAAACCCAGACTAGTGCGGTCCCTCAAGGAATCTAACACGCACTGGGTTGAGGAGCTCGACTCCGTACTCTGGGGGCTGCGGACCATGCGAATCGTACTACCGGATTCACACCATTCTTCACGGTGTATGCGGCGCGAGAGGCGATTGCCCTGCGACATAATACATGACTCACCTCCCGTGCACATATGCGAAGAAGAGAAGCCGAGCTTGATCGGCAGGACAATTTGGACGCATTGGAGGAGGGCGCGGCGTGGCAAAAGCTTCGTTCCGCATTCTATCAACAGCGAGGCTCGAAGATATCAAAGCGAGGAAATGCACGGGCCAAAGCTTATAACATTGGCGAACTAGTTCTCGCTGTCGGACAAGAATAAGGACAAACTCAAGCCCAAATGGGAAGGTCCATTCATCATCGACCAGGTCTTGACCGTGAGCATACCATCTGTAAACGCGCCGGATAACCGACTCGAGCCGAACCCATGGAACGCAGCCCGTCTACGAAGATTCTACGCCTAAGTGCCGGACTCCAAGTTCGTCTCCTTCCTCCGTCCGCATTCTTTATTTTTTCTTTTTGCTATCTTTTATCTCTCTCCTTCCTCCTCCTTCTTCTTGTAGCCTCTAGAGGCTCGTTTGCGCTTTTTTTCCGCAACATTATACCCGGGGGCTTCTTTAACAGAAGCTTATTTATCTGAGCTTTCATGCCCAACACATGCGTTAAACTTCCGCATGTACCTTTTATTCACCATTATATGCATCGATATGACTTAAGTTTTGGCCAAGCTTGGTTGCTGGCTCACATGCTTACCCATACGTTCCCGATTGTTCGGCTAGGTGGTAAAGGGAGCACCTCTGCGATTATTATTGCCGAATTCACCGGATGTGTACCTCAGGTGGGTGAAGCCGAAAGCTAAGCGTTCTTAAGGGAATATTCGGTCGGTGAACTGAAAGATGATTTTTAACTATTTACCCATCTGCCCCGAGATGATTTTCTGCTTTCCTAGCAGCTTTGACATGCACTTTAGGGCATGCATCCCAGCGAAAGGAACCCTTAACAGAACTATTCTCCCTGGAAGATGTTTCTTACTACCCATGTAATATAACATAACTAGTTGGGCACTTTTCTGATACATCAACAATGACCCCTACGCCTTGTCTCCATGCATACCACGGTTCTTATATAACCACGAAGGTATTCGGACACACTCCGGACTATTGGGTCCGGAGGTCGGGAAAAAGGTCCGCTATGACAAGCGATCTACAATCCGGCTAGAAGACATTTTTCATGTCATATTTTTACGTAGTCAACTCGACTCATTGTATTCCTCCTCAATGCCATCTAATAGGCTATCTAATTTACAATCTTGCTAGGAATACTTTGCGGCCAATTCTACTTGGCGTTATACTAAGCTTACGAGGATCTCCATCCCATCCGGCCCCCTGAGTCCGACCTCGGCCATGTGGTTTGGGTCGACAACCGTGTAATACCAGCGTCTTTACCATGGCCCGAGCCTACTGGCGCCTTGACGGCAGGCCGATATCTTCCACAGCCGGAAGCGCCGCCGTGCTCCTTGAAGCCTCTCTGCCAGCTCCCCAATGCCTTCGGGCAGGGAGATAGATGGACACAAGGCCTGGCCGATGCTTTTCATCATCTGCCGGACTCGTTCATGCAGCTGCTGCAGTTCGGGAAGAAGATCACCCGAAGAATTGGGCATCTCCTCCTCAGGACGACCTGTGAGCAAACCTACATACATGTTTATGTTAGTCGCCTTCCTCGCCGAACTCTTTCAAAGTTCGCTCAAGCACTTACTGAAAATGCCACGACGAAGCTGCCGATTCTCCTTTACGGAGTCGGATAACTGAGCACGAGCGTCCTTTAGTTCCTCACCCAGCTGGGTGTTGGCGTCTTGGAGGTTATTCTTCTCTGCCGCACCTCGTAAGCACGCTCTCGCCGCCTTTAACTGGCGTAAGAGTTGTTGCTTGTCCGGATCTAGTCGGCACCATCTGCAATGTTTTTGTCGATTTACACACCGCCGCACTTCATAAATTATTTATCTTCCTGCGTATATTACCGGAGGGGTCTCTGTGGCTCCCCGTAGCGGCGATGCAGCCTCAACTTGGCCCCTGCACTCTTCCGGCTCTGGGACGATCGGGTATTCTTTTTACGTAGATCTGCATAACAAATGATCCTTAAATCGGTTATTCTAACTATTTTAAGTCTCGGGGGCTACTGGCATATATAACTGTCAAACTTCCGTACCCGTATGTCCTTCACATACTGCTCCGTGGCTTTGGCTAGACCATATTGAGAGGCATGGAGGTGCGCATCTCCCAAATCAAAGGCATTCAAGGCCTCTTGGGAGAACCATGCGTCACGAAGAACTGTCCGGCGGCGCCTATGATTCAAGGCGCTCTCCACCTCGGAGTTGGTGGCGGACAACCAGTCGGCATCCTCTGTCGGAGGAGCATCCGATGCATGTCTCGTGCTCGCCTCAGCCTCCGGACCCGGCTTTGAAGCTTGTCCGGTGAAGGTTCGATCGGCCACCTCTCCGGACTTAGTCCGGCGAGTGCTCTTTTTCCTGAAAAGAGCATCAGCGTTAGTACGCCTTCGTGAATCAATCACAGGAGTATGGTGACATGCCATACCGTTCTTGGCGGAGTTTCGATCCGGACCGTACTTCTTTTTTTTTAGCCTGCGAGCCGCCTTGCCCTTTGTTGGCCAGCCGCCGTAGCCTCGGCTTCCTGCCTCGAAGGTACCCCCTGTGAAGCACCATTGGTATACGGTGATAAAAAATAAGCATGGATGGGTCGTTATCAGGGTTTTGGGATCTCGGTCTCATTTACCTGTGAAATTTGGAAGTATGCCGGGGTAATCAGCCGTAATGGCAACCAACGTATTGTCGATGCTAAGTTGGTGGAATACCCCGTCGATCAACTCCACCTTTATATCCGGATCCTCTTCAGAGGTCGGATCTAGGGACCGCTCCGGATCCTCGGGTTGTGGGGGCGGGCTGTGTATCTTCTCCACAGTCCGGCGCAGTTCCTGCACAAAAACCACGAAATGAGATATTTAACCATGGGAACATGGATCGGACAGGTCACAAAGATGTTTGCTTACCCAGCTTCGAGGATTATTCGAAGAAAACTCCTTCAGTGGATTGACACGGAGGAAATCCTCCTCCTCCCCTTTATACATGGCGCATAAGATTTTCACCGGTTCGGTGACCGATCCACAGCCCTTTGCGGCCATGGCGGGTGGCATCGTCCTCCCGTTGAAGTCCCACATGGGGTGGCCCTGTATTGGGCGGCTGCACTCCCCACATAATGCAGATTGCCATGACTCTGTCATGGTCAATCCGGCATGAGCCAAGAACCTTATTCAGCTCATCAAATAACGGACATCCTGGTCATCTTCTCTCCGGGGGCTCGAGGGCGCCCGGCTTAGGCGCTTCTTGAGAGGAGCATTGCTGAACTCTGGAAGGCCGATCCGAACAGGATCCGGCAGCGGGGCGTCCTCCATGTAAAACCATTTGAAGGCCGGTCTTGGACGCCTTCTTTGGGGTTCCGGATAGGTATCCGGTCCCGGCGATCTTGCCATAGCTTCGGCTCCGCCCACTTGATATATTGACCCCTCATGAGAACGGGGTACTAGGCGTAATATTCTCTTCCACAGCCGAAATGAGCCTCGGCGCCCAAGAATAGTTTGCAAAGGGCCACGAAGCCCGCGATGTGCGTAATGAAGGCAGGAGTAAGGTGGTGCAATTGGAGGTCAGAGAACTCCAAGAGCCCCCGGAGAAACGGATGGATGGGAAATCCGAGTCCTCTTACTAGATAAGAGATGAAGCATACCCGCCCTCCTTTAGAGGGATCGGGGACGCTCTCCGCTTGCTTTCCGCCCTTGTAGGTGGCAAGTCCGGCTCGAACCTGGACCATGAAGGCCGGGGGAAGAAATCCCTTGGCTTGGAGTATGACTAGCTCGCTATGCGGGACTGAGCATCTCTCCCAATTTCCTGGCTTAGGGCTGGGAGCGCGAGAGGAGGAGCCACGTCGACTGTCCATGATGGAATGGGCTTTGGTCAGGGGGGATGGTGTGACTCAGATCTAGATCCTTGCCCCTTTTATAGGCGGCTCATTTGCGCGGCTAGGGGGGTAATTGTAAAAATACCCTGGCTTTTCGCATTCATTCAAACACGTGGAAGATGGCCATTATTGGGCGTAGAATCCGAGGACCGCAGCATTTATCAGAAGCCGGACACTATTCGACAAGTATATGGAATTTGGAGAAGAACCCGCCTCGCAATGCCGAAGACAATCAACGTGCCGGACTCATCGTCATTGAAGCCTGGTTCGAGGGCTCTTGAGGAGTCCGGACTAGGGGTGTCTGGATAGCGGACTATCGTCACGGCCGGACTCCAAGACTATGAAGATACAAGATTGAAGACTTCGTCCCGTGTCCGGATGGAACTTTCCTTGGCGTGGAAGGCAAGCTTGGCGATCCGGATATGTAGATCTCCTACCATTGTAACCGACTCTGTGTAACCCTAACCTATCCGGTGTCTATATAAACCGGAGGGTTTTAGTCCATAGGACGAACAACAATCATACCATAGGCTAGCTTCTAGGGTTTAGCCTCCTTGATCTCATGGTAGATCTACTCTTGTACTACCCATATCATCAATATTAATCAAGCGGGGTAGGGTATTACCTCCATCGAGAGGGCCCGAACCTGGGTAAAAACATCGTGTCCCTTGTCTCCTGTTACCATCCGCCTAGACGCATACGATTCGGGACCCCCTACCCGAGATCCGCCGGTTTTGACACCGACAGAAATCCTTACGCTAATTTGCTGCATCACCCTTTCCTCTTCAAGGGAAGACCAACGCATGCTCAAGAGGTAGCATGCCGCTTCCAGGCCAACTCAGCAAGCACCTGCGTGAAGACTCTGCCACCACACCAACTCAGCAGGCAGCCAGCCAGCGTGGCGCTTCTACGCCTAGTCAGCCTAGGCAGCGTCGGAAGCGTCTGGCGGCTGACGGACGGGACGAGTTTCCTTGCCGTCCCTAATAAAGTGAAAGGGCACATCGGTAGCACATTAAATGCGTTTGTCCTACGGTGCCAGGCGATAGACTTGTATCTGATTACAAACTTTCCACCTCCTGTGTGCCCTTTATTGCGACCCCTTCGGCTATAAAAAGGATGTCCGAGGCATCTTTGGAGGAGGATTTGCACTTTTGGACCCTGCACACTTTGTAGCTAGTCCAAGAACACTAGATAAACACAAATCAGCAGGAGTAGGGTATTATGCATCACTTGTGGCCCGAACCTGGATAAATTCCCCGTGTTGATCTTCTAAACCCGCTCTTTCCATAGCCCCGCGCCCTCCAACGGCAGAAGGGATTCCCCATGATCCCATAGGTGTCGTTTCCACCGGCATCTTTGGCCCGCCAGGTAGGGGAAGCACGTTGTGAAAATCCGGTTTTGGAGTAAACTTACCGACTCCCTTGTCGCGATGGCCGAGAAGAGAAGGCGACTTGAATCAGCCGCACTTTCTGGTGTCGTCGCGGTACCAGCGACCATCCGCGTGGCGCAAAAGCTAATTCACGCACAACTTTGAGCATTCTTCTTAATATAAGGTTATTCTCCTCGAAAGATCTTGCTCTTTGTACGGAAAACCTACACGCAATGGGACCCTTCCTCTATTGGCAACACCCTTGTTCTGTTTCGACTCTGCTCAACAGTTCAAGCGGCCGCGCTGAGGACGGCAAGGTGGCCTGCCCGCTATTAGCAACTCCCTTGCTCTGTTTCGAGTCCGCTCAACAGTTTAAGCGGCCGTGCTGAGAATGGCAAGGTGGTTTGTCCGGCAGCAAGCGCCCCCCGGCAGGCTGTTAAGGATCCGTCCTCAAGGCACCATAGCATGGGTTTACACGCCGGCGAACCTATCCTACTAGGCGCAGGGTGCATATGTACAAAGAAAGATCAATATAGGAAGATAGCATGTTTTCATCTTAAAGTCCTGCTGAGTTATATTACATTAATTGTTGCTCCGGTTATAACTTAAGATAAAATCATCTTGGTCATGAACTCGCATCAGCAATGAGAAACGAGGTGCCTAGTCTCGGTGCTGGCCCTCCACCCTCCTGACTCCGTCGACGCGGCTGATGATGGGCTCGATACGCTTTTCCAGCGCCGCGAGGTCCACATCCTCCGCAAGCTCTCCAGCGCGTTGGCAAAGTTGACGTTGGGGTTCTAGTACACCACCTTGGCGAGGACCTCGGTCAGGGCGCCCCGGCAGAGCTTCCGGGCCTCATTGGCCAGAGAGGTCGCTCGATTGGAACGAAACTGCTCCACGGTGTCGAGGACACCCTCGAAGAACAGGGTCAGCGTGGCATTGGGGCTCACTTTCGGCTCCTCGGAGTACCTGACGTTTGGCATCGCCATGGCAGCCAGCTTCATGGTGATTTTGCTGGCAACGTCGACGAGGCAACCGATCCAGATGTTTACGCCCTCCGCGTACTCCTCATACTCAGCGGCGCCATCCCTCCGCAGCCGTCTGTCATCCTCCAGGATCTTGTTCAGGATCTCCTCACGAGCCCTGGCCTCCGAAAGCTTCCCCTAGCCGTCCAGCTTCAACTTTAGATCGTTGATGGAGTCGTTGGCCTCGAAGAGCATCTTGCCCTTGTCGGAGATGGTGATCTGCGTATCCGTCAGGGTGTGGTTGGCCGCGCCCCTCTCCTCCGTCAGCGCTGAGACTGTCTTCTTCAGCTCCTCCCGCTCCAGCTCCAGCTCCTTCACCTTGCCGGCATGGACTAGGGCCTGAGCATCGAGTGCCTCCTTGTGCCTCTGCTCTAGCTCCTGGGTCCGCTGCGCGGCGAGCTTCTCGACCTCCACATCCTTGCCACGGAGTGTGGCGGCGAGCGCCTCCTCACAGGCGGCAAGCTCCGCCTCCTAGAAGTTCAGCAGAGCCTGGTGCTGTTACCATGCGACCTTGTCCTTGGCGGCCTGTTCCTTCGCCACCTCGAGGGCCTTCTTGACGTCAGCCTGCTTCAGGATGAGCTCCCGTTTGCGCTCAGCCAGCTCACTCTGGGCAGCCTTCAGTTCTTCCTGAGCCTCACGGAACAAGGCCTGTGTCTGAGCGACGCGCTCCTCAAGATCCATCTCCGCCTTGTCCGCTGCCGCCATCCTGGATTTCGCCTTGTCTAGGCGGGCACGGTGAAGCGCCTGGAGCTTCTGGAAGTTGACGCTCATGGTCCGGACAAGCTGCTCATCTTGGGAACCGCCACCGCCGGCACCTGGTTCATCAACAACCTGAAGCCCGACGGTGGCGAGTGCCTCGTCGTTGAACACGTCCCCGTCGGTTGGCGCCCTGGTGCTCGCCGTCCCTGGGAGCTGGACGAACAGGTCGTCGCCCACCTTCAAGTACTTGCCCGGGCCAGGGGCTGTAGGGGAGGAAGGTTGGTCATCAGCCACTCCCTCCTCGGCAGGCCCCATGCTGTCCTCCCCGGCAGGCCCCTTGGCGGCCTCCTCAGTGGCGGTCTTGGCGGCCTCCTCGGTAGCAATCTTGTCGGCCTCGGCCTCGGCATCCTTGGCGACCTCCTCGATGACGGTATAAATATCCTCCTGGTCCGTCGAGGGAGGATCTAGATACCAAGAAGGAGAATGAGACGGGGCCGAAATCAAAGTTCAAGAAGAAGAAGAAAAGACAGGGGGGGAGGCGGACTACGATTACTGCGCCAGTCGGGAAGAAGTGGTTCCCTCCCGCCAACGTTGGTTGCCGGATGGAGCCACTGCCACCCCAAGTTCACCTCCTCCTCCCTACGTGCGTGTGGACTCGGTGCTTGGTGCCCTTGTCGGGGCGCCCTCCGGGCGGCGTGTTGGGGGTGGCCCTCAGCGGCTCCTCCTGCTGCCGCTCTCCTCCTGCGAACTCGGCAAGATCAGCACCAAGGGATCGTGCCCCAACACGCACCGACGGGAAGTGAGTAGTGAACTCACTCACGGTGGCTGATCTGGGCTGTGTCGGGGGCTGTCGTCCGGGCTGATCACCACCAACTCCGGCGTGCGTGGAGTGCTTGCTGGGGGCTTGTCGCCCGTCGAGGCCCTGGCCCTCTTCGCCACCCTCTAGGCCAACGTCTCCGTATCGCTGTGAGGATAACATCAAGTTAAAGGAGGATAGCACAGGCGTAGGGTCAAGAGATGATGGAGGGCGAAGTGCTTACTCGTCCTCCGCATCCTATTCCACTAGCCTCCTCTTCCCCTTCGGGCTGAAGGACCCGAGGTCAAAATTAACCTCTGAGGTGCCATCCAAAGGAGGAGGAGAAGGGGATGGGGTCCGGCGCCGCTTGGATGAGGAGGAAGCGGCCGCCTTTTTCTTCACTACAGCGGTTTTCACCGCCTTGTTCGCTACCGCGGCCTTTGTTGCCGCGGCTCTCGTCTGGCACGGGACTGCTCTCGACACCGCCTGGCATTGCTGATCTGCCAGGCGAGGATAGGCTCATTGGAGCTGGCCCACCGCAGGATGTTCCTCTTCCTGTGGCCGAGGGGTCGACAACATCGACCTCTTCTTGACCGACTCCTCAACCACGTCTTCAATGAGGCGGGACCCGGCGCCGACGCTGCTGGCCTCCCCAGTAGACTCCACCCATCCGGCGAGCTCTTTCTCCTCCGCGGCCGCGTCGGCCTCGTCCTTCACGGTGCCTGAGGGAGTTCCGGACTAGGGGGTGTCCGGATAGCCGAACTATCATCATCGGCCGGACTCCAAGACTATGAAGATACAAGATTGAAGACTTCGTCCCGTGTCCGGATGGGACTTTCCTTGGCATGGAAGGCAAGCTTGGCGATGTCACGGATATGTAGATCTCCTACCATTGTAACCCGACTCGTGTAACCCTAACCTATCCGGTGTCTATATAAACCAGAGGGTTTTAGTCCGTAGGGCGAACAACAATCATACCATAGGCTAGCTTCTAGGGTTTAGCCTCCTTGATCTCATGGTAGATCTACTCTTGTACTACCCATATCATCAATATTAATCAAGCGAGGAGTAGGGTATTACCTCCATCGAGAGGGCCCGAACCTGGGTAAAAACATCGTGTCCCTTGTCTCCTGTTACCATCCGCCTAGACGCACAGTTCAGGACCCCCTACCCGAGATCCGCCGGTTTTGACACCGACAGAAATCCTTACGCTAATTTGCTGCATCACCCTTTCCTCTTCAAGGGAAGACCAACGCATGCTCAAGAGGTAGCATGCCGCTTCCAGGCCAACTCAGCAAGCACCTGCGTGAAGACTCTGCCACCACACCAACTCAGCAGGCAGCCAGCCAGCGTGGCGCTACACGCCTAGTCAGCCTAGACGCGCGTCGAAGCGAGACGAAGCGGCGACGGACGGGACGAGTTTCCTTGCCGTCCCTAATAAAGTGAGAGGGCACATCGGTAGCACATTAAATGCGTTTGTCCTACCGTGCCAGGCGATAGACTTGTATACAGTGCAAACTTTCCACCTCCTATGTGCCACTGTTGCGACCCCCTTCGGCTATAAAAGGATGTCTGAGGCATACTGGAGGAGGATTTGCACTTTTTGGACCCTGCACACTTTGTAGCTAGTCCAAGAACACTAGATAAACACAAATCAACAGGAGTAGGGTATTATGCATCACTTGTGGCCCGAACCTGGATAAATTCCCCGTGTTGATCTTCTAAACCCGCTCTTTCCATAGCCCCGCGCCCTCCAACGGCAGAAGGGATTCCCCATGATCCCATAGGTGTCGTTTCCACCGGCATCTTTGGCCCGCCAGGTAGGGGAAGCACGTTGTGAAAATCCGGTTTTGGAGTAAACTTACCGACTCCCTTGTCGCGATGGCCCGAGAAGAGAAGGCGACTTCAATCAGCCGCACTCTGGTGTCGTCCGCGGCTGCAACGACCATCCGCGTGGCCGCAAAAAGCTAATTCACGCACAACTTTGAGCATTCTTCTTAATATAAGGTTATTCTCCTCGAAAGATCTTGCTCTTTGTACGGAAAACCTACACGCAATGGGACCCTTCCGCTATTGGCAACACCCTTGTTCTGTTTCGACTCTGCTCAACAGTTCAAGCGGCCGCTACCGAGGATCGGCAAGGTGGCCTGCCGCTATTAGCCACTCCCTTGCTCTGTTTCGAGTCCGCTCAA
This sequence comes from Aegilops bicornis, assembly GCA_021605145.1. Lineage (NCBI taxonomy): Eukaryota > Viridiplantae > Streptophyta > Magnoliopsida > Poales > Poaceae > Aegilops > Aegilops bicornis. Next base: position 296,549,484 of record CM038674.1, read on the forward strand.
CAGTTTAAGCGGCCGTGCTGAGAATGGCAAGGTGGTTTGTCCGGCAGCAAGCGCCCCCCGGCAGGCTGTTAAGGATCCGTCCTCAAGGCACCATAGCATGGGTTTACACGCCGGCGAACCTATCCTACTAGGCGCAGGGTGCATATGTACAAAGAAAGATCAATATAGGAAGATAGCATGTTTTCATCTTAAAGTCCTGCTGAGTTATATTACATTAACTGTTGCTCCGGTTCTAACTTAAGATAAAATCGTCTTGGTCATGAACTCGCATCGGCAATGAGAAACGAGGTGCCTAGTCTCGGTGCTGGCCCTCCACCCTCCTGATTGCGGCTGATGATGGGCTCGATACGCTTTTCCAGCGCCGCGAGGTCCACATCCTCCGCAAGCTCTCCAGCGCGTTGGCAAAGTTGACGTTGGGGTTCTAGTACACCACCTTGGTGAGGACCTCGGTTAGGGCGCCCCGGCAGAGCTTCCGGGCCTCGTTGGCCAGAGAGGCCGCTCGATTGGAACGGAACTGCTCCACGGTGTCGAGGACACCCTCGAAGAACAGGGTCAGCCTGGCATTGGGGCTCACTTTCGTCTCCTTGGAGTACCTGACGTTTGGCATCACCATGGCAGCCAGCTTCGTGGTGATCTTGCTGGCAACGTCGACGAGGCGGCCGATCCAGATGTTTACGCCCTCCGCGTACTCCTCATACTCAGCGGCGCCATCCCTCAGCAGCCGTCTGTCATCCTCCAGGATCTTGTTCAGGATCTCCTCACGAGCCCTGGCCTCCGAAAGCTTCCCCCAAGCCGTCCAGCTTCAACTTTAGATCGTTGATGGAGTCGTTGGCCTCGGAGAGCATCTTGCCCTTGTCGGAGATGGTGATCTGCGTATCCGTCAGGGTGTGGTTGGCCGCGCCCCTCTCCTCCGTCAGCGCTGAGACTGTCTTCTTCAGCTCCTCCCGCTCCAGCTCCAGCCTCCTTCACCTTGCCCGGCATGGACTAGGGCACGAGCATCGAGTGCCTCCTTGTGCCTCTGCTCTAGCTCCACAGGTCCGGCTCTTGCTGGCGAAGCTTCTCGACCTCCACATCCTTGCCACACGGAGTGTGGCGGCGCGCCTCCTCACGGGCGGCAAGCCCCGCCTCCTAGAAGTTCAGCAGAGCCTGGTGCTGTTACCATGCGACCTCGTCCTTGGCGGCCTGTTCCTTCGCCACCTCGAGGGCCTTCTTGACGTCAGCCTGCTTCAGGATGAGCTCCCGTTTGTGCTCAGCCAGCTCACCCTGGGCAGCCTTCAGTTCTTCCTGAGCCTCACAGAACAAGGCCTGTGTCTGAGCGACGCGCTCCTCAAGATCCATCTCCACCTTGTCCGCTGCCGCCATCCTGGATTTCGCCTTGTCTAGGCGGGCACGGTGAAGCACCTGGAGCTTCTGGAAGTTGACGCTCATGGTCCGGACAAGCTACTCATCTTGGGAACCGCCACCGCCGGCACCTGGTTCATCAACAACCTGAAGCCCGACGGTGGCGAGTGCCTCGTTGTTGAACACGTCCCCGTCGGTTGGCGCCCTGGTGCTCGCCGTCCTTGGGAAGTGGACGAACAGGTCGTCTCCCACCTTCAAGTACTTGCCCGGGCCAGGGGCTGTAGGGGAGGAAGGTTGGTCATCAGCCACTCCCTCCCCGGCAGGCCCCATGCTGTCCTCCCCGGCAGGCCCCTTGGCGGCCTCCTCAGCGGCGGTCTTGGTGGCCTCCTCGGTAGCAATCTTGTCGGCCTCGGCCTCGGCATCCTTGGCGACCTCCTCGATGACAGTATAAATATCCTCCTGGTCCGTCGAGGGAGGATCTGGATACCAAGAAGGAGAATGAGACGGGGCCGAAATCAAGGTTCAAGAAGAAGAAGAAAAGACAGGGACAGGAGGCAGACTACGTACCTGCGCCAGGCTGGGAAGAAGTGGTTCCCTCCCCGCCAACGTTGGTTGCCGGGATGGAGCCACTGCCACCCAAGTTCACCTCCTCCTCCTACGTGCGTGTGGACTCGGTGCTTGGTGCCCTTGTCGGGGACGCCCCTCTGGGCGGCGTGTTGGGGGTGGCCCTCAGCGGCTCCTCCTGCTGCCGCTCTCCTCCTGCGAATCCGGCAAGATCAGCACCAGGGGATCCTGCCCCAACACACACCGACGGGAAGTGAGTAGTGAACTCACTCTGGGGGCTGATGCAGGGGCTGTGTCGGGGGCTGTCGTCCGGGCTGATCACCACCAACTCCGGCGTGCGTGGAGTGCTTGCTGGGGGCTTGTCGCCCGTCGAGGCCCTGGCCCTCTTCGCCACCCTCTAGGCCAACGTCTCCGTATCGCTGTGAGGATAACATCAAGTTAAAGGAGGATAGCACAGGCGTAGGGTCAAGAGATGATGGAGGGCGAAGTGCTTACTCGTCCTCCGCATCCTATTCCACTAGCCTCCTCTTCCCCTTCGGGCTGAAGGACCCGAGGTCAAAATTAACCTCTGAGGTGCCATCCAAAGGAGGAGGAGAAGGGGATGGGGTCCAGCGCCGCTTGGATGAGGAGGAAGCGGCCGCCTTTTTCTTCACTACAGCGGTTTTCACCACCTTGTTCGCTACCGCGGCCTTTGTTGCCGCGGCTCTCGTCTGGCACAGGACTGCTCCTGGACCTGCTGCCGCTGCGCGGTCCTGCCGGGCAGGATAGGCTCGCTGGAGCTGGCCCACCGCAGGACGTTCCTCTTCCCTGTGGCCGAGGGGTCGACAACATCGACCTCTTCTTCGGCCGACTCCTCAACCACGTCTTCAATGAGGCGGGACCCGGCGCCGACGCTGCTGGCCTCCCCAGCAGACTCCACCCATCCGGCGAGCTCTTTCTCCTCCGCGGCCGCGTCGGCCTCGTCCTCCACGGTGCCTGAGGGAGTTCCGGACTAGGGGGTGTCCGGATAGCCGAACTATCATCATCGGCCGGACTCCAAGACTATGAAGATACAAGATTGAAGACTTCGTCCCGTGTCCGGGTGGGACTTTCCTTGGCATGGAAGGCAAGCTTGGCGATACGGATAAGTAGATCTCCTACCATTGTAACCGACTCTGTGTAACCCTAACCTATCCGGTGTCTATATAAACCGGAGGGTTTTAGTCCGTAGGACGAACAACAATCATACCATAGGCTAGCTTCTAGGGTTTAGCCTCTTTGATCTCGTGGTAGATCCACTATTGTAACACACATCATCAATATTAATCTAGCAGGACGTAGGGTTTTACCTCCATGAAGAGGGCCCGAACCTGGGTAAAACATCATGTCCCTTGTCTCCTGTTACCATCCGCCTAGACGCACAGTTCGGGACCCCCTACCCGAGATCCGCCGGTTTTGACACCGACATTGATGCTTTCATTGAGAGTTCCTGCGTATGCGTCACCCGATAGGGCCCGATGGCTCCTTCGATCATCAACAACGACGCGGTCCAGGGTGAGACTTTTCTCCCGGACAGATCTTCATGTTCGGTGGCTTTGCTGCGGGCCAATTAAGCAGCCATCTGGAGTAGATCGAAGCTACGCCCCGCCATCGAGTCAGATTTGGAAGTTTGAACTATACGGCCGATATCCGCGGAGACTTGATCTTCGACGGATTCCGCCGCAATAAGCGTGCCGCCTTGTCTCGATGGGCATGATGTTACTCTGCGGCCGAGCGAAGTGCCACGGAGGCCGCATCGAAGATCCGCTCCGACCCTTAATCCGGAGCCGGATTCCCCGATCGAGGACTAGTGGTTGGACACCGCCTCGGGAGCTACAATCTCTACGGCGATCGAGCTGAACTCCATCCCAGTCCTTTGCGAAGACCTCGACTCCAGGGTGCCGGACTCCTCTCCGGACTCCGAACCCTCCGCGCCCTTGCCAATCGAATCCGATTGGGCGCCCGTTATGGAGTTCACGGCCGCGGACATCTTCCAGCACTCGCCCTTCGGCGACATCCTGAACTCACTAAAGTCTCTCTCTTTATCCGGAGAGCCTGGCGGGACTGTGGTCGACGGTTGGGATGCGAGCAACGAAGAAATTCAAAGCCCACCCACCGCCCACTTTGTAGCCGCTGTCGACGATCTAACCGACATGCTAGACTACGACTCCGAAGACATCGATGGTATGGACGACGATGCCGGAGACGAACAAGACCCAACGCCTACAGGGCACTGGAAGGCCACCTCGTCATATCCCAAAGGATGGGAACGGCGATGGAACAACGGAGGATGACCCCTCCAAGAAGCAGCCCAAGCGTCGGCGTCAGCGGCGCCGCTCTAAATCCCGCCACAGGAAGAATGAAGATTCCTGCACTGGAGGTAACAATATACCGGACAATGCCGAAGACAATCCACTCCTGCAAGATCCAGCGTAGGAGGATGGAGGCGCCAGCCCTCACGAGAGAGCGGCAGAAGAAGAGGTAGAGGATTATATGCCTCCCTCCGGAGACGAAGCAAGCCTCGACGACGATGAATTAAATGCGTGCTGAGGACCCCCGTCGAACAAGAGCGTTTTAGACGCAGGCTTATGGCCACGTCAAACAGCCTCAAGAAAAAGCGACAGCAACAGCTTAGAGCTGATCAGGATCTCGCTAGCCGACGGATGGGTGAAGTCCTCACGGCCGAAGAGCATGAGCTCGAACGCCCTCAAAAGCTACCCTAAACGCAAGTTGCTCCCCGATTAGAGGAGGAGGCTTACGAACCCGCATCACCCGGGGAGACAATACGGTGACCGACCACCCCGTGGTAATTCGCGGACGAAGAGGCCTCTAGGCCCTTCACTAGAACCGTACCCCGGCAACACTAGAAAGCACACGGCCAAAGGGGAACGCTCTGGACCTGCGAGATATATTGGAGGACAAGGCAAGACAATCAAGATCGATCTATGGATCGCGTGGGCGCCCAGTGCGTGGCGACAACCGTCGCGCGGACCACGATAAGTCCGGTGGGCCGAACAAAATGCAGACAAAGCTCTTTTGAGCTCCGTCGTGATATCGCCCGATGAGAGGCGCCGCACACCCACTATGCTTCACGTATCGAAGTAATGGATCATCAAATCCCGAAGGGTTTAAACCCGTCAATATTGAATCCTATGATGGCACAACAGACCCGCGGTTTGGATTGAAGACTATCTCCTTCACATCCACGGCCCGCGATGACGATCTTCACGCCATCAAATACCTCCCCTCAAGCTTAAAGGACCAGCGACATTGGTTCAACAGCTTGCCACAGAAGTCAATTGGGAGCTGGGAGGACCTGGAAGCCGCATTCCTTGATAACTTCCAGTGGCACTTATGTGCGACCACCGACGCCGATGACCTAAGCCACATAATTCAACAGCGGATGAATCGGCGAGACAATTACGGACACGGTTCTTAACCAAGAAAAACCAAATCGTCATTTGTCCGGGATGCGGAGGCCCTCATGACCTTCAAGCACAACATCCGCGACGAGTGGATTGCCCGGCACCTAGGACAGGAAAAGCTGAAATCCATGGCAGCCCTCACATCACTCATGACCCGCTTCTGCACGGGTGAGGCAAGCTGGCTAGCACGCAGCAACAACCTCAGCAAAAATTCTGGCAGTCCGGACTTGAAGGACCGAAATGGCAGGCCGCGTCATAACAAAAACAAACGCCGCATTAACGGCGACAATATTGAGGATACAGCAATCAATGCCGGATTCAGAGGCTCTAAACCCGGTCAGCGGAAAAAGCCATTCAAAAGAACTACTCCGGGTCCGTCCAATTTGGACCGAATACTCGACCGCTTGTGCCAGATACACGGCACCCCCAAAAAGCCAGCTAACCACACCAACAGGGACTGTTGGGTATTCAAGCAGGCAGGCAAGTTAATTGCCGAAAACAATGACAAGGGGCTGCATAGCGATGGCGAGGACGAGACCCCGCCCGAACAATAGAGGATGTAAGGGTTTCCCCCCACAGGTGCGGACGGTGAACATGATATACGCAACGCACATACCCAAGAGGGAGCGGAAGCGTGCACTCAGGGATGTCTACGTGATGGAGCCAGTTGCCCCGAAGTTCAATCCATGCTCCTCCTGCCCGATCACTTTTGACCGAAGGGACCACCCCACTAGCATCCTCCACGGCGGATTCGCCGCACTGGTCTTAGACCCAATCGTCGATGGATTTCACTCTAACGAGTCCTGATGGGACGGTGGCGATAGCCTAAACCTGCTTTACCGGGACCACGGTCGCCAAAATGGGCATCGACCCCTCAAGGATTAAACCTACCAAAACAACCTTTAAAGGCGTCATACCAGGTGTAGAAGCCAATTGTACAGGCTCAATTACCTTGGAAGTGGTCTTGGATCCCGGATAACTTCCGGCGAGGAGTTAATCTTCAACATAGTCCCATTCCGCAGCCGGCTATCATGCCTTGCTCGGACGTGCCGCGTTGCAAAGTTCAACAGCGGTGCCGCACTACGCATACCTCAAGCTCAAGATGCCAGGCCCTCGAGGAGTCATCACGGTCAACGGAAACACTGAACGATCTCTCCGCACGGAGGAACATCTGGCTCTCGCTGGCGAAGTGCAATGCAGCCTCTTAAAGCAATTCTCGAGTCCGGCCGCTAAGCGGCGGACACAGCTAAGCGCGCCGGAGTAACTTACAACAAGACCACACTGCACGCTTCGAGCACGCCAGAGCAGTGCGGCCCCAACCCAGCTCCTGCGAGACGTCAGCAGGTCGCCAGCGTACACCATTACGCCTCAAGATACCATGAGCATGGGGAGAGGGCACGACCACGATAAACCCAGACTGCGGCTCAACCACACCGGGGGCTCTCAAGTGTGTCGTTCCTTTTTCTTTTCTTTTTACTTTTTACTTTTTACCCACAGGACTCCGTTTGTCGAAGCCCCGTCGGCAGCGAGACTGCCGAACTCACGATGCAACAGCCAGGGAAGGATAAAGGCTACAACGAATATACAGGTGGTCTCCGTTACGAGCATTTTTATACGCCAAATCTGCAGCCTACCACTGGAGGGGGACATGTTTAACAGTCCCATACGTTGCTTATCGCACTATTTGCATCGTTCTACATTCGTAGCAGCACTTATTTAATAAAATAATGCAGCACCTTTTTGCTTATAATTGCATTTCTTTTTTATACATATGTTCATTCACGGCATGTTGCATCCGTACACTTTGGTACGGCTAAAATACACCAGGGGCTTATGTTTCCTGCATTATGGTGTGATGAGTCCAAACACTTTCACAAGTGCGGCACCCCGAACTTATAGCACTATATGCATCGGCTCCGAATCATGTCTTGGGTCAATAGTTGGGTTTGCCTGGGTCCCATGTTTTGGTACCTTACGTTCCATTATATCGGCTAAGGTAGCACTTTGGGAGAACCATCATGCGATTCCGCCCAGTTGAGCTGGGTTAACGCCTCGATGGAGAAAGCTAAAACTGACCCGTCATGATGAGGCGAGAGACCGTCGCTGTTCGAGAGGTTTTGCGAGTCTTTAAAGACTTATGCCGCTTAGAGCGAGGAGTCGGATCTTGTCGGCCAAAGGCGTGGATAGCGCCCCAACTTGACCTTCCGAAGACTAGGGGCTTCGCCAAAATTTAAAATTATAGAATTCTATGGCTAAGTGAGAGTGTTCAAGCATTATAAGTCCGGTTGCCTTGTTCGCTGTGTTGGCGCCTCCCTAGATGGACCAAAAATGGGAACAAGAGCGCTCAAGTTTATCCCGAACACCCCAAAGACTTTCGTGGCATGGGGGCTGAAGCCGACGACTTGCCATCTCTCGGATTTGATAAACAGCCGCATTTAGAAGGTAATATTTTAAATCAACAAGCGTTGCTTAGCGCATATGAACTAAGTTTTCAGCGCATAGGATAACAAAATGCGAGTCTACTCAAATATTACATCTTTGGATCACTCACCCGCAATAGTGCGGGCGCCCTTCAGCACACTCTTATAATACATCTCGGGCTTCTGGGCATCCATCTTGCCCCAGTGCACCTTTGCGCGGGCAAGGGCCCGACGGGCACCCTCGATACAAGCGGAATGCTTGATAACTTCAACCCACGGGCACGCATCCACCAGCCGCCGCACAGTCAAGTAGCTCCTGTGCATGATCTCCTTAGGCCACACCGAACTATGAGGCCCTTCATGGCCTGTTCGGCCGCCTTAGGAGCTTCGACCAGCCTTGACTGGTCGCTTAGAGGCACCGGATGTCTGGCCTCAGCATACTGAGACCAGAAGACCTTCTCCGTCGAACTCCCCTCCTCGGTCCGGTAGAATGCGGTAGCATCGGACACACTGCGAGGAAGATCTGCGAACGCATACAGAGAACTCCGGTCGGGTAAGCAACAGGTAATTAACACTCACATGCTTACTTTGCATGAAAAATGCCTTACCCGCTGCTATTTTCTTCACCGCCTCAATCTCTTGGAGGGCCTTGTAGGCTTCGGCCTTAGTGGCTTTGGCACTCTCAGGAGCCATGGCAAGCTCAGACTCTCGAGTCTTCGAGTCACGCTCCAAGCTCTCATGTTTTTTCACGAGATCCTAGAGCTCTTGTTGTACCTCCGCCACCCGCGGCTCCTACTTCTCTCGCTTCCGATTAGCTCCAGCAAGATTATGCGTTCGGCCGTACCACCGCCTCCTTCTGTGGTCGCCACCTCGTTAGTGGCCCCTACAATACCCACGTTATCCTTGTCATTTTTCTTGCAACCAAATCCTTTTACAGAAGGTACAATTTTCATAAGGTATTATCGACCTTCTTTTTCCTCGAGCTGCTTCTTGGCATGGCCGAGCTCGTTCTCGGACCGCTCGAGGTTTTTCTTCAAAGTATTGACCTCCATGATCGGTCTTGGAGGTCAGCAGACAGCCTCGCAATCCCATATTGACATATTTTTATGACTCCTGCGTCTATCTTTCTAAAGATCCTCATCGGCTTTTCTTTCCGAACACCGAACCGAGCATCGAGGCTCTTGTCTATGCGGTACCATTTTACATATATTGAAACTCTTACCTCAAAGCCTGTTAGAAGGCTGCTGCAGTTTCGGCCAGCCCGCTCTTGGCGAGATGAACCTTCAATCACCGCACTCATAACGGTCACGGTGTTCCTCTTCGATGGAGGCGCCGTTGAGCGCCTCCCGGCCAAATATCCGGCACCTCCGGTTGGGCCGGAGGCAGCAGCGTCATAGTCTTGCTCTTCTTCTTCGAAGGGTCGCCCGCGGACTCACGGAGCCTTTGTAGCCTCCGGGCTGAGTCCGGTGCACAGTCCGGGGCCGGTGTCTGTGACACCTCAGGGGCCTCCTCCTCCTGGTGGGTCCTTTTTCGATCCCACCTCGGCGTCGTCCGCAGACGGGTGGAGGAAGTTGGAAGGAATCCATATCCGACGCACCCAAGGACCCGCTCAACGAATCGGAAGATCATCCTTGGGCGGACTGCAGGGTTGTATGCGGCATTAGAAAGACATTATGTGGCGAAAAGAAAAAACCTTGAAGTTATTCGGGAGTCCAGATACTTACGATCTCGCCAGGGGCTTGGCCCTTGGAGGCCAGTCCTTGTCGTCGCCACTGGCGTTGGCGGAGCAGTACGGGGGAAGAGTTTTTCCCTCCTTGGACCCTTCGGCCTCCCTTGTTGGGGAGGCCTTCCTTTCTTCCTCCTCCCGGCATTTGAGAGAGGCTTTCTTCTTCTCCTCCTCACCTTGGTGGGAGGAGTCGGCCTCAGATTCATCATCCGATAGCACCTGAAAATGGGAACTCTTCCGAGTCCCGTGGCCGTCTTCTTGGCCTTCTTCTCCCGGCACCACGTGCCGGAGCCAAGAGCCCCGTTAGGCGGGCGTCCGCTGGTCCTCCGGGCAATGGGGCGGACAGGTAATCCGTTCGACCTTCGCCAGCCATTCCTGTCAAAGCAAAAGGGAGTTTAGATCCGCATAGAGCCAAACTATGGAAAACAAGTGGTGAAATCACTTACCTCGTCGGCTAGACGCTATGAGCGGAATCCGCGATCTTGATGGCGGATCTTGCGGAGCTTCGGCGCCCTTGAACAGCACCTTCCAGACATCTTCGTACGTAGTGTCGAAGAGCCCGCTCAGGGTATGGTGCTGCCCTGGATCAAACTCCCACATGTTGAAGCCCCGTCGCTGGCACGGGAGAATCCGGCGGATGAGCATGACCTGGACTACGTTGACAAGCTTGAGCTTCTTGTCCACCATCTTCTGGATACAGGCTTGGAGTCCGGTCAACTCCTTCGAATCCCCCAAATTGCCAATCGTCCTTCCAGGAGGTGAGCCGTGTAGGGATGCCATATCTGAATACGGGGGCCGCTGCCCAATCAGGGTCACGCGACTCGGTGATGTAGAACCACCCCGATTGCCACCCCTTGATGGTTTCCAAAAAAGTGCCCTCCAGCCACGTAACGTGGGACATCCTGCCCACCATGGCGCCTCCGCACTCCGCTTGGCTGCCCTTCACAACCTTCGGCTTGACACTGAAGGTCTTGAGCCACAAGCAGAAGTGGGGCCGGATGCAGAGGAAGGCCTCGCACACGACGATAAACGCCGAGATGTTGAGGATGAAATTTGGGGCCAGATCATGGAAATCTAGGCCGTAGTAGAACATGAGCCCTCGGACAAAGGGATGAAGCGGGAAGCCCAGTCCGCGGAGGAAATGGGGAAGAAATACTACCCTCTCATGGGGCCTAGGGTTGGGGACGAGCTCTTCCTCGTCAGGGAGCCGATGCGCAATGTTGCTGGACAAATATCCGGCGTCGCGCAGCTTCTGGAAACCGCCTCGCTAAACGAGCTGAGGTGGAACAATAAAAACAATTTGAGTAAAGGCTTGGTAGTGGTGCGATGTCACGCCACAGAATACGTCAGCCGATTGATCTTGTGTAATATTATTCTCTCTACGGTGGTATGTGGAATTTATTTTTGCAGAGCCGGACACTATCCTGGTGTTCACAATCTTCTATAAATTATTCGGAGGAAGAACCCGCCTTGCAATGCCGAAGACAACATGCGCGCCGGACTCGTCGTCATTGGACCCTGGTTCAGGGGCTATTGAGGGAGTTCTGGACTAGGGGGTGTCCGGATAGCCGAACTATCATCATCGGCCGGACTCCAAGACTATGAAGATACAAGATTGAAGACTTCGTCTCGTGTCCGGATGGGACTTTCCTTGGCGTGGAAGGCAAGCTTGGTGATACGGATATGTAGATCTCCTACCATTGTAACCGACTCTGTGTAACCCTAACCCTATCCGGTGTCTATATAAACCGGAGGGTTTTAGTCCATAGGGACGAACAACAATCATACCATAGGCTAGCTTCTAGGGTTTAGCCTCTTTGATCTCGTGGTAGATCCACTCTTGTAACACACATCATCAATATTAATCTAGCAGGACGTGAGGTTTTACCTCCATCAAGAGGGCCCGAACCTGGGTAAAACATCGTGTCCCTTGTCTCCTGTTACCATCCGCCTAGACGCACAGTTCGGGACCCCCTACCCGAGATCCGCCGGTTTTGACACCGACAGTGCCGGTGCTGCCAGCCTCCTTGGCGAGCACCGCATCCGCCACCCTGGCGGCGATGTACTACAACTCCTCCTTGGTGGTGTCACGGATGAGCAGCGGCTCGTCGCGGACATAATTCTCTGACAAGTTGTCGAAGAACGCCTGCACCTCCTCCGCTTCCGGCTCGACCCAGAGTGGATCGAGGCCGCGTGCATTGAAGTCCAGCATCATGGCAATGATGGTGTCGTCGTCCTTGGAACGGGGGTCCCCAGACATGCCTGCCTGCAGCCCACAGCATGCCTCCGTTAGCGGCCCTGTACGGCCCATCTTCACGAGCAAACACTCAAGACCCTCACGAGGGGCCAAGCCCAGCGAGGCGGATGACACAAGACCTCCACGGGGATGGCCTCACCAGGCCGGCTCGCGAGGGGCGGAGAGATCAAGGCAAGGGACACCTCGCGAGATTCCTGTGATGCAAGCGATGACGACCGTGGCCAGGCGGGCGCCAGCGCGTGCAGTATCCTCATTCCCTCTTTAGTGCTAAAGAGGCAAGCGCAGGCGAGGACTCCCAAGGCATCATGCAAAGGTTTCCATATCGGTGCAACGAGACCAAGACCAGCAGGACGACAGGATGGAGGTCACTATGGAGCCCAAGACAGCGTCACCACCAGAGCCTTTGGCAGGAGAAGACCACCTTTAGTCAGTATAACTTGTACTAGTTGTCCCCCTTCGAATTTGGCCGTTGTTGGATCCCTTACCGCTCAATATTTGGGGAGAGGACCAGTGCCTCTATAAATAGGACTAGCCACCAGCATAGGAGGCACCTCATCTGGTCTTGGGGGATCATTCAGATTATCCTCAACCACACAAGTCCACAAAGCACAAAAGCACCTCTCCTCGGGAGGCTGTTCTTCCCTTGTAACTGTTCATCCTCAGCCCAAGAGGCAATCCACCACACCACACTGGAGTAGGGTATTACACCACATTGGTGGCCCGAACCAATATAAATTCTTGTGTCTCTCATTCTTTGGGTTCGTCGAGCTAGGCCTTGCGATTGTTGCGAGAGCGATCTAGGGAGAGAGATCTTCGTGCGCACCCCAGTGTTCGAACGTCAAGGGTTGCGCCGGAACCCGAAATCCGACATTTGGCGCGCCAGGTAGGGTTGCGCCGAAGCTTTCCTCCCGCCGATCCGCGTCCCTTCGCTTTGTCGCATCCATGGCGGACGCTTGTCGAGCCCGCGCTGAGTGTCGGGCCGCCCTCGCCGCCCGCGCCGCTCAAACCTCTCCTGTCGGTGGGCCTCCCCGTTGTTCCCCATCGCCCGCTGCCAAATCCGCCACCGGCCCGGCGGGAAACGAGCAGCAAGCGTCCTCGCTGCACCCCTCGGTGCGGCGGGACGGCCGCACCACCACTCCATCGCTAACCCTAGCCGGCTTGTCGTCTCACGCTCGTCGCGCTCCCATGAACGCGCAGGTCCCGCTTCTCATGGCACGCGAGCTCCTGCGCTACCGCCCTGTTGACGACCTCTACGAGGATTGGCTGGACCGCATCGCCGAGCTCGTGAGCGCCGCAGGGGGCTCCCCCGCGTCATCCCTCTCGCTGCCTCGCCCTCCGCCAGCTGTGGGCGACGTGGCTCACGGAGCGCCTCGACCACCTGTGCGCCAAGACGGCGCACTAGCACCAAGGCACGCGGCCCTCCGGCGCGACCCTCCGCGTCGGGCGCCCGCGCGAGAAGAAGGAAGCTGCCAAGAAGTTACCTGGATCCAAGAGAATGCGCCCGCGCTCCCAGCGCCACCGTGACAAGACCGCGCGCCGCCAGCGGCGAAGGTGCGTGGGCATCAAGGCCAGGCTCCACGTCAGCAAAGGGCCCCGATGGCCACCGCAGGTTGCCGCGCCTTCACTCCTGAGCTGCGTAGCATCGCCTGGCTGGGCAATTTCAAGCCAGACCTGCCTCCTCGCTACGATGGCACCCCCGACACCGCGGAGTTCTTGCAGCTCTACGAGCTGAGCATCAAGGCGTCCAACGGCGACGAAAATGTCATGGCGAACTGGTTCCCCATGGCTCTCAAGGATGGCGCTCGGTCGTGGCTCCTGAACCTGCCCCCGGGCTCGTTCTCCTCCTGGGATGAGATGAATGACCGCTTCATCGCCAACTTCTAGGGCACTCGCGATCGCCCTCCGGCCGCGAGTGACCTGCGCCGCATCAAGCAACAGCCAGGAGAGACCTTGCAGAAGTACATCCAGCGCTTCAATAACGTTCGCCTCGAGGTCCCCAAGGTGAAGGACGAGGCCATCATTTCAGCGTTTTCTGATGGCGTCGAGCGACGTCAAGATGAAGGAGGAGCTCGCCATCCACGAGGAGCTACGCACGGCTTTGGACCTGTTCAACCTGGCGACCAAGTATGCAAGAGCTGAGGAGGGGCGCCTTTCCCTCCTCGAGCTCCCGGCTACCGACCTGTAGGAGAAGAAAGCCAAGGCCAGGGCGTGAAAGCGCAAAGGAGTAGCCCGTGCTTTCATGGCGGAGCCAGACATCTGGCGGCCGGACCATCCTGAGTCGTCCAAGAGCAGCCGACCGTTCTATGCCTTCCACAACGTACACAACCACAACACCAACGACTGTCAAGAGCTCATAGCCATTCGAGATGGACGCTTCGGTCGACGCCCCGAGCGTAACGACTATGGCTACGCCGAGGAGGTGGATGAGGCGGAGGACGCTGGGATGATCGCGGCCCCCGCCAGGAGTGGCACAACCGGCCTCGCGAGGACCGCTGGCAGGACCAGCCTCGTGAGGGCGCCTGGAGGGACCAGCCTCGCGAGGACCGCCCTTAGGGCAATGCTGGTTTTCCTCCGTTGCCGCCACCGCCAAGAAGGAATGACAACCACCATCAGGACGAGGGGGCTGGGGGCTTCCAAGAACCGCGTGGTATCGCCTACATCTTGGGCGTAGCTCAGGCCCTAGCCTCTCGGCGTATCTTCAAGCAGTTTGCTCGCAAGGTGAACGCAGCCCTTCCCAGGCTTGAGGCCACGCGCCCGCTCAAGTGGTCCAAGTGCGCCATAACTTTCAGTTCCACGGACCAGCTTAAATGTGCGGCCACCGCTGGCGCCCTCCCGATGCTCTGCTCACCCGTCATCAGCAATGTACAAGTCACCAAGACCCTCATCGACGGCGGCGCATGGCTTAACTTCCTGTCCGTCGAGACGTTCGATAGCATCCAAGTGCCATACGATCAGCTTCAGCCTACCAAGCCCTTCTCGGGAGTGACCGACGGCTCCACCACCCCGATAGGGCAGGTCCGCCTCCCTGTCACCTTCGGACAGCGCGACAACTACCACATCGAGCTCATCGACTTTGACGTTTCCCACATCCGTCTGCCGTATAATGCCATCCTCGGGTATCTGGCCCTAGACAAGTTCATGGCGGTGACCCACCACGGCTACAACATCCTCAAGATGCCAAGAAGCGGCGGGATCATCACTGTCCCTAGCGAAGAAAGAGATGTTGTGTGCTCCCTCAAGCGCGCCTTCCAAGCCGCAGCGATCGAAGTCAAAGACAACAATGGTGCGCAGTACCCTCCTGAGGCCATCCCCAAGAAGAAGAAGCAGCTACTCCGCACAGGGCCTCAGGGGAGCGGCGCCTCTGGCGGTGCAACATCAGGATCGGCACCCGCGCCTGGGGCACCTCCCTCCCTCGCATAGGAAGGCACGCCCGACGCCCTCCTCGGGAAGGGCTCTGGGGCTCTCTTCTGGAGGGCCTCAGACCTAGCCAATATCACGAGGGAGGCGCTCGGGCACCACATGGAGGCGTGCTTTGCGGCACGTTTCCCTCAGGAGGATACCGGGCGAGGAGCACCCGGCGCTCAGGAGTTCATCACCAAGGCCACTCAGGAGCTGCAGGATGCAAGAGCCATGCACGGCGACCGCCGCCCACCTGGCGCAGCTCCCCATACAGGCGAGGATGGCGGGCTGTGCGTCTGCGTTGACATCCCAGGGCTCAACAAGGCCGCATCTCAGGAGCTCTTCTGGCCTTCGCATGTGGGAAGTTGCGAGGCCCACCTCACCGCTATGTTTGCATGCCATTCGGCCTGCCGAGCGCGGTAGCCGCCTGCTAGCACAACCTGTGGAGCATTCTGGCGGCTCAGGAGGCCAGGCATCACGCAGTCCTGGTGGAGATGGAGACGGTCCTCAAGGAGCCGCCTGGACCCCCAGAGCCTCCCGAGGCTCGGGGCCCCGGTGGCTCATGAAGAGCAACCCCTTCGCTACGCATCTTCGGCTACCCCAACATCCCTTCGACAACGGAACCAGGTGACATTTTCCAAGTTTATTTAGCTCGGAGCGCCCCCGGGCTGCATAATTCCCAGGACTGTCCTTGCGGCATGTATCCTTTTATGTCTCTAGCTTACTCTGTCGGGGGCGCCCCTCAGGCTACATCATCCCCAGGCCGCTCGGGTCCGACCCAGTAGCATGTATTGTTCTTGCATTTACCTAAGCTAGTTCGATTTCCATGCATGATCTATCTATGGTTATCACTTGCTTGATTGTCACCCACCACGGGAGCCGCGTGCCGATTGTCTTTCTTCAGGACCCTTCGTATAAGAAGGCCATGCACGGCGTTTGTGCTCGGGCCCGTCCCTCCAGCATCGATAAATCCAATAGCTGAGCCCTGTCTGGCGGGCCGGTCCCCTTCACATCACCTCCTGGGTCGTTGGTGCTTGGCCTTCTCATGCGATAACCTCAGGAGATTCATTCAGCACAGGATTGCCTAACCATCTCGTAGGACCGCCGCAGCTAACAAGAACTAAGACCAGACGCAACCCACCTTGAGGTAGGGCCTCATGAGTGCCGCGCTGGCTCACGAGTCCCCAAACACACCTTATCTAGCCCTGCCATGCAAGCCACATGTCAGGGCGGGGCTGTACACGCCCCGGGGGCTCCACTCAGAGGGAGCCCTCACCCACGCACCAGTGGAAGCACCATGCTCCACGCTGGCAGTCGACACTACCGAGGAGCGATTATGCCCGTGCAAGTGCTGAAGCGCTATGCTCCGCGCTGGTGATAAACAACTAAGGGCGACCTCATGGTCGTATAAACCTCAGGGAGCCCCTGAGCTCAGTGTCTGGCCTCATCGCAACACCTCACCTCAGGAGAGTCGCACGAGGGGGCTCGGCATGGGGCTTGCGCTCGGGTCATGCCCAAGCACGCCACCCTGCCAGGTCCCCCAGACTTGGTCGTCACGCGCCCCTCCCGAGCAGAGCCTTGGCGAGGGAAAAGGTACGAAGGTCGTTTGATTGTCAAGGGGGACTCCTGAGCATCGCGACTCAGGAGCCTAACTGGGCATGTAGCCCCTCACTCCTTGGTCTGGTCCTGGTGATCCGGACGACCCAACGGCGATTGAGGTATGCGCGGGATTGGGCCCTGCCGACGTAGAACACTAGACCTATTCCTGCATTTCCTTTCCATAAGCTATTTGCGCGTCAAGGGGGACTCCTGAGCATCGCGATTCAAGAGCCTAACTGGCCACGTAGCCCCTCACCCCTTGGTCTCATCCTGGTGATCCGGACAACCTAACGACGGCTGAGGTATGCGCGGGGTCGGGCCCTGCCGACGTAGAACGCAAAGCAAATGGGAAGGAAATCGCAAAATCTCAAGCAAACATTACAAGACATAGTGTTCTCCCAATACCAAACTGTCACATCCCTAGCTTCTGGAAATGCACTAGGCTAGCTTCATGTGTGTATCATGTTTAACTCTTATGAAATTGGAAATGGGGATGACATAAACCCCTAGCACCTTGAAAATTCAACTAAGGTTTACTAAAAAAATCTTTTTCAATGAACCCGAAATGCACTTCTAAAATGTTCATCATCTTTGCCTTGGTCTAGAACCTCTGACAAAAATGGTGCACACTTTTCTAGGACATCATAAGGTCACTGGATTAAATCATATGACATTTGCATTTGGAGATTTAAATGCTATAAAATATTTTAAATGTCCAAATAAACATAAACTAAAAAGTTTACTGTTGGAAATATTCCAAACAGTGGGCATGAGCAGTTTCACGATTTTTGAGAATGGATAGGTATTTTTAATAAAGCCACAAAGTTACAGAAGAAAAAGAAAAAGAAAAGTGAAACAAAAGGAAAGAGAGCTTACCTGTAACTTACCCGGCGCTCATGTAGCCCCGCCCAGCTGGACGGCCCAGCCCACCAACTAGCGCGTCATCTTCCCTGCACCCATCGGCATCAGACGTGGCGCGCCACAAGACAGCCGAGCCATGCCACCTCCTGCTAGCCACGCAGCTGCTCCCCCTCAACCCGCTCCGCCGCCCTAGACCGCCTCGGACCCTCTGCACCTCTTCCCTTTCTCTGGACTCCTAACCCCTCCTCTGCTCTCTCCCTGCAGCACCACCGAGCGCGCCTGTCACCACCGCTCATCGTTGCCGCAGCCACCGCCTCCCCCTCGTTTCTCTGACCGGCCCACGAGCTCCGCCTAGACCCCGAGCACCTCTCCGCCGACCCACGCAAGGCCGGAGGACCCCAAGATGACGCGGCGACCTTTCTTCCCTGTCCACGGCCGCCGGATGCCGCCGTCCGGTTCGCCGTCTCCGCCGCCTCCCTGAGGCCACTAAGCTGCTCTACTACCTTGCTATGAGCTCCTACGCCACCCCTCTCTCTCGCCGTGCTTGATTTCGCCGCTTAGCCGTCACTTCTGTCGAACCGAGAACCCGTCGCCGCCGGCCGTGTCACCGACGTGGCTAGAGCTCATGCACGTCGTGTATGAGCATACCACCATGCTCAGCGCAATGCGAGAATACCAAAACCCGCAGCCAATACTACTGCCGTTCGCTGTAGCGTCGTTTTCGCCGACGCCCGATCTCCGGCCGCCACCATAGCTCGTCTCTGGCGAGTTTTCGGCCACCCCGCGCCCTCCAGCTTCTTCGGTTTGATGCGGTCAAGCACGAGCTCCCTCCTGGTGCCCTCAGCGCAACCAGTCGCTGCCCCTAGCGCCACCCCGGCGAGACGCCGCCGCACTGGATGGTCGCCAGCGGCCCAACCCCATCCGTGCCGACATGGCACCATCATTAGCGACTAATGACGCCACTAACTAATATCCTAGCTCACTGACAGACGGGACCCGCCCCTTAATTAACCACAAGGTTATTCCCTGTTTAAATTAAGCTAATGCCCGTGGCCCCACCGGTCAGTTTGACCTTGCCACCTCAACGTTAACCTGGCCCCACTAGTCAGCCTCTGCTGCTGACGATGTTACACTGACCATGAGACCCACAGGTCAGGTTTGACCTGGACTGCGCCTGTTGACTTGCTGACGTCACACCGATGTCATGCTAACTCAATAAGTCATTTCTGGATTTAGTTTAAATTAGAATAACCAGGAAATTCAAAAAAATGATTCAAACTTCCAAAATTCATAGAAAATAAACCGTAAGTCCAAATGAAATAAGTTATATATGAAAAATGATCAGAAAAATCCAATCTATCCATCTGTACCATTCTCATGAATGTTAGAACAACTTATAGCTGTTGTTTAGGAAAAATCATATAAATGGCATTTGAATATCCACATATGGAGTTTGAATTCTAATCTTGGATTCAAGCCAACTTCATTTAACCTGTTGCTAGTTGCATTAGCTTAAATCACAGCATATTGACATGTCATGATCATGCATCATATTGTGCATTTCATTGATTGTGTTCTTCTTTGTTTGCCGGTATTTGTCCCCTCTCAGTAGACGTGGTTCCGACGATGAGATCGATGACATCGATGAAGAACTATACTATCTTCAGAAGTGCCAGGCAAGCAAAACCCCCTTGTCCATTCTGATACAATCCCACTCTCTTACTCCTGCTCTCTTTTACTACATTAGGACAACAACGATTCAACTGTTACATGCTGCGGTAGTTGAACCCCTTTCCTCTACATGAGGTGTCATTGCCACCGTAAATAGATGAAACCCACTAGCATGAGTAGGAGTTGTTTGAGCCCTAATGTGCCGAATCATTCATGCTTGTTGTCATTCTTGCTACTGCTTAGAGTTGAGTCAGGTCTGATTCATCAGGGATGAATTGGAATGTGGTGAACATGTCCTATTGTTGAGAGCTAAGTGTGTAAACACGATTTGGTAAAGGTAGCGGTGAGAGGCCATGTAGGAGTACATGGTGGGTTGTCTCATTGCAGCCGTCCTCAGGAACTGAGTTATGTGTTTGTGATCCATGAACACCTACTACCACGCATTGGAATGCTTAAGTGCCCCTCTCGACTTATTAATCGCCTTGATCTCTGTCCAGGAGTTGCAACTAGTTTCTGGCATTTTTAGGATATGTGTTGGGGGCCGTGCGTAGCGCTGACCCTAGGGGTGGGCTATGATGCGGTAGAGACACGAGGCACGGTGTACCGGGATGCCTGTTTGGTGCCTCGGGAACCCTGCTCTCATCGTTTGGGGCCGTGAGAGACACCCCGTCCGGATCTCCTTGCGGATGGAACCCGAATAGGCGATAAACCTGGACTAGAGACTTGTGTGGTTAGTCAGGTCGTGGCCGACTCCTCGCCAAAGCTTCCGCCGAAGGTTGCCGAGATACACGACGTGTACATGGTGGCAAGTGGCGAGAGCGTGTGTGAATAAGTACACCCCTGCAGGGTTAACATCATCTATTCGAATAGTCTCGTCCGCGGTAAAGGACCTCTGGGTTGCCTATACAGTTCATAGACAAGTGAAAGTGGATACTCTAAAATACGCAAGATAAGCGTGAGTGCTATGGATGGCCTTCTCGTGGGGAGACGAGAGCAGAAACATAGCGGAGTATTGATATGGTGAATATGTGGACTCGTGTGCGCCACCTCAAAAGAGTTACTTGCAGTCGTAGTTCAGGATAGCCACCGAGTCAAAGCTGGCTTGCTGAAGTTTAACTCCACCAGCCCTTTGTTGATACCGATGCATGTGTAGCTAGTTCTGATGTAAGTCTTGCAGGGTACATTTGTACTCACGTTTGCTTAATTTATGTTTTTGCAGAGAGACTTCAGTCTCACTAGTAGTTCCGCGTGGACTTCGGCGTTTAGCTTCTTACCTCAGCTACGGTCTTGTACCCTTGGGACGGTCTTGTAGATTGTCAGGTTTCCCAGCCTTTTTCATTTTATAGTTGTATGTACTCAGACATGTTTATGCTTCCTCTTGTTGCTTGTATGCTCTGTATGTTGGGTCATCAGACCCATGTTTGTAATATATGGCTCTTCGGAGCCTGATGAATAAATACTTTGAGTTGTAGAGTTTTGTTGTGATGCCATGTTGTATTTACACATATCGGGCATATTGTGTGTATGATTGAAATGCTTGGTATGTGTGGGATCCGACAACCTAGTTGTTTATCCTTGGTAGCATCTCTTATGGGGAAATGTAGTCTAGTGCTTCCACTGAGCCATGGTAGTCTGCTACAGCCCGATTTACCGGAGTCCTGCTAGCCCAGTTACTACTGCTCCGGAACACTTAGACTGGCCGCATGTGATCCACTTCTGCTCTCGTGGTTCTGTCCTTCGGGAAATGTCACGGTGACTTCCTGAGTCCTGCTAGCCTGCTAGCCTCGTGTTCCCTGAGTCCTGTTAGCCCAGTTGCTACAGCCCGATTCACACGCCGATGACCCACACGCTCGATGCCGGGTTCATGTATGCCTGTCCCTGTAAGTTAGTGCCACTTTGGGTTCATGACTAGTCATTTCGGCCCGGGTTCTCTGTCATATGGATGCTAGCGACACTATCATATACGTGAGCCAAATGGCGCAAACGGTCCCGGGCCAGGTAAGGTACCCGTGGGAATACCGTGCGTGAGGCCGCAAAGTGATATGATGTGTTACATGCTAGATCGGTGTGACTTAGAATCGGGGTCCTGGCAGGTTTGGTATCAGAGCCTGAGTGCCTGTAGGATTACCAAGCCTAACTGGTCGAAGTCGAGTCTAGAAATTCTTTAGTTATGTAAGGGAATTGATTATGAAAGGGAACGTAAGGCTCTTTTTACTCCTTATACCTTATGCCCTTCTGATCTGAGTCAGCCTCTTCTTTTCTATGGGGATTAAGAACTAGGCTTCTCTTCTTTCTATCAGGATCACGTGTTACTAATCTGTAGACTCTTAGGATTGTTGGTCTCAAGCCTCAGTTCTGTTCCTACTACTTCCATATGTTCATAGCTAGCCTCAGAACCTTAATATTGCGAGGTTAAGTGGTTATGCCACCATTTTTGCAGGATGTGCCAAATATTTTTGAGCATTTACATCCGTTATGCTGTCCGAGTCATCCCAGATTTCTAAATAGTCTGATGCATTTGCAAATCCCTTATTTCCGTTTCTGATGTTCATTTGGGCCAGATTAATCACACAAATTAGTGTGTTGAGGTACTTCGTTGCCTCGGCATATATGTTGGAGCTATTATTATGACCCTATGTGTCTTAGAAGATCACCTAGTAATCTAGCATGTTTTGTATTCCTAGTGTGATGATTCTGGCCATTATTCTCGAAAGCATCCCGTGATGCCATTTTGTTAGTAGGCATTCTATTCCTGGGTTCTTAAGCCCAAGATTCACCCTACTTACCTCATGTTGATAGTGTTGCTGGTTCCTTTAGGATATTAGTAACCTTTGCGATAGTCCTCGAGGTTCGTGGTATTTTCCTTCTTCCAAATACCATGAACTACTTATGGCAGAAGTTCTTTTGAACCAAAAGATCACAACCAGAGTGCTCTTGATGAGTTCTCCATTGTGCATTGCGAATCTGCCAGTCCTACCTTTCTGCATGGATTTTCTGGAAGAAATATGTTGAACTTGTTTGACATACTAAATCTATGCATCCGCAACTCAGAAAACCATACGTTCCTTTGAGTTGTCTCTCTTTAGTTTTATTCTGACCTCTGTCTATCAATTGATAGTCATGACTAGTTGTGCATTCGTGTTATCGATGCATATTATTCTTGTGGTCCGTCGGTCCGTTCTATTACAGTATGACTAGGAGAAACAAACTCCAGTACCTTATCCATTTCTAGGATTGGGTCAAAGTAGTTGTATTCTGCAGATCAAATGCCAAACTAGCTTTTGTTCTGTTCTACCTTGGAGTATTACCCTATTTATGTCAAGAATATCGTAAGAATTGCACCATATCTTATGGATTCTTGATGCAGTGATACTTCTCACCATCATCATTCATTCCTCGGTCCTCGTGTTGTTGTAACCGGAATGCCGACAAGTGAATTGTGATGTGTGAAATCAATACTCTGAGCAACTCGTTGTTTGGTAGTAAATGGACAATATTCTCAATCTTAGCGTGTTGGTTATTAAATCATCATCCTCAGATTGATCATGGTACCTAGTCCTTATTTCTGGTGCACCCTTCGATCCATGAGTTAGGATTGTGTCAATCCCTCACTCTTTTGATCATATCATCTTGCCCTGAAAAGCAAGGTTGTTCTCGAGCTTAGTAACATATCGGTGGTTCGTGATTTTCCAAATATCTTCTCGAAAGTATTACCAGGTTGTCCCCTGACTGTTATGTTGAGCTCGTCATCAAGTTGGTTTTCCTCTAAACCAGCCATTCTCCAAGAATCTGCGTTGGATACCCCTGTGCTAGTTGGTCAAGCTAAACAACAACTTGGAGAGTTGGAAGATAAAATCTTTGCGTAACTTAGTTCAACTCAAGAGGATATCTCTGTGTGTGTGTATGTCTGTTGAAGAAATATGATATCTTCATCGATTCGTCCCCGTGATCAATTGTTGGAGCTATTGTCTTATCCAGTCTTTGATTTGAGTATGGGCTATCGTCAAATCAAATCAGAACCAATGATGTTCGTAATGTTGTCTTACTCGTGGTTGTTTCCTCAAGCGTACACCATTATATCCTTTGGGTCTGACCAATGCTATCACCTTGTCCATATAATCATGGAATTCCATCTTCACGGAAATCTGGATAACCTGTTGTTGAGACCATCGGCAATATTTCCATCTTATCCATGATTCATGTTGAACATTAAGCTAGTGTTGGAAACTTTTGAAAGCATTTCTTCATGCTAGCTCATGAAGCATATGTTTGTATGGAAGAAGTGACTTCCTGTAATTCATGTGCATTTGATGCAAGTTGCGCCGTGAACTCGAGAAAGTTTGTTTTTACTTCCTCTGGAATCATCCCAAGTCAGTCATGCATGTGCGAAGTATTCTATGGTCTGATAGACTGATCATCTTCATTCCATATGTATTCCCTAGTACACCAAGCCACTGATTGAATTGTTCAAGGAGAAGAAGCTCCTTCTTAAGAGCTAACCCGGGCTTATACAAGACATCGATATCCCCAATGATGGTTCCCCATCTGAACTCGGTAGTGTTTTTATTGTAAGACTACTATGTGATCATGCTTGTCCTGGATAGCGTGTTCACAGGTTTGTAGCAGAACCAGCTCATGTTTTGGAGCTTGCTATCATAGTTCATTTCCCGGGAATCTTGCAACGTCATCTCGTCGATTTGTGTTGCAAACCTTCATTTTTCTCTCTAGACTAGATGAGTCTGCAATATCCTGACACCAACCAGATCTGAATCTCAGGTAGATATGATGGTTGGAACGTTTCCCAAGTACTGTAATATTGGTCTCTCTGTAACCGGTAAATTGGATGTCGTGTCCAACACACCCAGCCGGAAGACCTATTATTGTAGTATCTTGATTCAGGAAGTTGGCCACCTCCCATAAGGATTTCGTAGGATTTACTTCCGTAATTGTTCCTTATGGATTTTTGTGCTCCCGTAGTCCGACCTTTTACTTGATGTTCTAGATACCAAACCATATCTATGAATGGGTTACGCTAGCACATCAAGGAGAACATTAGAAGCGGAGTGCTAAATGTCTCTCGGTCGATTATCCAGATTTTGTTTCCTTGGCCTCGCTAAGGTGAAATCTGAGAAGATCTTATCTTCCTTTGCATCTGCATCGTCCATCACTATTCATCATGGTAGTATGTCGTGTTTCCAGGATCCTTGACACGGATGTTGGTAGAACCTTGATGAATATGGAAATGCCCAAGTTCTTGATAGCACGCGCAAGCAAAATCATCCCTTGCGTTGTCTTCAACAAGGTAGTCCACATCATCCATTCTAGTCTGGGTATGCCATCCCTTCTTACTCCGCCAAACGATTGTTGGGAATTTCCTTAGGCTGTTATAGAGAGTTTCAATGATCTCTGCATCAAAAGTAATTCTTTTTGCCACTTAAGGGAATAATTTTACGAGTCACCTCCTCGAAGGTGACCTGTTATGGGATCATGACAATTATCTCCTCGCTACTTTGAAACCTTGCACCATCTTACTCAAGCGTGTAATTGTTGTCTACCTAGTGAACCTTCGTCATCTGCTTTACTCCGTCCCTTTGAATGTGTGCTTCGTGTCTCAGCTAGAGAGATGTTGCTATGTCTTATTCCGTGAGTTGTTCGTCAGTTGTTCGATCCTCGAGAAGATCAATTCTTCTAGAGTTTTCCTTTTTCTCTTGTTGTCGTGTTGGTTGAAGTTTCCGAAGCAAGACATCGAGTCATAGATGATGACGACTCAACGTTCTTACGAAGTGCAACCTGGATCGTGAAGATTGTGTTAGTCTGCGTCCCCCCTTCTTCTTACCCTACGCTTGAATCTCGGGACGAGATTCTTGTTTAGTGGGGGTGAGTTGTCACATCCCTAGCTTCTGGAAATGCACTAGGCTAGCTTCATGTGTGCATAATGTTTAACTCTTCTAAAATTGTAAATGGGGATGACATAAACCCCTAGCACCTTGAAAATTCAACTAGGGTTTACTAAAAAAATCTTTTTCAATGAACCTGAAATGCCCTTCTAAATTGGTCATCATCTTTGCCTTGGTCTAGAACCTCTGACAAAAATGGTGCACGCTTTTCTAGGACATCATAAGGTCACTGGATTAAATCATATTATATTTGCATTTAGCCATTTAAATGCTATAAAATATTTTATATGTCCAAATAATCATAAACTAAAATGTTTACAGTTGGAAATATTCCAAACAGTGGGCATGAGCAGTTTCATGATTTTTGAGAATGGATAGGTATTTTTAATAAAGCCACAAAGTTACAGAAGAAAAAGAAAAACAAAACTGAAACAAAAGGAAAGAGAGCTTACCTGTAACTTACCTGGCACTCCTGTGGCCCGGCCCAGCCCACCTACTAGCTGCCACATCTTCCTCATACCATCGGCACTGCATGGCACGCAGACACAGCCAGCTGCCACCTCCTGCTAGCCACGTAGCTGCTCCCCCTCAACCCGCTCCGCCGCCCTGGACCGCCTCAGACCCTCTACACCTCTCCCCTCTCTCTGGACCCCTACCCCTCCTCTGCTCTCTCCCCACAGCACCACCGAGCGTGCCCGTCGCTGCCGCTCGTCGTTACCGCAGCCACCGCCTCCCCCTCGCTTCTTTGACCGGCCCACGAGCTCCGCCGAGACCCCGAGCACCTCTCCGCCGACCCACGCAAGGCCGGAGGACCCCAAGACGACGCCGCGACCTTTCTTCCTGTCCATGCCCGTCGGATGCCGCCATATGATTCGCCATCTCCGCCGCCTCCCTGAGGCCACTGAGCTGCTCTACTACCTCACTGTGAGCTCCTATGCCACCCCTCTCTCTCGCCGTGCTCGATTTCGCTGCGTAGCCATCACTTCTGTCGAACCGAGAACCCGTCGCCGCCGGCCGTGTCGCTGCTGTGGCTAGAGCTCACACACGTCGCGTCTGAGTATACCATCGTGCTCAGCGCAATGCCATAAGCCCAAAACCCCCAGCCACTGCTCCTGTCGTTCGTTGTAGCGTCGTTTTCGCCGACACCCGATGTCCGGCCGCCACCATAGCTCATCTCCGGCGAGTTCCCGGCCACCACGCGCCCTCCAGCTTCTTTGGTTGGATATGGTCGAGCACGAGCTCCCTCCTGGTGCCCTCAGCGCAGCCAGTCGCTGCCCCTAGCGCCACCCCGGCGAGTCGCCACCGCACTGGATGGTCGCCGGCGGCCCAACCCCGGCTGTGCCGACGTAGCACCATCATTAGCGGCCAATGAAGCCACTAACTAACCCCCTAGCTCACTGACAGATGGGCCCCGCCCCTTAATTAACCACAGGGTTATTCCGTATTTAAATTAAGCTAATGCCCGTAGCCCTACCGGTCAGTTTGACCTTGCCACCTCAGCGTTGACCTGGCCCCACTAGTCAGCCTCTACTGCTGACGCTGTTACACTGACCGCGGGATCCACATGTCAGGTTTGACCTGTACCGCGCCTATTGACTTGCTGACATCACATCGACGTCATGCTGATGCAACAAGTCATTTCTAGATTTAGTTTAAATTAGAATAACCAGGAAATCCAGAAAATGATTTAAACTTCCAAAATTCACAGAAAATAAACCGTAACTCCAAATGAAATAAGTTATATATGAAAAATGATCAGAAAAATCCAATCTATCCATTTGTACCATTTTCATGCATGTTAGAACAACTTATAGATGCTGTTTAGGACAAATCATATAAATGGCATTTGAATATCCACATATGGAGTTTGAATCTTGGATTCAAACCAACTTCATTTAACCTGTTGCTAGTTGCATTAGCTTAAATCACAGCATATTGACATGTCATGATCATGCATCATATTGTGCATTGCATTGATTGTGTTCTTATTTGTTTGCCGGTATTTGTCCCCTCTCAGTAGACGTGGTTCCGACGATGAGATCGATTACACCGATGAAGAACTATACTATCTTCAGAAGTGCCAGGAAAGCAAAACCCCCTTCTTCATTCCGATACAATCCTACTATCTCACTCCTACTCTCTTTTACTGCATTATGACAACAATGATTCAATTGTTACATGCTGCGGTAGTTGAACCCCTTTCCTCTGCATGACCTGTCATTGCCACCATAAATAGATGAAACCCACTAGCATGAGTAGGAGTTGTTTGAGCCCTGATGTGCCTACTCATTCATGCTTGTTGTCATGCCTGCTACTACTTAGAGTTGAGTCAGGTCTGATTCATCGAGGATGAATTGGAATGTGGTGAACATGTCCTACTGTTAAGAGCTAAGTGTGTGAACACGATTTGGTAAAGGTAGCGGTGAGAGGCCATGTAGGAGTACATGGTGAGTTGTCTCATTGCAGCCGTCCTCAGGAACTAAGTTCTGTATTTGTGATCCATCAACAACTACTACCATGCATTGGAATGCTTAAGTGCCCCTCTCGACTTATTAATCGCTTTGATCTCTGTCCAGGAGTTGCAACTAGTTTCTGGCGTTTGTAGGATATGTGTTGGGGGCCGTGCATAGGGCTGGCCCTAGGGGTGGGCTATGATGTGGTAGAGACACGAGGCATGATGTACCGGGACGCCCGTTTGGTGCCTCGGGAACCCAGCTCTCATTGTTTGGGGCCGTGAGCAACACCTTGGCCAGATCTCCTTGCGGATGGAACCCGAATAGGCGACAAACCTGGACTAGAGACTTGTGTGGTTAGTCAAGTCGTTGCCGACTCCCTCGCCAGGCTTCCGCTTGAAGGTTGCCGAGATACACGACGTGTACATGGTGGTAAGTGGCGAGAGCGTGTGTGAATAAGTACACCCCTGCGGGGTTAACATCATCTATCCGAATAGTTGCGTCCATGGTAAAGGACCTCTGGGTTGCCTATACAGTTCATAGACAAGTGAAAGTGGATACTCTAAAATACGCAAGATAAGCGTGAGTGCTATGGATGGCCTTCTCGCGGGGGAGACGTGTGGCACCCCGATCCACATGGAACAGGGGGCCTTCGCATGTCAGTCCAGGATAACACCTGACGCGACAGGTCCATAATACAGCATTCCAGGTACAATAATATTCATCAAATACATGTGCATAAGCTTACATCATTGATGAATACAATTACCTGGCATAGCCCTAAGGCTATTTAAATGGTTGCGGAAGTCTTGGTTTGGCGGCTCATCAACTCTGGCTGGGCTGCACAACTCACAGGACTGGCAAGATCACGACCTAGCACGACGGATCAAGCGAACAACTCGGGTACGACCTACAAAACTGGCATGACAGGCCAGGTCAGTACATTGAATGTACTTGCAAGACAACAAAATACATAGCATCCAAACAAGCAGAAGACAAAGCAAGAACCGAGCGCATGCAACCGCCTATCTCATATCAATTACTAAACATGGCATGATAAATATCAACTAAGCATGAACAATATCATAGCATCTACTAACATGGCAATAACATGGCATATCAAAACCCACTTCTAACATGGCAATGGAAAAACATAGCATATCATCTCAATCATGGCATAATTTAACATGACAATCAAAGCATGGCATGGCATCATGGAACTATGCTGAAAATAAACTGCCGAATATATCCAATGCAGACATAGCATGTTAACTTTATGCAACCATCTTCTGTTCTGCCTTGGTTTTTAAATGCAACATATTACTCATGCAATGCAACCAAACTTGTATACCGAGTCCCTCGAACTTTCTTACCAACGGGTTGCCTTGCAACTGAACGGTGATCTTTCCGGCGATCACAACCACGACCAACACTTGGTCTCCAACACTCGCCGAGACCTCGTCCCGTGATCATATCAAACCATCACCGTGACTTCTCATGACTATCTCATAATTCAAGTCACCATATTCTTGTTATCACATATTTATTTACCAACTTAATTATGTCAGGTTTATCCTCCATTTCGACCAAGACCTGATAGTGGGACCTACTACGAACTGTGTTGCTATCGATAGACTTTATATACACTCTGCAGAGGTAGCACACTGTACCCACACCACGGAACCCATGGCCTCATCATCCCATTTTGGCGGACCAACGACATTCCGACGAAACCGACCTACTGCCATGACACTCTCCCGGCCACTCCGACCCACTCCCAACTGGGCTAGTCCTTGGTGGCCCCGTGTCTAGCAAAGACACAATGACCACCGTCGTGGCGAAAACGTCCCTCACGGGGACCGGTACCAAAAACTATAACAACGGGCACACAAGGTTATGTCCGCCTACCTGATCAGGGTAAGCATGCCAATAACCTTCCCTAGTTGGAGGCACCGGCGAGAGGCACGACAATAGATCGCATTAAGGCCTTCCCATAAGGCAAATGTGGTTGCACTGAAAAAGTTCGATTTAGTGGCACTATGCCTCGATCCCATCGATGACGGAGGAGGTTGGTTATTATTAAGTCATTTTATTTCCTTCTCCATCATCATGAACATGAATGCAACAATGAGCATGCAGCATACAAATGCATGAATAAAATACTGAACTTCTCAAGTGCACAACTATAGCATAAAGAACATGACAATAGCATATCAACGGTGCATTAAAATGCTCATAACATTTTATAACGATGACATACAAATAAACTAGAGTAGTGACATGGCATTATCAATAACAACATTCTAATTAGCATGGCAAACGATATCGTGAAAACACAAGCGTGCATGACAGGCATAATGGAATAACTGTAGACGAAAACGATGTGAAACAACTGCAACTACACACACACAACGTGCAAGCCAAGTCAACATGCAAGTTCAGGGTGCATGATAAGAGGTTGTCTTGCCTGGGGTTCGAGGAATACTCCGAGAAAAAGTGTGAAACGATCGCGGAAAGATTTGCCAGAAATAGTTCTCTCTCAGAGGGGGCCCGCCTGGCCTTCTTCTTCCTCCCGCTCGGGGGCGCGACGAGCCGAGGCAGAGGATCGCCCTGAGAAGGAGCACCGGCGACTCCGGCCACCGCTCGCGGCGTGCGACCTACCGAAATGCGCAGGAAGGTGCATCTCGGGGTGGGGGTTACTACTGCCGGAGAGCTTCAGAGCGGCCGCAACAGGGCTTCGGTCGCCGGGTGGACACGGGGTTCTGGTGAGGGAGAGAGGAAGCCGAGGATATGGGGCGGCTCACTGGAGCATGGGGGATGCGGTGGTGGTGAAGGAACGAAGAGGGAAGCACGGCGTCGCCGGAATCAGGAGAGACCCGAGGTGGCGACCACGATGGTGGTGGGGTCAGAGAGAGGCTCTGAGCTCGGGGAGAGGCTCGGGGAGGGGGTTGTGGACTGCGAGGATGCTCGGGGCGTGCTTCAATAGCCGCGGGAAAGCTCGAGGAGGTGGCACGCGGTAGGCGACGTGTGCGTGCGCCGGCGAGGGGCGCAGTGTCGGCAGGCGCGACCAAAGCTCATGGGAAGCAGTGAGAAGGCGACAAGGAGGGAGCAGACGCGACGCAGAGGCTCACGGAGACGAGCAAGGCTCGAGGACAAGAGGAGGAATCAGACACCGGCGAGGAAGAGGACGAGCTCATGGGCACGCACTGCTCGAGCGTTGGCATGGCTCACCGGAGAAGAAAACAAAGGGGCCCAGAGGTCCAGAGGGAAGACGACGTTGAGGGGTAGCTGTTGGGCATTAATGGCGAGGCCAGATCTGGTTGGAGCAGCGCTGCCAACGAGAACAGTGGCTAGACCACCATTTTGGCTGGCTGCCCTCGTAGTCACCACTGACATGGCGCGCTCTGGGGTTTTTACTGCGGCCCGCTCATGTCTACCGCGTAGTCCTTCCAGAGTGGAGTATTACCATGGTAAAGAAACGGGCAGAGACAAATTGAGCTGAGTAAACACAGCTCCACAAGTTTGCCATTGCAAACTTGGCCGCACTCTAGAGATTAAACCAGACAGGGTAGAAGGTATATTTGTTGTGTGGGAGGCGTAGGGTAGAAAGGACTATGGTCCTGGAAGTTTTGAGGTAATTAGGACAAATATTTAGCATAGTTGCTTTACAACTGCTAAAATATGTCCAGAAACTAAATGAGGAAGAAGCACTCACTAGGAGTAAAGGATTGAGTTAAAACTTGGCAAAGCTTGATGATTTGGACAAAAAATGATGCTGTGAAAAGTTCATACCAAATGGACTTACCAAAATGGTACTTCCTTCAAAGCTATCATTTTTGTCCAAAAACTTCAGAAAAATCCTCAGGGCAATTGGCTAGATGAAATGAGCCCAAATCTTGTGGAGCTAGGTCATATAGATAGGAGAATGCCTGGGAATATTTTCAGCCATAATGGAGCAAGATAAAATACACTTGCTTCACAAACTGAAAATTTGGACAGAAAACAAGAATTGCTCCTGTGCTCACATAGTTCAATGAAATGAACTTAATTTGGGTGGAGGCTAATTATTTTAGATATAGGAGAGGATGGCAAAGTTTCATCCCATTTTGAAACTCTATGAAGGTACTTCCTTCACAAAGTTGTATTCTGGTCAGAAACTTTGAAAAATTGCACAGGGAGCTAGGATGAATGAATTGAGCTCATATTTGGCATCCATAGGTTATTTATACATGTTAATCACCCTGCCAAATTGAACCTCAATTGGAATTAGGAAAAAAAAGCACTTCCTTTGCAAAATTTCAGAGAAGGCAGAAACTTGCATTGGATCATGTGCCAAAATTTTGAACTGAGGAACATGAGATTAGGATGGAACTAATGATTATATAGCAAGGAAAAGCTCCACAATTTATGTGGGAATTTTCTCTGCTATAAAAATAGTAGTTCCTTTGGAAAATGGCAGAAATGTAATATTGGCATTAAATAGGAAAAGGCAATTTTCCTTATTTAATTATGACCAATATACTTGCCAGAGCTTGGATTAGGCATAAGTATCAACTCCACCAATTCTCATGAATTTTGGAGATGGCTAGCGATGCCTTTGGATTTTATTCCTCAGAAAGGTAAGAAAAGGAATAAATCATAATTCAAAAATATTGCATTGGACTTAGCAATATTTTTGCATATCCAAGGTTCAGAAAGATAGGAGGATCATTTGGGAACAATTGGGAGGATCAACAGAGCAAGGAAAATTATGGCTCCTTTGTTAGCACAAAGGACCTATCCAAATTCCAAAAATTTGGAATTAGGGTTTGAGAGGATTTGAGCTGATGCAAAGGAGGTCTTGCCCACTGAAAAAGACATGGGCAAGATTTTGAAAGGTTGGAAATGACAAAATTTCTCAGAGTCATCCAGCAAACTCAGGAGAAAATTTTGAATGAGTGCCAGGAGAGAATAACAGCACAAAAATTGATAACCCAATTTTGGGGCTGTTACAACTCTTCCCCCCTTGAAAAGAATCTCGTCCTCGAGATTCCTAGGGTTACAGCACAAATGAAAGAATAACCACTCCGGGGAAAACCTCGGGGTTAATTTTTAACCCTTTGGTTAAATTCAAACGAGTTGGCGGCACCGATAATTGGTACACCCAAAGACAGAAGAGGCAAACCTGGTTATATTCACGGCTTGGGGCATTCGAGATCAAACTCCCAAAAAATGCTAGATGCACCCAATGAACAGTGGTTTCACCTGCTGAGACGTGGGTCCAGGGCTCACTGGTAGCCTCCTTCTTCTCCCTCCAGCTTGCTGCTTCTTCTATGCTTTGCTCACAGGCGTCTTGGCTTGGCGCACACATCTAGCTCCTAGGGCGATGAGGACCCTAGAGCCATAGTGCGCGGCGTGCACGGGCGCCGGTGCAGCGAAAGCACTTACGTCATGGTCAGCACCTTTGCTCAGACTGCCGCGATTCGCCTCCTGGACGCCGTTGATCGAGCGATGAGCGGTTCTCCTGGACTTCACTCACCGTACACTGGGGTTGGGCTATAAAAACGGCAGCGCGGCTCTCCTCCAACGCGCAAACACAATGCCGCTCTACTACCTCTTTCGTTTGGGCGAGATTGAGCCGAGCTCCTTCGGCGAGGAGGTGTTCCTGATGGCATTATGGTTGTTCCTCGCAGCGCTGCTGGGCACACTGATCGGCTCGTCACTCCTCCTGCTGATTCTCATTAGGAATGATCGAGCTCGGAACAACGCGCGGTTGGGTGAGGTGGCTCGAGACGCGAGAGAAGATGGCGCAGTAGGTGGTCCTCCGCCACACTTGATTCTCCGTCGCTTTGCGCCGGCGGAGTAATCATGTGCTGCAGTGGAGCGGTGGTGGCGATCTACCTGTGCCACGCAAGGCAGAGACGATGGTGGTGGTGGGGTCCAGATGCAGGTGAGGTGGCTACGCCAGCTCAAGAATAACACGGAGTACGGAAAAATTTCGCGGATAGCTCCATGAAATGTAGGTGTCGAGGTAGAATCGAGGGTGAAATCTGTATCGGAGTAGATGTACTGGATCAAGGAAATAAAGTTGGCATTGTTCCTCCAGAAATGAAATCGGGAAAACGAATTAGAGACGAGGAATTTCCAAGCGGAAATGCCTCTGCGAGGTTTCTAGAGTTGGAAATCCGGCACACGGGGTATGCACAGATAAATAGGGGTATGTGACTTTGCATTTCCCCGAGTACTGCCCGAATGTACTCGTGGGTGAACCGGGTATGCGTGCAGTATGCAGTAAAAATCTAAACTAGCAAATAGACAGAGGCAATAATCGTGCAACGGAAAAACACACCATACAAATCATACTAAAGTGTTTTAATGCTAATGGGTATATGTAACCCTGGCATACATATACCTACACCAGCGCGCATTTTATTAAAGACTCGGGACGAGTCAATGTTATTTAGTGTATGTGATCTACTAATTAAAATCTTGTTAACAACACAGTGTCAACCCTGTCAAACATTTCTGCTTGACAGAGAGACAAGCAAAAACAACACAAAAACAAAAGCACAAAAATATACATGGAAGACAACATACGGATTACAACAGTACTAGCATACAACAGAGCATGAACGCTCTATGCACTAAACGGAACAACTCATCCGGGATACATGGTTCTGTCCTCATATCGGGGATGAACCGAGAGACTGATCACCTCACTGCGTGACTGAGGTCATGTTGAGGACTTGCCTTGCTGGGGCTCTCCAGGAGGACGAAGACTGAGCCAATCTCCATCTTCATCGTCCGACAACACTATGGGTTGGGGTTCAGCTGCTGGGGGTGTGGATGAAATTGATCCGAGCAAATGATGCTGGTGGATCCATAAAAGAGCCTTGTCGAGGGTGACGAGGTTGGTTCTAGGCCACAACACAGGCTGAGAGGATAGCACTGGTTCGGATGGCGTTGGGCAAATGACTTGAGATGCGAATTTACGAGCCTCACGGTAAGCTTCCTTGACGACTCGCACCGCATCGTTGTCCAGAGTTCTAAACTTGGCAAGCATCTAGGAAATCATCATCCCCTGGGCGGTGATATATTGCACCAGGCGAGCGATTGCTGGGTGAGGGAGTCCTGGATTAGGGGGTGTCCGGATGGCTGGACTATGACCTTTGGCCGGACTCTTGGACTATGAAGATACAAGATTGAAGACTTCGTCCCGTGTCCGGATGGGACTTTCCTTGGCGTGGAAGGCAAGCTTGGCGTCTGAGATATGTAGATCTCCTCCCATTGTAACCGACTCTATGTAACCCTAACCCTCTCCGGTGTCTATATAAACCGAGAGGGTTTTAGTCCGTGGGACGAACAACAATCATACCATAGGCTAGCTTCTACGGTTTAGCCTCTCTGATCTCGTGGTAGATCTACTCTTGTACTACCCATATCATCAATATTAATCAAGCAGGAGTAGGGTTTTACCTCCATCGAGAGGGCCCAAACCTGGGTAAAAACATCGTGTCCCTTGTCTCTTGTTACCATCCGCCTAGACGCATAGTTCGGGGCCCCCTACCCGAGATCCGCCGGTTTTGACACCAACATTGGTGCTTTCATTGAGAGTTCCTCCGTGTCGTCATATTTAGGCCCGATGGCTCCTCCGATCGTCAACAATGACGCGGTCCAGGGCGATACTTTTCTCCCCGGACAGATCTTCGTATTCGGCGGCTTTGCACTGCGGGCCAATTCGTTTGGCCATCTGGAGCATATCGAAAGCTACGCCCCTGGCCATCAGGTCAGATTTGGAAGTTTGAACTACACGGCCGACGTCCGCGGATACTTGATCTTCGACGGGTTCGAGCCACAGCCAAGCGCGCCACACTGTCACGATGGGCATGATCTAGCTCTGCCGCCGAATAGTGCCCTGGAGGCCACACCAGTGTCCGCTCCGACCCATAGGTCAGAGATGACTGCGCCAATCGAGGACGGGTGGCTGGACACCGCCTCGGGGGCTGCAATCTCTACGGCGGTCGAGCCGAACACCATACTTGTCCTTTGCGAAGCTCGTGACTGCAAGGTGCCGGACTCCTCTCCGGACTCCGAACCTTCCGCGCCCCTGCCAATCGAATCCGATTGGGCGCCGATCATGGGCATCTTTCAGCACTCGCCCTTAGGCGACATTCTGAATTCACTAAAGTCTCTCTCTTTATCACGAGAGCCCTGGCCGGACTATGGTCAGCAAGATTGGGATGCAGACGACGAAGAAATTCAAAGCCCACCCACCACCCACTTCGTAGCCACTGTCGATGATTTAACCGACATGCTCGACTTCGACTCCGATGACATCGATGGTATGGACGCCGATGCAGGAGACGACCAAGAACCAGCGCCTACAGGGCACTGGAAGGCCACCTCGTCGTATGACATATACATGGTGGACACCCCAAAAGAAGGGAACGGTGATGGAACAACGGAGGATGACCCCTCCAAGAAGAAGCCTAAGCGCCGGCGTCAGCGGCGCCGCTCTAAATCCCGCCAAAGCAAAAAGCAGCGATTCCGGCACGGGAGAGACAATAACACCCAGACAGTGCGAAGACAACCCCTCTAGCAGGATTCAAAGACGGGAGGATGGAGAAGCCAGCCCTCATGAGAGAGCGGCAGACAGAGAGGTAGAGACGATAATTACATGTCTCCCTCCGTAGACGAGGCAAGCCTCGACGATGACGAATTTGCCGTGCCTGTGGATCCCGTCGAACAAGAGCGTTTCAAACGCACGCTTATGGCCATGGCGAGCAGCCTCAAGAAAAAACAGCAACAGCTTAGAGCTGACCAAGACTTGCTAGCCGACAGATGGACTGATGTCCTTGCTGCTGAAGAGTACAAACTCAAACGCCCCTCCAAGAGCTACCTAAAACGCAGGCTGCTACCCCGATTAGAGGAGGAAGCACAAAGACCTACATCACCAGCGCATGATGCGGCCGACCGGCTACCTCGTGGCCGCGACAGAGAGGCCTCTCGGCCCTCCACTCAAGCCGCACCCGGCGTCGCTCAAAGAATACCAAGGCATCGGGAAATGCGCCGGACACCGCGAGATATATTGGAGGACAGGGCAAGGCAAACAAGATCGATCTATGGATCACGTGGGCGCCCCGACACGCGTGATGATAATCGTCATGCGGATATGGTAAATCTGGCTGAGCCAAACCACGATGAACAAAGCTCATTTGAGCTACGTCGTGATATAGCCCAATCTGAGGCGCCAAGACACCCACTATGCTTCACAGATGAAGTAATGGATCATCAAATCCCCGAGGGTTTCAAACCCGTAAACATCGAATCATACGATGGCACAACGGATCCAGCGGTATGGATCGAGGATTATCTCCTTCATATCCACATGGCCCGCGGCGATGATCTACACGCCATCAAATACCTCCCACTCAAGCTTAAAGGACCAGCTCGGCATTGGCTTAACAGCTTGCCAACAGAATCAATTGGTTGTTGGGAGGACCTGGAAGCCGCATTCCATGGCAACTTCCAGGGCACCTATGTGCGACCACCAGACGTCGATGACCTAAGCCACATAATTCAGCAGCCAGAGGAATCGGCCAGACAATTCTGGACACGGTTCCTAACCAAGAAAAATCAAATAGTCGACTGTCCGGACGCAGAGGCCCTTGCAGCCTTCAAGCATAACATCTGCGATGAGTGGCTTGCCCGGCACCTAGGACAGGAAAAGGCGAAATCCATGGCAGCCCTCACAACACTCATGACCCGCTTTTTTGCGGGAGAAGACAGCTGGCTAGCTCGTAGTAATAACATGACCAAGAGCCCTGGTAATTCAGATACCAAGGACAACATTGGCAGGTCGCGTCGCAACAAGCAAAAGCGCCACATTAACGGCGACAATTGTGAAATTACGGCTGTTAATGCCGGATTCAGAGGCTCTAAACCCGGTCAGCGGAAAAAGCCATTCAGAAGAAATACTCCGGGCCCGTCCAATTTGGACCGAATACTCAATCGCTCGTGCCAGATACACGGCACCCCCTAAAAACCAGCCAACCACACCAACAGGGATTGTTGGGTGTTCAAGCAGGCAAGCAAGTTAAACGCTGAAAACAATGACAAGGGGCAATGACGAGGAGGAGCCCCGGCCGCCGAACAATAGTGGACAGAAGGGCTTCCCCCCACAAGTGCGGACGGTGAACATGATATACACAACCCACATACCCAAAAGGGAGCGGAAGCGTGCACTCAGGGACGTATATGCGTTGGAGCTAGTCGCCCCAAAGTTCAACCCATGGTCCTCCTGCCCGATCACTTTTGATCGAAGGACCACCCACTAGCATCCGCCATGGCGGATTCTCCGCATTGGTTCTAGACCCAATCATTGACGGATTTCACCTCACTAGAGTCCTTATGGATCAAGGGCGGCAGCCTTGAACCTGCTTTATCGAGATACAGTGTGAAAATGGGCATAGATCCTCAAGGATTAAACCCACAAAGACGACCTTTAAAGGCGCCATACTGTGTAGAGGCCAACTGCAGGCTCAATTACACTTGAGGTGGTCTTGGATCCCCGGATAATTTCCAAGCGAGGAGTTAATCTTCGACATAGTCCTGTTCCGCAGCGGCTATCACACACTGCTCGGATGAACCGCATTTGCAAAGTTCAATGCGGTGCCGCACTACGCATACCTCAAGCTCAAGATGCCAGGCCCTCGAGGAGTCATTACGGTCAATGGAAACACCGAACGCTCTCTTCGTATGGAGGAGCATACGGCGGCCCTCGCGGCAGAAGTACAAAGCAGCCTCTCAAGGAAATTCTCCAGTCCGGCCATTAAACGTCCGGACACCGTCAAGCGCGCCCGGAGTAACCTATGACAAGACCGCCTAACACGTTCCGAGCACCCGTAGCAATGTGGTCCCAACCCCAGCCCTCGTGAAATTGCGAAACCAGTAATACGCGTACATAACTACGCTCTGGAAATACCATGGGCATAGGGGGAGGGGCACGACCACGGCATGCCCAAAATGCGGCTCAACCGCACCAGGGGCTCCCGATTTTGTCATTGTTTTCTTTCTTACTTTCAGGACTCCACTGTACGGAAGGCCTGTCCGGCAGTACAATCGCCGAACATACGATGCAACAGCCAGGGAAGCAGAAAGCTACGTCGAGTGTCCATGTGGTCTCTATAACGAGAAGTATACTTGTTTCACATATCATCCCGCAGCTTGCCCCTGGAGGGGGACATGTTAAATAGTCACATCTCTTGCTTATCGCACTATTTGTATCGTTCTGCTTTTACCGCAGACTTTTCGAATAAACAATACATAGCTTTTGTCTATTATTGCATTCCTTTTTTATAAAAATATGTTTAGTTATGACATTATGCAACCGTACACTTTGGTACGGCCAATACACCAGGGGCTTACGTACCCCAGAATATGGTGTGAGAAGTCCGAACACTCTCATGAGTGCGGCACCCTGAACTTATAGCATTATATGCATCTGCTCCGAATCATGTCTTGGGTCAATTGGGTTTGCCTGGATCCCATGTTTTGGTACCTTATGTTCCCTTATATCGGCTAAGGTAGCACTGGGAGAACCACTGCGATTGTGCCCCGGTTGAGGCGGGGCTAAGCACCTCAGTGGAGAAAGCTAAAACTGACCATCATGATAGGGCGAGAGCTGGTCGCTGTTCGAGAGGTTTTCGAGTCCCTAAAGACTTATGCCGCTTAGAGCGAGGAGTCGGCTTTGTCCGGCCTAGGCGTGGATAGCGCCCCGAACTCGGTCTTCCGAATACTAGGGGCTTCACCGAAATTTAAAATTATAGAATTATATGGCTAAGTGAGAGTGTTCAAGCATTATAGTCCTATTGCCTTGTTCGTTGTGTTGAGCGTCTCCCTCGAAGGACCCAATAATGGGAAAAAGAGCCCTCAAGTTTATCCCGAACACCCCAAAGACTGTGGCATGGGGGCGTAAGCGACGCCGCCATCTCTCAAATTTAATAAACGGCCGCACGTAAGGTAATATTTTAAATTCAAAAGCGTTGCTTAAGCGCATATGAACAAGTTTTCAGCGTCTGAGGATCACAAATGCGAGTTTACTCCAAAATTACATCTTTGGAGCACTCATCCGCTACACGGCGGGCACCTTTCAGGACGCCCTCATAATACATCTCGGGCTTGCGATGCTCCTTGCCCGGCGGTGGTCCGTCCGTCACAAGCTTCTCAGCGTGCATCTTTCCCTAGTGCACTTTAGCACGGGCAAGGGCCCTACGGCACCTTCGATGCATAATGAGCGCTTGATGACTTCAAGCCTTGGACAGGCATCCACCAGCCGCCTTACCAGCCCAAGTAGCTCCTGTGCATGGCTTCCGGTGGCCACACCGGACAACGAGACCCTTCATGGCCTGTTCGCCACCTTATGGAGCTCGACCAGCTGCTTCACCTGGTCGCTCAAAAACTGGTGTCCGGCCTCGATATCTTGAGACCAGAACACCATGTCCGTCGAGCTCCCCTCTTGACTCGGTACAACGCGCAGCGTCGGACACACTCCGGAAGATCTGCGAATGCTCTGGAGAGCTCGGATTTGGGTAAGTAACAAGTAATTCACTTTCACGTGCTTGCTTTGCATAAAGAATGCCATACCCGCCGCTATCTTCTTCATCGCCTCAATTTCCTGGAGGGCTTTTTGGGCTTCGGCCTTGGCAGATTTGGCGCTCTCAAGCGCCGAGGCGAGCTCGGACTCTCGAGTCTTTGAGTCACGCTCCAAACTCTCGTGTTTTTCCACGAGAGCCTGGAGATCTTGCTACACCTCCGCCACCCGCGCCTCCTGCTTTTCTCGCTGGGTACGCTCCACAGCCGCATTTTCTTCGGCCTTGGACAACGCTTCCTTTGGGGTCGCCACCTCGTTCGTGGCCCCTGCAATACCCACGTCGGTCCTGTCATTTTTTGCAACCACATCTTTTTTATATACTTACATAAGGTATTACTTACCTTCCTTGTCCTCGAGCTGCTTCTTGGCAAGGCCGAGCTCGTTCTCGGACCGCCGGAGGCTCTGCTTCAATGCATTGACCTCCGCAGTCAGTGCGGCAGAGGTCAGCAGCACAGCCTGCATTCCCATATTGACACACTTATGTTAGACTCCTGTGTATATCTTTTTGATCCTTAGTTCGGCTTTTCTTTCCGAACACCAAACTGAGCATCAGGGGCTACTGTCTATGCGGTAATATGTTTACATATTTAAATACATACCTCAAAGCCTGTTAGAAGGCTGGCACAGGCTTCAGTCAGCCCGCTCTTGGCGGATCGAATTTTTCGGATCACCACACTCATAATAGTGTGGTGCTCCTCGTCGATGGAGGCGCTGTTAAGCACCTCCAGCAGATTATCCGGTGCCTCCGGTTGGATGGAGGTCACCGGTGTTGTAGGCTTGCCCTTCTTAGTAGGGGGCCGCCTGCTGGATGCCAGAACCGTTGAAGGTTCCGGTGCGGTGTCCGGCCCAGGGCCAGACTTAGAGCCCTTCGGGGTTTTATACCCTTTGCGCCTGGAGTCCGGGAGGTCGCCTTGCGGCGCCTCCAGGACCACCCCCTCCTGGCTTGGACCCTTTAGGGACTCCACCTCGGCATCATCCGTAGGACGAGGGGAGGTAGCAGTCGGAAGTGAAAGGCTATTCACATCCGATGAATCCAGGGATCCGCTCGACGAAGCGTCGAGCTGGGCCGCGGGCGGACTGCATGATTACATTCGCGTCGAAGATATCAGGCGAACGGAACACCATGAGTTACTCGTATCCGGATACTTACGATTTTGCTGAGGCTTGGCCTCGATGGCCACCTCTTTGCCGTCGTCGGCGTTGGTGGAGAGTAGTTCGGAGGAAGGGTCCTTCCTTCTTGGACCCTCCGCTTCCAGCTTGGGGCGGCTTTCCTTTTCATTCCTCCCTCACCGGAGGGGGAGAGGCTTCTTCTTCCTCCTCCTTGTCTTCGGAGGAGGAGTGCGCCTTGGAGTCATCGGACGATGAATCCGGCACCACCGGGCGCCGGGAACTCTTTCGAGTTCCCGTGGCCTTCTTCTTGGCCGTCTTCTCTGGCACCACGTAAGGTGCCGGGAACCAAAGAACTCCGTCAAGCGGGCGTCCGGCTGGATCTTCGGGCAAAGGAGCCGGACGGTCGATCATCTGCGGTCTTCTTCTGCCATTCCTGTCAAAGGAACGGGAGCTTAGATCCCGCATAGAGTTAAACTATGAAAAACAAGTATCCCTTAAAGGGTAAAATAAGCTTACTACGCTGGCTTGGCGCTTCGCGGAATCCGCGATCCTCGGTGATGGGAGGGGGAACCTCGGCGCCCTTGAATAGCACCTTCCAAGCATCCTCGTGCGTTGTGTCAAAGAGCCTGGTCAGAGTTTGGTGCTGGGCCAGGTTGAACTCCAATAAGTTGAAAGCCCGTCATTGACACGGGAGGATCCGACGGATGAGCATCACCTGGACTACGTTGACAAGTTTAACCTCTTTGTCCACCAGGTCTTGGACGCAGGTTTGGAGTCCGGTCCGCTGTTCCGAATTACCCCACGACAGGCCCTTCTCTTTCCAGGAGGTGAGCCGTGTGGGGATGCCAGATCGGAATTCGGGGCGCTGCCCATTCAGTGGTCACGCAGCTCGGTGATGTAGAACCACCCCGATTGCCACCCTTTATGGTCTCCACGAAGGAGCCCTCGAGCCATGTAACATTGGGCATCTTGCCCACCATGGCGCCTCAAGACTCTGCTTGTTAGCCGACCACCACTACCTTGGCCGACATTGAAGGTCTTCAGCCATAAGCGAAGTGGGGCTTGATGCGGAGGAAGGTTTCGCACACCCACGATAAACGCCGAGATGTTGAGGACGAAGTTCGACCAGATCGTGGAAATCCAGGCCGTAGTAGAACATGAGCCCCCAGACAAACGAGTGAAGTGGGAAACCTAGTCCGCGGAGGAAATGGGTGAGGAACACCACCCTCTCATGGGGCCTGGGGGTGGGGATGAGCTGCCCCTTGTCTGGGAGCCGGTGCGCGATGTCGTTAGACAAGTATCCGGCCTCCCTCAGCTTCTTGATGTGTCCCTCCGTGATGGAGGAGACCATCCACTTGCCTCCCGCTCCGGACATGGCTGGAGAAGGTAGAGGTGGGATCTGCGGACTTGGGCGCTGGAGCTCGAGTGTGCGAAAATGGATAAGCAAAGGAGGAAGAAGGCGTAGATGGAAAAGGTGGATCCTTATCCCTTATATGGGCGACGAAACTATGTGCCCCCACCAGCTGGTAAAACTCGCTTATCTCCCAAGCGCCGTAGATTAATGGCACGGTTGGGTTATCCACGCACGTATTGATGAGAATCCCGGAATAAGGGGACACGATCTCTGCTTCAACAAGACGTGCCAAGGAAACCGCCTCGCTAAGTGCACTGAGGTGGCACAGTAAAAACGATTCAAATCAAGGCTTGGCCATGGTGTGATGTCACGCTGCAAAATACGTCAGCGGATTGGATTTGTGTAAATATTATTCTCTCTACGGTGGTATGTGGAAATTATTTTGCAGAGCCGGACACTACCCTTGTGTTCAAAATCTTCTATGAAGTATTCGGAGGAGAAACCCGCCTTGCAATGTCGAAGACAATCTGCGTGCCGGACTCGTCATCATTGAAGCCTGGTTCAGGGGCTACTGAGGGAGTCCTGGATTAGGGGGTGTCCGGATGGCTTGACTATGACCTTTGGCCGGACTCCTGGACTATGGATACAAGATTGAAGACTTCGTCCCGTGTCCGGATGGGACTTTCCTTGGCGTGGAAGGCAAGCTTGGCAATACGGATATGCAGATCTCCTCCCATTGTAACCGACTCTATGTAACCCTAACCCTCTCCGATGTCTATATAAACCGGAGGGTTTTAGTCCGTAGGACGAAGAACAATCATACCATAGGCTAGCTTCTAGGGTTTAGCCTCTCTGATCTCGTGGTAGATCTACTCTTGTACTACCCATATCATCAATATTAATCAAGCAGGAGTAGGGTTTTACCTCCATCGAGAGGGCACGAACCTGGGTAAAAACATCGTGTCCCTTGTCTCCTGTTTCCATCCGCCTAGACGCACAGTTCGGGACCCCCTACCCAAGATCTGCCGGTTTTGACACCGACACTGGGTCATCTCCTTGGATAGCGGGAGAAGACTGCATTCCTACTTCTTTCACAATGGGGTAAAAGCAGAAATCCCGCCTCGCTGCCATATGCGGGTACCTGGTTCGGAGGTGAAGCATAGCTTCCATGGCAGCGGCCTGAATGGCTAAATCAGAGGTAGGCATGGCTCTCCCCTGAAAAACCAATGACTGGCCTTCTGCTGCGGGACCTAGGCTGATGTGCACTCTTGCATCAAAGCGATGAAGGTGAGGGATGGGTGCCGATTGGAACACTAGGTAATCGGGGCTAGCCTTACAGCCAAAGGCTTTGGTGAGCATCTCAGTAAGAAGGGTGGAAAGCCGGTGTGGTTGGCGCACGGTGCGGGTGTAAAACTTGGGAGCTTTGAAGGTGCAGTCATGGCTGAGTGCTACTAGCTAGGCTTCTCTGCAGGGACATGGCTGACTGAGGGATGAGCAATATGGCGAGCGGAAAGGAGGCTTTTATAGGCAGCTATGCGGGACATGCCCGCATGGTGTGGCCCCTTTCCCTTAATGGCGAAGGGTGAGTGGTGCAGCCGACTAGAAAGGATAAGGTTGCTATTCGTTCCATGGATAACTAGGAGGGGACAGCGGGGTGAGGACATGTCGGTCCCGACTGCGCCACCTGTTGATTAACAGTGGCCATGCCGGA
Source organism: Aegilops bicornis (assembly GCA_021605145.1). Lineage (NCBI taxonomy): Eukaryota > Viridiplantae > Streptophyta > Magnoliopsida > Poales > Poaceae > Aegilops > Aegilops bicornis. The sequence goes on from CM038674.1 coordinate 296,593,921, forward strand.
TGTCAGGGATGGGTCAAATCCCTTAGGGACATTACGGGTTAATACTAGCGGTGATCTAATACTAGGATAACCTATGCCAGCCTGGCTGCTCTGATACCATGTCCTGTGGCACCCCGATCCGCATGGAACAGGGGGCCTTCGCATGTCAGCCCGGGATAACACCTGACGCATGACAGGTCCATAATACAGCATTCCAGGTAAAATAATATTCATCAAATACATGTGCATAATCTTACATCAGTGATGAATACAATTATCTGGCATAGCCCTAAGGCTATTTAAATGGCGGCGGAAGTCTTGGTTTGGCGGCTCATCAACTCTGGCTGGGCTCCACAACTCACAGGACTGGCAACATTACGACCTAGCACGACGGATCAAGCGAATAACTCGGGTACGACCTACAAAACTGGCATGACACGCCAGGTTAGTACATTGAATGTACTTGCAAGACTACCAAATAAATAGCATCCAAACAAGCAGAAGACAAAGCAAGAACCGAGCGCATGCAACAGCCTATCTCATATCAATTACTAAACATGGCATGATGAAGATCAACTAAGCATGAACAATATCATAGCATCTACTAACATGGCAATAACATGGCATATCAAAACCTGCTTCTAACATGGCAATGGCAAAACATAGCATATCATCTCAATCATGGCATAATTTAAGATGACAATCAAAGCATGGCATGGCATCATGAAGCTATGCTGAAAATAAACTACCGAATATATCCAATGCAGACATAGCATGTTAACTTTATGCAACCATCTTTTGTTCTTCCTTGGATTTTAAATGCAACATATTACTCATGCAATGCAACCAAATTTGTACACCGAGTCCCTCGAACTTTCTTACCAACGGATTGCCTCGCAACCGAACGGTGATCTTTCCGGCGATCACAACCACGACCAACACTTGGTCTCCAACACTCACCGAGACCTCGTCTCGTGATCATATCAAACCATCGCCGTGACTTCTCACGAATATCTCATAGTTCAAGTCACCATATTCTTGTTATCACATATTTATTTACCAACTTAATTATGTCAGGTTTATCCTCCATTTCGACCAAGACCTGATAGTGGGACCTACTACGAACTGTGTTGCTATCGATAGACTTTATATACACTCTGCAGAGGTAGCACACTGTACCCACACCACGGAACCCATGGCCTCATCATCTCATTCGGGTGGACCAATGGCATTCCAACAAAACCTTCCTACTGCCATGACACTCTCCCGGCCACTCCGACCCACTCCCAACTGGGCTAGTCTTTGGTGGCCCCGTGTCTACCAAAGACACAACGACCACCGTCGTGGCCAAAACATCCCTCGCGGGGACCGGTACCAAAAATTCTAACAATGGGCACACAAGGTTATGTCCGCCTACCTGATCAAGGTAAGCATGCCCATAACCTTCCCTATTTGGAGGCACCGGCGAGAGGCACGACAATATATCGCATTAAGGCCTTCCCATAAGGCAAATGTGGCTGCACTGAAAAAGTTCGATTTGGTGGCACTATGCCTCGATCCCATCGATGACGGAGGAGGTTGGTTATTATTAAGTCATTTTATTTCCTTCTCCATCATCATGAATATGAATGCAACAATGAGCATGCAGCATACAAATGCATGAACAAAATACTGAACTTCTCAAGTGCACAACTATAGCGTAAAGAACATGACAATAGCATATCAATGGTGCATTCAAATCCTCATAAAATTTTATAATGATGACATGCAAATAAACTAGAGTAGTGACATGGCATTATCAATAACAACATTCTAATTAGCATGGCAAACGATATCGTGAAAACACAAGCGTGCATGACAGGCATAATGGAATAACTGCAGACGAAAACGATGCGAAACAACTGCAACTACACACACACAAGGTGCAAGCAAAGTCAACATGCAAGTCTGGGGCTCATGATAAGAGGTTGGCTTGCTTGGGGGTCGAGGAATACTCCGAGAAAAAGTGTGAAACGATCACGGAAAGATTTGCCGGAAACAGTTCTCTCTCGGAGGGGACTGTTTACGTGCGAGAGCAAAATGGTCATTTTCACTATGCGGAAACATAATGAAAATTATACCAACAGAAAAAGCTCGACGAACGGAGAACGTGAGCGCTGGAATCACCTCAATCGGAGTTGTGGTTGCAAATATACGGCCGTTTCAATGACAGGGACTAATCTATAAAATAAATATTGACAGACAGGTCCTTGTCTGTTAAAACAGAAAGCGCACTAAGGAAAATACATTTTCAGAGAAGGGAAAGCGCATTACTGACCGCAGGTGACAGAAAGTACGTTTTCAAAAAACGAAAATGCATTTCTCTGAAGCTGACAAAATGCGCTTCGAGAAACGAAAGCGCATTCACGCTGGCGTCTCCTCCACTTAAGCTCGGCCAACAGCGGCCCGGTCACCAGCGAGACCGACGGGCGGGGCCCAGAGGCAAGGTCAACGCTGGGCAGGGCCCACCTGGCCTTCTTCTTCCTCTCGCTTGGGGGCGCGACGAGCTGAGGCAGGGGATCGCCCCGACGAGGAGCGCCGGCGACTCCGGCCACCGCTCGCGGTGTGCGACCTACCGAAATGCGCAGGACGGAGAGGCGCATCTCGGGGCGGGAGTTACTGCTGCTGGAGAGGTTCACAACGGCCGCAGCAGGGCTTCGGTCGCCGGGTGAACACGGGGTTCTGGTGAGGGAGAGAGGAAGCCGAGGCTATGGGGCGGCTCACTGGAGCATGGGGGATGCGGTGGTGGTGGAGGAACAGAGAGGGAAGCACGACATCGCCGGAATCGGGAGAGACCCGAGGCGGCGACCACGGTGGTGATGGGGTCAGAGAGAGGCTTTGAGCTCGGGGAGAGGCTCGGGGAGGGGGTTGTGGACTGCGAGGAAGCTCGGGGCGTGCTTAAATAGCCCCAGGAAAGCTCGAGGAGGTGGCACGCGGCAGGCGACGTGTCCGCGCACCGGCGAGGGGCACGGTGTCGGCAGGCGCGGCCAAAGCTCATGGGAAGCGGTGGGAAGGCAACGAGGAGGGAGCAGTCACGACGCAGAGGCCCACGGAGACGAGAAAGGCTCGAGGACAAGAGGAGCAAGCGGACACCGGCGAGGAAGAGGACGAACTCACGGGCACGCACTTCTTGAGCGTTGGCACGGCTCGCCAAAGAAGAAAACAAAGGGGGCCAGAGGTCCAGAGGGAAGACGGCGCCGAGGGGGAGCTGTTGGGCATTAATGGCGAGGCTAGAGCTGGTCGGAGCAGCGTTGCCGACGAGAACAGTGGCTAGACCACTATTTTGGCTGGCTGCCCTCGTAGTCACCACTGACATGGTGCGCTCTGGAGTTTTTACTGAGGCCAGCTCATGTCTACCGCGTAGTCCTTCCAGAGTGGAGTATTACCGTGGTAAAGAAACATGCATAGACAAATTCAGTTGAGTAAACCAAGCTCCAGAAGTTTTCCGTTGCAAACTTGACCACACTCTAGAGATTAAACCAGAGAGGGTAAAAGGTAAATTTGTTGTCTGGGAGGCTTAGGGTAGAAAGGACTACGGTCCTGGAAGTTTTGAGGTAATTAGGACAAATATTTAGCAGAGTTGCTTTACAACTGCTAAAACATGTCTAGAAACTAAATGAGGAAGAAGCACTCACTAGGATTGATGGATTGAGTTAAAACTTAGCAAAGCTTGATGATTTGGACATACAATGATGCTGTAAAAGGTTCATACCAAATGGACTTACCAAAATGGTACTTCCTTCACAGCTATCATTTCTGTCCAAAAACTTCAGAAAAATCCTTTGGGCAATTGGCTAGATGAAATGAGCCCAAATCTTGTGGAGATAGGTCATATAGATAGGAAAAGGCCTGGGGATATTTTCAGCCATAATGGAGCAAGATAAAGTACACTTGCTTCACAAACTGAAAATTTGGACAAAAAAAACAAGAATTGCTCCTGTGCTCACATAGTTCAATGAAATGAACTGAATTTGGGTGGAGGCTAACGATTTGAGATATAGGAGAGGATGGCAAAGTTTCATCCCATTTTGGAACTCTATGAAGGTACTTCCTTCACAAAGTTGTATTCTGGTCAGAAACTTTGAAAAATTGCACAGGGAGCTAGGATGAATGGATTGAGGTCATATTTGGCATCCATAGGTTATTTATACATGGTAATCACCCTGCCAAATTGCAGCTCAATTGGAATGAGGAATAAAGCACTTCCTTTGCAAAATTTCAGAGAAGGCAGAAACTTGCACTGGATCATGTGCCAAATTTTTGAACTGAGGAACATGAGATTAGGATGGAACTAGTGATTATATAGCAAGGACAAGCTCCACAATGTATGTGGGAATTTTCTCTGCTATAAAAGTAGTATTTCCTTTGGAAAAGGGCAGAAATGCAATATTGGCATTAAATAGGAAAAGGCAATTTTCCTTATTTAATTATGGCCAATATACTTGCCAGAGCTTCGATTAGGCATCAGTATCAACTCCACCAATTCTCATGAATTTAGGAGATGGCTAGCTATGCCTTTGGATTTTATTCCTCAGAAAGGCAAGAAAAGTAATAAATCATAATTCAAAAATATTGCATTGGACATAGCAATATTTTTGCATATCCAAGGTTCAGAAAGATAGGAGGATCTCTGGGAACAATTGGGAGGATCAACAGAGCAAGGAAAATGATGGCTCCTTTGTTAGCACAAAGGACCTATCCAAATTCCAAAAAATTGGGATTAGGGTTTGAGAGGATTTGAGCTGATGCAAATGAGGTCTTGCCCACTTAAAAAGACATGGGCAAGATTTTGAAAGGTTTGAAATGACAAAATTTCTCAGAGTCATCCAGCAAACTCAGGAGAAAATTTTGAAAATGAGTGCCAAGAGAGAATAACAACAAAAAAATTGATAACCCAATTTTGGGGCTGTTACAAGACGGGAGCGGATCCATAGTGGAGTATTAATATGGTGAATATGTGGACTCATGTGCGCCACCTCAAAAGAGTTACTTGCAGTCATAGTTTAGGATAGCCACCGAGTCAAAGCTGGCTTTCTGCAGTTTAACTCGACCACCCCTTTGTTGATACTGATGCATGTGTAGCTAGTTCTGGTGTAAGTCTTGCTGGGTACATTTGTACTCACGTTTACTTAATTTAGGTTTTTGCAGAGAGACTTCAGTCTCACTAGTAGTTCCGCGTGGACTTCGATGTTTAGCTAGTTACCTCAGCTACGATCTTGTACCCTTGGGAGGGTCTTGTAGATAGTCAGGCTTCTCAGCCTTTTTCATCTGTAGTTGTCTATACTCAGACATGTTTATGCTTCCGCTTGTTGCTTGTATGCTCTGTATGTTGGGTCATCAGACCCATGTTTGTAATATCTGGCTCTTCGGAGCCTAATGAATAAATACTTTGAGTTGTAGAGTTTTGTTGTGATGCCATGTTGTATTTACACATATCGAGCATATTGTGTGTATCGTTGAAATGCTTGGTATGTGTGGGATCCGAAAACATAGTTGTTTATCCTTGGTAGCCTCTCTTATGGGGAAATGTAGTCTAGTGCTTCCACTGAGCCATGGTAGTCTGCTACACTCCGGTTTACCGGAGTCCTGCTAGCCCAGTTACTACTGCTCCAGAACACTTAGGCTGGCCGACATGTGATCCACTTCGTTCCTGTGTCTGTCCCTTTGGGGAAATGTCACGCGGTGACTTCCGGAGTCCTGCTAGCCTACTACAGCCCGGGTTCCCGGAGTCCTGTTAGCCCAATTGCTACAGCCCGGATTCACAAGCTGATGACCGACACGTTCGATGTTGGTTCATGTATGCCTGTCCCCGTAAGTTAGTGCCACTTTGGGTTCATGATACGTCTCCAACGTATCTATAATTTTTGATTGCTCCATGCTACTTTATCTATTGTTTTGGACTATATTGGGCTTTATTTTCCACTTTTATATTATTTTTGGGACTAACCTATTAACCGAAGGCCCAGCCTGTAATTGATGTTTTTTTGCCTTTTTCAGTGTTTCGAAGAAACAGAATATCAAACGGAGTCCAAGCGGAATGAAACCTTCGGAAACGTGATTTTCTCATCGAACGTGATCCAGGAGACTTGGACCCTACTCCAAGAAGTAACAGAGGCGGTCACGAGGGTGGGGCGCCCCCTAGGGCGCGCCCCCCTGCCTCGTGGGCCCCCTGTTGCTCCACCGACGTACTCCTTCCTCCTATATGTACCTACGTACCCCCAAACGATCAGAACAGGAGCCAAAAACCTAATTCCACCGCCGCAACTTCCTGTATCCACGAGATCCCATCTTGGGGCCTGTTTCGGAGCTCCGTCGGAGGGGCATCCACCACGGAGGGCTTCTACATCAACACCATAGCCTCTCCGATGAAGTGTGAGTAGTTTACTTCAGACCTTCGGGTCCATAGCTAGTAGCTAGATGGCTTCTTCTCTCTTTTTGGATCTCAATACAATGTTCTCCCCCTCTCTCGTGGAGATCTATTCGATGTAATCTTCTTTTTGCAGTGTGTTTGTTGAGACCAATGAATTGTGGGTTTATGATCAAGCTTATCTATGAATAATATTTGAATCTTCTCTGAATTTTTTTATGTATGATTGAGTTATCTTTGCAAGTCTCTTCGAATTATCCGTTTGGTTAGGCCAATTAGATTGGTATTTCTTGCAATGGGAGAAGTGCATAGCTTTGGGTTCAATCTTGCGATGTCCTTACCCAGTGACAGAAAGGGTTGCAAGGCACGTATTGTATTGTTGCTATCGAGGATAACAAGATGGGGTATTTATCATATTGCATGAATTTATTCCTCTACATCATGTCATCTTGCTTAAGGCGTTACTCTGCTTTTTAACTTATTACTCTAGATGCATGCTTTGGATAGCGGTCGATGAGTGGAGTAATAGTAGTAGATGCAGAATCGTTTCGGTCTACTTGTCTCGGACGTGATGCATATATACATGATCATACCTATATACTCATAACTATGCTCAATTTTGTAGGGATAACTTTCTTTGGCCATGTTATTTTGAGAAGGCATAATTGCTTAGTTAGTATGCTTGAAGTATAATTATTTTTATGTCAATATGAACTTTTGTCTTGAATCTTTCGGATCTGAATATTCATACCATGATTAAGAAGATTCACATTGAAATTATGCCAAAGTATCACTCCGCATCAAAAATTCTCTTTTTATCATTTACCTACTCGGGACGAAAGGTATTAAGCTTAGGGATGCCTCGATACGTCTCCAACGTATCTATAATTTTTATTGCTCCATGCTACTTTATCTATTTTTTGGACTATATTGGGCTTTATTTTCCACTTTTATATTATTTTTGGGACTAACCTATTAACCGGAGGCCCAGCCAATTGCTTTTTTGTTTATTCCATCGCTTTCAAGAAATGAATATCAAACGGAGTCCTAACGTGATCCAGGAGACTTGGACCCTACTCCAAGAAGTAATAGAGGCGGTCACGAGGGTGAGGCGCCCCCTAGGCGCGCCATGCCTCGTGGGCCCCCTGCTCCACCGACGCATTCTCCTTCCTCCTATATATACCTACGCACCCCAAACGATTAGAACAGGAGCCAAAACCTAATTCCACCGGCCAAGAACTTCCTGTATCCACGAGATCCTATCTTGGGGCACATTACGGAGTCTGTCGGAGGGATCCACCATGGAGGGCTTCTACATCAACACCATAGCCTCTCCGATGAAGTGTGAGTAGTTTACTTCAGACCTTCGGGTCCATAGCTAGTAGCTAGATGGCTTCTTCTCTCTTTTTGGATCTCAATACAATGTTCTCCCCCTCTCTCGTGGAGATCTATTCGATGTAATCTTCTTTTTGCGGTGTGTTTGTGGAGACCAATGAATTGTGGGTTTATGATCCAGCTTATCTATGAATAATATTTGAATCTTCTCTGAATTCTTTTATGTATGATTGAGTTATCTTTGCAAGTCTCTTCAATTATCCGCTTGGTTTGGCCAACTAGATTGGTACTTCTTGCAATGGGAGAAGTGCATAGCTTTGGGTTCAATCTTATGGTGTCCTTACCAAAGGATGTAAAGGCTTGCAAGGCGCGTATTGTATTGTTGACATCGAGGATAACAAGATGGGGTATTTATCATATTGCATGAATTTATTCCTCTACATCATGTCATCTTGCTTAAGGCGTTACTCTATTTTTAACTTAATACTCTAGATGCATGCAGGATAGCGGTCGATGAGTGGAGTAATAGTAGTAGATGCAGAATCGTTTCGGTCTACTTGTCTTGATCATACCTAGATATACTCATAACTATGCTCAATTCTGTCAATTGCTCAACAGTAATTTGTTCACCCACCGTAGAATACTTATGCTCTTGAGAGAAACCACTAGTGAAACATATGGCCCTCGGGTCTATTCTCATCATATCAATCTCCATCACTTTTATAGTTGCTTTGTTTTTACTTTGCTTTTTTACTTTTCACTTTGCATCTCTATACCAAAAATACCAAAAATATTATCTCTATCAGATCTCACTCTTGTAAGTGACCGTGAAGGGATTGACAACCCCTAATCGCGTTGGTTGCGAGTAGCTATCGTTTTGTGCAGGTACGAGGGACTTGTGCGTGGCCTCCTACTGGATTGATACCTTGGTTCTAAAAAACTGAGGGAAATACTTACGCTACTCTGCTGCATCATCCTCTCCTCTTCGGGGAAAACCAACGCAAGCTCAAGACGTAGCCGTTCACGACTAGTCATGTTGGCCCGGGTTCTCTATCATATGGATGCTAGCTACACTATCATATACATGAGCCAAAAGGCGCAAACTGTCCCGGGCCAGGTAAGGTGGCACCCGTGGGAATACCGTGCGTGAGGCCACAAAGTGATATGATGTGTTACATGCTAGATTGGTGTGACTTAGAATCGGGGTCCTGGCACAAACGCAAGTTTAAACGCCTCCACAAGGCATGGTGCATTTTGCATAAAATAAAAGGAGTCGCCGGCAAGTCATCTCGTCACCCACAGACGTCGCCGCCGTCGCCCACAAGGGATGCTTCTTCTCCAACGGCGTTTCCCTCACCTGCACCACCCGCCGGAGTCTCAGGATCAGCAGCACCGCCAGTCGAGGGCGCGGGATCGAAGGCGCGGAACTTCTTTAGCAAGGCTTCCACCTGACCTTTCACGGCTTCAGCAGCAGCTGCGCAGCGCTCGGCGTCCACGGGCTCCAGTAGCTCGTCAAGATGGGCGGTGGGATCACGAAGATGAAGGTGGCTGAAGACGCACGTCAGCGCGGCCAAGGAAAGAACGCGGGTTTCCGCCTCTGCCAAGGGGCCGATACTGCTCACGACTTCGTCAAGCGCCTCGAACAGATAAGGAAGCAGCTGGACAGGGCCCTCGTTGGCTGTAGCCAGCGGCTCCTCCAAGCCCTTCTTATAGAGCGACCGCAGCGCCTTGCGAGACCTCTCCACGAGGATCTCGAATGCCGCACGGTCCTCAACCAGGACCCTCGCCTTGGCGTCAGGTTCGGCCTTCTCCGCTTCCATCTTATGCTCCAGCTTCTCCAGCCGGCTGCGCTCCGCGGCCTGCGCCTTCGCCAACTGCTCCTGCTCAGCGTCGCGACCCTTGATGGCGTCCTCCGAGGCCTTCATCTTCTCCTCCTCTGCCTTGCAGCTTCGAGCTTCTTCCGCACACTCGCTGCGTAGAGTCTTCAGTTCATCCTCCAGAACCCGGCAGCGATCCTGGGCGGCCTTGACATCTTTTAGCGCTTCCTCGCGAGCGGCCAAAGCCTGAGCAGCGACCTGCTTGTCCTTCTCGGAGGTCGCTGCCGCCTGGCTCAGCGCCGCTCGAACGGACACGTCTAAGTGAAGCTAGCCAGAGACCAGCTCCAAGCGCCCTTCTACCAGGTGGGGGTCGGCACCCTGAAGATCTTCTCGCAGCAGGGTCATCGCGGTAAGAGCGCGCTCCAGGACGTCAGGGGAGGCGGAAGGACCTGGAGATAGTAGTGCGGCAGAAGTGGGAGGAGGCGATGTCGTCACCATGGCCTGGGAGGCCGGAAGCTCCTAAGCTCCGGGGACCTCGGCGACCAAGCCGGGCGCTGACACCTCCGGAGTCATCAGCGCCACGGGGGCTAATTCCTCTCGGGGGTGCTCCCCCAAGCCTCGCGAGGATGATCAGGCTGGAGAAGCACGAGCGCCGTCCCTGCCCTTACCCATGGAGAGGGGTGCAGCCACATGAGGCGATCTAGTTTCGAGCAGTACCACCTCGTCCTCCTTCCTCTTCTTCGCCGCAAGCGTCGGCCTAATTGCACAACGGAGAAGCATCAAGGATGAGCAGCAGAAGCAAGAACAAGGCAGGATAAGAACACTTACTGGTCCACCGCGGTGCATTCCCTCCGCTTCTTAAGTTTGAAGCCCGAGAGCATCGCAGCCTGGGGCGTAGGTGCGTGGGCTCCAGGACCGGAAGAAGGGCCAACAGATGGCCCGGAAGCAGATCCAGGCAGTGTCGGAGTAGAAGCATCATCGCGGGAGATCAGTGCTGACCTGCCCCTCGTCGGAACCTCGGCCGGTGGCTTCCTCTGGGGCCTGGCCTTGGACCTCGAAGAGCCCCCAGCCACGGGTGGCTCCCCTTTCTCTGGGGGGACATCGACCTCTCATTGTCATCAGGCAAGGTGCGGAGGATGTCGGCCTTGCGCAAGGGAGAGGTCTCCCCCATCCCCTCGGGGGTAGCTTCCGAGTCGCGCTCCTCGTCCTCCTCCTCTTCCCCCTCCCTGCGGGAATTTCCAGAAGACACGACCACCTATGTCGTCGCTGTCGGGACCCCAGGAGGCGCCGGCGGCACTAGCCCGCGCTTGCCGAAGGTGGGCATGGCGGCCGCGACCTGTGCCCCGTCCTTGCGAAGGAACAAGGGAACAAAGGGACTCGTCGGATATTCCTGGTCATCCCCGACCAGGAGGTGGAGAGCCACAGCCAGCTCTTCTCCAGACAAGGCCTCCGGACTCAAGCGAAGCTTATCTTTCTCGCCCCCGATCGTCCACAAGGGGCGTGAACGCGCCTGGAGCGGAGCCACACACAACATCAGGAATTCCCTCAAGAGCATGGCCCCCGTCAACTTCACCGCCTTCGCGTTGCCCGGCTTCAAGTTGGGGGTCATCTTCTCCAACACTGCCTTCGACCAGTTGTCAGTAAGCTTCACGCAGAGCCACCCCTCGTCAGACTGGGGCATATCCGTCGGCAACATCAACCGTGGGTGGACGCACTTGGCATCCATCATGACCCACTTGCTCCTGAAGCCATCGGCCTTCTTTCCGTCCTTCGTGATCGCGTTGGCCTTGTCGGCTGCGACGAAGTCGGCGTACCCTGAGGTGTGACCGTTGTAGATCTGGAGGAAGAAGAAGTGGCGCAGCAGAGCCACGGACGGCATCACCCTGACATACGCCTCGCAGTAGAAGGCGAAGATTGACAGGAGGAGATCAGATTTGGGATGGATAAGAAGGGCATGTAGCTTGTAATGGCTGAGGACAATGACGCTGCTCATGAAGAAGGGGCAGCAGGTGCTCCTCAAAGCCTCCGGCTCGGCGGAGCCGGACGGGAGCTCGGTCTTCCCCTTCTCGTTGTTCTCCCCCGCCATCAGCAGATGAGTGGCAGCGAGGTTCTTCTCCGAGACATTGGGCGCATCCAGAGCCGGCTCGTACCAGGCGGGCGATGAAGCAGCCTTGACCTTCTGGGGCGCCATTGGTCGCTGGTTCGGAAGGGAATTGAAGCAGATCTGGAGACTTCGAAAGCAAGGGGCGAGAAAGGGGATCTGGAGCAAGACAAAGGAAAGTAATGAAGGCAAGCGTTGCCAGTGCCAGCCTTTAGTCAGACGGGCAGTTGCCGAGGCAGCATGGGGAAGTGGAGACGCCCACGTCCAACCAATCACCACGCGTTAAGCGGGGCCGCAGGCTGTTGGGGCCCGCGATGCTCCGCACTTGCCCTTTGGCTTCTCCTCGAAGCCAAGTCCAAGCGCGCCTTGGGCCCGGGGGCTACTGTCGGCGTCCTGGGAACGGGGATCCCCAGACTTGCCCGCCCGCGGCCCATAGCGTGGCTCCACCAGCGGCCCTGTACGGCCCATCCTCACCAGCAAACACTCAAGACCCTCGCGAGGGTTCAAGCCTCACGAGGCGGATGACACAAGACCTCCTCGGGGCCAGCATCACCAGGGCGGCTCGCGAGGGGTGGAGAGATCAAGGCAAGGGACACCTCACGAGATTCCTGTGATGCAAGCCATGACGACCGGAGCGAGGCGGGCGCCAGCACGCGCAGTGTCCTCGTTTCCTCTTTGGTGCTAAAGAGGAAAGCACAGGCGAGGTGTCCCGAGGCATCAGGCAAAGGTTTCCATATCGGTGCAACGAGACCAAGACCAGCAGGACGGCAGGACGGAGGTGACCGTGGAGCCCAAGACGGCGTCACCACCAGAGCCTTTGGCGGGCAAAGACCACCTTTAGTCAGGATAACTTGTACCAGTTGTCTCCCTTCGAATTTGGCCGTTGTTGGATCCCTTCCCGCTCAATATTTGGGGAGAGGACCAGGGCCTCTATAAATAGGACTAGCTACCACCATAGGAGGCATCTCATCTTGGATCTGAGCCATTCCATCCATAGCCACACACAAGTTCACCAAGCACAAGAACACCTCTCCTCAGGAGGCTGTTCTCGATCCCTTGTAACTGTTCATCCTCAGCCCAAGAGGCTATCCACCACACCACACTGGAGTAGGGTATTACACCACATCGGTGGCCCGCACCAGTATAAACTCTTGTGTCTCTTGTTCTTTGGGTTCGTCGAGCTAGGCCTTGTGATTGTTGCAAGTGAGATCTAGGGAGAGAGAGATCTTCATGCACACCCAAGTGTTCAAAGCTCAAGGGTTTTGCCAAAACCCGAAATCCGACAGACCCTGACAAGGTCCTTGCCATGAAGCGAAGATGTGCACGCACGCCACACACGCCACACACGAACTCATTCCCTCGCACGCACATGTGGGTACACGGGGGGACAAATTTTTGTATAAAGATCCCACCCATGTGATAATTTGACGCGTGTAAAGTCCTTCACTTCATTGATGGTCAATTAATACAACACATGCAAATTGAGTGGATGTGAGGGTGGAAGAAAGACATTACTACTCCACTGCGCGCATGCGAGTAGTTAGATCATGGGTTGCTAGTACTTCCATTGGTCTCCTTCATATTTTGTGCCAATTTTTTATCATATTTGTAAATAACATAATATTTATGCATGTCATAAAAAGTGGTACAAAAAAAGGGGGCCAATAAACCAGGACGCAGGCAGCATGATCAATTTTTGCCATGGCTACTGTTGGCGGCCTTTGTATTTAAATATGGACGGAGTGGAGTAGTACTATCTTTATCTTAGCCTCGTAGGGCTCTCCCAGCGCCTAGGCTCGCCTCCCCGCCTCACCCACCGGATCTCGCCATGGATAATCCCTTAGATCCCAGAATCCTGCGGGCTGCCCTCTCGCTGCGGCCCACAGCACTACCGCCTTTGAGCGAAACCCACATGTGTTTTAGAGGGGATCCATAGCTCTGGAATCACAGATCGGTGGCGCCGGAGGACATGCCAGGGCTGCATTTCAGCCTTTCAGGTGGTGCACAGCAAGGGCAAATCGGATCGAGGAAGCATCGCATCGATTGGAGAGAAGTTCCAAGGAGCTGTGCCTGGCGCAACACAAGGCGGAGGCGCAAGTAGATCTCAGGGGAGAGAAGCTGAGGGATATTAGCATCTGGCGACGTCGCGTTTATTTCGAGCTAGGGCTAATGGCAGAGATCATATTCACGGAGTCGACTGCGGAGGAAAGAACGCACATGCCTGCGCAATGGCATGAGCAGTCGGTGCAAGTGTTCAAATGGGCGATAGGAGAAGCCAAATCCCAAGACCAGTTGCGGTGGCTTTGCTGGGTATGGATCGTAGGCGAGGTGAGCTGCCCTCCTTCCCCGCCAGCGATGCAGTGACCTAGTCGATTGCTGCTGCAGTGAGCTTGCAACGCCATGTCAGTTTGCAACCTTGACAATCACTCCATCTATATGTATTGTATTCCTGTGAAAATACTTAGTCGTTTGGAAAAAGATGGTAATTGATTTATCACTAGTTTTAGAATGCTTGGTCGTGACAATCAACCGAAGCCACAACCAGAAGTCTCTATCGCGTAATACTTTACGGTCGGTCGCACCAACATACTGTCGGTCGGACCCGCGTCTCACCGAAGGGGCACACATTGGCTTGGTCTGCCATGTACGACCAGTTACACCACTGACTTGTGAGCCGCATTTGAGCAATGCAGTACTCCCTCTATCTCAGTTTACAAGTCTTGCACGTGTACCTAGGTCGTTAATTTGACCAACTTAATAAGAGGCATACATTACGAAAAATATATCAATACAAACTTAAAATATTATATTTTTATTGATATATTTTTATGTTAAACAATTTATTTTATATAAGTTACATTGAAATTTATGTTTAATGATACACGTGCAAGCCTTGTAAACTGAGATGGAGGGAGTACTTGAAATTTATGTTCCACTAAACTCATCGGGAGCCGTTTCGGGCCACGAAACCAAAACCATCAATTAATTTTTGCCTTGTTCCCATCACATTCCAAAGTACCAGTGCTACAATTAAGTGCAAGCCTGCTCACACCTACTACTACGTACCAAACCTGAACGTGTTCCCACTATGCAGGTTTTAGTACTAGTGCTAGTACTTGGGTTATAAAAAGGGGAACTACCTAACCGAAAATTACTCTACCTTCCTCCTCATAAGTCCTTCTTCTTCGTTCATCCTTGCCATGGCCGGTGTGAAGAGCTCCAGGTCTAGAACTACTCATAACAACGGAGCGGCAACCAAGGCTACAAAAAAAATAGAGGGCTCGCCACCACGTAGAGACCTCGAAAGATCTCTCACGGGGAGGCGATGGCTCCCAGGAGCGCCATAGCCGCGGAGGGGAACATGCCGAGCCAGCGGTGCTGGACTCGTTATCCCTCGACGGCATGCCCAATTAGCTCAATAAGCACCTCAATAAGCAGAAGGAGTTCATCCACGGCTTGGTGGAGGTGCTGAAGGAGAGCCTCGATGACATGCCCACTGACCTCAATGAGCAAGGGGAGTTGGCCGCCGGCTTGGTGATGCCGCTGAAGAAAGCATTGCCTCGGAGAAGAAGGCGACCGGTGAAATCCTGAAACTTGAGGAGGACAAGGCGAAGCTCTGCCACGAGCTCGACCTGCTGAAGGAGGAGAACGCCGGCTGGAAGAAGCTGCATGAAAATAGTAGTTCCTCGATGAAGATGCTGCAGGCCCTCGTCATGGAATAGAAGGAGGAGTTGGTGAAGCTCCGCATCGAGCACCCGGCTGCTGTCAAGGTACGTAATGCAGCTGTGGAACAAATGATGAACGCTCGTGGAGGCAATGAAGAAGCAGTTACGACTCCGGGGCCAGCAACCCTTCATGTAGTAGAGAGCAGCGCCCCAGACTTGTGTGTACGTCTTCCTTCATGTTTTGGGGTGATAATCTTCCTTCTTCTTTTCCTCATGTGTTTCTTGTTTTGCTTCGGGTGTTTCGCTGCACGTGTCACGTTCTCTGTGAGGCATGAATAGAACAATGCTAACAATGAGATGACTAGCAAATTAAATCATTTTTTATCGCCATATGGCACTGGGCTGCCGTGTTTCGTGCTCCTCTGTCGTACTACTCCAGTGGAAAACTTGAGTATACCACACGGTTCTTTGCTCCTCCTCAGGTCGTTGGCACATTTATACGAGCAGTCAAATCACAAGGGCCCGCCTTCTAGTAGTAATGAGCCGTCAAATCACAAAGGCCCTCGCCTCTCTTGAAGTCGACCAAGCTAGACTGGCCCACCCTCTAGCCTTTTAAAAAATGTATACTTTTGTACTGTAGTAGTATCGATGGATTGTGCCATGGAGCAAAACTAACAAGATGAAATTAAATAAAAAAGGTGGTACATATAGAGAGCGCTCGTCGCCAAATTATGCATATAGTACTATTAAAAAAGCTAGTACGTGCTTAAATGGGTGCTAAATTATATTAAAGAAATTAGCATACCTATTTAATACTTGGGTTCTGATTATTTATGCCACTAGTACACAGTTTTGCCATTAGAAGTTACAACTACTAAAAAATGCCATCGATCCGTGAGATGCCTACTCAAAAATGCAATTAGATATCTAAAAAATGCCATCGTTAAGTTAGATGTTTGCTAAAAATGCCATTAGACATTGTTATTTTCACGTCAAACCCGTTGACCATGTTATATGACAAAAATAAGCCGATTCTCACAATGATAAGTGTGGCCCCGCTTGTCAGGACTAACCAAGCGAATATTTTTACAAGGAAATACGAACGCTGTTGGGATCAAGTAGGCCCACACTTTATTTTACTGTAGTGAGATAGAGGGAGAGATGGCATGTTGGTCCATCAATATTTATGTCATTATAACAAGGCCAAAGAGATTTCAGTCACAATAATGGTGTCTAGCACAACACACCCGTCAAATAAAAATAAGCACCCTGAAATTCTTTGACAACTAAACTGCTGGCTATATGATGTTGGCCATATATATTGTACGCATATAATGTGAAGAAAGGAGTGGTAGTATTGTACCAACTAAAATATGAACTGTAAGAAATACTAGTATGTACGTACTGAAGAGTTAAAGTAACGAGAAGGAACATAACATAGTTCTGTTGGGGGCTCAGCACAACATACCCCTCAAATAAAACTAAGCACACCTGAAATTAAACTAAGCAACTAATCTGGTAGACACTGCATTAGAACCACCATGAGCAACAACACTGCCACCTTACTCGGACACCTCGTCCACGTGCTTAACTTCATCCTTGTCCCTCTTCCTCTTGGGTGATACTTCTTTGCTTGAACCGCACACTTGGCTCTTGCTCTTAATCCGACCCTTGTAGATATTGAAACAAAGGTAGCCATCCATTGCAGCGTAGTGGATGTGGTCTATATCTAGTACATTCCACTCCCATGCATGATGAAACTTGAACGGAGGTTTCTTCAGTGTACCGTACGAAGGATGAACCATGGCTCCTGCCAGGGTCAGCATTGAAGGCTGATCACGGGAGGGCACCAGCCCTTTCTTCTGGAGGTCGAAGGGGTTGCCTACAACGAGGCCTATCTGATCCAGGGCATCCCTGTCGTTCCTAAAGTCTACAGTAACGAATTTGACATAGCCGCCCTTGAGGAAGTTCTTAAATTCCTCGCACTCAATGTCGGCATGGCATATGTGGTAGACCAAGCATAAGTCATGCACACAAACCTGGATCACGGAAGACTTCTTCTTCTCTGCCTCCTTTAGATTCTTCTCGCTTTCCAGGACTGTAGTGTACTCAACATCTAGCCCAGCGACCCACTCATCCTTTGAGTTTTCAAACATGCGTCTGAAGCGAGCAAGGCATCGTTTCACCGTCGCGGACGAACGGGTTTAGATAACGTCGAACTCATCGCCGGTGATGGTTCTAACCCTGTACTCGCCGCTGATCATGGAGATTTGGGACGCCATGGATTTGGGAGGAGGGTTAGGATTAGTGGAACCGCCGTAATGTGAAAGGGAAGGACGACTAGGAGCGAACTGCCGTAATGTTAAAGGACGTCCGGGGACGAGCGGGAGCAAAATGCCAGTGGTTTTTTTTTAATGTTGAGTGGGGCGTGCGAACGACACGGTAGTGGCTTGCCTGGTGGATAAATGGATTCATGCACAGTACTATGGGGGCCCAATTAGATGTCATGTCTACTCCACGCCCAATTAAATGGCTTTCGATGTCATGTCAAGCATCGGGAAAAGTATATGTGATACAAAGCTTTCTATTCTCCCATGATACGGGCTTCCGAGAGCCCTTGGATCTGAGATCAAACGGTTGCATGGCGTGATTCTAGACCTATGGGTGAATATCCTATCTTGGGGGGTTATTCTGCAAATTTTCAGCAACTTAGCATGTGACTGTGCGATCTCAGATCCAAGGGCTGCCAGCAGCCTGTATCATGGTCGTGCCTATCATGACCGCCACCTCGCTCGGGCGGTCGCGCCCTTGGATATTTAACATGGTGTGCTAGGCTATCTGATGTTGGCATGTCATACATAGGTATCACTTAGTCACTCCTACAACAAGGTTAGATATAAGGTTGGCTATAAGAGTATTTTTTTACTTCTCTCTATCTCTTTCTTCGTAGTATTTATTGCGTTTGCCAAGGAGTGACCTCTTCCAATGAAATGGTAGTCTCAAGTCATTAAAAGCATGCACACCCCACATCTCTTATTGGTTGATATGTCAAGAAACAAGAAACGATGTACTCCCTCCTTTCCGATTTATAGGGCTTATCTCAATTTTTTTGTTTTTCCAATTTATAGGGCTCATCTCCATCTCATTTTTAGTTTCTGAGACTTTCAATGTGAAGCCAAAGCTAGTTAACGGGGAGCAAGCGGAGTGCGGCGGTGCTATGATGAGCAATCTTGCCAACACTATCTGGCCAAAAGGCAACTTCACAGAAACCTCCAACTCATGGCAACAGGAGTGGTTCTATATCACCGAATCCCGCGGCACCAAATGGGCAGCCGCACCTGTGTTCCGATCTGGCCCTCCATTGTGGTTCACATCATGGATAAATAAGGGGCTAGACTTGGGATCAGCTGTTGAAGTACCTACGCTGCAAAGTCGTATCTGGAGTATCCTCGAAAGGGACATTGGCCTTATTAACGTGATTCAAGTGATGCTAGTCCGCCGGATCCTCCCGTGCCAGCAACGGCCTCTCCGTATGTGGGAGCTCAATCCGGAAGGACCGGGACCCTTCAGCAATTCTTTGGCACAACGGACGAAGGGATGTGCAAACTATTGTTCAAGCCTTGAAAGCAGTGCCCGGTCACATCAGAGGACATCGGTCTCGACTGCAACCATCCTATATGCTTGCAGTTCGGCCCATAGTCCACCCCAACAGTCCTCCTCATCAGGGGACTTATCTCCGAGGATGATGGAAAGCAAGACGCCTTCTCATGCTTCCTCACCTCTTAGGGCAGATGACTTCGAGGTGTCATCTCGGAGAATCCCCCCTGACCATCAAGCGGCGTGGGGGACGATGAAAACAACGCCCGAGGGTGGTACTTTGATCAACAAGGGTCCAGGGGCGCAGCCCCTACAGGGGCCAGCAATGAAGGCCCCGAACTATCCGGCTTACGGCCGAAGACGACTCTAGGGTCGAGCCGATGTACCCCTTTGAAGGGAATGCACACTCCCGCAGCAGCCTCCAGGAATCCGGAGGTGCCGGAGACTCTGATGAGCACATTACAAGGTGCGTCCATCTCAGAGAAACATCGCACCTTAATGGGTACGGTAGTTGAAAGGGTTTTGTTCGTGACAAGCGGATTGAATGAAGCTTTCATGGGCCTGTTGAGAGGCTTCGAGGTATGCAATGTAATAACTTAATTATTTTTACATGCACAATGCACCCATGTACAGATAGTAGCCCCTGAGGCTCTGGTCGGCTTCCACAGGGAGGCGATCAGAGGATCAAAAAGATATGCTCAGGAAGTAACCGAATTAATTCAAACACAGGCTGTTACATCCATGGCAACCACTCAAGCCACGGAAGTTGCAGATCTAAAGCAGAAACTTGAGTTAGCGGATAAGGACATCACTCTTATTAACAGGCGGCTCGACGAGGCACAAGGTGTGTGCTGGGGCAGATTTTTTATGCATGTATACTAATATAAGCACGAGGCTGAAAATCATATACTGTGATATGCATAACTGTAGATGGTGCTGCCGCGGTTGAAACCCTTCGGGATAAACTTCCCCAGGCCAAGGAGTAGGCCAGAGTGAGCGATGCTGCTGCTAAGAAGGCGGCTACAGATTTAAAGGCCGAACAGGCCGCTCAACACCAGTGCCAGGAGAGAATATCTACCATGGAGCGGGAGCTGAAGGATGCCACTAGCAGGTGCAAATCTCTCGAGGAGGATAACAAAGCCAAGGCAGCCAAACTCGACAAGGCCTTACAAGAGGCGAAACAAGCGCGATCCAAATCTAGAGCAGCTCGGGAGGAGATCCGACAGGCTGGGGAGATAGCGGCTGGTAAGCCCTTTCTTTTACAGACTAAGTTCGGCGACCCAAAGTATGCTCCGCTTAACCAAATGTGGAGCTCTCTAGACGCGTACTTGGATCTTCCGAAGAGTGTTTCCGACGCGGCGTAGTTCTTCCAAGCACAGGAAGGACATGCTGCAGAGAGGCTTTTCTGGTCGCAATTCAACGTGGCAAGGTGTCCGGTGCTTCTGAACGAACAGATGGCCCAGTGGGCCGAGCTACACAAGATGTCCGGAGCTGTCGTGAAGGATGTCGTGGTTCGGTTATGGCCAGCCGAACCCGTTCCGAGCAGCTATTTTCGGTTTGGTGCAAGGGCTTGTTGATGCCGTGCCGCATATTGACATCGTCAAGCGGTCGGTGTGCATAGAAGGTGCCTAGGTGGCCTTCGCCCGCTTCAAGATGTACTAGGCAGAGATGAAGGCCACCGATGTTGCAACCAAGGGTCCGCCTGGAGGCAAGGACCATCGCACGACGGAGCATTATTTGGAGGATGTCCTAGAGGGTGCCCTCTTGATAGAGGGTCAGTGCTCGAAGGATATTATATTTGAATAAATGTACCAGAATTGTGAAAACAATATTATGACACGTTAAAGCTGTGTTATATACCTTTGCCATTATTTCCTCCTGTGTGGCCATTTCTTATAACCTAAAAGTTTGCCAGTCGTCGGCTTCGGCCCCCTCGAATATAATACAGGGGTGTTCGGAATAGCACCTCATCACTCTTAACTCAACGTCTTGGTCCGGAACGAAGGTGTCAGTGCGGCGAACTAGGCAATCGGACTACAGGGCTTTAACACCTTCACTTATCCATAGGAGTTTTACGATGGGTCTACGATGTAGCCCCTAGTATGTACCCAGTTATCTGAATACAGTTGCGTTACATAAGTGATGAGAAAAACGGTCCTTCGTGTAATACGGAAGAAATCGCAAAAGATTCTGATAAGTCACCGAGTGGTTGACCAGCTCTTGCCGCATCATGACAGTCAGTTTTCGGCTTTCTCTACTAAGGTGTTTGACCAAGTGAACCGGAAACAACATCGCAGTAGTTCTCCCTTTACTACCCTAGCCGATAAGACGGAACATAGGGTAGCAAGCACAGGAGCCGGGATTCCAACTATTGACCAAAGACATGATTCGGAGATGATGCATATAATGCCAGACTCGTGACGCCGAAGTATGCTATAGAGCTGTTCGTACTTTTTCATCAACCTATATGT
Source organism: Aegilops bicornis (assembly GCA_021605145.1). NCBI lineage: Eukaryota > Viridiplantae > Streptophyta > Magnoliopsida > Poales > Poaceae > Aegilops > Aegilops bicornis. The sequence goes on from CM038674.1 coordinate 296,615,292, forward strand.
TGCCGTGTCAAGCCCCTGCCGATTTGTGCCGAGGTGTCTACGTGAAACAGCCAAAGAAGCAAGGTATGTTTGTATGCGAAAAAGAAAATAATGTTGACGGATTATGTTCACTAAAATATGATTGATACGTCGAACGTAATCTTACAGATTATGATGACACCACCCAGGACATTTAACGTGCCAGGGGTCAAGGCCTAAGGAAAAAGGCTCTGTAAAGGCTTCAAATAGAGTTTTTGGTCTACAAAAAATCTTTTGGACCTCCCTGTATGTCTCATACGCTACTGTGCTTCCATGAAAAGGCTTCCTTAAAGGAAGCAATCCCTGGTTATTTGTAGGAAAGTCGGGCTCATAAAGAGTCCTTTCAAGTCCATAGGATAGACAGGTATTGATTCACCTGTAGCAAAACGATAATAAAGTAGTTAGGAAAAAGAGAAAAGGTTAAAGTCCGGATGAACCGCTTTGTAGGCCTGTCCGTATTGTGCTTCCGCCGATGGCCAAGTTATTTTTAGTGCATAATTATGTATGCGCGGTGCAAACTCCGCGTGTATCAGAGGCGAATGACGGAGGCGGAGCTGCTAATCCAACTCTAAAATCGACAGGTCCTGTGCAGTAGAGGCCGGCGGTTTAATGACCGATGAGATATGCGGCTTGAGGAGGCTGCTTTGTACTTTGGCTGTGATTGCCACAGTATGCCCCTTAGTGCGGAGGGGGCATTCCGTGTTTTCCGTTGACCGATAAGGTGCCGCGTGGACCGGGCATCTTAAGCTTTAGATAGGCGTAGTTTGGGACCGCATTGAAACGAGAAAAAGCGGTCCGCCAGAGCAGTGCGTGGTAGCCAATTCGGAATGGGACAATATCGAAGATCAAGTCTTCGCATCAGAAGTTTTCCGGTGAACCGAAGACGACTTCCAGTGAGATTGAGCCTGTACTGTGAGCTTCTACACCGGGTATTACTCCCTTGAAGGTAGTTGTGGTGGGCTTGATCCTTGAAGGATCAATGCCCATTTTGCGGATGGTGTCTTGATAGAGTAAATTATGACTACTGCAGCTGTCCATGAGGACTCGCGTGAGATGGAATCCGTCGATAATTGGATCGAGGACCAGAGCTACCGATGCTCCGTGACGGATACTGGTTGGGTGGTCCTTGTGATTAAAAGTGATCGAGCAGGCCGCCCACGGTTTGAATTTTCGGGCGTCCGGCTTTATGGCGTGGTCTTCTCGTAGTTCGTGCTTGCGCTCCCTTTCAGAGGTATGCGTCACGTATATCATGTTTACTCTTTTTACTTCGGGGGGAAATTGCTTCTGTCCCCCGGTGCTCGGTAGGTAAGCCTCCTCTTCTTCACTTTCACTAGGCATTGAGCTTGCTAGCTTGTTTGAAAACCCAACAATTTCTGTTGGTATGGTTGGCGGGTTTGTTGGGGCTGCCATGGATCTGACAGGGCTGATACAGTATCTTGTCTAGACTAGATGGACCATCTCTGATTGACTTAACTTGCTTCTTCCGTTGACCGGTTTTGGAGCCACTAAATCCTGCGTTGACCATTGTGTCTGGGGTTCCTGCATTATTGTTGCGACGCTTGTCTTTATTGTGTCGTGGCTTGCCGTTGCAGTCCCTGACTTCGGAGGTGCCAGGATCGCTCATGCTATTGCTTCTACGAGTGAGCCAGCTATCTTCTCCCGCATAAAAGAGCGCCATTAGTGTGGTAAGAGCTGCCATGGATTTTGGCTTTTCTTGGCCAAGGTGGCGGGCGAGCCACTCATCGCGGATGCTATGTTTAAAGGCCGCAAGTGCTTCGGCATCCGGACAGTCGACAATTTGGTTCTTTTTAATTAGGAACCGAGTCCAGAGTTTCCTGGCTAATTCTCCGGGCTGCTAGATGATGTGACTGAGGTCAACGGCGTCCGGAGGCTGGACATATGTACCTTGGAAATTGTCACGAAAGGCGTCTTCCAAGTCTTCCTAGATGCCAATGGAGTTCTCTGGGAGGCTATTTAGCCAGTGTCGGGCTGGTCCCTTTAATTTTAGTGGGAGATATTTGATGGCGTGGAGATCATCACTGCGGGCCATGTGGATATGGAGAAGAAAATCCTCAACCCATACTGCGGGGTCAGTTGTTCCATCATATGATTCAATGTTCATGGGTTTAAACCGTTCTGGTAATTCATGCTCCATTACTTCATCAGTGAAGCAGAGGGGGTGTGCGGTGCCTCTGTATCGTGCCAAGTCGCGACGTAGCTCGGATGGTGTCTGTCTGCGGTTTTCGGCCCGGACGTGGTTATGTTTGTCACGTCCAGCTAGATAGCCGTCATCGCGTGCCGGTGCACGCTCTGCGATCCTAGATCGATCTGGTCTAACTTGATCTGGTTTCCAGGTCCTCCCACAGGTCATATGTATGTCCCCGAGCTGTTGTGTCTCTATCTTTATGGTGAGGTAGTATGGGCTGGTGTTCGGGTTGAGTTGCCGTTTTGTCCCGGCCACGTGGTGTTCAGTCAACCGCGTTACGCACTGATGGTACGGGCTCTAGCACCTCGTCGTTGAATTGAGGTAGCGGCTTAAGCTTCAGGTAGCTTTTGGTTGGTCGTGCAAGGCTGTATTCTTCGGCTGCCAGGACATTAGTCCATCTGTCGTTGAGCGTATCCCGTTCGTCTTGAAGCCGTTGCTGATTCCTTTTCAGGCTCCTCGCGGATGCGATGAGCTGTTGCCTAAAGCGTTCTTGCTCGAGGGGCTCCTCTGGCACGATGAAATCTTCGTCACCGGGGCTTATGTCGTCTTCGGAGGGTGGCATGTAATTGCTGTCCTCCGAGTCCTCGCTTCAGGCTGGCTCGTCAAGGTTACCCTGCCCCTCCTTCCTATCATCATGTTCGGGTGTTGGTTCGACAGGGGCATCTGGGTCTTCGGCGTTCTCCGGAGTGTTATTGTCTCCATTGCCGGTATTGCTTTCCTTGCCATGGCGTGATTTTGAATGAAGTCGCTCATGTCGCTTCTTTGGTGGTTTACCATTTTTGTTATCGCTGATTGGATCCTTACTACCTTCACCACCCTCCTCTCTTGGCGTATCTACCATGCATACATTGAATATGGAGGTGGCCGCCCAGCGTCTGGTATGCGGCGCGTGTTGGCTTTGTTCGTTTCTGGCATCAATGTCCATACCGTGGATCTCTTCGGAGTTACGGTCAAGCATGTTGGTAAGGTTCTCGACAGTGGCTATGAAGTGGGTGGTGGGTGGGACGTAAAATTCCCGCTCTCAGCCCCTAGTCCGGGCTGGGCGTAGTTCGGACGTTGCACCTCTGTGATGACGAGGGATAGCATCAAGTCTAGAGCCTCGCTTAAAGGCGAGGTTTGGCTAGCGAGAAGAGAGTCCGTGGAGTACGGCGGGAAGGAGACTCCTTGGCCGATCTCAGATGATGCTGACTCCGAGGGTTCTGAGCCAGTGTCCGGAGAATGGTCCGGCTTCATGATGGTTGCCAGCAGCACTACTTCCTCCGGCTCTCCCGTATTGGGCTTAGTGGCTGCAGATAATCCGGTGGGCTCAGGAATCCCATCTTCGGACCTGGCGATGCGCTCTGGCTCTAAGGCCAGAGCAGAGGTTGGGGTCGTGAACCCTTGGAAGATCAAGTCTCCTTGGATATCAGCGACATAGTCCAGATTTCCAAAACTAATCTGGTGACCTGGGGCGTAGCTATCGATCTGCTCTAGATGGCCAAGCGAGTTGGCCCGCAGTGCAAAGCCGCCGAATACGAAGATCTCCCGAGGAGAAAAACCTCCCTTAGGGCAGCATTGTTGTAGATGACTGATGGAGCCATCGAACCTTCTGATGACGACACAACGGAACTCTCAATGAAAGCACCAATGTCGGTGTCAAAACCGGCGGATCTCGTGTAGGGGGTCCGAACTGTGCATCTAAGGTCGAGGGTAACAGGAGACAGGGGACACGATGTTTACCCAGGTTTGGGCCCTCTTTGAAAGTGCGTTATATCGACTAGAGGGGGGGGGGGTGAATAGGCGATTTTTATGAATTCTTCAATGAGGAATTTGCCGGTGAGGAAATTCCTAAGTGCAGAACTACTTGCAACGGAATAAGTACTCATAAGTAAGCATAAGAGAATGCGTGCATGGTCATCATGATGAAATGAAGACAATCAAAGAGTACATAAAGCGTAAACACAGGATAGCACAAGATGAAGACTAACATACTGAAGAATTGAGTTGAGGAAATTGAGAAAGTGTTCAGTCAAAGTCTTCAAACACAGATATGAACGAACACTCAACACAGTAATGTGGAAATGAAGGAGTTGAGGAAATAGAACCAGTTAGGTTGGTGAAGACAATGATTTGGTAGACCAGTTCCAACTGTTGTCTTAGTTGTACGTCTGGTTGGAGCGGCTGAGTATTTAAACTCGAGGACACACAGTCCCGGACACCCAGTCGCTGAGCACGCAGCTCAGGACACCAAGTCCTCACCGTATTCTCCTTGAACTAAGGTCACACAGACCTCGTCAAATCACTCGTGGTAAGTCTTCAGGCGACTTCCAAACCTTTACAGACTTCGTCACTCGGCGATCCACAATTCCTCTTGGATGCTCTAGACCATGACGCCTAACCGTCTGGAAGAAGCACAGTCTTCAAAGGTAGCAAGTGTCGGATCCACGCAGGATCAATCTCTTCAGTGATGCTCAATCACTTTGGGTTTGTAGGGGTTTGGTTTTTGGGTTTTCCTCACTCGATGATTTTCGCTCAAAGTCCTCGGAGGATGGGTTGCTCTCAAATGACAAGTGTCAAGTTATCTCGGAGCAGCCAACCAGCTAGTGGTTGTTGGGGGCGGCTATTTATAGCCTAGGGAGTAGCCTGACATGATAAGACATAAATGCCCTTCGATGATATGACCGTTAGGTGGATAAGATATTTTGGGACATGGCGCCAAAGACAAGAACGGTCGGAAATTTGACTCTCAAATTCCTCGGGGCTATCATGTTCCTCAGTAGGCAATCCATGGCGAATTCCTAACTCCTCGGTCGAACAAATTCTCAACGACTGTAAGAACTTCGTCTCTATCATCAAGAAATTGACCGAGCTGTATGAGATTTCCAAAGGCTTCACTCGAAGGGATTGGTAGGTGTAGGATTTTGAGTTGAGCATCACATGGAAATTTTTCCTTAGTATTTCTTGACCCCTTTAACAAAGACGGTGTTTCCTATGACTCAAGAAAGAGAAAACGAAACTACGAAAACAAAAGTCTTCACGCTTCATGTTCCTCAAATGAATACCAAGTCTTCAAGGTCACACCAATTTCTGCACTTTCAAAGTCTTCAAGAAGTCTTCAGAATATCAAAGTCTTCAGTCGAAGAACTTCATTTTTAGTGGTCGACTTTCTCTGTAAATATCAAACTCCTCATAGACTTATAGACCTGTGTACACTCATAAACACATTAGTCCCTTAACCTATAAGTCTTCAATACACCAAAATCACTAAGGGGCACTAGATGCACTTACAATCTCCCTTTTTGGTGATTGATGACAATATAGGTTAAGTTTTCAACGGGGATAAACATATGAAGTGTAAATACTGATATGAGGAATTTGATTGCAAGATATAGAAGAACTCCCCCTGAAGATGTGCATAGTCAGGAATTTGCTTTTGAGGCAATGCACATTTGAAGAGTTGAATCATGGAGATCTCCCCCTATATCTTGTAATTCATACACACATTTGACATATAATATGAGGAATTTGAAATGCATGATGAAATATGGTGACTGATGTAGTTCAGCATGCGTGCATTAACATATAATGAGGAATAAGCATGCAGAGGAACACATCAAAAGTATCAGAGCACCATCGGGTTTAAGATTACAACTCGATCCAATAAAAGTTTCAGAAGATCGAGAGTTGTAACTTAGAAAAAAATGTTGTATATGGGCGTAAAAATAGACCCGCTTGAAGACTAACTCAAATTTCTCCCCCTTTGTCATCGAATGACCAAAAGGATAGAAACTGAGGACTAACGCCCCTGAAGAATTTAAAGTTGATGAAGGAGCGCCAGCGTTGTCGGGGTCGGTTATCGTAGTAGGGCCTGCCGCAGTGTCGTCCAAGTCTTCGTTTTCATCAATGTCGCGCGATGAAGAATAGGAGCTGGCTACCAAGGAAGGAACCTTGACCTTCTTGAATTTCTTCGGTGGAGGTACGCATCACCAAATTCTTCCTTGAGACCCATTGTCTTCAGTTCTTCTCAACATAGACATTAGAAAGAACAGCCCAGGTGCGGTTGAATGTTTCATGGAGGTAGTATTGGTTTTTCTTCACAGCATTGTGTGTTGAGGTCATGTTGTGAAGAATTGAACCAAACTGACGCTTGACCCATTTATGATTGCGATCAACCTTCTGATGAAGACTGAGGAGTAACTCACGATCAGTCATCTCCCTGGGTGCTGTGGCTTGAGGATTTTGCTTGGCTGAGGTATTGGCGGCAGAGTCATGTGTGGCAGAGTCATCATTGGTGGAGTAGGATGCAGCTTTGTGAAATTGACCATGCAATGGACGAATGACTTCATCTATCACAGCAGTTGCCTTGCCCTTGTCATCAGCTGAGGAAAATGTCCATTTGAGGACTTCAATTGGAGGCAAGTAGCTGCGGTGGTTCAGAGTATCAGCCTTGTAATTGAGTGAAGACCTTGTCCTGATCAACCTCATAATCCATGGTGCATAAGGCTTCAGCTCAAAAGGTGACATAGCAATATTCGCCAGAGTCCTCATGAAGAAATCATGGAAGTTGACGGAACGCCATGAATGATATTGAAAAGCATATTCTTCATGATGCCAACGACTTCTTCATCATTTGAGTCGTGGCCTTTGATAGGACTCATAGTCTTCGCCGAATGCGATAGACAGTCCGAGGCACATCTGATAATTCCTTGACGAAGAATTTGGTTCGAGGTGCCTTTCCTGGCTTCAAAGGCTTCATCATCACTTGCATGTAATGATTTGAAAGCTCAGGTTCGTTGTAGATGCAACGAGCACCATCAAGGGGAGGACTGAGAGGAAGGACACGAAGCAATTCGATTCTTTGGTGCCTTGTAGTGAGTATTTTCAGACATCCAGTCCAACACCCATGAGTTCACATCTTCAGCGTTTCCAGTGATATGCAGCGTCGCATAGAATTGAAGAATAAGTTCTTCATTCCAATCACATATGTCAGTGCAGAAATTCAGCAATCCTGCATCATGAAGAACACTGAGGTCTGGCTCGAAGCCTGGCAGAGATTCCATGTCCACATGAGGAATATGTGCATGATCGAAGACTTTGTCTTTGTTGAATAGCACAGAGGAATAGAAGTTGGCTTGACTAGCAGTCCAGAAACGCCTCTTCCTTATGCGAGCAGAGTCATATGGGTTGTAGTCAGTGAAGAATACATGCTCGCCGAAGAAATCTTCAGCCTTGAACTTTTGCTTCGTTGAGAATGGATTCTTTGGCTTTGGCAGTGGAGTGTCAGTGAGTTGCATCACGACCTCAGGAATCACAATCTCAGGTTCTTCAGGCTGAGGATTTTCTGGTTCCTCTTCATATGCAGTCTGCGTGTTCATAGGATCAAGAAGAAGCAGGTTCTTCAAAGACTAGTGGCTGGAATTTCTTCATGCACGGATGAGTTGGGATGAGTTTCTTGAGCCCATTTGAACTGTTGGTGCAGGGGGTGAGGAATCTGTTGGATTGGGGTGAAGAGTGGAGAATTTGGATGCTGATTGTCCCAAAAGTCATCGTTCATCACTGGTGTTGTGCTTCCAATATACACATCTTCGTCAATTTCTTCAATGCCAGCCTCTTCAACCGTGAACTGAGGCATAGGCGAGGAAATGATTGGTGGTGAAGGGATTGCATCCACTTCAATTTCTTCATCAATCTGCTCTGACGAAGCAGCAGAATGATTTTCTTCATCAGATCCGCTTGGGATCTCATACTCTTCACCAAAAGGAACAAGGTCCTTTGATGGAATGGAGGAAATTGGAACAACATCGATTGCATTTTCAAAAGAGCTTGTCATAGGCTTCATTTTCTTCGGGGCTGAAGAATTTGAAGCAGCTGATGCTTTCCTTTTCTTCACTGCAGCTCGCTCTTCAGCCTTGATCTTCTTCACATCAGATGTAGATGGAAGGATTGGAGTTGGTGTAGGCGCGGGAGGAGCTGAGGAATCTGGTTGAATTTCCTCAGCGCAATCGATGCAGTTGCCGACTTCTTCAAGATCTTCAGGTGCACCACAAGTGGATGCCCCGCAATTTTTTCGCCGGGCCGAATGGAGTCATCAGCCCTGGAACTAGCATTGTCTTCAGCAGGCTGAAAATCATTAGCAGTGCTGGCATGTTATTCAACAGGCTGAGCAGAGGCTCCAGCCTGAGGAATTTCTTGTTGCGTTGTGGCTGCAACATTGGTGAACTTCTTCGTCAGGTTGACGAGGCTGACTTTGGCTCCTTGCCAATCAGCATAATAAGCATCAAAGTCTTTGCTGAGGGTTTGCATTTCAGTCTGGATCTTGAGGAGTTGATCAGGTGTCATTCTGACAACGTTTTTCCTCAAGAACTTCTCTTTCCTGAACTGAGCCTTCTTGATCTGCCTGGCCTTCTCAAATTTCCATTTCTCTTCAGCGATGAAATGGGTCAGCATGTGACTTTGTCCAGGTGTCAGATGAAAATCAGGCATAGGGGTGTTTGGATCCTTGTGCCAGAGATCAATGTAATCGAGGATCAACTTAGGATCCAATAGCAGTGGCACAGTTGTGCCTTTGGCTCTAGCGGCCCTTTCTTGCCTATCTCTGATGATTTCCGCAAGTTCATCATCATCAGCCTCATCATCTTCAGGTGGCACTTGGAAGGCGACCTGTTTCTTCTTGGGACTTGGCTGAGGACCTCGTCCAGCTGTTACCTTAGTCTTCAGCAGAGTTGGGCCAGATGAAGAATTTGGCGCAACTGAGGAACTTGCTGAGACACCAGAGGCAATTGAGATGCCTGCAGTCCTTTGGCACGTGGCCAGATGCACAGGTGCTGAGGACTTTGTCGGAACTACTGAGGGCTTTGTAGGAACTGCTGAGGACTTTGTAGGAGCTGAGGATTTGGGAGGAGTAGGAGCGGCATGAGGAATTGGCCGTGAGGGCATTGAAGATTCTGGCCGTGAGGGCATTGCTGAGGATTTTGGCCGTGAGGGCACTGTTGGTGAAGCACTTGGCTTGTGCGCGGGCTTCTTTGCCATTGATCTTCTGGGCTGAACAGGGGCCTCAGTGGCAGCAGCAGTAGCAGAGTCTTCGTTGAATTTCCTCACTGCTTCTTTGGCTTGTCTCGCCAACTTGGCTTGGCGCTTGGCCCATTCTTCAGGAAAGTCCTCACCACGCTTGATGCTGGTGGGGTCAGCTTCTTGGCCAGGTTCCAATGGAGCTCTTGGGCATGGAGGATTCAATGCGAATTTCTTCATGTACTTTGGAGTAACATATCTGTACTCCCTCCATTCCCTTGCCCATCTCCTTTCAATCCTTTGAATGCGCGCCTTGCACTGATTTTGTTTTCCTTGCCAAACTTGGCTTCATCAATGTGCCATAGTCAGTAGATATGTCCTCAGGTATCTCGAAAGCAGTCATGACCTCGTGCCTCTTTCCTCCTTTCTGTTTTTCTTTCCTTCGCCATATTCTTCACCGAGGAATTTGAACAATCGAATTCTCTGAAGAAGTATGCAACTTTTCTTCGAGGAACGCTGCAAATGAGTTAAGTTGATGAGAACCTAGTGATTCAAAGAATGACATGAGTACCGTGAACAGAGTATAGTTGCGAGGAATTTGGAGAGGTCATATGCTCTCGAAGGTTTTCAAAAAGAACTAGTTTGAGGAATTTGACCAGATGAGCCTTGAAGAATTTCACTAAGCGATCTTTGTCTTAGTTTCGAGTTGTATAGATCGAGGTCCACACAATTGAGGAATCTTGAAGAAAAATCATTGCTTAGAGAAACGAATCAAGAGCATATTTCGTTTGAGGTGTTCATAGGTGTGAAGATTTGAAGAATAAACACCTTTGAAGATTTTCAGGAAGGTTTGAGAATCAAAGCGAGTAATAAAATTAACTTTTAATTACCCGAACTGAAGAACACGACAAACTGAGAGGTGTAGATTAGAAGTTCGTCAGTTCACATCTCCCACGCCCTAACTCGGCGGAGGAAGATAGCTACGGCGGCGGCGGAGTGAAGATTTCCGCGGTCGGCGCGAGTACGACGGCGACGAGGTCGAGGCAGTGAAGCTTTTCCTCACCGGCGATGATGGAGTAGCGGCGGCGCTAGGGTTTGAGAAGCTCGAGTGAGAGAGACAGAGCGGTCGAGCGGAGTAAAGGAAGTGAGGAAGGGGAGAGGGGGTATATATATAGCCACGGTGAAAAACCGTTCACCCGAAGATTTTGGACGAACGTGCCCCTGACCCTTCTCATTCGCGTGACATGTGTCACCCACGTACTGAAAAGTGGAGATTGTGTTAGATCGTGGGTGAATAGATAAGTTTATTGTGGGATGCGGAACGGTTTGAGCGGCAAAGCCAAAAATTTGGATAAGATAAGTTAAAAGTTCCGTTCACAATTTCTTCAGCTGACAAGGACACAGTGAAGATTTTGAACAGGTTTCAAATAGAACGCACGTGAAGAATTTGTGAATAGATTGGGTTGAGTATAGCATAGAGGGGGAAGGGTCCGATCACATTCACTTAGCAGAAAAAGCAACTTGAAGAAATAGCCATAAGTGAATGCTGTAGAGGACATAAAGTCAACGAAGAAAAACAACGGAGACAGTGAAGATTTTGCAAAGTTTAAGAATTTGAAAAACTGAAGAATTTCAAAATTGAGGAAAAAACTCAAATTGAAGATTTTCAATTTTGGTGGTGGCGTGACCCACCGTATAAGAATGATGATTTCAGACACCGCGTACAATTGTCGTAGGGTTCTGAGAATCAAATTCTTCATTAATTTCTTCACACTTAGAGTGTTATTCTTCATTGATTGAAGAAAAGCGTTTCTTCATGTGTTGCACATCTAAGTCATCAATTTTGCATAAGTGTCGATGTGTGTCCTTTTCAAAGAACATTCGAAGATTCTAAGATATTTAGCTCACACCGCAACTTGCTAAATCTCTTCTCATCCAAGGGCTTTGTGAAGATATCGGCTAACTGTTCTTTAGTCTTCACATGCTCGATGGAGATATCGCCCTTCAACACATGATCACGAAGAAAATGATGACGAATCTGAATGTGCTTTGCCTTCGAGTGCTGAACTGGGTTGTGAGCAATCTTGATGTCACTCTCACTGTCACAGTAGAGAGGCACATTCTTCACGTCGATGCCGTAGTCCTTGAGAGTTTGCTTCATCCACAGCAATTGAGCACAACAAGAGCCAGCAGCAATGTACTCAGCTTCGCGATGAATAGTGATACGCAGTTCTATTTCTTCGAGGACCAACGGACCAAAAGATCGTCCGAGGAAATGACAAGTACCGAGATGTTGACTTGCGGTCCACACGATCACCAAAGATAGTCGGACTCGGAATATCCAATGAGATCAAAAGTAGAGCCCTTGGGGTACCATAATCCTAGTGTTGGTGTGTGAGCTAGATATCGAAGAATATGCTTCACAACCTTATGGTGTGATTCCTTCGGTGTAGCTTGAAATCGGGCACACATGCAAACACTAAGCATTATATCTGTCCTAGATGCACATAAGTACAATAGAGAACCAATCATGGAGCGGTATACCTTGTGATCGAAGTCAATACCATTGTCTTTAGTGCATAGATGGCCATTTGTGGGCATAGGAATTTTGACGCCTTTGCAATCTTGCATGCCGAATTTCTTCAGAACACCTTTGAGGTATTTCTCCTGAGATATGAATATGCCATTGTGTTGTTGACGAATTTGAAGACCTAAGAAGAATTTCAATTCTCCCATCATAGACAATATATATTCTTCACTCATCATATAGGCAAATTCATCACTATAACGTTGGTCAGTACAACCAATGATAATATCATCAACATATATTTGGCACACAAACATTTCACCATCATATGATTTAGTAAAGAGAGTAGGGTCGAGTGAACCGGGTGCGAAGCCATTCTTCACGAAGAATTCCTTCAATGTATCATACCACGCCCGTGGGGCCTGTTTGAGGCCATAGAGGGCCTTGTTGAGTCTGAAAACTTTGTCGGGATTCTTTGGATCTTCAAAACCCGGGGGTTGAGCAACATATACTTCTTCCTCAAGCTTACCATTGAGGAATGCACTTTTCACATACATTTGATATAAAGTGATATTATGATGGTTAGCATAAGCAAGTAATATGTGAATAGCCTCAAGTCTAGCAACAGGTGCAAAAGTTTCATCGAAATCAATTCCTTCAACCTCGTGTAGCCTTGAGCTACAAGTCGTGCCTTCTTCCTCACCACAAGGCCATTTTCATCTTGCTTGTTGCGGTAGATCCACTTTGTGCCAATGATATTATGCTTGCGAGGATCTGGACATTTGACCAGTTCCCAGACATTGTTGAGCTCGAACTGATGTAATTCTTCTTGCATGGCCTGAATCCACTCAGGCTCCAGAAATGCTTCATCTACCTTAGTGGGCTATGTAATAGAGACAAAAGCATAGTGCCCACAAAAGTTAGATAAATGTGAAGCTTTTGAGCGTGTGAGAGGACTCCGCGCTTCAATGTCATCGATGATCTTGTCAACTTGCACTTCTTTTGCAACGCGAGGATGAGCTGGTTGTCGCCGAGGAATTTGATCAAGATTTTCTTGACACCATTTTCTTGACATTATCTTCAGTGCATCAGCTCGGACGTTCTTGGCGTTACGGAATGAATTCTTCAGCAGATTCTTCAAGAGGGAATTACATCCTAAGTCGCCTTGAACTTGATAGATTCCTCGGTCTTTGGTTCATCTATCACAGAAGGTAGGTGCTCTGTTTGCGAGCCATTAGTCTCATCAAACCGCACATCTACAGTTTCAACAATCTTGTAAAGAACATTGTTGAAGACTCTGTAGGTGTGTGAGTCCTTTCCATAACCAAGCATAAAACCTTCATGTGCTTTCGGTGCAAATTTAGCATTGTGATGAGGATCTCTAATCCAGCATTTAGCAATCGAAGACTTTGAAATAACTCACATTGGGTTTCTTGTCGTTGAGGAGTTCATAGGCAGTCTTCTTGAAGAATTTGTGAAGATATACTCTGTTGATGATGTGGCATGCGGTATCAATTGCATCAATCCAAAAACGACGAGGCATTTTGTATTCATCAAGCATAGTGCGAGCCATCTCAACAAGAGTTCGGTTCTTGCGCTCCACGACGCCATTTTGCTGAGGAGTATAGGGAGCAGATAACTCATGATTAATACCAAGTTCATCAAGATAGTCATCAAGACCGGAATTCTTGAACTCAGTTCCATTGTCACTCCTGATGTGCCAGATCTTCACACCAAAGTTGGTTGAAGCCCTCGAGGAAAATCGTTTGAAGACTTCCTGCACTTCATGTTTGTAAGTAACAATGTGTACCCATGTGTAACGAGAGTAATCATCAACAATAACAAAGCCATATAGAGATGCATCATTAGTGACTGCTGAGTAATGATTAGGACCAAAGAGGTCCATGTGAAGCAATTCGAATGGACGAGTAGTGGTCATGACAGTCTTCGCTGGATGCTTGGCTTTGGTCATTCTTCCAGCTTCACAGGCTCCACACAAGTGATCCTTGAGAAATTTGACATTCTCAATGCCAATGACATGCTTCTTCTTCGCAAGCGTGTGCAAATTCCTCATGCCCGCGTGACCAAGTCGTCGATGCCATAGCTAGCCTTCTGAAGCTTTTGCAAGTAGACACACGGCTGGTTGTGGTCCTGTAGAGAAATCAACAATATACAAGTCTCCTCTCCTAAAGCCTTTGAATACTTTGGAATTGTCATCTTCCATGATCACAACACAACGATACTTGCCAAAGACAACAACCATATCAAGATCACAAAGCATTGAGACTGACATGAGGTTGTATCCTAAGGACTCAACAAGCATGACTATGTCCATGTGTATGTCCTTAAAGATCGCAACCTTACTAAGACCCAATACCTGACTTTTGCCTTTGTCAGCAAAGATGATATGCTTCAGATGTGACGGTGATAAGGGAGCATCCATCAATAGATTCTTGTCACCAGTCATGTGATTTGTACATCCACTATCAAGGACCCACTCGTTGGCTTTGGGTTGATCATCCTGCAGATGAATGAGTGCAACTTACGATCTCATATACTTCATCAGTGAAGAATATGATATCAATTTCATCAGACAGTATAACAGATAAGCAGTATGAGGACGTGTGAAATGAAAGTTCATTCCTTCATGATTAGCCTGCGTCCTTTCAGGCATTTTTGTCGTGCCCCAAGAAATTCTTGAGACGTTAAAGCACGCCCGGAGACCTGACCCTACAGAAGAGATAAGTTATTTTTCTTCACCACCCACATCTGAAGGGGTGGCAAAGAGTTCATCACTCTGCGAGCTCCATATGAGAATGGTGGCATAGAAGCCAATCCATTTCGTTTCACATAAGAGAGGTTAGGGTAAGCATATGAATAAGGTAGAAATTCTTCGAGGACTTATGAACATATTGGTTTGAAGAATAATGCACATATTCATAGCCCTTAGCTCTACCCTGCGAAACAGAGTTGTTAGCACGATGATAATCATATGAGGACTTTGATCCATGTGAGGAATTTGGTCTGTATGAGGACTTGGATCCATATGAAGAATTTGGTCCATATGAAGAGTTTGATCTGGGGTTCCTATTCTTCACAGGTGGTGTCATGAGGACATTCACCTGAAGACTTTCAAGGCACTTCTTGGGAACCGAGATTTTCTTCATAGGGGAACCGTTCCTACAGTTAGTGCCAACATACCTAGCAAATACTTCACCATTCTGATTTTTGAACAGTTTATAGTTGGAGTCAAATGACTCATCGGAAGAATGAAGAGATTCACATGTAAAGCCAGATAAGTTAGATGGATCAACTGGAGGTCCCTTTGCAGCAACCATGAGGTTTTGGGGTAATGCTCAGGCTTCCAATATGTTCCATCACCATTGAGTTTCCTCTCAAAGGCAATACCCTCTTTCCTAGGATTCCTGTTGAGGATCTGCTTTTTAAGCACATCACAAAGAGTCTGAAGCCCTTTGAGGCTTTTGTACATGCCTGTCATGTACAATTCCTTCAGCCCTGCATTGTCAGTGATACTAACAATGTCCTCAGATGAGGAATTAGTGATAGCAGAGGCAGGTGAAGAATTTTTAACAGTTGAAGCATTTGAACATTCAGGTGAAGAATTAGCAGATTCACGTTCAATGCACTTTAAGCATGGAGGAACAAATTCTTCCTGAGAAGCGCTGATTTGTTGACCTAGCAATGAATCACGCTCCTTCTGAAGATCTTCATAACTCACTCTTAGCTTCTCAAGATCTAGCTTTCTATGAAGAAATTCATAAGAAAGTTTCTCATGATCGACAAGAGAGTGTTATGATGACCTTGAAGGTCGCTGTCAAGCCTAGATCAAGTCTCTCAAGATTTTCAGTCAGGGCTTTAGTGCGATCCATTTCTTCACCCAACATATCATCACTTTTACCTAACATGTTTTGAACCTTTTCCAACGCATGTTGTTGTTTGGTGGAAATACAAACAAGCTTGGTATAGCTAGGTTCAATATCATCATCAGATCCATCATCATCAGATTCATCATCACTATACTCGGATGAGGAACATTCGATTACCTTGTCACCCTTTGCCATGAGACATGATGCGAAGATGATGATTACGGTTCGAAAGTCATCGTTTTGAGAGATTCCTTGAAGTCCTCAAACCAGGGATCATGACGGGTTCGATGACCTTCATAGACGTCGGAGATTCGGTCCCAGATAAGCTTCGCATTGCAAAGATGCATAATGCACTTGAATTCATCTCTAGATAGGCAGGAACATATGATATCCTTCGCCATGATGTCAAGTCGAGTGTACTTGAATATCATCTGCGTTCACCGTCTTGCATGTATCAAGAAGACCAATTTCGTGACGGTCCACAAATCGCTGTCCATTGCCATGAGGCGCTTCCTCATCATGGCCTTCCACTTGGGTTAATCATGACCGTCAAAGATAGGGCATGTCACTTTCTTCATACCTGCGGTCGACATAACTAAAACTCCAGGTGGTTAAACCAAAATCACATAGAACAAGGGAGTACCTTGCTCTGATACCAATTGAAAGTGCGTTATATCGACTAGAGGGGGGGTGAATAAGCGATTTTTACGAATTCTTCAATGAGGAATTTGCCCGTGAGGAAATTCCTAAGTGAAGAACTACTTGCAGCGGAATAAGTACTCAGAAGTAAGCATAAGAGAATGCGGGCATGGTCATCATGATGAAATGAAGACAATCAAAGAGTACGTAAAGCGTAAACACATGATAGCACAAGATCAAGACAAATGACTAAAGAGTTGAACTGAGGAAATTGAGAAAGTCTTCAACAAAGTCTTCAAACATGATATGAACGAACACTCAACACAAGAATGAGGAAATGAAGGAGTTGAGGAAATAGAACCAGTTAGGTTGGTGAAGACAATGATTTGGTAGACCAGTTCCAACCGCTGTCTCGGTTGTACGCTTGGTTGGAGCGGCCGAGTATTTAAACTCGAGGACACACAGTCCGGACACCCGGCCGCCGAAAGCACGCAGCTCAGACACCAAGTCCTCATCATATTCTCCTTGAACTAAGGTCACACAGACCTCGTCCAATCACTCGTGGTAAGTCTTCAGGCGACTTCCAAACCTTCACAGACTTGGTCACTCGGCGATCCACAATTCCTCTTGGATGCTCTAGACCATGATGCCTAACCGTCTGGAACAAGCACAATCTTCAAAGGTAGAAAGTGTCGGATCCACGCAGGATCAATCTCTTCAGTGATGCTCAATCACTTTGGGTTTGTAGGGGTTTGGTTTTTGGGTTTTTCCTCACTCGATGATTTTCGCTCAAAGTCCTCGGAGGATGGGTTGCTCTCAAATGACAAGTGTCAAGTTCTCTCGGGCAGCCAACCAGCTAGTGGTTGTTGGGGCGGCTATTTATAGCCTAGGGAGCAGCCCGACATGATAAGATATAAATGCCCTTCAATGATATGACCGTTAGGTGGATAAGATATTTTGGGACAGCCGCACGCATGACAAAGAACGGTCGGAAATTTGACTCTCAAATTCCTCGGGGCTATCATGTTCCTCATCGTAGGCAATCCACCGGCGAATTCCTAACTCCTCGGTCAGAACAAATTCCTCAAATGACCGAAAGAACTTCGTCTCACATCAAGAAATTGACTGAGCTGTATGAGATTTCCAAAGGCTTCACTTAAGGGATTGGTAGGTGTAGGATTTTGAGTTGAGCATCACATGGAAATTTTTCCTTAGTATTTCCTCGACCCCCTTTAACAGTACGGTGTTTCCTATGACTCAAGAAAGAGAAAATGAAACTACGAAAATAAAAGTCTTCACGCTTCATGTTCCTCAAATTAATACCAAGTCTTCGAGGTCACACCAATTTCTTCACTTTCAAAGTCTTCAAAAAGTGTTCAGAATATCAAAGTCTTCAGTCGAAGAACTTCATTTTTAGGGGTCGTCTTTCTCTGTAAATATCAAACTCCGCATAGACTTATAGACCTGTGTACACTCATAAACACATTAGTCCATTAACCTATAAATCTTCAATACACCAAAATCACTAAGGGGCACTAGATGCACTTACACTCTTGATAGAGGTAATACCCTACTTCCTGCTTGATTGATCTTGATGAATAGAGGATTACAAGAGTTGATCTACCACGAGATCGTAATGGCTAAACCCTAGATGTCTAGCCTATATGATTGTGATTGCCTCTATGGACTAAACCCTCCGGTTTATATAGAAAACGGAGGGGCCTAGGGTTGTACAGAGTCGGTTTACAGAGGAAGGAATCTTCATATCCGAACGCCAAGCTTGCCTTCCATGCAAAGGAGAGTCCCATCCGGACACGGTTGGAAGTCTTCTGTCTTGTATCTTCATGGCCCATTAGTCTGGCCCACGTCACATAGGCCGGACGCCTGAGGACCCCCTTAATCCAGGACTCCCTCACCACTTACAGGCATTTTTTCATTTGTGGAGGAAAGAGGCAAGGAAAAAGTGGAGGAGTGGGCTCTCATGCAAGAGCCAGCCTCTACATGGTGGAGCATTGGGAGAGGCACCTGTATACCATGGAGGTGTTCAGGAATCAGGAGACTCACGCCGGTCGTAGCGCCGCAGTTAAAATGATAAAATGGCAAGTCAAATCATGGGGCCCCACCTGTCCAGCAGTAACTCGTTGTTAAATCACACATCCCTACGTTTGCAGCAGCCTACTCCCTCATCTCCTCGCATCTCGAAAAGCCCCACCTATCGCGCGGGAAAAGCCGCGCCCTCGACTTTTAAATAGTACAGTATACTAATATTGTATCCATGGGTTGCGCCATGGAGCAAAGCCTCAAGAAAACGGCGGTACACTTGTACGGAGTATACAACACGCCCGTCATGTTCGCTGGCACCGCAGAAGGTCGGTCGGTCTCCACGCTGCTCTCCGAATGGAATGAACGTCATATTGCGTTTGCACACACATGTGGGACCGCAATCAAGAACCAACCATAGGCACACTCCCTGGCACCGCAAGTCGGGTGAGTTAATAGAAGAGAGAGACGAGCGATAGTACTAGAGAAGTGTTGTACAGACGTTGGTGCCTGGACGATCCCTACATGACACGGAAGATCAGTTCGTCCATGCATCTGACCAGACTCTAGTAGAGACACCTAGATTGGCTATCGCCTACATATCGTGTAGGTTGTGTTGTACAGGGCTGTATTTCTGATGAGAAATCTAAAAAAAGGTTTCTTGTCATCTCGCAATATTAGGTGTCATGTGCTTCGGATCACTACGAGGGTTAAACATCGACAACTGAGTTCCTCCAAGGCGCTGGTCATTGGTGGCACATCCACGAAGACTACTCGACTGCCATCTAGGTCAAGCCGGCTATGTTAATAAGGACATCTATCGACGAACCCCTTTTCTACAAGTTTATCTTTAATTTGAGCTTTGATCCTCGTCTAGTTTGTCCGTCAGGATTCATTTTGTCTCCTTTGGGCAGTGAGGTTATGGTTTCTTGTCATGTGGCATTTTTTCGTGTTATATGTTATAATACGGTGCTTCAGATCAAAAAGACGAATACTGCGCCTCCGGGGCACGTGCATGAAGACCTCTCGACAGTCATTAACGAGGTCAAGCCGGCTCCGGTAGACAAAAGAAAACTAGTACTCCACTATATAGGTAGGAGCCTCCGCGCTTGCTTGCTAGTGTTGCTCTCTTCACACTGTCTCGTCCCCTCCAGATCTAAACACGACAGCGGTGGCCACACTCTGTCTCTCCACTCACTACTGGTCACAGATCAAGCCGGATCCTCTCCGCCGCGGAAGGTGAGAAGGTGCAACATTCACGCGGTCGTCCTCGGCGATGACTCTTAGCCACTGCCGGCGCGTCCCGATCAGCGTGCCTTGCCGTTCTCTCCCAAGCACCGCTGGCTAGGGAGGGCCTCCGACCCCTTCTTCCTTGATGTCGTAGTGTGGGCAGATCCGGCCTCCTGCTGCCCACCTAGCGACATCCCAGCGACCCTCAGGTATAACTTCCTTCGAAACCGGCCTTGCTCTACTTCCCGAGCTCCTGACATCGCTGCATTTGTATCTTTTACTATTTCCCAGGCTCCCTCGTAGATAGGATCAATCGGTTGTTCGAAAGCCACCTAAATTTTGACTATTAAGAGGTAAACCTAGTACACGCACTCGAATCTAGTACTACTTGGTTCAAACAAGGAAGAAAGGGGGTGGGGGTGGGGGATTATCTATTACCTGAATCTAGGACTTGGTCGAAAGAGGAAATAATGGGGGCGAAAAGTAGCACAGACCGGCTATCCAACTGGTCTCTTGGTCTAATAGGGAAATAGAGGGAAACGCAAAGACAAACTCAATATAAACCCGATCTATTGGTTGAAAAAGGAAATAAAGTGGGGACTGGGGACAAGTCAACAGAGTAAGTCCAAAGACTAGATTTGCTAGCCTCACACAGTATAAGGTGGCTATACCGAACAAAAATGGGACCAACCTAGATATCCTGTTCTGATGTTTGTTGCCCTGAGGCACACTTATGTAATGCCACTGGTAAAATGTAGCAGTCGCACTGTTAAAAGTAAGGACACGTTAAACCAATGTTGTTTTCAATGTAATGCCTCCAGTAATATGAATCAATGTCACTTTTTTTATGTCCTGCTAAATGTCCCATTAAGATAAGTTGCTTCTTTTCGTTAGAAATGCAACTGTCCTGGTCCGCCTACTCTCCCGTGCCAATACCGACTCTGTAGCAGCTATTAATGTAATGTTGCTGGTAAAATGAAGCAATGACACCATTAAAGTAATGTCGTATTTAACGATTGTCATAGTTAATCCTAATGCCCACACTAATATCTAGCAATGCTGCTACTTTAGAAATTGCCACTGTCCTTGTAGGATTTCCATTCAGATAAGGAACATGCTTCTTTTCATTTGATGTATGTTTCATCACTTGTTTGTCACTACTACTAGACCATACTGAGTACTAGCAGGAGACAAGTTCGCCACATAAGCTAGGCAGGTAGGGGGACGCAGCTCCAACTCGACCAAGTTTGGATTACAACACAAATGCAACCACAAAAACATCAGGGGGGAAGATAGAGCCAGCTTCAACATCCCAGTCTAAGCACTAACGGCCTCCATCCTTGCGACGCACAATACACCTCGTTTGCCACCTGCTCGACCCTAGTGCCACTGATAAAATGAAGTAATAATAAAGTTAAAATAGAGCGAGTGTCCTCTCTATCGTTTCATTTCAAATGTAGATAAAGAAAGTGCTTCTCTTTGTTAGTATATGTTTCATCAACTAGTCCCATTGTTAATGTTTAAGCGTTTTTGCATACTAGGGTGCTTAATTTTAGTTGATCTGCACAAAAATAGAGATTGGAATGTCTCAAGGCCCCTCCTTGTACTACCGCTGTACACTGATGTTCATCACTGGCAGAAGGTGTGTCGGAGAGACTTGGGTCGATTACCAGTATGAGGCGCATCAGAGGAGGCGTCATAGGCCCATCTCGCCTCGGGCAAAGCATGGCATACTATGATACTATCACAATATTTTCTTTTATTTATTAGTGTATGTTTCATAAACTAGTGCCACTATAATGTAATCACACTTTTTCATTATCTGTGCAAACAAGGTTATTCAGGTGCCGGATGGAACCGGCATATATACAGAGTGCGAGGTGCCAAGTAAAATTATCGACACCAACCCTGCTCCATCGAAGCATTGGCATCCACCACCATGAGTGGGATGTGTGGTGCTCACTGTGGACGGATCTTTCTCGGTAGCAAATCCTCTAACCAAATACCAGTAGCTTAGACTTCAAAAAAATACTAGTAGCTTATAGCAGTTTTCTAGGGAGTACTCTTTTCTGAAAGAAGCACCAATCTATTTTTCTTTATTTGTACACAGTGTCACAACTTTGACCCAAAGGTCTAGAGCTATTTTAGGGTGATTAGCGTAGTACTCGGAGACTGATTGTAAGCATGATTTTTATTAGCTGTCACACTGATTGTAAGCATGAGCAGATGGAAGATTAGGTTAGTGTGAAGCTTACCTTAAACCCTACCGACGCCGTTGAAACGAGGCAAGCGTCGAGGGAACTAAGGAGAATGGTGGGGAAGCCACATCGCGCCATCCGGCCTCCTCTTGCGGTGGTAGAACGAATACTCATGTGCCTCCGGTTGGCTCTGCACCCTCACGAACGGCACATCATACTCGATCGATTTGTTATCCTCTGGGTGCTCGACCTTCGATCTGTACGCCCACCACCTTTGCCTGACTTTCGCCTCGTGCAAATCTGTCCGCTCCATCGCCCAGAGGATATACTCGATGACTTTAAGGACTGCGGCGTGACTGCCACCGAGGAGTACATCGCGACCCTCATCGCCGCTGTCTCACTCTTTCGCATACATTGCCACATGGCCCTCACCGTCCTTGAAATCTCCCACTCATTGTCAAACCAAGTAAGGATCTCCTTCAACCTTGCTAACTTTGCCTGGTTGCCGCCGGTGATCTGCCTGATTCGTTGCTGCATCCTCTCCATAGATGTCCTTCTGAGTGGTCCGGTGCTAGCTTTGGAACATGAGAGGAGAGACGGTGTTCTTGCAATAGAGAAGAGGGAGAGGCGAGATGGTGGTTTTGGAATGGAGATAATGGAGAGGAGAGGGGGATGTTTTGCAATGGAGTAGAGGGAGAGGCGAGACGGTGGTTTTGCAATGGAGATGACGGAGAGGAGAGGTTTCCCTGCCTTTCGGTCGCTGACAGGTGGGCCCCATGCTTTGTGGGACCCATGTGTCGGTCTCTCAATGGCAGGATGGGCTACGTCAGGGGATCCTTGTACGAGGAGAGAGGATGTGGTTTTGCAATGGAGAAGAGGGAGAGGCGAGGCGGTGGTTTTGGAATGGAGATGATGGAGAGGATAGGAGGTGGTTTTGCAATGGAGAAGAGGGAGAGGAGCGTGCGGCAGCGATTTAGGATTGGACGAGAGGGTCAAGGCTGTGGATCGGATCAAAATCAAAATCAATTTACCCTTCAATTAAGAAAGCGACCCCACATTAACTAGTCTCCCTTTTATTCTGGGTCATAATTGACCATGATTTTCACAAATAAAATATATGTTATACATTGCAAGAATAATATAATTTGAAAGTACATTCAGATACGAACCAAACGATACAATTTTTGGTGACATGCGTTCACATTTTTCTTGTCAAATACAGTATGTGGTCATACTTTGACGCAAAATACGCAAAATGAAAAAGCACAGCCGGCGAGTGAAGGTGTTGTGGAGAAGTAGATCGATGGAGGAGTACAACCGAGACGTGAGGATTGTAGACGGTGACCCTCTGAAGCTAGCTAGGATGTTGGAGATACAGTATTGGTTTGACAACAAGGACCAACTAGTAGCAACATCGACATCCATGGCCAAATATCTGCAACAGAGTGAAAAGGCGGCGATACTCCCGAAGGGAGTCAGCGGGAGTACATAGAGCTGCTCCTCTGGGCCATGGAGCAAACAGATTCACCGAATCCGACCGTGAGGGACCGGTGGTGGGAGTATCGATCCCAGATGGAGCATCCACCAGATATTGAAGGATCGAGCATCTACAGGGTGCCGTTTGTGAGGGTGTCGTGCTAGAGCGAGCCGGCGGAGTCTTCGTCGATCGAACCCAACTGCAAGAGGAGAAAAGCAGTTGGCCCGACGACGCTTCCCCGCCATCCTCTCCCTCGCTGTTCACATCATCTCACGGGGCGGCTGTCTGCCGCCGAGGAATAGGATGGGACTGTCCCCCAGTCCAATAATCAGGCAGGTTGTGAATTGTCAGGAGGAGCTTAGGGTTCTCAGTATTTGCAGGTTGTGAATTTTGTTTTGTGTTGTGTATTTTGAGAGTACTTTCAGATATGAATGTCTTCTGAATTTCAGATTTGCAGTATTGAGCCTATGAAGTATTTTATTAATTCTAGAGATCTATTTTTAGCTCTTAAAAATGTAGTTTCATAGGAGTATAAAAGTGCAGACAATGTGATTCTCAGAGAAGAAACTGCAAGTTTTAGTTTCAGATAAGAAACTGCAAGTTCAGTTTAAGATAAGAAACTTCATCTTTCAGAGGCAGAGCATTTATATTAACACGGCCTTTTCAAACAGCGTTAACATCATGTTGGAAGTTTTATTCATGGTCAAAAATGGAATTACCAGCCAGTTAACATCATGCTGATCAACATTCATGCATAGCACATCTTCATATGATGCAGAGTCAAAAAGGTATGCTATTTTCAAAATGCCCACACAATGTTGAGTGTGCGAAAAACAGAGAAAATGAGGGACGGAGTTTTGTTAAGTGTTGGACGTGGTGTGCGTAGATGGCAATGGGGACCCACATGTCAATAATGGCAGAGGCAAAAAATTTGGAGATATTTTCCCTGCATCAGGTGGAATCGAACCCGGGTGGAACAACTGTCGGATAGTGTCACTTTGCCACTGGGCTAGTTCAGTACTTTTGTTATAAATAAGGCACTGCCTCAGGTGGTCCGATCTCCTCTTGCGCCTTTGTGCGCTTCTTGATGCTGCGGTCATTGCCGTTGCTGAACATGTGAACAAACGAGAGGAATCTGGAGATGACTGTACGTGGAGAGGCAGACAGTCGGGACCCACTAGGTCTATGGCCGTATGCAAACAAGTGCCTCATCGAAAAAATACTTCCTCCTAATGCTATACTGTAGTTGGACCCACGGGTTTATCAACATAGTTACATTTTTTAGGTGCTTCAACGTAGTTACTATAGGAGATAAATTCACAATGAAGCCGGGGAGCTGGCATGTATCATTTATTATCACTAGGGCAGCAAGTATCAGCTGGGTTTTGGGCTGCCCCATCTAGGCTTTCTTTTTTTAACATGCGCAGCCCACGACATGCCGGTTTGTATTTTTTTGAGGGCCGTCATGTATCGACCGGCCTATGGACCTCCCATCCGAGGTTTATTTTCCTGAAACATCGGCAGCCCAATCTATGTATTTTTTTGACGAAACACAGAGGTTTGTTCTATTTTCTATATAAAGATAGGAACGCCTGGTCCAACTTATGTTTCCCTTCTAACTATATTATATATATTTAAATTATTTTATATGTTATTATATAATATTGTTATTGTCATCATATATTTTACACATACTTACATATGTAAGAAAACAACATCCCCCACATCTTATTAACTTATAAAAATAATTTCTTAACAATAAAATCCTGTGTTTTTTTGGGAACGAAAATCCTGGTGATTGTGTACAAAAGCTTGGTAAGATTTAAGGCCAATGTAATAAAATGACTTATTATTTAAATATATTTATAACAAAATGATCAGCCCCTGTTTATTTTTTGATAACATTGCTGCGCTGAACCCAACATTATAATTAGAATCAGCCCAGCAAAATCGTATATTTTGATAAAGTGCAAATGGCCTATAATTTTTTAGGAAAAAAATAAATGGGCCGCATGGAGGAGGGAGTCGTGGATTAAGGGGTCCTCGGTTGTCCGGCTTGTTGGACATGGGCCGGACTGATGGGCTGTGAAGATACAAGACCGAAGACTCTCACCCGTGTCTGGATGGGACTCTCCTTGGCATGGAAGGCAAGCTTGGCGCCCGGATATGAAGATTCCTTTCTCTATAACCGACTTTGGATAACCCTAGTCCCTACCGGTGTCTATATAAACCGGAGGGCTTCGCCCATAGGGGCAAGAATCATAATCATAGTCATACAGGCTAGACTTCTAGGGTTTTAGCCATTACGATCTCGAGGTAGATCAACTCTTGTAATACTCATATTCATCAAGATCAATCAAGCAGGAAGTAGAGGCACACACGTGTCGTAGTAGAGGCGCACACGTAGCATGTACACATACGTACAACAGCAAGGGTGCAAGATAGTAAATACGGCCATGTACGTACATATGGGCGGGTCTAGAACGCCTACACGCGCATACATACGGCCAGGGCTCGTGTACATGGTTGGGTCGGAATGGAGAAACTGCAGCGCCGTGTTCATGGGGAGGCAACGGAATGCGTCGTGTTCATCGGGAGGCAACGGAACACGTGCTTTTCATCGGGAGCGAACTGGCTTGGACGGAACAGCCGATGGAAACGAGGCCTGGCGTACCGCAGAACGGAGGAAACGACCTTGTGTTCGATCAGCCATGGTCGAAACGGGATCCTGTTCATCGGGAGGGATCTGGCATACCGCAAAACGTAGGAAACGGACCTCCTACGGTTGAAACGGGGTCCTATTGATCGGGAGGGGTGTGGCGTACCACAAAATGGAGGAAACAGACTTGTGTTGGAGTGGTACGGTCGAAACGGGGGTCCTGTTCATCGGGAGGGGTGTGGCGTACCGCAAAACGGGACTCCACGGATATTGTTCATCTCCACCGTCAACTGCCTCCACGGGCTACTGTTCATCCACCGTCGACCTTCTCTAGCCTCCACCTGCGACTATTCATCCATGGGCTCCTGTTCATCCAGCCTTCACCGCACGCTCCTCCACCGGCTACTGTTCACCAGCCCTCTCCACGGGGTCCTGTTCAACCACTCCTCCACGAGCTACTGTTCATCCAGCCCTCCACCGGCTACTGTTCAACCAGCCCTCCACGGGGTCCTATTCATCCAGCCCTCCACGGGGTCCTGTTCATCCACCGGCTCAATCGATCAGGTTCCTGTTCATCCAGCGGCAACGACCTCTACTACCACGGGGTCTTTTTCATCCAACCCCCCACCGGGGACTATTCATCCAACCCCCCCTCCCCAACAATGCTCACTGTTCATCCATAGGTAGCATCGATCGGCTTCAGTTAGTAGCAGTAGCAAAGGAATCACTCGGGTTCCGTTAACAACAAGGGATTGATCGATCGCTCAGGTTCAGTAATGCGTAGCCTGCAGTGCAATCGCTCGGGTTCAGTTAGAGCCCAATGCCTCCCACGGGTTCAGTTAGAGCGCAATGCCTCGCACACACGTGCGTACGTTTGAGAGAAACGCGCATTGCTCAGCCCCGGACCACCCACCATAATCGGGAACTCCCCGATATTTTCCTCACCCTCGGTTCTACCACGGTATTTTCCGTCATGGACGGCCCAAAGAATGTCATGCAGCTGCGTCTCAGGCCCGCCCAGGACGAAAAGCCCATTTTCTGTCATGATTTTTTGACATAGACGTAGGAGCCCACCACATCTATGATGGTACCGGGTTTTGTCACAATTATCGTCATAGAAGTGTCATAAGTATGACATAATTTTTGTTCGTTCGGCCCAAAATGTCACGGATGTGTCTTTTTTTGTAGTGCAAGCATGTTCCTTATTTGAATGGCAATCCTACAAGGATATTAGTGTAACGCCCCGGATTCGATGCGCCAGGTGTCTGCCAGTTATTCGTCGTTGTTGCCATGTCATTTGCTTGCGTGCTGCATTTTTCCATGTCATCATGTGCATTGCATTGCATACGTGTTCGTCTCATCCATCCGAGCATTTTCTCTGTTGTCCGTTTTGCAATTCAGCACTCCTGTGTCACCCGACGCCCCCTTTTGCCTCTTTTCATGTGCGGGTATTGAACATTCTCGGAATGGCCCGAGGTTTGCCAAGCGGCGTTGGTATAGCACCGGTAGACCGCCTGTCAAGTTTCGTGCCATTTGGAGGTCGTTTGGTACTCCAACGGTTAACCGGGTAACCGTAAAAAGACTTATTTTGTGTGTAGCCCAACACCCCTCCAAAGTGGCCCAAAACCCATCCTAACCCCCTCCATGCTCTCGGTCGTTCGATCACGATCGTGTGGGCGAAAACCATGCCTCATTTGGAGCCTCCTAACTCCCTCTACCTATAAATATGCCCTCCCCGTCCAAATTCACGGTCCAATCCTACCCTAACCCTAGCCCCGCTCCCCTCCCGCCGCCGGACATGTCCGGCCTCACGGACATGTCCGCGTCTCCGCCATGACCAACCGACGTCCGCCACGTGTCCCATGCCCTCCTCTCTCCACACTGTGCGCCGCCCGGCTTGAGGCCCGGCCCCGGCCCGCCTGCCCGCCGCGTCGCGCCTCGCCCATGTTCCTGCCCGCCGCCAGTGCCGCCTCGGCCTCCCCGCCGGCAGCTCTCGCCGCCTCGGCCTCCCTCCGCCGGCGCTGGCGCTCCCCGCCGCCGGCGCCCCACGCCATCCCCTCCAACCAGCGCCTCCACCGCCGTCCGTCGCTCTGCCTCCTCACGCCGGCGAGCCGCCCCTCGCCGGAGTCAACTCCGGCCAGATCCGGTCCGGGTGGACCAGATCCACCGGTCCGGCAATCCAAACGCAGCCCTGTCCCAGGATCTCCCCGGCCAACTTCCGCGGAGGTGAAAATTCCACTAAGTCCCCGTAATTTTGCATATTCTGGTGCCCCCTTTGACCTGCCATAACTTGCTGCATACTGCTCCGTTTCATGCGTGCAATATGTCAAATTGTTCGCTTCGACGAGTACCTCATTTCATACCATTGCATGATGTTCATATGAGTCCATATTGATGCCTGAATCATCGTTGCAAGAGTGCTATATGATGTGAATCTGCTGAAACTGTTATAACTTGGTGATTTGTCATTTTAGTTGCACTTGATGTGTGCATCCTATGAGCATGAGGTCTACACGTGTTTTGTTCTACATCATGTCATATTCACAGTGGTGCAATACATGTGTTTTTGTGAGTCTTGTAGTGAGTGCATCGAGCTTGTGAAAGGGGGTACTTGCTGTTACTGTTTTGCTATCCTGAATCTGTTATATCATGATGCTATGTAAACCTGCTGCTACAAGTCATTCTGTGCATAATCTGGAGATGTTCACTAAGGATATTTTGTTATACATGTCTTGCTCTATCCAACCATGCCCCTGATTGAATTTATAGCTTGCTGTAGGTTGTTGTAATATTGCTCCAAAGTTGCTAAATAATATTCCTGTCAGCCTGTTAACATTAAGTTCAGTTTTGCCATGTGTTTTGCTAGTGATACATGCACCCTATGAACTTTATCTTGCCATTATTAGCTTCATAAACTTGTCTTCTTACTGTTGGGTTCCTTGACATGCCATGTATTGCTCTGTGGTGAGTGGTACAAGCTCACCAACATGCTTACTTAACGTTGTTCCTACCATGTATGAATCTGTCATATAACTTGCCATCTTTACATGGGTGCCATCATATTTTCCGTGCCCTTTTGGCTCATGGTCAGTAAGGGACTTTTGTTGCTATTAGTAGGTTCATGCCATTCCTTTGTTTGCCATGATAAGTTGCTGTAACATGCTGTTTGATAGCTCTAAACATTGCAACCTGATGTTGTTTCTGCAAAGTCTGAAACTGTTATCATTTGCAATCTTGCCATGTGTGTTTGAGCATGTTCTAGTGATTTCTGGAGATAGCTCAGTGTTCATGTTTTGTTATGCTTTACCTGTACATCATGTCCATGACATTTATGTTCTTGTTGAGGTCATATAGTATGTTGTTTTGATGCTTGCAATATGCCTAGTTGCTGTTTTGAACAGATTGTTGCTATAACTTGTATAGTGTGTGTGTGTTGAACCGTTGCTCCGTTTTGAGCGCGCTTTATATGAAACTTGCTTGATTTTGCACGTAGTTTAATATTATCATGTTGAATCCATGTTTTAGAGGTGTTTGCTTGCTGTTTGTATGCATTTTGCATCAATGCCATGTTTAACTTGTTTTGCTCATATCTTTTAGGCCGTAGCTCCGAATTAAATGAACTTTATATGTAACTTGACTAGAATCTCGTGTAGATCATCTTGGTGCATTTTAACTTGCTGTTTAAAAATGAACATAAGGTTTATTCAGATCTGGACCAATTTCGAAATTTGCATATGAGGACTTACCGAAATTTTTATATGTTGTTTCCGACCTCATTTAAACTTGCCTTGATGTGTTGTTCTTGTTTGCATCATCTCTTGCCATGAGTAGCTTCATGTAGCTTTTTGATGCATCATGCTTGTTATGCATCATGTCTTGTCTATGTGTAGTGTGTTCACCATGTTGTGTGCTTCTTCTTGATAGTTCCCGTTTCGTTGTGATCGCGAGGATTCGTTCGTCTACGCTTGGTTCGTCTTCGTGGATTCATCTTCTTCATGGACTCGTTCTTCTTCCTTGCGGGATTTCAGGAAAGATGACCGTCAACTAGGATCTCTTACCATCATTGCTATGCTAGTTGCTTCGTTCTATCGCTATGCTGCGTTACCTACCACCTGTTTTTCAAGCCTCCCAAATTGCCATGAACCTCTAACCTTTGTCACCCTTCCTAGCAAACCGTTGTTTGGCCATGTTACCGCTTTGCTCAGCCCCTCTTATAGCGTTGCTAGTTGCAGGTGAAGATGAAGATTGCTCCATGTTGGATTATGATTATGTTGGGTTATCACAATATCTCTTATTTAATTAATGCATCTATATACTTGGTAAAGGGTGGAAGGCTCGGCCTTATGCCTGGTGTTTTGTTCCACTCTAGCCACCCTAGTTTCCGTCATATCGGTATTATGTTCCCGGATTTTGAGTCCCTAATTCTGTTTGGTGATTTATGTGACCCACTAGACAGTTAGCTTTGAATAAAACTCCTCCAGCAAGGCCCAACCTTGGTTTTACCATTTGCCTCACCACCACCTACTTTTCCCTTGGGAGTCGTTCTCTCGAGGGTCATCTTTATTTTAGCCCCCGCGGGCCAGTGCTTCTCTAAGTGCTAGTTCGAACCGAGCCGCCTCCGGGGCCACCACGGGGAAACTCGAGGCCTGGTTTTACTCGTAGCCTGTCTCATCCGGTGTTGCCCTGAGAACGAGATATGTGCAGCTCCTATCGGGATTGTCACAAGCATCGGGCGGTCTTGCTGGTCTTGTTTTACCATTGTCGAAATGTCTTGTAAACCGATTCCGAGACCGATCGGGCCTTCCCGGAGAAGGAATATCCTTCGTTGATCGCGAGAGCTTATCATGGGCTAAGTTGGGACACCCCTGCAGGGTTTGAACTTTCGAAAGCCGTGCCCGCGGTTATGTGGCAGATGGGAATTTGTTAATGTCCGGTTGCAGATAACTTGACACCAGATCCGAATTAAAAGGCATCAACCGTGTGTGTAGCCGTGATGGTCTCTTCTCGGCGGAGTCCGGGAAGTGAACACGGTCTTTGGGTTATGTTTGACGTAAGTAGGAGTTCAGGATCACTTCTTGATCATTGCTAGCTTCACGACCGTTCCGTTTGCTCTCTTCTCGCTCTTATTTGCGTATGTTAGCCACCATACATGCTTAGTCGTTGTTGCAACCTCGCCACTTTACCCCTTCATTACCCACTAAGCTTTGCTAGTCTTGATACCCATGGTAATGGGATTGTTGACTCCTCGTGACTCACAGATTACTACACCACCAGTTGCAGGTACAGGTTATGCGATGATCATGACGCGAGAGTGATGTTTGCTTGATTTGGAGTTCTTCTTCTGCTTCTTCTTCGATCAGGGGATAGGTTCCAGGTCGGCAGCCTGGCCTAGCAGGGTGGATGTAGTTTGAGTTTCTGTTTATGTTCCATCCATAGTCGGATGTTGTTCTCATGTTTGATGTTGATGTATTCTTGCGGCATTTGTATGCCTTGTATGTATCCCCATCTATTATGTAATGTTGATGTAATGATATCCACGTTGCAAAAGCGTCTTCAAGATGCGCTTCTATCCTGCATAACCTGCAACTGTTGGTGTAGTAATCTGTGAGCCACGAGGACTCAGCAATCCCATTACCATGGGTATCAAGACTAGCAAAGCTTAAGTAGGAAAGGAAGGGATAAAGTGGTGAGGTTGCAGCAGCGACTAAGCATATATGGTGGCTAGCATACGCAAATGAGAGCGAGAAGAGAAACAAAGGAACGGTCGTCAACTAGTAATGATTAAGAAGTGATCCTGAACTCCTACTTACGTCAGACATAACCGTAAACCGTGTTCTCCTCTCGATCAACCCCGAAAAGAGACACTCACGGTTACACACACAGTTGGTGTATTTTAGACGAGTTTGCTTCAAGTTTACTACAACCGGATATTAACAAATTCCCATCTGCCACATAACCGCGGGCATGGCTTTCGAAAGTTGAAACCCTGCAGGGGTGTCCCAACTTAGCCCATGATAAGCTCTCGCGATCAACGAAGGATATTCCTTCTCCCCGGGAAGACCCGATCAGTCTCGGAATCCCGGCTACAAGACATTTCGACAGCAATAAAACAAGATCAGGAAAGCCGCCCGGATGTGCCGACAAATCCCGATAGGAGCTGCACATATCTCATTCTCAGGGCACACCGGATGAGCAAGACGTCGGGTTGGCATAGACCCTGATTGCCTAGGGGGCGCCGGACATCGCTCGGTTTGGACCAGCACTCGAAGGAGAACTGGCCCGGGGGGCTAAAATAAAGATGACCCTCGGCTCCGAAACCCAAGGGAAAAAGGGCATAAGTGAGGCAAATGGTAAAACAAATGTTGCTCCTTCCTGGAGGAGTCATATTCAAAGCGAACTGTCAAGGGGGTCCCATAAATCACCCAAACGCGTTAGGGACGAGCACTCGGAACATAATACCGATATGACGGAAACTAGGGCGGCAAGAGTGGAACAAAACACCAGGCATAAGGCCGAGCCTTCCACCCTTTACCAAGTATGTAGATGCATTAAAAATATAAGATATATTGTGGTATCCCCACAAGTAAACATGTTCCAGCAAGGAACAACATCTCCATGTTCCAACAAGGAACAAAGTTCATCTTCACCTGCAACTAACAATGCTATAAGAGGGGCTGAGCAAAGCGGTAACATAGCCAAACAACGGTTTGCTAGGAAGGGTGCAAAAGGTTAGAGGCTGACATGGCAATTTGGGATGGCTTGATAAACAGGTAATAGGTAGCGCAGCAAAGCGATAGAACGAAGCAACTAGCATAGCAATGACAGTAGTGAGATCTAGGGTAGCGGTCATCTTGCCTGAAATCCTGCTAGGAAGAAGAACGAGTCCATGAAGAAGACGAATGGATGAAGCCGAACCAAGAGTAGACGAACGAATCCTCACGATCGCAACGCAAAAGGAACTAACAAGAAGAAGCACACAACATAGTAAACACACCACACAAGAACAAGACATGATGCACAACAAACATGATGCATGACAAATCTAGATGAACCTACTCATGGCAAGAGATGATGCAAACTAGAGCAACACATCAAAGCAAGTTTAAATGAGGCCGGAAGCAACATATAACAATTCCGGTAAGTCCTCATATGCAAATTTTGAAATTGGTCCAGATCTGAATAAACCTTATGTTCAAGTTGTTAAACAGCAAGTTAAGATGCACCATAATGATCTACACGAAATTCTAGTCAAGTTACATATAAAGTTCATTTAATTCGGAGCTACGGCCTAGAAGATATGGGCAAAACAAGTTAAACATGGCATAGATGCAAAATGCATACAGACATCAAGCAAACATCTCAAAACAAGGATGCAACAAGGTAATATGAAGCTACATGCAAAATCAAGCAAATTTCATATAGAGAACACTCAAAACGGAACAACGGTTCAACACATACACACAATACAAGTTATAGCAACAATCTGTCCAAAACAGCAACTAGGCATATTGCAAGCACCTAAACAACAAGCTACAACATCTTAACGTAATAACAAAAGGCATGGGCATGATGTACAGGTAAAGCATGACAAAACATGAACAGTGAGCTATCTCCAGAAATCAATAGAACATGCTCAAAATGACATGACAAGATTGCATATACTAACAGTTTCAGACTTTAGCAGAAATAACATCAGGTTGCAATGTTTAGAGCTAGCAAAAACATTTTACCGGAACTTATCATGGCAAACAAAGGCATGGAATTAATCTACTAATTTCATAGAACAAAAGTCCTTTAGTGACCATGAGCCAAAAAGGATTATAAAATAATATGGCACCCATGTAAACATGGCAAGTTATATTACAGATTCATACATGACAGGAACAACAATAAGTAGGCATGTTGGGGAGCTTGAACCACTCACCACAAAGCAATACATGGCATGGCAAGGCAACTCACAGTAAGAAGACATGGCATAGAAGCTATAAATGGAAAGAACAACATCATAGCATACACGGATCAACTAGAACAACCTTGGAAAAATTGAATAACATGTAAACAATCTGCCAGGAAACATTTTATAGCAAAAGTAGAGCTCGATTGACTCAAGCTATGTCACTCCATAATTGCAAACAAGGGCAAGATTGGATAGAGCATAACCATATGTTCAAAACATCCTGACTTAAGTATCTCAAAATAAGCATGGATCTCTCGGTAGCATCAAGTTAACATGGCATAGAAATATCAGCAGAACAGGGGCTGAAATCAGCAACATCATGAAGCCTAGTTTGCATGCTTGTGTTAGTCACCACAGAGATCGCAAAAATACATGGCATACACCCCTGTAAAGATGGCATGGCATAATACAAAACACATGTAGTACTCAAGTTCATAGGGTGCACACATCAATCATGGCAAAAATGACAAAAGTGCATGTTCTGATAAGAATCTGAAACTAACATCACATAGCCCTCTTCCAACAGCATTTAGGGCATCAAGATGAGCTCAAATGTAAACGATGAAATGAGATGAAATGATTTACTCGTCGAGGCGAACAATCTGACATATTGCACGCACGAAACAAAGTTACGGATGCAGAGATATGACATGATGAATATGCCATGAAAATATGCAACAATCTCTGGACTTGGGGGAATTTCACCTCGCGGGTTGACCGCGGCACGGTTTTTGATGCGGCGGCGGATCTCGCCGGAGATCGACCGGATGGAGGCCGGAGGAGGCGGGCAGAGGCGCCGGCGAGGTAGATCCGAGGCGGGTCCGGCCGGATCTCGCCGGATCCGGGCGCGGACCCCGAGGAGCGGCCGGGCGGCCGACCTTGGCGAGGCGGGGCGGCGGGCTCGGCGACTTGACGGCGTATATGACGGGCGGGCGGCCAGCGGCGGCGCGAGGGTCTTGAAGGGATGGCTCATGGTCATGGGCGGCGGGCTCCGGCAGGACACGTGGCGCCGCACGGTTGGATTTGGGCCATGGACATGTCCGGCCGATATGGACATGTCCGGCGGCGGGAGGAGGACGAAAGCTAGGGTTTGGACTGCGACTTTTGGAGGGGGAGGTGTTTATATAGGTAGAGGGAGCTAGGAGAGTCCAAATGAGGTGCGGTTTTCGTGCACACGATTGTGATCGAACGACCGAGAGCATGGTGGGGAGTTTGCTGGGTTTTGGGCCACTTTGGAAAGGTGTTGGGCTGCAAAGAGAAAGAGGGGTTGACGGTTACCTTGTTAACCGTTGGAGTACCAAATGACCTCCAAATGGCACGAAACTTGACAGGCGGTCTACCGGTGGTATACCAAGGCCGCTTGGCAAACCTCGGGCCATTCCGAGAAAGTTTAATACCCGCACATGAAAAGAGGCAAAAAGGGGCGCCGGGAGACATAGGAGTGCTGGATTGCAAGACGGACAACGGGGAAAATGCTCGGATGCATGAGACGAACACGTATGCAAATGTGATGCACATGATAAAGTGGTCGAGGCTCTGATACCAACTTGTCACGCCCAATATGCGACCCTATCCAAAAGGAACTCGAAGGTCCCACCAAGGATAGACCCGCATATTGAAACGCTTTTGCAAGTTGGATATCATTACATCAACATTACATAATAGATGGGGATACATACATAAGGCACAAATGCCACAAGAATAAATCAACATCATATACAAGAGATCAACATCCGACTACGGATGATACATAAATGTAAACTCAAACAATATCCACCACCGCTAGCCCAGGGCTGTCGACCGAACCTATCCCCGATCGAAGAAGAAGCGTAAGAAGATCTCCAAACAAGCAAACATCGCTCTCACGTCATGATCATCGCATAACCTGTACTCGCAACTGTTGGTGTAGTAATCAGTGAGCCACGAGGACTCAAAGAATCCCATTACCATGGGTATCAAGACTAGCAAAGCTTAAGTAGGAAAGGAAGGGATAAAGTGGTGAGGTTGCAGCAGCGACTAAGCATATATGGTGGCTAGCATACGCAAATGAGAGCGAGAAGAGAAACAAAGGAACGGTTGTCAACTAGTAATGATCAAGAAGTGATCCTGAACTCCTACTTACGCCGACATAACCCGAAACCGTGTTCTCCTCTCGATCAACCCAGAAAAGAGACACTCACGGTTACTCACCCGGTTGGTGTATTTTAGAATAGTTTGCTTAAAGTTTACTACAACCGGATATTAACAAATTCCCATCTGCCACATAACAGCGGGCACGGCTTTCGAAAGTTCAAACCCTGCAGGTCCCAACTTAGCCCATGATAAGCTCTCGCGATCAACGAAGGATATTCCTTCTCCCCGGGAAGACCCGATCAGTCTCGAATCCGGCTACAAGACATTTCGACAAGAATAAAACAAGATCAGAAAGCCGCCGGATGTGCCGACAAATCCCGATAGGAGCTGCACATATCTCATTCTCGTGGCACACCGGATGAGCAAGACGTCGGGTTGGCATAGACCCCGATTGCCTAGGGGGCGCCGGACATCGCTTCGGTTTGGACCAAAGCACTTTCGAAGGAGAACCGCCCGGGGCTAAAATAAAGATGACCCTCGGGCTCCTAAAACCCAAGGGAAAAAGGGCATAGGTGAGGCAAATGGTAAAACCAATGTTGGGCCTTCTTGGAGGAGTCTTATTCAAAGCGAACTGTCAAGGGGGTCCCATAAATCACCCAACCGCGTTAGGGACGCATAATCCGGGAACATAATACCGATATGACGGAAACTAGGGCGGCAAGAGTGGAACAAAACACCAGGCATAAGGCCGAGCCTTCCACCCTTTACCAAGTATATAGATGCATTAAAAATATAAGATGTATTGTGATATTCCAACAAGTAAACATGTTCCAGCAAGGAACAACATCTCCATGTTCCAACAAGGAACAAACTTCATCTTCACCTGCAACTAACAATGCTATAAGAGGGGCTGATCAAAGCGGTAACATAGTCAAACAACGGTTTGCTAGGAAGGGTGCAAAAGGTTAGAGGCTGACATGGAAATTTGGGATGGCTTCATAAACAGGTAATAGGTAGCGCAGCAAAGCGATAGAACGAAGCAACTAGCATAGCAATGATAGTAGTGAGATCCAGGGTAGCGGTTATCTTGCCTGAAATTCCGCTACGAAGAAGAACGAGTCCATGAAGAAGACGAATGAATGAAGCCGAACAAGCGTAGATGAACGAATCCTCACGATCGCAACGCAACAGGAACTAACAAGAAGAAGCACACAACATAGTAAACACACCACACAAGAACAAGACGTGATGCACAACAAACATGATGCATGACAAATCTAGATGAAGCTACTAATGGCAAGAGATGATGCAAACAAGAGCAACACATCAAAGCAAGTTTAAATGAGGCCGGAAGCAACATATAACAATTCCGGTAAGTCCTCATATGCAAATTTCGAAATTGGTCCAGATCTGAATAAACCTTATGTTTAAGTTGTTAAACATCAAGTTAAGACACACCATGATGATCTACACGAAATTCTAGTCAAGTTACATATAAAGTTATTTAATTCGGAGCTACGGCCTAGAAGATATGAGCAAAACAAGTTAAACATGGCATTGATGCAAAATGCATACAAACATCAAGAAAACATCTCAAAACAAGGATGCAACATGGTAATATGAAGCTACATGGAAAATCAAGCAAGTTTCATATAGAGCACAGTCAAAACGGAACAACGGTTCAACACATACACAATACAAGTTATAGTAACAATCTGTCCAAAACAGCAACTAGGCATATTGCAAGCACCTAAACAACAAGCTACAACATCTTAACGTAATAACAAAATGCATGGGCATGATGTACAGGTAAAGCATGACAAAACATGAACACTGAGCTATCTCCAGAAATCACTAGAACATGCTCAAAATGACATGGCAAGATTGCATATACTAACAGTTTCAGACTTTAGCAGAAATAACATCAGGTTGCAATGTTTAGAGCTAGCAAACAACATGTTACAGAAATTTATCATGGCAAACAAAGGCATGGCATGAATCTACTAATTGCATAAAAAAAGTTCTTTAGTGACCATGAGCCAAAAAGGATTAGAAAATATTATGGCACCCATGTAAAATGGCAAGTTATATTACAGATTCATACATGACAGGAACAACAATAAGTAGGCATGTTGGTGAGCTTGAACCACTCACCACCGAGCAATACATGGCATGGGAAGGCAACTCAAAGTAAGAAGAGATGGCATAGAAGCTATAAATGGAAAGAACAACATCATAGCATACACGGATCAAATACAACAACCTTGGAAAAATTGAATAACATGTAAACAATCTGCCAGGAAACATTTTATAGCAAAAGTAGAGCTCGATTGACTCAAGCTATGTCACTCCATAATTACAAACAAGGGCAAGGATAGATAGAGCATAACCATATGTTCAAAACATCCTGACTTAAGTATCTCAAAATAAGCATGGATCTCTCGGTAGCATCAAGTTAACATGGCATAGAAATATCACAGTAATAGGGCTGAAATCAGCAACATCATGAAGCCTAGTTTGCATGCTTGTGTTAGTCACCACAGAGATCGCAAAAATACATGGCATACACCCCTGTAAAGATGGCATGGAATAATACAAAACACATGTAGTACTCAAGTTCATAGGGTGCACACATCAATCATGGCAAAAATGACAAAAGTGCATGTTCTGATAAGAATCTGAAACTAACATCACATAGTCCTCTTCCAACAGCATTTAGGGCATCAAGATGAGCTCAAATGTAAACGATGCAATGAGATGAAATAATTTACTCATCGAGGCGAACAATCTGACATATTACACGCACTAAACGAAGCTACGGATGCAGAGATATGACATGATGAATATGGCATGAAAATATGCAACAATCTCTGGACTTGGGGGAATTTCACCTCGCGGGTTGACCGCGGCACGGTTTTTGATGCGGCGGCGGATCTCGCCGGAGATCGACCGGATGGAGGCCGGAGGAGGCGGGCAGAGGCGCCCGAGGTAGATTCCGGCGGGTCCGCCGGATCTCGCCGGATCCGGGCGCTGACCCCGAGGAGGCTGCCGGGCGGCCGACCTTGGCGAGGCGGGCGGCGGGCCGATTTGGACGGCGCGGCAAGGCGGACGGGCGGTGGGGCACGTGGCACGCTGGAGGCGGGCGCGGTCGGGGCGACAAGCGGCGGCGCAGATCCGGCATGTTTCCCATGACTACCAGCCGGAGGCGGGCCGGATCGCGACGGGAGGCGGCGTGAGCGAAGCGGGCGGCGGCGCGAGGGTTCGCCGCTGGAGTGGCTCCGCTGGTCACAAGGCGGCGGGTTCGGCGGGACACGTGGCGCACGGGTTGGACGGGGGCGGCGGCGCGGACATGTCCGGCCGATATGGACATGTCCGGCGGCGGGAGGAGGACGAAAGCTAGGGTTTGGACTGCGATTTTTGGAGGGGGAGGTGTTTATATAGGTAGAGGTTGCTAGGAGAGTCCAAATGAGGTGCGGTTTTTGCCCACACGATTGTGATCGAACGACCGAGAGCATGGAGGGGTGTTTGCTGGGTTTTGGGCCACTTTGGAAAGGTGTTGGGCTGCAAAGAGAAAGAGGGGTTTACGTTTACCCTGTTAACCGTTGGAGTACCAAACGACCTCCAAATGGCACGAAACTTGACAGGCGGTCTACGGTGGTATACCAAGGTCATGGCAAACCTCGGCCATTCCGAGAAAGTTTAATACCCGCACATGAAAAGAGGCAAAAGGCGCCGGAGACATAGGAGTGCGGATTGCAAGACGGACAACGGGAAAATGCTCGGATGCATGAGACGAACACGTATGCAAATGCGATGCACATGACGACATGATATGAAATGCATATGATGACATGGCAAAATGCAACACGCAAGCAAATGACATGGCAACATCGGCGAATAACTGAAGAACACCTGGCGCATCGAATCCGGGGCGTTACAGAGTTCCTTTAGGATAGGGTCGCATCTTGGACGTGACAATTAGCAATTTCTAAAGTAGCTGCATTGCTAGATATTAGTGTGGGCATTAGGATTAACTATGACAACCGTTAATACGATATTACTTTAATGGTTTCATTGCTTCATTTCACCAGCAACATTACATTAATAGCTGCTACAGAGTTGGTATTTGGGCACGGGAGAGTAGGCGGACCAGGACAGTTGCATTTCTAACGAAAATAAGCAACTTATCTTAATGGGAAATTTAGCAGGACATGAAAAAAGTGCCATTGATTCATATTACTGGAGGCATTACATTGAAAACAACATTGGTTTTTAATAGTGCGACTGCTACATTTTACCAGTGGCATTACATAAGAGTGGCTCGGGGCAACAAACATCAGAATATGATATCTGGGTTGGTCCCATTTTTATTCGGTATAGCCACCTTATACTGTGTGAGGAGAGCGAATCTAGTGTTGGACTTACTCTATTGACTTTCCGACAGTCCCCACTTTCTTTCCCTTTTCAACAATAGATCGGGTTTATATTGAGTATGTACTGCGTTTCCCTTTATTTCCCTATTAGACCAAGAGACCAGTTGGATAGCCAGTCTCTGCTACTTTCGCCCCCATTATTTCCACTCTTGACCACGTCCTAGATTCAGGTAACAGAACTTCCCCCACCCCCACTCCCATTCTTCCTTGTTTGAACCAAGTAGTACTAGATTCGAGTGCATGAACTAGTTTTACCTCTTAACAGTAAAAATTTAGGTGGCTTTCGAACAGCCGATCGATCCAATCTATGAGGGGGACCTGGGAAACAGTAAAAGATACAAATGCAGTGACATTAGGAGCTCGGGAATTAGAGCAAGGCCGGTTTTGAAGGAAGTTATACCTGAGGGTCGCTGAGATGTCGCTAGGTGGGCGGCGGGAGGCCGGATTTTCCCACACTTCGGCAGCGAGGAAGAAGCGATCGGAGGCCCTCCCTAGCCAGCAGTGCTTGGGAGAGAACGGCAAGGCACGCTGATTGGGACGCGCCGGCAGTGGGTAAGAGCCGTCGCCGAGGATGACCGTGTGAACGTTTCACCTTCTCACCTTCCCCAACGGAGAGGATCCGGCTAGATCTGTGACTA
This sequence comes from Aegilops bicornis, assembly GCA_021605145.1. Taxonomy (NCBI): domain Eukaryota; kingdom Viridiplantae; phylum Streptophyta; class Magnoliopsida; order Poales; family Poaceae; genus Aegilops; species Aegilops bicornis. The sequence goes on from CM038674.1 coordinate 296,656,261, forward strand.
GCGCTGAGCAGAGCGAGAGAGTGTGGCCACCGCTGTCATGTTTAGATCTGGAGAGGACAAGACAGTGTGAAGAGAGCAACACTAGCAAGCAGGCGCGGAGGCTCCTACCTATATAGTAGAGTACTAGTTTTCTTTTGTCTACCGGAGCCGGCCTGACCTCGTCAATGACTGTCGAGAAGTCTTCATGCACGTGTCCCGGAGGCGCAGTTGTTGTCATTTTGATCTGAAGCACCAGATTATAACATATAACACGAAAAAATGCCACATGACAAGAAACCATAACCTCACTGCCCAAAGGAGACAACATGAATCCTGACGGACAAACTAGACAAGGATCAAAGCTCAAATAAAAGATAAACTCGTAGAAAAGGGGTCCATCGATAGATATCCTAATTAACATAGCCGGCTTGACCTAGGTGGCAGCCGAGTAGTCTTCGTGCATGTGCCCCCAATGACTAGTGCCTTGGAGGAACTCAGTTGTCATTATTTAAGCCTCGCAGTGATCCGAAGCACATGACACCTAATATTGCGAGTTGACAAGAAACCTTTTTTTAGATTTCTCATCAGAACTACAACCCCGTACAACACAGCCTGCACGATATGTAGACGATAGCCAATCCAGGCGTGTCTACTGGAGTCTAGTCACATGCATGGACAAACTGATATTCCGTGTCATGCAGGGTCCGTCCAGGCACTTACGTATGTATAACACTTCTCTAGTACTATCGCTCGTATCTCTCTTCTATTAACATACCTGTCGGCGTTCTGGGAACGGGGGTACCCAGACTTGCCTACCTGCGGCCTGCGGCGTGGCTCAAGGGGTGGCCCAGTATGGCCCATCTTCATCAACACAAGCTCAAGACCCTCGCGAGGGGGCTGATTGCAGGCGGATTTACGAGTGAAGCTTCCTCAGGCACGACCTCGTCAGGCTGGCTCGGGAGGAGGCGGAGAGATCAAGGCAGGGTACCTCACGAGGTGCCCATGACACAAGCCATGACGACCGAGGGCGACACGCGGGCGCCAGCCCACGCAGTGTCCTCGTTTCCCCTTTGGTGCAAGGGAGGCAAGCGCAGGCCAAGAGTATCAAGCAAAGGCAACCATTTCGGTGCAACAATACCAAGACCAGCAGAACGGCAGGAAGGAGGTCATCGTGGAGCCCAAGCCGGCGTCACTGTCAGGGCCTTTGGTAGGCGAGGACCGACTTTAGTCAGGATAAGTGTACTAGATATTCCCCTTCAAAATGGCCAATTGTTGGCGCCCTTCCCGCTCAATATTTGGGAAGAGGCCCAGGGCCTCTGCCTATAAATAGGACTAGCCACCAACAGGGTAGAGGCATCTTAGAGAGAGAGAGAGAGAGAGGTCAGAGAGAAGCGACTGAACTCCCCCTAGCAGTTCATCGCACCGGCCAAGAAAAGACCCTCGCGACGCTTTTCTTCCTTGTACTGTTCATCATCAGCCCCTGAGGCAATCCACCACACCACACATTGGAGTAGGGTATTACACCGCAAAGGTGGCCCGAACATGTATAAACCTTGTGTCCCTTGTGTTGCTCTTTGTGTAGTTTAGATCCTTGCGAGGCGATGAGGTGTAGGTAGGTTGGAGGGGTGATCTCCGCGTGCACCCTAGAGTTCGAACCTAGAGGGTCTTCTGGAACCCGCAATTCGACATTTGGCGCGCCAGGTAGGGGTGCACCGGAATTCGCCTTCTGCCGCCTCGCGCCCCGCCGCATCGTCATCATCATGTCCGGCGACCCAGCGGGCAATCCCGATCCCTGGGCAGCCTGGCCCGCCCGCGCGGAGCCGCTTGCCCCGGGCGACCTCAACCCCGTGCCCCAGGCAGCCCACGGTCCGTAGGGCGCTGCGGGCCGCGGGTGACACGGTCAGGCAACATCAGCTCTCACGCTGCGGCAAGTGCGGTCGGCGGCGTGGGCCTCGAACCATGCCGCGGCCACGGTGCCGTACACCCGTCGGGAGCAGGCGAACTCGAGGGTCGCGCTCACGGTGGCCCGAGAGCTACTGCAGCAGTGGCTGGAGGGCGGCCACGACGTCTTCTTGGAGCGGGTGGCGAGCTCACAGGCTTCGCCGCGCATTGGGGGCTCACCCTTTCGCACCCAGCCGCCTCAGTGCATGGCGGACCGTCACGGAGGCCCAGCAGCTACCACAGCTCGGCGGATTCAAGGCCACTCCAACGCCACCTGTGCCGTCGGCCTGGGCCAACAGCGGGCGCTGCCTCCGCCCCGGCCAGCGAAGGAGGACTTCGCCACAGCCCACGGTCCCAGTGGCCAAGGCCACCACCCCCACGTGGGCGCCTCAAGCAGGGCTGCGTGGCACACGGGGCACTACAGCGAATCATTCAGGGTGGCGGCCCCGGAAGAGTATGTGCCCCACATGATGGATCAAGGGCACGCGTAGGAGGAAGACCATGGCTCGCTCCTCGGCCCAAGCTGGGGGGAAGAGACACCCGAAGCTAAGCTGTTTCAGGAGCCCCGGGAAAGCCCCGTCGACCGCGCTGGAGGCAGCGATTATCGGGTACCGCTAATTCCTCAGGAGCAAGCATACGCTAACCATGGATCGCAGGAGGTACAGGTCGTCGCGGCGAATGGCTGCCCCAATCAAGTAGCTTCCTACCCCTCAGGAGGAGGGCGCCGGGGGCTGCAGGAGAGGGGCCGAGATCCGCATCACCACTGCTGGGCGTTGAGCAAGGCGTCCTCAGGAGGTAGGCCCTCTGCCGGGGAGGTGCCTCAGGGCCTACCCCCGGCAGAGGACCCGTGGTCGTCGGGGAACCGCTGGCGACCGCTCTACCCCATCGGCGGCATCTTCAGTCTCCGGCCGTCGTTGATGGCACTAGAGTGTGGCGCAAGGCGGGGCCCTCATCTGGCGATATGAAGCAAGGTCGGTACCTGTGAAGAAGGCCCAGTGCCTGTGAAGCTCGCCGCCCCATGACACTCTCACGTAATAATGAGTGGGGTTGTACACGCCCCGGAGTCTCCGGAGAGCCGCCCTCGGGACTCGGGGGCTCCCTCCCACGCCCAGTGGCAGCACTTAGCTCCGTGCTGGTGAGAAGACGTCGAAGACTAGACTAGGTGCCGGACGCGGCTTTTCTGCTTTTCTTGCTTTTCCCCTTGGTATCGCTTTTCCCGTTTGGATTTAAGTTGGATTTGAGCTTGAGTTTTGTGTGTGTTCGGGAAGGGGTGTTTAGTCTCGTTCGAGAATCTCTCGTGCAGTTACCGCTTCGCCTCAGCTGCCTCCCCTCGCGAGCCGGGCCAGGCCTAGCATGCGTGCAGCCCGGACTGTCGTCGCCACGCCCTCTCAGGAGGTTATCATTACAGGTTCAATGGGCTCGTTCAGGAGGCACTCAGGACACCACAACCCTCCACCGGCTATCTCGGGGCCCACGCGGGTCGAAGGTAAACAGGCCAGCCGGCTCGTCGCCAAAGCCCGACCACTTGGCGCAGCGTCTGAGATGATATCGTATCTACTAATACGCCAACTGCAAGTTTTTACACGAGGGGCTCACCATCCCAAAATGCTCTTACAACCTTCAGGGCCAAGCCCGAACTCTATCTGCGTAGGGTAGAAAGCGAGAAAAACATGCGGTCAATCGGATAAATCCCCCAATGCATCCTCAAGGGCACCTCCTGAATCGTCACTAGCGTCGCTGGACTCGCCATCACCCTCCGCGTCGCCGTCGGTGGCGTCAGGGCCGTTCACCACACCGCCTTCATCAGTAACCACGACCACGCCGTCGTTATCAGTAGTGAAGGCCCTGACGAGGGCATCCATGTTGTCTTCCACCCGGTCGCGCCTGTGTCGTCCGGATGGCACAGGGTACCGGGCGATGGCGGCATCAAAGTAAAAGTGGGGATCCATGTTACGAAGATGATCAAGACGCGAGAAAAAGCATGCCCGAGCAGGGCACGGCTCCTCTCCTCCACCAACCTGTTGGCTACGCCCGATCAAGGCCTCCAACTGCGTCACCACGTCAGTGAAGAACTGGAGGTTACCAGCATAGTTAACCGCATGAGGCTCCCCAACGGCCGCCTCATAGATGTTGACCAAGGCCGTGTTAGCTCTTTCCCGGAGCATGTGGAGCATGGGGCCATGCTCGTGCTCCAGGATCTACCGCTGGAGTGTCTCATCTTCGTTCCATCGCGCAACGGCCTCAGCCGCGTCCACCCATTGACGGAGAATAAGCACCTCGGCGCGGGAGGAAGTCAGCTCCTCCTGTGCCGTGCCAAAGCTGACAGAAGCGTCATCCCGCGCGTCACTTCATCCAGCTTGGCCTCGTGGCGGCGGTCCTGCCTTCCGCTCGACCTCGATCAACTCCAACCTCTCCTCGAACTCGCTTTCGAGGTTCGAGCGAGCGCGCCGCCACCCAGCGATCAACCTCTTCCAGACTCGGGCCTCCCGCGCAGCGGCTTGCCGTCCCTCACTTTGTGCCACCAAGCGCTCTCTCGTCTCCAGCTGCTCAAGGTCACGGGCGCGCTCGGCAGCTTCCAGCGTCAGTGCCTCCTCATGTCTCTAGAGCTCCGCCTGGTCGACCAAAGCCCCTTCATCGACGCAAGGGCCGCCTCACGCAGCTCCACCTGCTGCTCCAGGGAATTGCTCCAGGCCTGGAGCTCCCGCGCCCGCTCCTCCGTCACCTCATGCCGTCGGCCAGCCTCGTGGGCCTCCTCGATGGCCCGGGAGCGGGCCTCCCGAGAAGCCGCGAGCGACGCCTCGGCTTTCACATTGTCGAGTTCACGCTGTTGGCGCGCAAGGGCAACGGCCACCTTCAGCTTGCGCCTCTCTTCAGCTAGGCGCAGGCCCTCAGCTTCAAGGCTCGCGTCCTTGTCAGCAAGCTCTACACCAAGCTGGCTCACTGCGTCAGCCGCCCTCCAGAGAAACCCTAGGCAAAGAGCGCGGCGCTCCGGCGCGCTGAAAGCACGCTCTTCCGCCCAGGCGTCTTGTGGGGGCCACGATCAGCACTCCCTCACCGCAGGGGCTGGGTCTTTGGCGCCCTCGCGGTGGCCGGGCACGCGCCTCGCCAAGCCCGGCCCGAGCCGGCTCATCCTCAAAGGAAGAACGCAGGGCCGACCTAAGCCAATCGCCGTCCACGACCAATCGAAGAGCCCAAGGCAGGCTGGCTGTACCCCGGGAAGGCTTGCGAAGGAGGGTCGCGAGGTGCGCAGAACCATGATGCATCACAGGATGGCTCACCTCTCCAACCGGCCTCACCACGAGGGCAGTGCTTGAGCTCGGAGCGCTTGGGGCGGTGGAGAGGGCGAGGCCTGAGGTGATGGCTCCTCAGCCATCTCCGTGAGCTCGGCAGGAAGGGCCCTGCAGGGCAAGGGTCAGCCGAAGCAACGGGAAAATAAGGAACTAAGAAAGGGGAAGGCTTACTCATCAATGGCGAAGTACTTCCTGCGCTTCAGTAGGCGGCAAGGGTAATCATCACCCAAGGCCTCCTTTTTCTTTTTGGGAGAGCCTCGAAGTCCACGTGGAAGTGACCCAGGAGCTCGGCGCAGTGGTCAGCCTGCGACGAGGAAGAAGCGCCAAAGTGACCAGCGTCAGGGCGTCATCCTGGCGCACGCTGCCAGTCGCCTCACGAAGTAGGATGGCCGGGGCCTCAGGGGCCCCTTCCACGGGAGCCGCAGGCCGCGGCTCAACGCCTTCAGCCGCCGCAGGACGGGCAGACCCCTGAGCTGCCGCCTCAGAGTGCCACATGGCGTCATCATCCCGGCGGAGGCCCTCACCTCGGCCCCGGTGGCCCTGCCTCCCAGCTCCACCACTCGAGGAAGGACCGCCGTGGGCAACCGGAAGGAACCACCACAACCGGGTTCTCACGAGGTCCCATGAGGCCTGGGGGCGAGCCCCATTCGTCAAGCCGGGCAATCGCTTGGCGAAATCACCCCTATTCGAGCAAAGGTACAATGAGGGCACCCCCTTGCCGGATGCTGCCAGGGGAAGGGTACCCAGTCAGGATCATGAGAACCTTCCTCAGCACTTCAGGCGTCAGATCCTCCTCTTGGAGCCTCACGCAGTCTTCACGCCCCCCTGAAGGCCCACATCCGGCGGGAATGGTACTGGAGAGGGGCAATACGGCATAGGAGGAACTCCTTCACCACCTTGGGCACCGTCATGCCGAGCGCCCTCAAGTTCGCAAAGCGATGCCAGACGAAGACGAGCCGGGGGCTCGTGAGAGTCTCCTGGCCCCAACCCGAATTGGGGATAGCGGGTAAGGTTGGCTCCGAAAGCAGGGGGCTGGGCACCCCGACATCCACGTAAAGCCACCGCTCACAGAACCCAGTCGCAGGTGAAGGAAGGCTGAAATCAATTCTCGAAGCCGCTGTTTCTGGTGCGGCAAGGAAGCTCACGCACCCCGAGCATTGGGTGGGGTCGCTGAGGCGCAAAGAGAAGAAGTGGCGCAGCAAGGCAACTGAAGGAGGAATGCCAACCATCGCCTCGCAGACAAAAGCGAAGACGGCAAGAAGAGTAATGGATTCGGGACCCAAATGCATCATATGGATCTGGTAATGGGAAAGCACGGCATTGAAGAAATCAGAAAAGGGGGGAACCAGTCCCGCCCACAGGGCGTCGGCAAAGTACCGGACCTCAGTGACAATTCTGTCCATGGAGAAGTGAGACGCGGGCCAGACCGTCGTCCTCCCACATTCGTTGAAGATGGTGGCGAGGGATGAGCTGACCTTGTCCAAGCCTTCCCGGTTGAGTATGATCGGCCAATCGACAGCAGGAGCCGTCGGCGACAGCCGAAGCGGGCGGAGGCAAAGCTTTTTCCTTTCCCTTCTTCGCCGGAGCCATGGCGGCAGGAAGGGGATTCGAGATTGGATTGGAAGCGGAGACTGGAGCTCGAGAGAAGGAAGGGCAGGAGACACTCGAGCGGCGAGAAGAGGGATGACTGTGTGCAACCACGGGTCCGCCTAGCTGGGCGCAAAATAAGGAGGCGTGGGGGAACAGGGGCACTCACGTCCAATCAACCGCCACGCGACGCCCAAGGCCGCAGGCTATTGGGGCCCGCGGCACTTCGCACTTGCCCCTTCGCTTCTCTACTAAGCCAAGTCCAGGCGTGCCTTGGGCCCGGGGGGCTCTTGCTGCGTTCGGGAATGGGGTACCAGACTTGCTCGCCCTGCGGCCTGGCGTGGCTCAAGGGGTGGCCAGACGGCCCATCTTCATCAACACAAGCTCAAGACCCTCGCGAGGGGCCAAGCCTCACGGGGCGGACGACAGGAAGCTTCCTCAGGCACGACCTCGTCAGGCTGGCTCGCGAGGAGGCGGAGAGATCAAGGCGGGGTACCTCGCGAGGTGCCCAGGACGCAAGCCATGACGACCGAGGGCGCCAGGCGGGCGCCAGCCTGCGCAGTGTCCTCGTTTCCCCTTTGGTGCAAGGGAGGCAAGCGCGGGCCAAGAGTATCAAGCAAAGGCAACCATTTCGGTGCAACAAGACCAAGACCAGCAGAACGGCAGGAAGGAGGTCATTGTGGAGCACAAGTCGGCGTCACCGTCAGGGCCTTTGGCAGGCGAGGACCAACTTTAGTCAGGATAAGTGTACTAGATGTTCCCCTTCAAAATGGCCAATTGTTGGCGCCCTTCCCGCTCAATATTTGGGAAGAGGCCCGGGGCCTCTGCCTATAAATAGGACTAGCCACCCACAGGGTAGAGGCATCTTAGAGAGAGAGAGGGGAGAGAGAGAAGCGACTGAATTCCCCCTGGCAGTTCATCGCACTAGCCAAGAACAGACCCTCGCGAGGCTGTTCTTCCTTGTACTATTCATCATCAGCCCCTGAGGCAATCCACCACACCACACACTAGAGTAGGGTATTACACCGCAATGGTGGCCCGAACCAGTATAAACCTTGTGTCCCTTGTGTTGGTCTTTGTGTAGTATAGATCCTTGCGAGGCGACGAGGTGCAGGTAGGTTGGAGGTGTGATCTCCGCGTGCACCCCAGAGTTCGAACCTAGAGGGTCTGCCGGAACCCGAAATCCAACAACACCCGACTTGCGGGGCCGGGGAGTGTGCCTATGGTCTTTTCTCGATTGCGGTCCCACGTGTGTGTGTAAACGCAATATGTCGCGCGTTCCATTTGGAGAGCGGCGTGCCAGACCGACCGACCGTCTGGGGTGCGATGCGAACGCGACGGGCGTGCTGTATACTCAATACATGTGTACCGCCGTTTTCTTGAGGCTTTGATCCATGGCGCAATCCATGGATACAAAATTAGTATACTGTACTATTTAAAAGTCGAGGGCGGGGCTTTTCCCGCACGATAGGCGGGGCAGTTCTGCCTAGTCGGTTCGACACAAATGCGAGAAGATGAGGGGGTAGGTTGCTGCAAACGTAGGGCTGTGTGATTTTACAGCGAGCTACTGCTGGACAGGTGGGGCCCCGTGATATGACTTCCCATTATCATTTTAACTGCGGCGCTACGACCGGCGTCAGTCTCCCGATTCCTGACCACCTCCATGGTATACATGTGCCTCTCCCAATGCTCCACCATGTAGAGGCTGGCTCTTGCATGAGAGCCCACTCCTCCACTTTTTCCTTGCCTCTTTCCTCCACATATGCTAAAATGCCATGTAAGCGGGCTTATAGCCCACTATTGTACTTGCTCAAATGCAGTGCTAAGCCTGCCACATAGGCATAAAGTCTGATGTGGCAAGTTAATTAGTAAGAAGAGAGAGACTAATTTGGTGACCCCAGGAAGAAACGGTGCTAATCGCGTGTACCTAGGTGAAAAGACAATTTTGAGTCTATAGCTAATGAAATGAAGCAAACTTAGCAACAAAAAACTAAGCACCTATGCATTGGGAACTTGAGTTGCTAAGCCATTTAATGCCCTTAGCACCTCGTCTAAGCACCATTTCGTTGGAAGAGGTCACTCCTTGGAAAATGCAATAAATACTACGAAGAAAGTGATAGAGAGAAGTAAAAAAAATACTCTTATAGCCAACCTTATAGCTAACCTTGTAGTATGAGTGACTAAGTGATGACTATGTATGACATGCCAACATCAGATAGCCTAACGCACCGTGTTAAATCTCCAAGGGTGCGACCCAGCATGCGAAGCGGCGGCGATCGTGGACTCATGGTAAGTAGCGACCATGATACAGACTCTTTGGCAGCCCTTGGATCTGAGATGGAACGGTCGCGTGCTAAGTTGCTAAACATTTGCAGAATAACCCTCCAGGATAGGATATTCACCCATAGGTCTAGAATCACGCCATGCAACCATTCGATCTCAGATCCAAGGGCTCTGGGAAGCCCGTATCATGGGAGAATGGAAAGCTAAGTATCACCTTTAATTTTCCCGACGGTAGACATGACATCAAAAGACATTTAATTGGGCGTCGAGTAGACACGACATCTAATTGGGCCCCCCATAGTACTGTGCGTGAATCCATTTATCCACCAGGCAAGCCACGAGCCTGCCATTGGCATGCCCCACTCAGCATTTTTACAATCGAAAAACCGCTGGCAGTTCGCTCCTACTCGTCCCCGGACGTCCTTTAACATTACGGCAGTTCGCTCCTAGTCGTCCCCCTCCTTTCATATTACGGCAGTTCCACTAATCCTAACCCTCCTCCCAAATCCATGGCGTCCCAAATCTCCATGATCAGCCGTGAGTACAAGGTTAGAACCATCACTGATGATGAGTTCCACGTCATCTACACCCATTCGTCCGCGATGGTGAAAGGATGCCTTGCTCGCTTCCAAATCATGTTCGAAAACTCAAAGGATGAGTGGGTCACTGCCTAGATGTTGAGTACATCATAGTCTGGGAAAGCGAGAAGATTCTAAAGGAGGCAGAGAAGAAGAAGCCCGCCGTGATCTAGGTTTGCATGCATGAATTATGCTTGGTCTACCACATATGCCATGCCGACGTTGAGTGCGAGGAATTTAAGAACTTCCTCAAGGGCGGCCGAGTCAAATTTTTTACTGTAGACTTTAGGAACAACAGGGATATCCTGGGTCGGATAGGCTTCGTTGTAGGCAACCCCTTCAACCTATAGAAGAATGGGCTGGTTCCCTCCCGTGATCAGCCTTCAATGCTGACCCTGGCAGGAGCCATGGTTCATCCTTCATACGGTACACTGAAGAAACCTCCGTTCAAGTTTCATCATGCATGGCTGTGGAATGCACTAGATATAGACCACATCCACTACACTGCAATGGATGGCTACCTTTGTTTCAATATCTACAAGGGTTGGATGAAGAGAAAGAGCCAAGTGTGCGGTTGAAGCAAAGAAGTATCGGCCAAGAGGAAGAGGGACAAGGACGAAGTCGAGCACGTGGACAAGGAGTCCAAGTAATTAAGGTGGCAGTGTCGTTGCCGAGGGTGGTTCTAATGCAGTGTCTACCGGATTAGTTGCTTAGTTTAATTTCAGGTGTGCTTAGTTTTATTTGAGGGGTGTGTTGTGCTGAGCCCCCAGCAGAACTATGTTATGTTCCTTCTCGTTACTTTAACTCTTCAGTACGTACATACTAGTATTTCTTACAATTCATCTTTTAGTTGGTATAGTACTACCACTCGTTTCTTCACATTATATACGTACAATATATGGCCAACATCATATAGCCAATAGTGTAGTTGTCAAAGAATTTCAGGGTGCTAAGTTTTATTTGAGGGGTGTGTTGTGTTGGACACCATTATTGTGACTCAAATCTCTTTGGCCATGCTATAATGACATAAATACCGATGGACCAACATGCCAGCTCTCCCTCTATCTCACTACAGTAAAATAAAGTGTGGGGCCTACTTGATCCCAACAATGTTCTTATTTTCCTGTAAAATTATTCGCTTGTTTACTCCTAACAAGCGGGGCCACACTTATCATTGTGAGAATCGGCTTATTTTTGTCATATAACATGGTCAACGGGTTTGACCTGAAAATAACAATGTCTAATGGCGTTTTTGAGCAAACATCTAACTTAACGATGGCATTTTTGAGATATCTAATTGCACTTTTGAGCAGGCATCTCACGGATCGATGGCATTTTTGAGTAGTTGTAATTTCTAATGGAAAAACTCAGTAGTGATACACAACTAGTGGCATAAGTAATAAGAACCCAAGAATTAAATAGGTATGCTAATTTCTTTAATAGAATTTAGCTCCCCATTTAAGCACGTACTAGCTTTTTTAATAGTACTATATGCATAATTTGGCGACGAGCGCTCTCTATATGTACCAGCTTTTTTCTTTAATTTCATCTTGTTAGTTTTGCTCCATGGCACAATCCATCGGTACTACTACTGTACAAAAGTATACATTTTTTAAAAGGCTGGAGGGCGAGGCAGTCTAGCTTGGTCGGTTTCAAGAGAGGCAAGGGCCTTTGTGATTTGATAGCTCATTATTGTTGGAAGGTGGGGCCTTGTGATTTGACTGCTCGTATAAATGGGTCGACAACCTGAGGAGGAGCAAAGAACCGTGCGGTATACTCAAGTTTTCCACTGGAGTAGTACGACGGAGGAGCACGAAACACGGCAGCCCAGTGCCATATGGCGATAAAAAATGATCTAATTTGCTAGTCATCTCATTGTTAGCATTTTTCTATTCATGCCTCGTAGAGAACGTGACACGTGCGGCGAAACACCCAAAGCAAAAGAAGAAACACATGAACAAAATAAGAAGGAAGATTATCACCCTAAAAAAAGAAGGAAGACGCACACACAAGTCTGGGGCGCTGCTCTCTACTACATGAAGGGTTGCTGGCCGCGGAGTCGTAACTGCTTCTTCATCGCCTCCACGACCTCCATCTCCTTTCGCGTCTCCTCCTCCATCTTCTTGATTGTATCCATGACGCGGGATTTCTCGACGCGAGCCTTCATCATCTATTCCATGGGCACATTACGTACCTTGACAGCAGCCTGGTGCTCGATGCGGAGCTTCGCCAACACCTCCTTCTGTTCCACGACGAGGGCATGCAGCATCTTCATCGAGGAACTACTATTCTCATGCAGCTTCTTCCAGCCGGCGTTCTCCTCCTTCAGCAGGTCGAGCTCGTGGCAGAGCTTCTCCTTGTCCTCCTGAAGTTGCAGGATTTTGCCGGCGCCTTCTTCTTCGAGGCAATGCTCTTTTTCAGCAGCATCACTAAGCCGGCGGTCAACTCCCCCTGTTCACTGAGCTCAGCAGGCATGTCGTCCCTTTAGCAGCTCCACAAAGCCGTGGATGAACTCCTTCTCCTTATTGAGGTGCTTATTGAGCTGACTGGGCATGCCGGCATGTTCGCCTCTACGGCTAGGGCGCTCCTGGGAGCCATCGCCTACCCGTGAGAGATCTTTCGAGGTCTCTGCGTGGCGGCGAGCCCTCTTTTTTCCGCAGCCTTGGTTGCCGCTCCGTTGTTACGAGTAGTTCTCGACCTAGAGCTCTCCACACCGGCCATGGCAAGGACGGATGAAGAAGAAGGACTTATGAGGAGGAAGGTAGAGTAATTTTCGGTTAGGTAGTTCCCCTTTTTATAACCTACGTATTAGCACTAGTACTAAAACCTGCATAATGGGAACACGTTCAGGTTTGGTACGTACTAGTAGGTGTGAGCAGGCTTGCACTTAATTGTAGCACTAGTACTTTGGAATGTGATGGGAACAAGGTAAAGATTAATTGATGGTTTTGGTTTCGAGGCTCGAAAGGGCTCCCGATGAGTTTAGTGGAACATAAATTTCAAGTACTCCCTCCATCTCAGTTTACAAGGCTTGCACGTGTATCTAGCTCGTCAATGTAACTTATATAAAATAAATTATTTAACATAAAAAATACTCTGAATATTTGAAGTTTGTAATGATTTTTTGTAATGTATGCCTCTTATTAAGTTGGTCAAATTGACGACCTAGGTACACGTGCAAGACTTGTGAACTGAGATGGAGGGAGTACTACACTGCTCAAATGTGGTCGCACAAGCTAGTGGTGTAACTGGTCGTACATGTCAGACCAAGCGAATGTGTGCCCCTTCGGTGAGACACGGGTCCGATCGACAGTATGTTGGTGCGACCGACCGTAAAGTATTACGCGATAGAGACTTCTGGTTGTGGCTTCGGTTGATTGTCATGACCAAGCATTCTAAAACTAGTGATAAATCAATTACCATCTTTTTCCAAACGACTAAGTATTTTCACAGGAATACAATACATATAGATGGAGTGATTGTCAAGGTTGCAAACCGACATGGCGTTGCAAGCTCACTGCAGCAGCAATCGACTAGGTCACTGCATCGCTAGCGGGGAAGGAGGGCAGCTCACCTCGCCTACGATCCATGCCCAACAGAGCCGCCGCAACTGGTCTTGGGATTTGGCTTCTCCTACCGCCCATTTGAACACTTGCACCGACTGCTCATGCCATTGCGCAGGCATGTGCGTTCTTTCCTCCGCAGTCGACTCCGTGAATATGATCTCTGCCATTAGCCCTAGCTTGAAATAAACGGGACGTCGCCAGATGCTAATATCCCTCAGCATCTCTCCCCTGAGATCGACTTGCGCCTCCGACTTATGTTGCGCCAGGCGCAGCTCCATGGAACTTCTCTCCAATCGATGCGATGCTTCCTCGATCCGATTTTCCTTGCTGCACACCACCTGAAAAGCTGAAATGCAGCCCTGGCATGTCCTCCGGCGCCACCGATCTGTGATTCCAGAGCTATGGATCCCCTCTAAAACACATGTGGGTTTCGCTCAAAGGCGGTAGTCTTTGTGGGCATGGCGAGAGGGCAGTCCGCGGGATTCTGGGATCTAAGGGATTATCCATGGCGGGATCCTGTGGGCGAGGCGGGGAGGCGAGCCTAGGCGCTGGGAGAGCCCTACGAGGCTAAGATAAAGATAGTACTACTCCACTCCGTCCATATTTAAATACAAAGGCCACCAACAGTAGCCCTGGCAAAAATTGATCATGTTGCCTGCGTCCTGGTTTATTGGCCCCCTTTTTTTGTGCCACTTTTTATGACATGCATAAATATTATGTTACTTACAAATATGGTCAAAAATTGGCACAAAATACGAAGGAGACCAATGGAAGTACTAGCAACCCATGATCTAACTACTCGCATGCGCGTAGTGGAGTAGTAATGTCTTTCTTCCACCCTCACATCCACTCAATTTGCATGTGTTATATTAATTGACCATCAATGAAGTGAAGGACTTTACACGCGTCAAATTATCACATGGGTGGGATCTTTGTACAAAAATGTGTCCCCCCCGTGTATCCACATGTGCGTGCGAGGGAATGAGTTCGTGCGTGGCGTGTGTGGCGTGCGTGCACATCTTCGCTTCATGGCAAGGACCTTGTCGAGAATGCAGCCGGATTTGGATTCTCGCAAAACCCTTGAGCTTTGAACACGGGTGTGCATGAAGATCTCTCTCTCCCTAGATCGCTTTTCATAACAATCACAAGGCCTAGCTCGTGAACCCAAACCCAAAGAACAAGAGACACAAGAGTTTATACTGGTGAGGGCCACTGATGTGGTGTAATACCCTACTCCAGTGTGGTGTGGTGGATTGCCTCTTGGGCTGAGGATGAACAGTTACAAGGGAAGAACAGCCTCCTGAGGAGAGGTGTTCTTGTGCTTGGTGAACTTGTGTGTGGCTATGGATGGAATGGCTCCGATCCAAGATGAGATGCCTCCTATGGTGGTGGCTAGTCCTATTTATAGAGGCCCTGGTCCTCTCCCCAAGCCGGTGCGTGTCCCTTCGGTGATACGCGGGTTTGACCGACCGTCTGTTGGTGCGACCGACCGTAAAGTATTACGCGATGGAGACTTCTGGTTGTGGCTTTGGTTGATTGTCACGACCAAGCATTCTAAAACTAGTGATAAATCAATTACCATCTTTTTCCAAACGACCAACTATTTTCACAGGAACACAATACATATAGATGGAGTGATTGTCAAGGCGGCAAACCGACATGGCGTTGGAAGTTCACTACAGCAGCAACCGACTAGGTCACTACATCACTGGCGGGGAAAGAGGGCAGCTCACCTCCCCTATGATGCACGCCTAGCGGCGCCACCACAACTGGTCCGGGGATTTGGCTTATCCTACCGCCCATTTGAACAGTTGCACTGGTGCTCATGCCATTGCGCAGGCATGCGCGTTCTTTCATCCGCAGTTGAATCTGTGAATATGATCTCTACTATTAGCCCTAGTTCAAAATCAACATGATGCTGCCAGATGCTAACATCCCTCAGCATCTCTCTCTGAGATCGACTTGCGCCTCCGCCTTGTGCTGCACCAGGCGCAACTCCTTGGAACTTCTCTCCAATCGATGCGACACTTCCTCGATCCGATTTGCCCGTGCTGCCCACCACCTGAAACGCAGCCCTAGCATGTCCTCCGGCGCCACCAATCTGTGATTACAGAGCAATGGATCCCCTCAAAAACAAA
Organism: Aegilops bicornis; assembly: GCA_021605145.1. Classification (NCBI taxonomy): domain Eukaryota; kingdom Viridiplantae; phylum Streptophyta; class Magnoliopsida; order Poales; family Poaceae; genus Aegilops; species Aegilops bicornis. The sequence continues at coordinate 296,671,623 of CM038674.1, forward strand.
TGTGGGTTTCACTCAAAGGCGGCAGTGCAAGGTTGCTGGGCCTTGCAGCGAGCAGTCAGCGAGATGGCAGCCCGCAGGATCACAGGATCTAAGGGATTATCCATGGCGGGATCCTCCATGGCGGGATCCGGTGGGCGGCGGGAGGCGAGCCTAGGCGCTGGGAGAGCCTCTGAGGCTAATATAAAGATAGTACTACTCCACTCCATCCATATTTAAATACAAAGGCCAAAAAAAGTAGCCCTGTCAAAAATTCATCATGCTGGCTGCGTCTTGGTTTATTGGCCCCCTTTTCTTGTGCCACTTTTTATGACATGCACAAATATTATGTTACTTAAAAATATGGTAAAAAATTGGAACAAAATACGAATCATACCAATGGAAGTAGCAAACCATGATTTAACTACTCTCATGCACGCAGTGGAGTAGTAATGTCTTTCTTCCTCCCTCACGTCCACTCAATTTGCATGCGCTGTATTAATTGACCATCAATGAAGTGAAGGACTTTACACGCGTCAAATTATCACATGGGGTGGATCTTCGAACAAAAATGCGTCCCCCCGTGTACCCGCGTGTGCATATGAGGGAATGAGTCCGTGTGTGGCATGCTTGCACATCTTCGCTTTGTGCATGTACCGCCAGTGTGCCTGAGAGAGGACGAGTACATTCTTCTAGAGCCAGCAGCGCGTAACTGTGATCAATCCACACAAGGAGGTCACGACAACGCCTCCACATGTGCCACGTGGCTTCATGAACTATAAGAGAGACACTGTGTAGGAATTCTAATTTACGTGTTTTGAAAAATACTCGAAGTACTAGTAAGGTACACGTGGATTGCACGCATCAGATTTGGCAACCAAATTATGAATATATACCACACTATAGCATTTAAGCTTTGAGTCATATATGCCTGATGTAGACGTTCCTTTAATTCTTATAGTTCATCTCATTCAAAATCAATTAGTTTTTATAAAAAGCTAGGGCCTCTTTGATTCGTAGGATTTCCAAAACGCGGGAATAGGAAAAACATGGGATTAGAGTGGAGTGTCGTCTTGAATCCTACAGGATTGTACGAGTGTTTGATTGTGCATAGAAAAAATGCACGATTCTTTCAAAGAGGTTTGAGTGGATGGGATGATTCCTATGAAATCTAGTGCAAATGAATCCTATGGAAAAATTCCTATGGTTTACAATCCTTCGAATCAAACCACCAAGATAGGAAAAATTCCTAGGGATTAGAATCGTCCAAAATTCCTTTGAGAATCCTTTGAATAAAATAAGCCCTTAATCTATTTTATGATTCATGGAATTGTGCGTTGTAAAGCATAAAGTAAAAACAAATAATGGCAATTCAACTAGAAAAAAGTTTGGGCAGTTATGATACGGAAGATTCTAGAACAAAGGAGAAGCACTTGTGTTTTGAGGTTTGTGCATTATGCTTAAGTTCAACCATGCAGTCTGCTAGATTGTACATGTGGAAAAATCCGGTGGGGGGCTAGATGATGGTGCGAGGGGCCAAGTAAGGGAGACTATGAAGGAGTGCACAAGTGCGAGATTGATATTTAAAGAGAGGGGGCAAGAACGTGCGCTGTTGCGCGCAGTGGTGGAGCCATGAAAAATAAATGAGCTAGGGGACCAAGCATTGCTAATCCTTTACGAGGAGGGCCAATTCATCACATTCATATTAGCCTCGATATATAGTGATGTTAGGGGGTGGTAGGGCCCTTGCTGCCCCCTGCGTTCACCACTGTGTGCACGTCTGAGAGATGAAGTGGAAGGCATGGATGATGAGAGGGGGACGTTGGATATATAATTAATGTGGGTGTATTAGCTATGTAATCCTATATAGAGAGCTATAGGTTGATCGATGTGGACGTGGGAAAGAGGGTGAGGCCTCACTAGATATATAGATTGATCGGTTTCTGTGGAAAACTGTGAAAGACCTAGCTATACATACACACACATACATGAACATCGATTGTTGTGCATGCACATGAGAGATATAGAATGCCCGATATGATGGAGAGGGGGGTGCATGCATGGGAGACCGACCTAAAGAAAAATATTGCATGTGTGTGATGGATAATGCCAACTGGTAGTGTGTGTGCATGCATGCATGAGAGAAAGTTAGTGGTACAACTATAAAGAGAAGACGACTGTGTGGGTGTAAAAGACTAGGTGAGGTCATAATCAATGTAAAGTTGAATTCAAATATTTGAATAGGAGATCATGATGTTTGAAACCCATGCATGCATGAATATATTTGAGATATGCGCGGTGTGGTTCGAAATCGAGCATGTTGAACTGTATACGCATTGAAAAAGGTCATACTGATTTGAATTTGAGATACCGATGGCAGGTATCATTTGGCCACATTGCATCCGTGCATGGACACACTATTCTAATTGGAGATGATGGGTGGCTTTTGCATCACATTTCTATATCTATACCCCTATATATTATATTTTATATTTTTATATAGTGTGCGAATAACTTTAATTAACTTTGGAAGATGGTCGTTGGATGAACCCAATCTGACGGTGCAGAGATGGCAAATTTGAGCACTACTGGCCGTTGGATATCATCTAGATTCCACCAGATTATTCCACATGTAAAATCTATAAGACTCCATGGTTGAACTTAAGCATAATGCACAAAACTCAAAACAAAAGCACTTCTTCTTTGTTCTAGAATCTTCCGTATCAGAATTGCCCAAATGAGCTTTCTACATGATTTGCCATTATTTGTTTTTACTTTATGATTTACAACGCACAGTTCCATGAATCTTAAAATAGGTTAGCTTTCTTATAAAAACTAGATGATTTTGAATTAAATGAACTATAAGAATTAAACGAACATCTACATCATGCATATATGACTCAAAGCTTACATGCTATAATGTGGTATTTATGCATGATTTGGTTGCCAAATCTCATGCGTGCAATGCACCTGTACCTTACTAGTCTAAATGGTGTTTTTGTGTGTGTTGTGTGTGTTAAACACATTGTACGTAGTATCCTACATGGTTTAGATTCCGAAGATCTAGCTATAGCATACATGTACTATGATTAGAATTCAACATAAAATGGATACATACATTTGAATTTGAGATCGTATGTACATGTAGTTCGTATTTATATAGGAATTTAGTTCTCCTATATTCATGTCATGTGTTGTGAAGATAATATTTAGATGGTTATATAACTAACCCGAGTACAATCCCATTCAACGATGGAAAATGTACTCAACTTTGGTCCATATGCTAGACAACACATATTGTTTTTTTTATTGTTGAGGGAAGTGCAAATTGTTTTGGTACTGTACACGTTATGTTTGTTGTCCCGATTTTTTTAGTTTTTTTGTTGTATTTGAATGCATTTCTAGTAATATAGTAAAACGGGACATGGCTCTCTCTAGTGATGAGCTGCGAATTATCTTTATTTTGGGTACACCTTAAGCTTGTTCTCCCAAAATTTCAAGCCGCGCCTTGTTATGCCGAAATTTCATGCTAGCATCTCTGTCTATCATGCTGTGAAACTCCCGCCTCTTCAACCCGAGCCTTGTTACCCCAAAATATTTAAGATAGATCTTTGTCTTGTTGTGCTACGAAATCTCCCTCCATCTCAACCCGCGCCTTGCTATCCCAAAATTACAACGCACGCGAAAACTCGCACCTCCTACGAAATCCCGACATGCGAAATTCCCGTGATACCCCTGAACCGAAAGAACCGCCTAGCACAAATTGGTAGGGCTACTTTCATAACTTACCCCACATTTCGGACAAGGGCGTCCCTAAGCCATGGTTCCCCACTCCCATCCCATCATCCCACCCATTCTTACACCGAGGCCACGAAAACCCACGAAGCCCCACACCCTCCTCCGTCCGCCACCTGCCGGAGCCTCTTCCCCGACGACGTCGTCCACAGCAACACCTCGATGTCCCTCATCCACCGTACCAGATGAGGATCCGTCGCCGATCTCATTGTCCCACCGATTCAGCCACCCCGTCCTCCACCTCCAAGGAGCTGCCCCGACGTTCCCCTCGTCTTTCGCGCCACCTCCATTCCCACACCGCCGTCTTCACCTGCACCACCGGATGAGCAGCATCATCACCGTTTCCTTGGATGAAGCTAAGGCCTAATCGGCGCCGTCAAAGAGGTTGTACACTAATGGCCGCATTTTCTTCTTGATTAGATCTCACGGTGCTGCCGGCGCTCGGTCCCCAGCCGACATGGCGCGACTCCATCCACGGCGGCGTCGCTGGCACCTTCCTCCACGGTGTCGCTCCCTCGGCGGTGACGTCCACATCAGTAGGGGTTGCTGCTGCTTTAGCTCTCACTCGCGCTGCTGCTCTGCTCTTGCTCTCGGTCCCCTGCCTGGTCTACTCTTGCCATTGCTCTTGCTCTTGCTCTTGCTCGCGCTGCTGCTCTCGCTCTTTCTCTTGCTTGTGATGTTGCTCCGATTTGGCAACACTTCAGTCTACTGAATAGACTTTTGGGTCAGTTGATTTTTTGGGGGTGGGGGGGGGGGCTCACCGGAGATAAGGAAGAACCAGCCGCAGCGGGGAGGGGCTCACTAGAAAGGTACCCCACTATCTATCTTAGGGTTCAGGGTGGGGGCGGTGGTCACCGGCGGTGGTGGGGCGGTGGCATGGGGATTGCCGGAGAAAAAGCTCGGCAAGGGGGGCAGAGGGATGGCCGGGGCGGCGGCGGACCGGCGGTGCAGAGTGGTTTCGGGGCGGGTGGGGCGGCGCACTCCGTTCGCGGGCGACGGGGGGCGGCGGTTTGGCCAGTGGTGTCAGTCGACTCATGCTGCTACACGACCAGCTGCCCCGGCTCTCACACGCGCTGCTGCTACTGCTTTTCTGCTACTAGAGCATTCAGTTTCGACAGCAAAATTCAGTTTCGACAGTTAAGTTCAGTTTCAATAATTAAATTTAGCTTCGACAGTTAAGTTCAGAGATGAGCGGCTGATGTATTTTACATCTAGTGCTTTGTGGTTATAATTTTACGTCATCTATTGGAGGTTCTATTAGAATTCCACTCAGGTTAATGTTGTCTCTCTTGTCCTGCTTCAGCCTCGGCGTCGTACAACTCATCGGAGCTGCTCCAACGACGAAACCCTCCATCACTGTGAAGCAGTACCCCGGGCTCCATCTCCAGACGCCTAAGATCTTCTTCCCCTCCTCCGACAGCCAAGTCAGCCGGAGCATCCTCACCGACCAACCCAATCACGCTGAGATCGACATGGCTTCGCCAAAGAGGTTGTACACTTGTTGCATCTCCTTTTTACTCTACATGTTATATATATATATATTGTCCACTGAGCACACGTAGTAACGTGAAATACGATTATTTTATCCTACTATATGACAAGCAGTGAGGTACCAGGCAACTTAGCTATCCGTGATGGACTCTCTTGAACGCCATCATTATTTATCTCTGCGCGTTTGAGCTGTACATTTGTCGATTGGCCTCGGAGTTGAGCTAGTAGGGCATTGTCCTGGGTCCAAAGTAGTAGAAGTAGCAAAAATACATTTTTTTAGTGTAGGATTTTCCTTGCTCAAGCCTGCCTACTAGAATCGCCAGTGCTTGAAAGGAAAAGTGAAGGAAAACATAGGAATTGGAAAGTTTCCTATGGTACTACTATTCATGCATTTGGTTCAAAGGAATGGATCAAAGAAAAACTGTAGGATTTGTTCCTTTAGTGTCTCCTTGAAAGAAAAACCATAGGAATTTTACTTTCCACTTGTCGTCCTTTTCAAATTCCTATTCATGAAGGACAAGACTAAGACATAGTAGCATAATAGCATTATAACCGTACATTTTCTTGTGGTTTGACTTAATATCACCATGCTTCTTTGCATCCTGTGATCTTCCAATTCTTGTTAACCAAACACCCAGATTGGCAGAAATCCTATGTTTTTAAATTCCCAGGTTTGCACGTGCATTCCTATCCTATTCCTATCTATTTCCTATCCCTGCATTGTTAGATTCCTCAAATTCAAACAAGCCCTTACACAATTACTTCTGTTACAGATATGTGTCAAAGGAAACCTTGTGTGGTTTGTTTTGCTCCTGCTGCACTGTGTTCCACCCCAGCTCAGCTGCTCCAACGACGGAAGGGTTCACCACAGTAGGGATCCGCTCTCCAGACTATCTTTCGCCGCCTCAGATCTTCTTCCCCGCCACTGGGAGCAATGTCAACTGCATTACCATGATCAACTGAGCAGATGACCTTGAGGACTACACGGCAAGAGAGGTCACACTCTTCCGTGTCTGCTTACGTTATGCATCGCTTAATATGATCACATGCTACTTTATCGTCGTGTTCACCTATTAGACTCCAAGTCAGGTCCAAACTAATGTTGAAACTTGAGTTTTTAAATGGTTGTGGGGTACATATTGGGCAGCAGTCAGTACTATCTATCTACTATTTGGTTAATCTCGGGTGTCTACTATGAGTTTCATGTTGGGTGCAAACAAACATTAAAGGAGCCATTATCTGTATTTTTTAACTAAAGCTATTACCTGCCTGCTATCATTGGTTTTGGGTCTATCCACAGTTTGCTACCATCACTCTGGATTTGTGCATGCACTCCTTACATAATCTCACTATGGTTTATTCCTATGCATGTCAGTTATTGTACACAATGGAACTGAACATGTAGAGCAAAAGAGACAAGCCTTGCATGGCAACAAAATTTCGTGAAGACGTCGCTCCATGGTGGGTGCAAAGGCAGCCCCCTCCACCCATTTCGGATTGTAATCATGAGGAAGATAGTTGTTCTGAGGGGGATTTAGAAGGAGAAGATTCCTCCTATTTAACCCTGAGGTCTTTGTTCTAACTTGTCATGCTGATGTTGGTAATATCATGCATATGGTGCCTTGCATTGCTTACTTTATACATCAAACATGTCATTTGCTTAGTTTAGACATGATTTGCGTGAATGCCATCTATTTAGTTTCTTTATCGTGATATGTGAATCAGCAATGCCATCTTTTTAGCCAGGCATCATACATGTGAATTTTGCAATGCCACCTGGTTAGCTACCATCTTATATGTGAATTATATCATGCCATCATTTCTTTATTACATGTTAAATTTCTCAACAATTTTAGTACATTCAATTACTCTTCCTGTGCATCAGCCATTCGGCACGGTCATGGAAAATTCTAGAATGGAAACAAGGTCTTCAGAGCAGACAATGCTATCTGACGAAGTGCATGTCTTGCGGTTACGGATAACTCCTCAGAGGAGGATTCAGAGACAGATAACCAGTCCTATTTCCCCCACGAGGTGCATGCTCTAACTTGGCAGGGTTATGTTGCTCATATCGTGTGTATGGTATCTTGCATTGCTATGTCCTTTGCTTAGTTTAGACATGCTTTGTGTAAATGCCACCTGTTTAGTGTCTTATTACCATATATGTGAATTATGCAATGCCATCTTGTTGCAAGACATCATATATGTGAATTATGCAATGCTATCTTGTTGCAAGGCATTATATATGTGAATTATGCAATGCCATGTTGTTTAGCCAAGAATCATATATGTGAATTATATCATGTCATTCTTTTTTTGTATTTCTCGTTGCATTTGTCGACATTGTTTGTATATTCAACTGCTCTTCCTATGCATCAGCCATTTGAATTGGTGATGGAGAAATCTGGAGTGAAAACAAGGTCTTCAGAGAAGACAATGCTACCTGCTGAAGAAGATATCTTGCTGGTTAGAGATAGCTCTTCAGCGGAGGATTCAGAGGCAGATGACCAGTCCTATTATCCCCCTGGATTGTATGATAAAACTTGGCAGGGTTATATTACCCATATCATGCATATGTTGGATTGCAATGCTTAGTTTTTACATCATATACGCGATTCCCGTCTGCTCACTTGCTTATTATATAAATCATATATTTGAATTATATAATGCCATGGTGTTTACATAGACAGCATGTATCTGAATTATGGCATGCCAACCCATTTTCTAAAGACATAATATAATTATATCATCTAATCCTATTTACATAGTCATCATATTTTAAATTATGTCATTCTATCTTGTTTAGTTAGCCATCATACATGTGAAATTGTGTCATGCTATCCTGTTTAATTAGCCATCATATAAGTGAAATTATGTCCTGCTATTATGTGTGGTTAGACAAGATAAATGTGAATTATTTCATGCCCTGTTTTCTTCCCTACTATCCATTGCACATGTCTATCTTACAATGTCTATACATTCAATTACTTTTCTTGTTTATCAGCCATTTCAACTGGAGGGGGTGATGGCAGTATCTGTGGCAGTGAAAACATGGTCTGCAGAAAATATTGTGCTCCCTATCAATGCAGATAGAACCACGGTTGGATTTGCCCAAGAACCAGCCCCACCACACATAACCCAGACTCACGCATATTGTACCCCTACCTAGTTGGATAGACAACCAGCTACACCCCTTCTAACCCCAACCCCAGCAAATAGTAACCAAGTTCCAGTTGACACAGCACCGTCTCCACCACAGAGCACCCAAACACGAGCTGTTAGTAAGGCAACTGTAGTGCCCAAAGCATGAGGACCACCACTCCGAACCCCAAGTCAACGCTTAAAGAAGAAGAAGAATTGTTCTCAGGTCAGGTTCCTAGCTACGGTTCATACTACTTTGCCCTTGCATTAATGTATTTACTCATACCAACTAATTTCAAATTTGAACGATGCAATTGAAACTCCAATGGCGCAACATGTATTTTTTAAACTTGTTTATTTAACGTGTTTGTTGTTGTAACTTGCTCTATGTTGATTTTAGTTTCAATTAAATAAACAGTTATGTTCTCATGCCATGCACACTACAAGTGTTGTTATTACTGTGTTGGTTCCCACACTTATATTATGTCTATGCTGATTTGTCTTAAATAGATATGATTCGAACTGTCTCTATCTTGATTTGGTAACATAAACGAGAATCATATAGACCATACAGTGACCATAGTACATAGATATATGTTTGTTTCATGCTGTTATCCTGTCCACCTTACTACTGAACTTGTTTACCAAAATGAGTTTCATATACAACATGGTAAACCTATGATGTGTTTGTTTGTTTCTCTTTTAGAATGCGAATAAAATATTGGAGAAGAGTACCCCGTTATGCAATGGTAAAGGAAGTAATGCAGATAAGGTTCAAGATAGTGAGACATACATGTTGGTCTCCAGCAAAGCTGATAAAAACTATATTGAAGACACTGAGACAACCCCAAAGTCCTATATTGATGTAGTGTTCGAGTTACTGGCTACTACTGCTGGCACCATCTCTTCGAACTCGCTCCAGTTTTCGAGGGTAGAGTATTCAACCTAAATTTATTGATTCGACACAAGGGGAGCCAAACAATATTCTCAAGTATTAGCAGTTGAGTTGTCAATTCAACCACACCTGGATAACTTAGTATCTGCAGCAAAGTATTTAGTAGCAAAGTAATATGGACGTAACGGTAACGATAGCAAAAATAATATTTTTGGGTTTTGTAGTGATTGTAACAGTAGCAACGGAAAAGTAAATAAGAAAAGAACAATATATGAAAAGCTCATAGGCATTGGATCGATGGTGGAGAATTATGCCGGATGCGGTTCATCATGTAACAGTCATAACATAGGGTGACACAGAACTAGCTCCAATTCATCAATGTAATGTAGGCATGTATTCCGAATATAGTCATACGTGCTTATGGAAAAGAACTTGCATGACATCTTTTTCCCTCCTCCCGTGGCAGCGGGGTCCTAATGGAAACTAAGGGATATTAAGGCCTCCTTTTAATAGAGTACCGGACCAAAGCATTAACACATACTGAATACATGAACTCCTCAAACTATGGTCATCACCGGGAGTGGTCCCGATTATTGTCACTTCGGGGTTGCCGGATCATAACAGATAGTAGGTGACTATAGACTTGCAAGATAGGATCAAGAACTCACATATATTCATGAAAACATAATAGGTTCAGATCAGAAATCATGGCACTCGAGCCCTAGTGACAAGCATTAAGCATAGCAAAGTCATAGCAACATCAATCTCGTAACATAGTGGATACTAGGGATCAAACCCTAACAAAACTAACTCGATTACATGATAAATCTCATCCAACCCATCACCGTCCAGCAAGCCTATGATGGAATTACTCACGCACGGCAGTGAGCATCATGAAATTGGTGACGGAGGATGGTTGATGATGACGACGGCGACGGATTCCCCTCTCCGGAGCCCCGAACAGACTCCAGATCAGCCCTCCCGAGAGATTTTAGGGCTTGGCTGCGGCTCTGTATCATAAAACGCAATGAATCCTTCTCCCTGATTTTTTCTCCCCGAAGACGAATATATGGAGTTGGAGTTGAGGTCGGTGGAGCGTCAGCGGGCCCACGAGGCAGGGGGCGCGCCCAGGGGGGCAGGCGCGCCCCCGACCCTCGTGGACAGGGTGTGGGCCCCCTGACGTGGATTCTTCTTCCAGTATTTTTAATATTTTCCAAGAAGATGTTCCGTGGAGTTTCAGGTCATTCCGAGAACTTTTGTTTCTGCACATAAATAACACCATGGAAAGTCTGCTGAAAACAGTGGCAGTCCGGGTTAGTTCCATTCAAATCATGCAAGTTAGAGTCCAAAACAAGGGCAAAAGTGTTTGGAAAAGTAGATACGACGGTGACGTATCACTAAGGATCTTGCCAGCATTATGGATACCCAGGATATTGTTTCTTGAGCTCTTCTGAAGTGGTTTCGGTTCTGGACTTGTTTTGTTGCGGCATTTATTTGCACTCGTCGCCAACTTTGACAACCAGTGTATATGATATGCTGCTTTGTTCCCTATATTTGCACTGGTGGCAAACTTTGATGCCTAGTGGATGTAATATGTGTAATAGCCGTGATAGCCTAGCGTAAGTTGCTTGCTTATTTATTTCCTTGTTCTCTTGTATATTTCTTTGCTTGTAGTCAGTGCAATTCTTTTTCCGCGGTTTGCTAGTGGCTCCAATAACCTAATTTTTAAAACTGGGCCACAATAACCATGGGCTACATATTTATTGTAGTTACCATGGGCCTCCTACGGGTCGTAGAAACAATGGGCCTTCCTAGGGCCGTAGAAAAAATGGGCCTTCTACGGGCCGTAGCATCAATGGGCCTTCTACGGGCCGTATGATCGATAGGCCAAACATGGGCTGATAATAGACCGCATTATGGGCCGTAAACAGGCTATATTTGGAATCACCCGTTCATGGGCCGACAATAACGGGCCATCGTTAATCGGCCATATTTGACGACGCTATGAAAACGGCCCAACTGATTAACAGGCCGCAAACGGGCCGATTGTAACCATGGGCTGAATTTGGCCCACTAGCAGAAAAGTCCATAACGGGTCGTAAGTAACCGAATGCTGGATATGAGCCCAAGAATAAATGGGCCTTGAGAAGGCCGAAAGATAACATAGGTTGGAAACGGCCCAATGGAATAATGGGCCGTTGATGGGTATAAAGCGGTACACTATTCATTGCAGGCCGGATTCACCACAGGCCGTTAATGGGCCAAGAGTCACAAATGGCCTCGTATGGGCCGAAAGACATCATGGTCCATACATGGCTCGGAAGTTACAACGGGCTATAATCATATTGGACGGCTGTCGGTGTCAAAACCGGCGTACTCGGGTAGGGGGTCCCAAACTGTGCGTCTAAGGTCGATGGTAACAGGACAGGGGGACATGATGTTTACCCAGGATCGGGCCCTCTTGATAGAGGTAATAGCCTACTTCCTACTTGATTGATCTTCGTGAATATGAGGATTACAAGAGTTGATCTACCACGAGATTGTAATGGCTAAACCCTAGATGTCTGGCCTCTATGATTGTGATTGCCTCTATGGACTAAACCCTCTGGTTTATATAGACACTGGAGGGGCCTAGGGTTGTAAAGAGTCGGTTTACAGAGGAAGGAATATTCATATCCGAAAGCCAAGCTTGCCTTCCATGCAAAGGAGGGTCCCATCCGGACACGGGAGGAAGTCTTCTTTCTTGTATCTTCATGGCCCATCATTCTGGCCCACGTCACATAGGTCGGACGCCCGAGCACCCCTTAATCCAGGACTTCCTCAGTAGCCCCTGATCCAGGGTTCAATGACGATGTGTCCGGTGCGCAGATTGTCTTCGGCATTGCAAGGCAGGTTCCTCCTCTGAATATTTCAAAGCAGCCCTCGAACACAGAAAATGTGTCCGGCTCTGCAAAACAAGTACCACACACAACCACAGAGAATTTAATTGTTTACGAGTCCCATCTACTGACAACTTTTGTAATGAGACATTACGTCCCTACTCGGTTATTATTTCGAACCGTTTTTAGCCTCCCGCTCCGCGTTTCGAGAGGCGGTTTCCATTGGCACGTCTTGTTGAAGCAGAGATCATGTCCCCTTATCATGGGATCCTCATTAATATGGACGTGGGTAATCCAACCATGTTGTTGGCGATCTCTTGGGAATAGGTGAGTTTTAAGGCCCGTGAGGAGGCGTTCGATATTCTTCGCCTTTATAAAGGGGTGCAGACCCGTCTTTCTCCCCCCACGCCTACCTCTTCCTCAACCTTCCCAACCTCAGGCTCCAGTGATACGTCTCCAGCGTATCTATAATTTTTTATTGTTCCATGCTATTATATTATCTGTTTTGGATGTTTATGGGCTTTATTAAACACTTTTATATTATTTTTGGGACTAACCTATTAACCAAGAGCCCAAGTGCAGATTTTTTTTTCCCTTGTTTCAGTGTTTCGCAGAAAAGGAATATCAAACAGAGTCCAAACGGAATGAAACCTTCGGAAGAGTTATTTTTGGAACGGAAGCACTCCAGGAGACTTGGAGTACACGTCAGGGAATCAACGAGGAGAGCACGAGGCAGGGGCGCGCCCTCCACCCTCGTGGGCCCCTCGTGGCTCCCCTGACCGACTTCTATCGTCTATATATACCGTGCAGCCCAAGGCGGCGTCACCACCACATCCTTTGGCAGGCGAAGACCACCTTTAGTCAGGATAGCTTGTACTAGCTGTCCCCTTTCAAATTGTCCGTTGTTGGATCCCTTCCCACTCAATATTTGGGGAGAGGACCAGGGCCTCTATAAATAGGACTAGCCACCACAGTAGGAGGAAACTCATCCCGAACGGATTCAGATCCACCCTCACCCACACAAGTTCACCAAGCACAAGAACACCTCTCCTCACGAGGCTGTTCTTCCCCTTGTACTATTCATCCTCAGCCCAAGAGGCAATCCACCAGACCACACTGGAGTAGGGTATTACACCACAACGATGGCCTGAACCAGTATAAATCTTGTGTCTCTTGTGTTGCGGGTTCGTCGAGCTAGCCTTCGAGATCGTCGCGAGGCTTTGAGGGCGTAATTATGTAGGGGGGAGATCTTCGTGCGCACCCTAGTGTTCGAACCTCAAGGGTTTTGCCGAAACCTGAAATCCGACATTTGGCGCGCCAGGTAGGGGTGTGCCGAAGCTTTCGCTCCGTCGATCCGCGTCCCATCGCTTTGTCGTCTCCATGGCAGACGCTTGCCAAGCTCGCGCTGAGCGCCGGGCCGCCCTCACCGTTTAGACAGCTCCCATCAGCGGGCCTTGTCGTGGAATTGTCACGACATATGTCCTCTTATAAGGACTTAATCGTGGAGCCATCGCAACTAGGAAGCTTAAAGGGGTTAATCGGGACAAAGGACACGAGAGGGTTTATACTAGTTCGGCTCCTTACGGTGAAGGTAAGCCTACGTCTAGTTGGGTTGGTATTGCTTGAGGTTTCGATGACCGAGGGAGCGAGATACGCTATGCCCGGTTCTAGAAGTGTTGTTTCTTGCCCTAAGTCAGCCGTGGTCGTCCCCTTATATACACGGGTTGACACCTGCGGCTTCTGAGAGTCCCTACGGCTCATAAACAGTCTCGACTCGGTGACTAGTCAAGTCTACCTTATGATACAAGTCATGCCATTATGGCGGTTTACTACAACGGGCCTTAAGTCGCTGTGGGCCTTAGGCCCTTGTTGAGACACCATCTTCATGCTTGGACTTGGGCTTCTGTCTGTAACTCTTTACGTAACCGGCCCCTCTGAGCGGCTTACACAAATAGTTATATCCCCAACATTAGGCCCCAGATTGATTTGAACCTGCTCATGTCAATCTTAAAATAACTTAAAACATAAATCTTCAGTCTTCGGACTGCGTAAAAAGACTTCCTTTAACCCGGCATGACGTCACTCTTTGGATCCGTGTTAACCCGTCATGACGTCATCTTTCTTTTTATCCTGCTGAATCGGCTCAACGGATCTTTGTCTTTATTGCCCGTTTCGAGAATCGAGGCGTCGGGGCCGCTGGATAGTAATTCTTATCTACTTGTTTCCCGCGCCGTCTCGGTTATCCTCTCCCTATAAATAGGCGCGACTTTAGGTCTTTCATTCTTCTCCTTCCAGTCGTCTTCTTCCTCTCTTCTCTGACACTCAAGCTCCGCCGCCGCCGTTGACGAACCCCTCGTCTTCATCGACCTTGACCGCTGCATCAACTTGAATCCGACCAGAGAAAGGCAGCGACCCTCCGCAGAAGATCCAGTACTGTAACTTTCCCCTTTCTGCATCTTGTATCTATGTTAGGGTTGATAGTTCTTCTGTATAGTTCGCAGTTCATCCCCTATTCTTTGTATTTCCTCTGCTGGGGCTTCCTTTGATCCCACCGTAGCATAAATCTCGTGCGGTACCTATTCCGCATCCATTTTATATACTAGCAGATCTTCTTTTCTTGCAAAGAATCCTCATTAGGATGCATGAACTCCTCTATATCATGTTTTAGGTCTAGAAATTTTTCCTTTCTGAACGACCATTTGATCCAAAATAACAGTTGTAACTTATGAAATCTGTTTTTATCACCCGGAACATTTGTTATGTTAAATGCCTTCAACATAACTGTTCAAATGTCCGGTTTAAACACATCCCATTTGGTCTGTAAACCTTGGCACCTTCTCAGGTCTTTAAAACTTTTGAACTGTCGCTAACACTTGTGGCGGCTTAAATAATGCTGCCCAATTATCCTTATGTCATTAGCCCCCTTTAAGCCGCTACCATTCATCAATTTGAATATCTTCTTTCGGGTTAAAATTTAAGCCAGAACTTCTTATTTTGCAATAGGCCAATCTGTTGTCATGGCGCCTAAGACAACCAAAGCTCCTGTAACCTGCAACTGGGCCCCATCCACTGTCACCAAAAGCAAGCTGGCTGAATTTGTGGAGTCTGGTCACTTGCCGAAAAAAGAAGTCATGTCTTATTGTGTTCCTGACCCATCCGAAGAAAAGCCTCAACCAAAAGACGGGGAAGTGATAGTTTTCACGGATCACATGAACCGGGGATTTGCCCCTCCCGGCTCAAAATTTTTCAGAGAAGTTCTGAATTTCTTTGACCTTAGACCGCAAGACATCGGGCCCAATTCCATGTCAAATCTCTGCAATTTTCAAGTTTTCTGCGAAGTGTACCTGGGAGAAGAAACAAATCTGCTTACATTCGCAGAACTTTTTATTTGAACCGGCAAAAGCGAAGGTGCCAGCAGCCTAGTGTTGAACTTGGCGACATCTCCATCCAGCGCGAAGAGATTGTCTTTTCCCTTATGCTTTGAGCTGCCAAGTCACCCGAAGGATCGGAACCAGACGTGGTTCTCTTGCCAAGATACATCACCGGATGATGAGAAGCCACTGCCTGGCTTTCGCGCCCTGCGTCTCGAATCCAATCATCCGCTGGCAGATAAGTTATCCGCTTTGGAATGCCTGCCTCTCAACCCCACCACCAAGAAGATCAAAGCTCTTCTAGGGAACGGTTTAAACGGCATCAATCTGGTTCAAGTCTGGGTCACCTGGCGGATACTACCATTAAGCCGCCGTTCTGGCTTAATGTGTACTTATACAGGCGAAAAGGATGACTCGATGCGCCATAGCTCTGACGACTTATTAGACGATGCGGTAGATGCTACAGTCCAATCTCTATTGAAGGAAGGTATTGTTACCAGTAATGCCTTCAGCTTACTTGCCTTCTGTAAGAAGAACCCGGCTCCTGCGGTAAGTTACTAGTCTCCACAAATACTCTTTTATATGTTACCTTCTTATACTTATGATTCTTTATCTGTTTCCACAGGCCGGTGATGATTTCTGGAAGGCCAAGTATGATCATGAGGCTGCTAAACGGGCCAGGGCGGCCAAGAAGACTGAAAGAAAAACCGCCAGGACGGGCACCTCTAAGAAGAAGAAACCCAGCGCCTCTGATATGTTTAAATTGGATGAGTCTTCTTCGGATGAGGAAGAGGTAATTTTCTTCAATTTCCTTTAACTCCTTTGCCATTATTTTTACTGATATTTGATCCTTTCAGAGGATCTTGAAACAGTCAAGCAGCTGGCGAAGAGGTAACTATAATTTCCTCCGACTCAGAGCCTTTGCCAACACAAAAAATCCGAAGGGTGACCCGGAAAGTAAGGTTTTCACACCCTCTAGCTTACCAAGGTCCTCAATTTCTTTTGAAGCAACAACAAATTGACAACCGGAGGAAAACTCGGGCCACTCAAGACACAGAACTCTCCTCCGGCTTACCCGATATAACCAGGAAGCGTTGAACGGAGGTCATCTCCGCTTTTCGTTCTGTTTATCCTTTGGCAGGTTTATTTGGTCAACCCCTCAATTCATCTGACTCCAATTATCAGGATACTTCTCCGTCTTCCGGCGAGTCGATGCAATCAAACATGCCGGCTTTTAAAACAGCTCCCGGGTAATGCCACCTTTCTTACTTTAAGTTTTTCCATAATTATTCGTTGGTACTCATCCTTCCACTTTGGTGACAGCCTGCAAGTGAAGCCTAGCAAGAAGGCCAAAGAATAATTTGTCCCGAGACCCGTGATCATCGAACCGGAAATTGACTCATCCGTTCCTGATAGCTCCACTCATCAGCCATCGCCTGAACCGGCTTTTGATATTCCGGTGTCAACCTCTGACCCGCCTGCAGAAGACGTTGTCCACGATTCTGATAAGCCGGAAATTCCTAGCCTGGTCCATACGACTGAACGAGAAGTTGCATTTTTGAAAAGCCAATATGTTGAACCGGGCCAGCCTACTGTCCTTGCTCGATGTACTGCCAAGGAGGAGTTTGCCCAACGTCGGAAAACCAAACAAGACACCACTGATTATACTCACCTAAGCATTGGTGATATAGTCTCGGGCTATTTGAACCAAGTGCACAATAGCCGTGACCTGGAAATTGACATGGTGAAGCAAATACAACATAAATCTGAGGTATACCTTTAACCTGACTTACTGTATCAGCCAAGTCTATTGCTTTATGAATGAATATGCTGTAGACTTAGAAATCTACTTACTGTTAGTTTTGTCCGGCTTAAATTGAATATATTTAACTCGGTGATAGCATCTAACTTTGTATTTTGGTAACACATTAGCCCTCAAGTGTCATGTGCCTTTACTTGTAAAGTGCTTGAGACTTAATATACATGACCCGGTAAAATAGGTTAAGAATTCTTTAAGCATACATTAGCCCCCCAAGTGCCAAGTATCTTTACTTGTAAAGTGTTTGGGACTTGAATGTAATCTTACCGTGATTCTTACCATAACCTGATGTCGATGCAGGCCGCCATAAGTCAATTCGAGGTGGAGATTGCTGATCTGAAGAGTCAGTTGAAAACCCAAGAGCTTGAAACTCAAAAAGCCAACTCCAAGTTTGAATTCAGTGTCTCCGAACAAGAGAAACTGAAGAAAAATTTTGAATCGGAGAAGAAAACTTGGGTTGAAGAGAGGGCTTCACTGGTGACTCGGGCTGAAACAGCAGAGGCATCTCTTGCCGAGGCAACCGCCGGGCTGTCTGGCTTAAAGCGCTAGATATCTCAAATGGTCTCAGCAATCTTTGGTAAGTTACGATGTATAACTCTGAATATCACAATGGTTCCTTTGATGTCTATTTTAATTGTTAACTCCGGCTCACCTTATATGTATAAACACAGGCCCCAGGAGCACGAACCTTAAGCAGAATATGCTGGTCAAGCTGAAGGCGGTGTACACTCTGGTGGAACAACTATACACCGGGTCACAACGTGCTTTAGCCGTTGTGGCTTTATCAAATGACGCTCCTTATCTCCTGCAAGATGTACTCAAGCGGCTTGCCGTGTTACCTCAACGGATTCGTGGAGTTAAGGCGAGCATCTGGTAGAGCCGGGCCATAGCCGCTTTAAGCCGGGCCAAAGCATTGGCTCCAGAGCTAGACTTAAGCAGCGTTGCTTTTGGATACCCGGCTTAAGGAGGACGGCTCGCCTTGATCAATCAGACTTCACCACGTGTGAGAGTCGTGACGTCCTGTAGCCACCATCATCGGCAACGATATTGATCTTACAAAGTACCAGCCGGGTTATGACAACGAGAACCGGAGGATTCCAACTCCGCATTATGATGATGTCAGCCTGATCCCTCCAACTCGTAAGCATACCTTTGCTCCTGAAGTTTTCCCGACTAGTTTAATAGATGATGAGGCTGAATTTGAAGCCTTAAGCGGCATTGACTGGACCTCGTCAACCTTCCAGGACAAAACAACCGAAGGAGAGGCAGGGAAGGATAACCCGAAGTCATCAAGCGAGCCGGAGGAATGAGCCGCCATATGTGTTATGAATTTTACAAAACAATGCTTCACTTACTTTAGACTCGGGGAGTCTTGTAATAGGATAGAAAAAACTCCTTAACTCTGTCATGCCTTCGCGCATGTTTTGCGGTGCTTAACAATGTTTCAAGCACGCCCAAGAATGTGCCCGCCGGGCTTGCTTGAATCATCCAAAAGCTTTCTGCTTTACTCTGTGTATACAACAAAAACTTCCTTTGGCATCTCACCACATCCGGGGTCATGTAAGATAACATTAATCCGGAGTAGGAACCAAAACATCATAAGTATCAGCCGGTTTAAGGCGTACCTTTTCGGCTTACTTGATCCCAAAAAAGCAGACAATTATATTTAACTTCTGAAATTTGGCGCATATAATGTTTACCTGGCCATTAGTATTATTTTACTCTTATAGAATAAAGTGAACCTGATTTTCAAAGGCCTTTGATTCGAATACGACCAGTAGAACCGTTCCAGAGGGGTTAAGCTAAGATTCGGATACGATCATATAGCCCCCAATGGCTTTGGCGATGCCGATCAAATGGGTATCGACAGCTATGTTCTCTTTGGTTCGAATACGACCTATGTTTGAACAGGAAGCCCCAAGTAACCATGAGAGTTGTTTAATGACGCTGATTCGAATACGATCCACGTCAGGCCCAAAGAGGTTAAGCTATGATTCAAATATGATCAAGAAGCCCCCAAGTGGGTTCGGCAGTGTGCCAATCAATTGGGTATCGACAGCTATGTTCTCTTTGGTTCGAATACGACCTATGTTTGAACAGGAAGCCCCCAAGTGACCATGGCCTTATTCAGATATGATCATAAGCCAGACCAAAGGGAAAACCGGATTCAGATATGATCTGTTCCCTGTTAGTCGTTTCCATCACCTCGTAAAGAAGACACATAAACCTTGTAGGATGGAAAAGAAAGAGGTTATGCTTTATTGCCTTATATAATATATATATATTGCTAAAAAAGAAAAGATAAATATACTCTGAAAGCCAGCGGCTTAAGTATAGTAGGGCCGGAGATGCGCTATGTTCCACGGCCGGCGGGTCTCCTCCTCCGACTTACGTGAGTCTTTGTGCTCTCGAACATCGATGAGGTAATTTGACCCGTTGTTGAGATTCTTGCTGACCATGAAAGGTTCTTCCCAAGGAGGGGACAGCTTGTGCATATCAGTTTGATCCTGAATGAGCCGGAGCACTAAATCACCTTCCTGGAAAGTTCTGCTTCTAACCCGGTGGTTGTGATAACGGCGCAGGTCTTGCTGGTAAATCGCCGAGCGGGCTATAGCCAAGTCTCGCTCTTCATCCAACAAGTCAAGTGCATCCTGACGAGCATTTTCATTGTCAGCCTCAATGTAAGCCGCCACCCGGGGTGAATCATGCCGGATGTCACTTGGCAGAACCGCCTCTGCTTCGTACACCATGAAAAAAGGTGTATAACCAGTAGACCTGTTGGGCATTGTGTTGATGCTCCATAGCACAGAAGGTAATTCCTCCACCCAACAACCCGGAGTTCACTATAAAGGAACTAAGAGCCGGGGTTTGATACCTTTCAAGATCTCTTGATTAGCTCTTTCTGCCTGACCATTAGACTGGGGATGAGCAATAGCCGAAACATCGAGCCGGATGTGCTCTTGTTAACAGAACTCTTCCATGGCACCCTTGGAGAGATTAGTGCCATTATCAGTTATAATACTGTGTGGAAAACCGAAACGAAAGATCACCTTTTTGATGAACTGAACCGCCGTGGCTGCATCAGACTTACTGACCGGCTCTGCTTCAACCCACTTGGTGAATTTATCCACTGCCACCAACAGGTGTGTCTTCTTATCTTTAGACCTTTTGAAAGGCCCAACCATATCAAGCGCCCAGACTGCAAACGGCCAAGCAATTGGAATCATCCTCAATTCTTGAGCCGGCACATGAGCTCGTCTTGAGAATTTTTGACATCCATCACATTTGCTGACGGATCCTCCGCGCATCGGCATGAGCCGTCGACCAATAAAAACCATGATGAAAAGCCTTGGCTACCGGAGACTTTGAACCGGCATGATGACCACAATCACCTTCATGAATCTCACGAAGTATTTCCACGACCCTCCGTAGGTGATACACAACGCTGAAACGCCCAGACGCTGCGGTGATGCAACTCGCCGTGAACAATGCGTCATGGATTTGGACCGCTGATGATTTGTCTTGCCAAGGTCTCGTCCTCGTGCAACTCTCCCGGGTCATATAGGCTAAGTCTGGAACCGTCCGGTCCGGGATGGCATGGAGAGCCGCCACCGATTGCGCCTCCTCCGGTGCATCGCAAGCTCTTCCTCTGTAGGCACTCTGACAGAAGGGTTATGCAAAACGTCAAGGAAAGTATTAGGTGGCACCGGCTTACGCTGAGACCCCAGCCGGCTTAAAGCATCAACCGCCTCATTCTTCCTTCGATCAATGTGCTCCACTTGATAACCCTTGAAGTGCCTAGCCACCGCATCAACTTCACGACGATAAGCCGCCACAAGGGGATCCTTAGAATCCCACGTGCCTGACACCTGTAGAGCAACGAGGTCTGAATCGCCCAAGCATCTTACCCGGCTTAAATTCATCTCCTTGGCCATCCGGAGGCCATGGAGTAAGGCCTCATATTCAGCTGCATTGTTAGTACAGGGAAACATAAGCCGGAGCACATAACAAAATTTGTCACCTCGAGGGGAAGTTAAAACAACTCGAGCCCCCAAGCCTTCCGACTGCCTAGACCCATCAAAGTGAATAGTCCAATACGTGTTATCCGGCTTCTCCTCTGGTGCCTGCAACTCCGTCCAATCATTAATAAAGTCCACTAGGGCTTGAGAGTTGATAGCTGTGCGCGACATATACTTCAAACCGTGAGGCCCAAGCTCGATGGCCAACTTGGCAACTCGTCCTGTGGCTTCCCTATTCTGGATGATGTCTCCCAAGGGGGCTGAACTTACGACAGTTATAGGATGACCCAGGAAGTATTGTTTTAGCTTCTGGCTCGCCATGAACACCCCATAAACCAGTTTCTTCCAATGCGGATACCTTTGCTTGGACTCTATGAGCACCTCACTGATGTAATAAACCGGCCGCTGAACCGGATACTCCTTGCCAGTATCCTTACGCTCCACCACAATAGCCACACTAACAGCACGTGAGTTAGCAGCAACATACAATAGCAATGGCTCTTTATCAATCGGAGCTGCGAGAACCGGCGGCTCAGCCAATTGTCTCTTTAAATCTTCAAAAGCGGCATCAGTAGCCTCACTCAAGTCAAAGGTGTCTGCTTTCTTCAACATCTAATACAACGGTAAAGCCTTCTCCCCTAGCTAGCTTATGAATCGGCTTAAAGCAGCAACGCGGCCCGCCAGTCGCTGAACATCATTGATGCACGCCGGCTTAGCCAGAGAGGTAATCGCCTTGATCTTCTCCGGGTTAGCTTCAATGCCCCTATTTGAGACTAGGAATCCCAAAAGTTTGCCTGCAGGTACACCAAATACGCACTTGTCCGGGTTAAGCATTATCTTGTAGACCCGGAGATTATCAAAGGTTTCCTTTAAATCGGAGATCAAGGTTTCCTTCTCTCTGGACTTCACCACAATGTCATCCACATAAGCATGAACATTGCGCCCAATCTGATTGTGGAGACAATTCTGCACACACCGCTGATAAGTCGACTGGGCACTCTAGAGCCCAAAGCGGCATAGACACATAGCGAAGGCTCCAAATGGAGTAATGAAAGCCGTCTTCTCCTGGTCCTTAACTGCCATCTTGATCTGATGATAACCAGAGTAAGCATCCAAAAAACTCAACCGCTCGCAACCCGCAGTGGCATCGATGATTTGATCAATGCGGGGCAGAGCAAAGGGATCAGCTGGACAAGCTTTATTCAGGTCCGTGTAATCGACACACATCCGCCCAGTGCCGTTTTTCTTGAGCACAAGCACCGGGTTAGCCAACCAGTCCTCCCCTATAGCCTTTCGCCTTTCCTCATTGAATCACCGGAGAAACTACCTAACCGGCTTATACTTTGGATCAATATTAAGAGTGTGCTCAGCGAGTTCTCTCGGGACACCCGGCATGTCAGAAGGTTTCCATGCAAAGATGTCCCGGTTCTCACGGATGAACTTCGACGAAGGCGCTTTCCTATTTGGGATCCAAAGTGGTATGCGATCTTTGAACTGCTTGGAAGAGTCTCCTGGAGTGAAGTCAACCAGTTTTGTCTCAGGGCCGACTTAAATTTCAAAGCCGAGTCTTGCTCTGTGGTTGGCTTCTTCAAAGAGGTCATATCTGCCGGGTCAACATTAGTTTGATAAAACTTCAGCTCCTCTTCAGCACAAACGGATTCAGCATAAGCTGCATCTCCTTCCTCGCACTCCAAGGCCACCTTTCGACTCCCATGCACAGTGATGGTGCCCTTGTAACCCGGCATCTTGAGCTGCAAATAAACATAACACGGCCGTGCCATGAACTTGGCATAAGCCGGCCGTCCAAACAGAGCATGATATGGGCTTCGACTTTGACTACCTCAAGCGTCGCCTTCTCAGCCTGGAATCGTATTCGCTCCAAAAGCCACTTCCAGCTCAATCTTTCCAACATGATACGCCGACTTACCGGTACCACCCCATGGAAAAGCAGTGTTGGGCGTCCTCAAGTACTTATCGATCAGGACACATACGGCGAAAAGGTCTCATAATAGAGAATATTGATGCTGCTTCCGCCGTCCATGAGCACCTTAGTGAATTTATATCCACCAACCTGAGGGGCCACCACCAAGGCTAATCGACCGGGTTATCAACCCCGAAGAGAGTTGATCTTCTCTACTCCAAATGATAGGCTGTTCTGACCACCTCAGATAACGGGGAACCGCCGGTTCAACCGAGTTCACAGCCCTTTTATGAACCTTCTGGTCACGTTTACACAAGTTAGTGGTAAACACATGGTATTGCCCACCGTTTAATTGTTTTAGATGGCTCTAATAACCTGACTGCTGCTGCTGCTGTCCTCCTCCTTGACCGGACTGTTGCTGATTATAGCCACCTTGACCACATTGAAAACCGGAACTTGAGCCGCCACCCGGGCCATGGAAACCACCTGCTCCTGAACCGCCGCCTGACCCGTGATTCCCATCAAACATGTTTGAATTCTTGAAAGCCTTCATGATCGCGCAGTCCTTCCATAAGTGGGTGGCAGGATTTTCTTGAGTACCGTGTCTTGGACAAGGCTCATTCAGAAGCTGCTAAAGAGATGGACCTGAGCCACCAGATCGAGGAGGCCCTTTCCCCTTGCGCCTCTTGTTATTACCTTCAACATTAGCATTTGCCACAAACGCCGGGTTACCGTCCGACTTACGCTTGTTACCACCTTGACTTGCCGGTTGTTGTTGCTGACCCTTTCCGTTGCCGTTCTTCTTTCCCTTCCCTGTCTTTTCCTCCTCAGACACGGGATCTTCAGTAATATCAGAATCGGCATATTTAACCAAAGCCGCCATCAAGCGTACCCATGTCATTGCAATCACGCTTAAAGGCGCCCAAATTGCTTCGTGAGGCACAAAACGACAATTTTGATGGAGCATAAGTACCGCAGAGACGGCATCCATCTTATCAGATGAATGTATTATTTCTTTGACCCGGCGCACCCAATGAGTTGTGGACTCACCCTCCTCCTGCTTACAATTGGTCAAGTCGACAATGGACATAGATTGCTTGCAAGTATCCTTAAAGTTCTGGATGAACCGGGCCTTTAACTCGGCCCATGAACTGATGGAATTGGGAGGCAAGGTTTTTAACCAAGTTCGGTCCATTCCATCTAACATCATGGTGAAATACTTAGCCATTGCCGCGTCGCTGACTTCCAATAATTCCATGGCCATCTCGTAACTCTCAATCCATGCCCCCGGTATAAAGTCGTGTGTAATTCGGCACTTTTCGAGGACCCTTGAAAGGGCAGACGCACATCTCGAAGAGCCGGCACCAGACAAGGGACACCGCTGGTTCTAGTGGCCACCCCGGCTCCAACAGAAGTCATTGGATACTCTGGGAAACCATCATACACCGTCTGCTGAGCCGCTAATTGAGCCGCCCGTTCATCCTCCTGACGCAATCGATCCTGCACCGGGTTATAGCCGCCGGGTTGGTTGCGACGCTGGGCATTACTTGATAAAGCCTCTGACTCCATGTGTCTGCTGTAACTCGGACTCCGGTTTGGTCGAGGTGCTACCCAAGGCTGAGGAGTGGAATGAATCATGTCCCTGCTGTAAGAATAAGCCTCTTGATGTGCCAAGGCCGTCTGGAGAAGCTCCCTAACCCTCCGGGTTTCCACCGCCGTCGGGTCGTCACCATCCACTGGAAGAGCCGCCAGACGCGCCGATGCTGCTATCAGGTTATCCATGGGGTTGGAAAAGTGGCCCGGAGGTGTTGGTATGTATCGGGGCGGGGCCATGCTCCCGTGAAGAGGTGCCGTCTCTCGAGGCTGAACCGGCCCTCCTGCTCCGGATGTCATAAATTGATTGGCTTCGGGCGGATTGCTAGGACCAGCTCCGGGTGTCGTGAAAAGATTCCGAGGATCATAAACGGGAGGCAGACGGGACTGGGTTTTCTGATGCCTCCTTCTCATCACCTCATTGGATGCATTCAGATTCATGTTAAGCTGGAAAGCCTCATTTGGAGTCGCTGCGCCCGTGCATCCAAAGCCGCCCGCTCCGCAGCTAGCCTGGTGTCCTCAGCCGCCAAGGCCTCCTTGGCCTGGGCTATCTCCTCACGCACCTTTGCCACCTCCGTGTTATGCTCATCTGGATTTGCAGGAATAACCGTGGAGGTTAACAAGGCCGTCAACTTGTCCATAAGATCTATCGGCTGAGCAGCCGGCAGTGCTGGGCCTCCTGCCCCAGCCGCTCCTAACCCGGACGTTATTGCTGTCGCATCCGTCGAGTTTTGGCCGGGTTGGGTACCAGCCATGAAGACTCCTGCCCAGATTGGCGGCTTATAGCAATCTGGAACGCTAGAGTCGTCAGAACAGCCCCCTAGCATGCCTTCTTGGACCTAATACAGAGAATCTGTTGAGCCGGAGGACGAATCATCGTCTGATGGGACGGCTGTCTCTTCGCCATCTTTAGATCCTTCCGAAAGTGCCCCTCCATGAACACAGCCCACAAAGGCACGCTTCATCACTGGTTGAATCTGAGTGGGTCTCGCACGCTGAGCCGTCTCAATGAGGTCGGGACAGCTGTCCGGCTCTGGGCCCGGCTCACCAATCCGGCCGATGAAGACGTGAATTCCGCCAAAGGGGACCCGGTACCCGTACTCAATTGAGTCGGCCTCGGGGCCCCAGCCTTCGTTGTCGATGTAGATCTTGCCGCGACTCTTGGTCATCCGACCCATCACGTATCCCTTGAGCCCTTGAAGCTGCCCTTCAAGAACTCAAATCCACCGTCTGGCGGCCCCATGGTGGGCGCCAAGCTGTCATGGAATTGTCACGGCAGATGTCCTCTTATAAGGACTTAATCGTGGAGCCATCGCAACTAGGAAGCTTAAAGGGGTTAATCGGGACAAAGGACACGAGAGGGTTTATACTAGTTCGGCTCCTTACGGTGAAGGTAAGCCTACGTCTAGTTGGGTTGGTATCGCTTGAGGTTTCGATGACCAGGGAGCAAGATACGCTATGCCCGGTTCTCGAAGTGTTGTTTCTTGCCGTAAGCCGCCGGCGGGTCGTCCCCTTATATACACGGGTTGACGCCCTGCGGCTTACAGAGTCCCGACCGGCTCATAAACAGTCTCCGGCTCGGTGACTAGTCAAGTCTACCATATGATACAAGTCATGCCATTATGGCGGTTTACTACAACGGGCCTTAAGTCGCCTGTGGGCCTTAGGCCCATTGTTGAGACGCCATCTTCATGCTTGGACTTGGGCTTCTGTCTGGTAACTCTTTACGTAACCCGGCCCCTCCTGGGCGGCTTACATAAATAGTTATATCCCCAACAGGCCTCCCCGTCGTTCTCTGTCACCTGCCGCCAACACCGTCACCGGCTCGGCGGGGAACAAGCAGCAAGCGTCCTCGTTGCACCCCTCGGTGTGGCTGGACGGCCGCAGCGCCACTCCGTTGCTGACCCCGGCCGGCTCGTCTTCTCACGCCCGTCGCGCTCCCACGGACGCGCAGTCCGCGTTGTGGATGGCACGCGAACTCATCCGCTACCGCCCCATCGACGACCTCTACGAGAACTGGTTGGACCGCATCGCCGAGCTCGTAAGCACCGCCGAGGGCTCCCTCGCGTCGTCCGTCTCACTGCCTCGCCCTCTGCCAACTGCGGGTGACATGGCCCATGGAGCACCACCGCCACCACTTCCGCACTAAGACGGTGTCCTGGCACCAAGGCGTGCGGCCCCTCGGCGTGACCCGCCACGTCGGGCGCCCGTGCGTGAAGAAGGAAGCTGCCAAGAAGTTCCTCGTCCACAAGAAAACGCTCCCGCGCTCCCAGCACAACTACGAAAAGACCGTGCGCCGCCTGCGGTGGCAGTGCGCGGACATCAAGGGCACGCTCCACGTCAGCAAAGGGTCCCAGTGGCCACCGCGGGCTGCAGCGCCTTCACTCCTGAGCTGCGTAGCATCGCTTGGACAGGCAAGTTCCTGCAGCTCTACAAGCTGAGCATCGAGGCGGCAAACAGCGACGAAAAAGTCATGGCGAACTGGTTCCCCATGGCTCTCAAGGATGGTGCCCTCTCGTGGCTCCTGAACCTGCCTCCAGGCTCCATCTCCTCCTGGAACGAGATGCGCGACCGCTTCGTCACCAACTTCGAGGGCACTCGCGACCGCCCTCTGGCCGCCGGTGACCTGCGCCGTGTCAAGCAGCAGCCAGGGGATCCCCTCCAGAAGTACATCCAGCGCTTCAACATCGTTCGCCTCAAGATCCCCAAGGTGACCGACGAGGCCATCATCACTGCGTTTTCCGATGGCGTCCGCAACGTCAAGATGAAGGAGGAGCTCGCCATCCACAAGGAGTTGTGCACGTCCTTGGATTTGTTCAACCTAGCGACCAAGTGCGCAAGGGCAGAGGAAGGGTGCCTTTCCCTTCTCGAGCTCCCAGCTACCGACATGGAGGAGAAGAAAGCCAAGGCCAAGGACGTGAAGCGCAAGGGAGTGGACGTACTTGCCGCGGAGCCAGACACGAAGCGCGGCCGCGACCAGCCCGAGTCATCCAAGAGCAGCCGGCCGTTCTGCGCCTTCCACAACATTCACAGCCACAACACTAACAACTGCCAAGAGCTCAGGGCCATTCGAGATGGACACCTCGGTCGATGCCCCGAGCGCAACGAACGGGGTTACGGCCGAGGAGGAGGACGTGGCAGAGGACGCTGGGACGACCGTGGCCCTCGCCAGGAGTGGCATGACCAGCCTCGTGAGGACCGCTGGCAGGATCAGCCTCACGAGGGCGCCTGGAAGGATCAGCCTCGCGAGGACCATCCTCAGGGAAATGCTGGGCTTCCTCCATAGCCGCCACCACCAAGAAGGAACGACGACCACCATCAGGACGAGGGGGCTGGGGGCTTCCAGCAGCCACGAGCTATCGGTTGCATCCTGGGTGAAGCTCAGGCCCCAGCCTCTCAGCAAATCTTCAAGCAATTTGCTTGCGAGGTGAACGCAGTCCTCCCCAGGCTTGAGGCCACACGGCCGCTTAGGTGGTCCAAGTGCGCCATCACTTTCAGTTCGGTAGATCAGCTCAAGTGCGCGGCCACCGCTGGCGCTCTCCCAATGCTTTGCTCACCTGTCATCAGCAATGTGCAAGTTACCAAGACACTCATCGACGGCGGCGCAGGGCTCAACATCCTGTCCGTCGAGACGTTCGACAGCCTTCAAGTGCCCTACGATCAGCTTCAGCCTACCAAGCGCTTCTCAGGAGTGACTGACGGTTCCACCATGCTGATAGGGAAGGTCCGCCTTCCTGTCACCTTCGGACAGCGCGACAACTACCGCACCGAGCTCATCAACTTTGACGTCGCCCATATCCGTTTGCCATACAATGCCATCCTCGGGTATCCGGCCCTGGCCAAGTTCATGGCAGTGACGCACCACGACTACAACATCATCAAGATGCCAGGAAGCGGCGGGATCATCACAGTCCCCTGCGAAGAAAGAGATGCGGTGTGCTCCCTCGAGCGCGCCTTCCAAGCAGCGTCAATCGAAGACCCCGACAGCAATGCAGCACAGTACCCTCCTGAGGTCGTCCCCAAGAAGAAGAAGCAGCTACTCCGCACTGGGCCTCAGGAGAACAGCGCTGCAAGTGAAGCCACGTCAAGGTCAGTGCCCCCGCCTGGGGTGCCTCCCTCCCTCGTATAGGAAGGCGCACCCGGCGCCCTCCTCGGGCAGGGCTCGG
This sequence comes from Aegilops bicornis, assembly GCA_021605145.1. Classification (NCBI taxonomy): domain Eukaryota; kingdom Viridiplantae; phylum Streptophyta; class Magnoliopsida; order Poales; family Poaceae; genus Aegilops; species Aegilops bicornis. The sequence continues at coordinate 296,700,689 of CM038674.1, forward strand.
CGGCTCTCTTCTAGAGGGCCTCAGACCTTCCCAACATCACGAGGGAGGCACTCGGGCACCACATGGAGGCGTGCTTCGCAGCACGTTTCCCTCAGGAGGACACCGGGCGAGGAGCGCCCATCGCTCAGGAGTTCATTACCAAGACCACTCAGGAACTGCAGGATGCAAGATCCATGCGAGGCGCATGCCGCTCACCTGGCGCAGCTTCCCATCCAGGCGAGGATAGCGGGTTGCGCGTCTGCGTCGACATCCCAGGGCTCAACAGGGCCGCGTCTCAGGAGCTTTTCTGGCCTTCACGCGTGGGACGCTGTGAGGGTCCGCCTCACAGCTACGTTCGCATGCCTTTTTGCCTGCCGAGCGTGGCGTCCACCTTCCAGCACAGCCTGCGGAGCATACTGGCGGCTCAGGAGGCCATGCACCATGCCGTGCTGGCGGAGATGGAGAGGGTCCTCAAGGAACCGCCTGGGCCCCCAGAGCCTCCCGAGGCTCAGGGTCCCGGTGGCTCGTGAGGAGCGACCCCTTCGTCATGCATCTTCAGCTGCCTCAACATTCCTTCAACAGTAGAACCAAGTGACATTTTCCAAGTTTATTTAGCTGGGAGCGCCCCTCGGGCTGCATCATTCCCAGGCCACGTGGGTCCGTCCCTGTGGCATGTACCCCTTTACATCTTTGGCTTACTTTGCTGGGGGCGCCCCTCGGGCATGTATCGTTCTTGCATTTACCTAAGACAGTCTCCTTTTCACGCTTAGCCTATCTATGGTTATCACTTGCTTGACTGTCACCCACCATGGGAGCAACGTGCCGATCGTCTTTCTTTAGGGCCCTTCGCATAAGAAGGCAAGGCACGGCGTCTGTGCTCAGGCCCGTCCCTGCAGCGTTGATAAATCCAATGGTTGAGCTCTGTCTGGCGGGCCGATCCCGTTCACGTCACCTCCTGGGGTCGTTGGTGCTTGGCCTTCTCACGCGATAACCTCAGGAGGTTCGTTCGGCGCAGGTTGTCTAACCATCTCGCAAGGCCACCACAGCTATCAAGAATGAAGACCAGGTGCAGCCCGCCTTGAGGTAGGGCCTCGTGAGTCCCGCGCTGGCTCACGAGTGCCCAGAGACACCTCGTCTAGCCCTGCCATGCAAGCCACGTGTCGTATGGGATGTACACGCCCGGGGCTCTCCGCGATGAGAGTCCCTCCCACGCACTGATGGAAGCACCATGTTCCGCGTTGGCCGTCGACACTGCCGAGGAGCGGCTATGCCCGTGCAAGTGCGGAAGCGCCATGCTTCGCGCTGGTGATAAACAACTAAGGGCGGCCCCACGGCCGTATCAACCTCAGGGAGCCCTTGAGCTCAGTGTCCGGCCTCATCGCAACACCTCCCCACGGGAGAGTCGCGCGAGGCTGGACAGGTGATGCGCCGAAATGCACGTAGCGTACGCCGCCCAGCCAGATCCCCCGGACCTGGTCGTCGCGCGCCCCTCCTAAGCCGAGCCTCGGCGAGGAAAATGGTATGGAGGTCGTTTGAGCGTCAAGGGGGACTCCTGAGCATCGCGACTCAGGAGCCTAACTAGTCACGTAGCCCCTCACCACTTGGTCTCCGGATGACCCAACGGCGGCTGAGGTATGCGCGCGGCCGGGCCCTGCCGACGTAGAACACTAGACCTACCCTTGCATCTCCTTTCCATATGATGTTTGCATGTCAAGCGGGACTCCTGAGGATCATGACTCAGGAGCCTAACTGGCCACGTAGCCCCTCACTCCTTGGACTCGTCCTGGTGATCTGTACGACCCAACGACAGCTGAGGTATGCGCGGGGTCGGGCTTTGCCGACGTAGAACATAAAGAAAATGGGAAGGAAATCGCAAAATCTCAAAGCAAATATTACAAGACTTATTGTTCTCACAATACCAAACGCAAGTTTAAATGCCTCCACGAGGCATGACGCATGTTGCAGGAGTAAAGCAGGAAAGCAGCCGCGAGCACGTCATCCCTGGACGTCGCCGTCGCCCGCAAGGGGTCCTCCCTCCTTGGTGGCGTCACCTTCACCCTGTCACGCCCAAGATGCGACCCTATCCTAAAGGAACTCGAAGTTCCCACCAAGGATAGAAGCGCATCTTGAAGACGCTTTTGCAAGGTGGATATCATTACATCAACATTCCATAATAGATGGGGATACATACAAGGCATACAAATTCCGCAAGAATACTTCAATATACATGAGAACAACATCCGACTACAGATGAAACATAAACAAAAACTCTAACGACATCCACCCTACTACCCCAGGCTACCGACCTGGAACCTATCCCCTGATCGGCGAAGAAGAACAAGGAGAACTCCAACACAAGTAAACATCGCTCTCGCGTCATGATCATCGCATAATCTGAACCTGCAGATGTTGGTGTAGTAAACTGTGAGCCATGAGGACTTAGCAATCCCATTACCATCGGTATCAAGACTAGCAAAGCTTAATGGGTAAGGACAGGGTAAAGTGGTGAGGTTGCAGCAGTGACTAAGCAAAGTATGGTGGCTAACTTACGAAACAAGAGCGAGAAGAGGAGCTGAACAAGCGGTTGTCAACTAGTAATGATCAAGAAGTCATCCTGAACTCCTACTTACGTCAAACATAACCCAAAAACCGTGTTCTCCTCTCGAACAACCCCAAAAAGATACCATCATGGTTACGCACACGGTTGGTGTATTTTAGAAGAGTTTACTTCAAGTTTACTAGAACCGGATATTAACAAATTCCCATCTGCCACATAACCGTGGGCACGACTTTCGAAAGTTCAAAACCCTGCAGGGATGTCCCAACTTAGCCCATGATAAGCTCTCACTATCAACGAAGGATATTCCTTCTCCTGGGAAGACCCGATCAGTCTCGGTATCCCGGTTACAAGACATTTCGACAATGGTAAAACAAGACCAGCAAGACCTCCCGGCGTGCCGACACCCTGATAGTATCCGCGTGTATCTCGTCTCAGACCACGACCGGATGAGCACTACGTACAACTAAAACCAGACCTCAAGTTTCCCCGAGGTGGCGCTGGAAGTGGCTCTAGTACAGACCAACACCTAGAGAAGCATTGGCCCGGGGGGGCTAAAATAAAGATGACCCTCGGGTTAATTACTCCCAAGGGAAAGGTATAGGTGGTAGGTAGGCAAATGGTAAAACCAATGTTGGGCCTTGCTGGAGGAGTTTTATTCAAGGCGAACTGTCAAGGGGTTCCCATAACACCCAACCGCGTTAGAGACGCAAAATCCGGGAACATAATACCGATATGACGAAAACTACGGCGGCAAGAGTGTAAGAAAACACCAGGCATAAGGCCGAGCATTCCACCATTTACCAACTATGTAGATGCATTAATAATGTAAGAGATATTATGATATCCCAACATAAACACAATCCAACATGGAGCAATCTTCATCTTCACCTGCAACTAGCAACGCTATAAGAGGGGCTGAGCAAATGCAGTAACATAGCCAAACGACGGTTTGCTAGGAAGGGTGAAAAATGTTACAGGTTCATGGCAATTTGGGAGGCTTGATAAGAAAGTGGTAGGTAACGCGGCATAGCGATAGAACGAAGCAACTAGCATAGCAATGATAGTAATGAGATCCAAGGTGACCCTCGGGTTAATTACTCCCAAGGGAAAGGTATAGGTGGTAGGTAGGCAAATGGTAAAACCAATGTTGGGCCTTGCTGGAGGAGTTTTATTCAAGGCGAACTGTCAAGGGGTTCCCATAACATCCAACTGCGTTAGGGATGCGAAATCCATGAACATAATGCCAATATGACGGAAACTAGGGCGGCAAGAGTGGAACAAAACACCAGGCATAAGGTCGAGCCTTCCACCCTTTACCAAGTATATAGATGCATTAATAATGTAAGAGATATTGTGATATCCCAACATAAACACAATCCAACATGGAGCAATCTTCATCTTCACCTGCAACTAGCAACGCAAGAAGAGGGGCTGAGCAAATGCGGTAACATATCGAAACGACGTTTTGCTAGGAAGGGTGACAAAGGTTAGAGGTTCATGGCAATTTGGGAGGCTTGATAAGCAAGTGGTAGGTAACGCGGCATAGAGATAGAACGAAGCAACTAGCATAGCAATGATAGTAATGAGATCCAAGGTGACGGTCATCTTGCCTGAAATCCCGCTAGGAATAAGAGCGAGTCCATGAAGTAGATGAAGCAACGAAGGTGAACCAAGCGTAGACGAACGAATCCTCACGATTGCAACGAAACGGGAACTATCGAGAAGAAGCACACAACATGGTAAACACACCACACATGAACAAGGCATGATGCTCAACCAAGTATGATGCATGACACGGCTACATGAGGCTACGCATGGCCAGAGAAGATGCATACAAGAACAACACATCAAAGCAAGTTTAAATGAGGCCGGAAACAACATAGAACAATTCCGGTAAGTCCTCGTATGCAAATTTCAAAATTGGTCCAGATCTGAATAAACCTTATGTTCAAGTTGTTAAACAGCAAGTTAATATGCACCAAGATTATCTACACGAAATTTTAGTCAAGTTACATATAAAGTTCATTTAATTTGGAGCTACGGCCTAGAAGATATGAGCAAAACAAGTTAAACATGACATTGATGCAAAATACATACAAACATCAAGCAAACACATTCAAAACATGGATGCAACAAGGTAACATGAAACTACATGCAAAACTAAGCAAGTTTCATATAGAGCACACTCAAAACGGAGCAACGGTTCAACACATACACTCTATACAAGTTTAAAGGACAAGCTGTCCAAAACAGCAACTAGGCAACTTGCAATTACCAAAACTATATGCTACAGAACCCCAACATTAAAACAAAAGGCACGGACGTCATGTACAGGTAAAACATAACAAAACATGAATAATGAGCTATCTCCAGAATTCACTAGAACATGCTCAAAAGGACATGGCAAGAATGAAAATAATAACAGTTCACAGACTTGGTGGAAATCACTGGACATGACAGAAATACATCAGGTTGCAAAGTTTAGAGCTATCAAACAACATGGTAGGGGAACTTTTCAAGGTAACCAAAGGCATGGCATGAATATACTAATTGCATAGAACAAAAGTCCTTTACTGATTATGAGCCAAAAAGGCACAGAAGATATGATGACACCCATATAAACATAGCAAGTTCATAAACAGATTCAGACTTTGCAGCAAAAGCTGAGCAGGGCATAAACAGAAATATGAAGGCATCTTTGCAAGCTCAAATCACTCATCACAAAGCATTGCATGACAAAACAAGCATACCTACAGCAAGATGACATGTTCATGAAGCTAACCATGGCAAGAGAAAGTTCATAGCATGCTTGGATCACTAACAACAACCATGGCAACATTGATTAACATGTAAACAATCTACCAGGAACATATCATAGCAAAGGTAGAGCAAGATTAAGACATGCTAGGGCACTCCATAAATACCAACAGGGGCATGGATGGATAAAGCATAACATGTTTAACAAAACATGTTTAAGAAAACACCCTTAGTGAACATCTCCAGATTATGCATAGAACTCTTGGTATATACAGGTTTACATAGCATCACAATATATCAGTTTCAGACTTAACAGAAATGACTTAAGTCACAGAAATCATAAACATCACGCAGACTACTTTGCAAGCTTGTAACAATCAACACATGGCATATCATGAAGAGTATATTGCACCACAGCAAAGATGGCATGTTGTATCTCATAACACATGTAGACTTCAAGCTCAAAAGAAAATAACACAAAAAGCTGTAAAAATGACAAATGAGCAAGTTATAACAGACTCAGCAGGTTAACATCATATAGCACTCTTGTGACGATGATTATGGCATCAATATGAACTCAAACAAGCATACCACAATGGAATGAAATTAAGAGCATCTCACAGTGAACATTCTTACATATCTTATGAATGAAACGGAGCAGCACACATGAAGTTATGGCATGATGAACATGGGTACATATGATGAGTTTTTAGGGACTTGGCCAAATTTCGGAAAAAAACAGAGAGGCGCAGGATTACTAAATTGCGCACGGGGCGAGGGTTAGGCGGGCTACTCACCATGGGCCTGGCCCTGTCGAGGACGAGGTCGGGCAGGCCGGATGGGGAGGCGGCTGGGCCGGCGGACGAGGACGGGCCCACGCGCGGGCGAGTTCAACGGCTAGCGAGCGGGAGGCTAGCTGGATCGGGCTCCTCCCGATCCGCTGCGGCGGCGCGCGGCGAGCAGGTCGCTGGTGTCGTGGAATTGTCACGGCAGATGTCCTCTTGCAAGGACTTAATCGTGGAGCCATCGCAACTAGGAAGCTTAAATGGGTTAATCGGGACAAAGGACACGAGAGGGTTTATACTAGTTCGGCTCCTTACGGTGAAGGCAAGCCTACGTCTAGTTGGGTTGGTATTGCTTGAGGTTTCGATGACCAGGGAGCGAGATACGCTATGCCCGGTTCTCGATTGGTTGTTTCTTTCCCTAAGCCGCCAGCGGGTCGTCCCCCTATATACACGGGTTGACGCCCTGCGACTTACAGAATCCCGGCCGGCTCATAAACAGTGTCCGTTCGGTGACTAGTCAAGTCTACCTTATGATACAAGTCATGCCATTATGGCGGTTTACTACAACGGGCCTTAAGTTGCCTGTGGGCCTTAGGCTCCTTGTTGAGTCGCCAACTTCATGCTTGAACTTGGGTTTTACGTGCGGTAACTATTTACGTAACCCGGCCCCTCCTGGGCGGCTTACACAAATAGTTATATCCCCAACATTAGGCCCCAGATTGATTTGAACCTGTTCATGTCGATCTTAAAATAACTTAAACATAAATCTTCAGTCTTTGGACTACGCAAAAATACCTTTTTTTTAACTCGGCGTGACGTCACTCTTTGGATCAGTGTTAACCCGTCATGACGTCATCTTTCCTTTTATTCCGCCGAATCGGCCCAACGGATCTTTGTCTTTATTGCCCGTTCCGAGAATCGAGGCGTCGGGGCCGCTGGATAGTAATGCTTATCTCCTTGTTTCCCGCGCCATCTCGGTTATCCTCTCCCTATAAATAGGCGCGACTTCAGGTCTTTCATTCTTCTCCTTCCAGTCGTCTTCTTCCTCTCTTCTCTGTCACTCAAGCTCCGCCGCCGCCGCCGTCAAACCCCTTGTCTTCATCGACTCAGGCCGCTGCATCGACTTGAACCCGACCAGAGAACGACAGCTGTTGGGGATATAACTATTTGTGTAAGCTGCCCAGGAGGGGCCGGGTTACGTGAATAGTTACCAGACAGAAGCCCAAGTCCAAGCAAGAAGGTGGCGACTCAACATGGAGCCTAAGGCCCACTGGCAACTTAAGGCCCGTTGTAGTAAACCGCCATAATGGCATGACTTGCATCATAAGGTAGACTTTCTAGTCACCGAGCCGGACACTGTTTATGAGCCGGCCGGGATTCTGTAAGACGCAGGGCATCAACCCATGTATATAAGGGGACGACCCTGCAGTGGCTTAGGGCAAGAAACAACACCTCGAGAACCGGGCATAGCGTATCTCGCTCCCTGGTCATCGAAACCTCAAGCAATACCAACCCAACTAGATGTAGGCTTACCTTCACCGTAAGGAGCCGAACTAGTATAAACCCTCTCGTGTCCTTTGTCCCGATTAACCCCTTTAAGCTTCCTAGTTGCGATGGCTCCACGATTAAGTCCTTGCAAAAGGACATCTGCCGTGATAATTCCACGACAGTTGGCGCCCACCGTGGGGCCAGCGCATGGTGGATTTGAGTTCTTGAAGGGCAGCTTCGAAGGGCTCAAGGGATACGTAGTGGGGCAGATGACCAAGAGTCGTCGCAGCAAGATCTACATCGACAACGAAGGCTGGGGCCCCGACGCCGACTCAATTGAGTACGGGTACCGGGTCCCCTTTGGCGGAATCCACGTCTTCATCGGCCGGATTGGTGAGCCGGGCCCAGAGCCGGCCAGCTGCACCGACCTCATTGAGACAGCTTGATGTAGGGTGGAACCCTATAGCGTCGATCTTTCACGTTTGGAGTGGATCCTACGGGGAGACACGAAGAACGAGCGGAAGAACACGAGGAAATCACGGGGAGGAACGAGGGAAAACACTCAACCAACAAGGAATCAGTCACACAAATGCTAGATCAAAGAACACAAAGAGATACACGAGATCGAAAGTCAACAAAGGTAGAGGATACAAAGGAACCGTTCTTCTCCGCGAGGAGGGCTTGAATCCACAAGGGGATCTGCCCACGAGGGGGTCTTGAATCCGATAGGATCTTCTCCGAAGAGGCCGCGGTCTCTCACGAGGAGGAGATCCGATGGATGAGCTCTATCTCTAACTTGAGCTAAATCAACGCTAACCCTAACTAGGAGGAGGTGGAGGAGTATATATAGTCGTAGTACAAGTTGGGGATGAAGTGAAGGGGTACATGGGCCGGTGGCCCGTTACACTACGCGTAGGGGTGGCCGGATGTCCGGGCGACAGGCCGGATATCCGGGGCTTCGGGACGGGCCGGATGTCTGCGCTGGCCTGGGTCTTCCAGATGCGTTCGGTGATGGAGGGGCCGGAATTCCGGGCGAAGGGGCCGGATGTACGGGGCTTCAGGAAGAGCCGGATGTCCGGGGCATGGTGCCGGATGTTCGGGCTGCGCTGGTCCTTTTCGGTGTTCTCTGGATAGCCGATGCGGATTTCGGGGCAAGGGCGGATGTCCGGGCTAGGCGGATGTCCGGGCTGGGGCGGATGTCCGACCCGCTATAGCGGTAGCTCTTCTTCCATCTCCTTCCCTCGCTTACGCGCACGCTTGGCCTTGGTCCTTGGGCTCTCCATGGTCTCCTCGGATGTACCTGAGTATGCACAAGGTCCGCGCTTGAAGTAGCATCCATGTCTTACATGCGGAAAGGGAAGATTCAGAAAGGAGCGAATTCACCTTAGGTCCAATGGTGTAGGCTCGAGTGTACATGGGGATGATCGTCGGATGCTCCGCATCATCTCCCCTCCCTTGGGAAAGATCCGACCTCGGATCAAAATCCTCGTCACCATGGAAACGGTTGTCGTGGACGAACTTGTAATTGGACGGAGTGGAAGTCATGGTGCAATCCCAGTACTTGAAGATGTCGTCGGGATGGTAGACATGCAAAGAGAGCAAACACAAACGGCACTAGGAAATACAATGGTTAGCGCCCACAAAGTTTCCATCATGTAAGAATGAGTCCGTGAGGCAAGATTGTTCATGACAAAGCACATGTAGCTTAGCAAGATAATATGGAATGAGATGTAAAGCATTCATTGTGCACACAAATGTGTTCTAAATATGATCAATGCAACCACGGTGCAAACTGATGTCATAGTGAGACGGTTTATCAATAGCATGAATATGGCAATGGATGCTCAATATGATTAATTTATCATGCAATTGATGGTAGGCAATATGATCACGATGTATGAATATGCCATGAAGAAAGATCACAACAAATTTGCTAAGAAAATGCACAAGCTCATATATCATGGATGACATGGGAATAGGTGCAACAAGACAATCATAATGTGTGTCAATCCATGCATAGGGTGCAAACTTGTGGTGAGTATGATATGTCCATCGAGCATGACATGTATGAGCACAAACAACAAATATGGTGGTGGTGGTATACCCATGCTCGATGCCGTGGCATGAGTGGATTTCTGAAGGTCCATCCAATAAGTGCGAGCACTCCTCAATGTGAAGGTCCATAGAGCCAATCTCTAATGTCGCTCCTCCATCCAATAGATGTAACATGTACACAACAAGAAGGAAACAACAATGAAAGAGTGACCCATCCAATATGTGTATTTGAGGATGGCTCAAAAGGAAGGAGGTCACCTTTAGGAGGTTCTCAAGGATGATGGAGTTGCGCATCTTATACGCGTTCACATAACCAAGTTGTCTCGTGATGTTACCGCCTTGTGAATTCTTCAAAATGAAAGAACATGACAAACACTCGGAAAAACAAATGAGGTTAGCGGAAATGCGAAACCTATCATTCGAGTGGTAAGATACCCAACAAGTGTATGCATCATGCTCATCATAAGAAAGTACAAGGGAGCGTGTCATAGTATGGAGGCATATGATGCAAGAACATCCAAATACAAGAGGCTCAATCAAACAAGCATGCATCACAAGTAAGGTGTCAAAGTCTCCAAGACCAATAAGCATAGTATGGTTGCACTCAATACAAGTGGATATGAAAGAGGCAACTAATGGACTCAAGAGACAATGAACAAGATATATCATGTGAGAGGCATGAACATATATGTCATCAACCCAAGAAAGCAAGTAATAGTGGAACATGGGTGATGCAACATAAGAAGCAATCATAGCGATCAAGTCAAGCAAGCTAGTAGTGCGAAGATGCAACGTACTAGAAGGAATCATGGCAAGCATGTCATTGGTGCAAATAGTGGGCATGACTAATTCACATGTCATAGCACAAGCATAAAGTCATGATATGAGAAAAATAGCATCAATAGCATGGGGCACATGATAAACATGGCAATAGCAACAAGGATCTCCACCAAGCATGCAAATACACATAGAGGTATCATAATGGTGAATCATGGGTAGATGCAAGCAAGGGTCACAGTTGCATGGCAAAGGCATAGGAGCAAGCATAGCATGCAATGTGAACACGGTAAAATGAGCATAAGGTGACAAGTGGTAAATAGACCATAGCCGTGTGAGAGCCAAGTAGAAGAGATGCGCGTAGTCCTTGCGTGAAGGGAGCGGTGGTAAGGATAGTCCACGGGATCCCAAAGCATCGTTTCTCTCAAGAGATCGTTTCGTCAACTCTTGGGATTGAGAGGTTGACGAGTATACATGAGTACCTACACAAAACAAAGACAAAGGAAAAATTGTGTGTGTGTGGTAGATGTACACATCATCCATCATGATGCGCACGTGCATGTGTCGGTGAGCACAAAATAGCCAATGCTCAAATAAATGAGATGCGTGATATAGAAACATCTCATCCATCATGATAGGTTTGTTGTTATGCATGGCATAATGGAGACTCAAATTGTGTAATGCATCTTGTGAAATATCGAGAGGATTGTTATTCATGGAATGCATATGGTTCACGCAATTATGGGAATCATGCAAAGTATGAGATGCATCAAAATCTCCTAATATGTATGAGGAAACTATGGGGGTCTCCTCATGAGCAAGAGTAGAAACATCACGTGGAGAATATTGAGAACATCCAAAACAATGCATATTCGGGACAATATGATCATGGCATGACATAGTAGGCAATTGCATAAATCATGTAAAGGAAGCATGGCAATATCATCACAAGAGAAGCAAAAGCCAATGACCATCATCTCGTCATCTATGCCATAAGTGCAAATGGGATTTATTTTAATGGGGCATGCATAGTTACTATGTTGAGATTGAAATGAGGCAATATGGGAGATCTCACTCATAGCATATGACAAGTTCAATGGATTGTCAAATATAATGTGACCAAAAGAATTTTCACATGATATCCTATGGAGCATAACATCAAAACTAGGCAACTCAACATGCTCAGCATCATATTCATCATAAATAGGTAAGTCAAGGCATGAAGAAGTTTCACTAGCATGAAGCATGTTAATAGGTGGGTCAACATCATGGGAGCAATCGATGTCAAGAGAGTCCACTAGTGGGACAAGAGAAGCACCATCACCTATGTTACCTTTGGAGCGTCGCTCATGTGTTGTAGGTGAGGTGTTGAAGATCCACTCGTTGTCATCTTCATTTCGATGGAACCATGTGGGGGGTGCCTCAATATCCACCATGGCCATCGTTTTTCCCTTTGGAGGGATGGACTCGTCGAGGATAGGCATGTCGTCATGTAGGAGACCTTGCACCAAAGAAGAAAACACACTAGGAGTAGAGGTTAAGTAGTTAGAAATCATGGTGGCCTCACATGCCGTGTCAACTATCTCACTCACTAAGTGTTGTGGCTCACTCACTCCCTCAAGGATGCTCTCACTCGTATGGTGGGTGGAGTCACTCAAATGGCGCTCAACCTCACATAGGATGTGTGGCATGCTCTCATGTGTGGGGCTAGTGGTGGTCACACTCATCCTCTCATAGGAAATGCTCTCAATGTCATGTATGGTGGAGGCACTCATGTCACTCATGGGGTGGTGGCTCTCCTCACATGGAAATTGGGGCATCTCGACATATGTGGGTGCCGGAGAGATGTAGGTGCAAATGTCTCCATGCGCGGTCGCGTAGATTGACTCGGAGTATGAGTCCAATGTGGGCGTCGTCTTCATGTTGTTGAAGAGGTTCGCGCCGTCGCCCGTGGTCAAAGGGGATGGCCCTTGCTCGACCGTCTTGTCACCGTCTTGGTGTTGGAGGCCCATATGATGTGGCACCTCATAGCTCGTCTCCATGACGAAGGGAGTTTCCCATGCTCGGCCATCTTCCTTGAGGGGCTTCCGAAGATGGAAGTGTCGCCCTCGCTCGTAGGTGGTCGCCTTGGACTTGATGAAGTCGATGTAGGCGTACACATGGGAAGTAGGCGAAGATGCCGTACGACCAAAGGCGAAGATGTCTTGATTTCACTTGGTGAAGATGCCGAAGTGGTTGTTGTAGCCGTAGCGCCGTCTTGGTGGTGCTCGTCTCGCGGTCTTCTCTTGTGCTTATGAAGCTTCGACTTGGCGTGAAGTAGGGCTTGTTGGGACTTGTGCATTTGCGCTTGTGGAGCATCTTCATGATGATGATGTCGTTGTCGTGCTTGAGCTCCTTGGCATTCGTCGTCGTCGTGCACATGATGCTTGGAGGTGACTTGCCCTTCATGACGATGTTGACCACGAACGTGATGGTGGTCGCCATGTAGATGTGGACGAGGACGATTTGCACTTGCATCGTTTCCGCGCTCCGAAGACTTGTGGCTTGAATGTCGCCGCCTTGAAGATGACGAAGGGGAAGTAGACTTGATCAAGGCTCTAATCTCCTCCATCCTTGCATCTTGCTCCTCTTTATGTGCGGCAAGCTTCTTGTCGATGTAGTCCCTTCTCCTTGCTTCGGAGTGATGAATGTCGATGGAGATGTTCTCGTTGCGCTCTCGCAATCTTGATTGTGTGCCTTGCACTTGTCGTTGTAGATCGAAGATAGACGCTTTGGTGATGTAGTTGTTCACGCCGTCGTTGTTGTCGAGGACCGAAGAGGAAATGCCTTGCCTATCCATCACAAGACTCGAGCAAATATGAGTGGGAGAAAGAGAAGAACTTATACCAATGTACCTTGACCGATGTTGACAATGAATGAAGTTCACTCAAATGCGGACAATGAAATAGCACTATTGGTACCAATCCTTGTCGGTTCTCACACCTACACAAGTAAAGCTTATGGAGGAGCTCGGAGAGGATAGTGGCACAAAAATTTAATGCAAAATGTTAGGAAGAGTCAATAACGTTGAAAGAGATTCACAAATTCGCAAGTGAAACAAATGGACCAATAGCAAAGAATGGCACACGGAAACACACACACGGATAGATAAATGGGGTCGTGCAACCAAGGAATGAGCACAAAATGTGGAATCCACGGAAAACGCTTCGTGTTGCACAACTCAAGAGGGACGCTAGCACGATTGCTCAATAGGCGGATACGACACTTGTGCACAACCTATAAGATGCAAAATGGATAAACTTCTATCCCAAGTATGCTATGTATGTATAGTTCCCGGTGTTTCTCTCAAGATGATCCATGATGATCAGATATGACAATCTTATGTGCAATGTGGTATGATGCTATGGCACTTGCTTACAAGCTCTTTGCTCTCTTTCTTTTGCTTAAAAGCTTTTTTTTCTATGGCCACTTTGCACAATGCACAAACCAAGATAGCAATTGTGTGTATGCGGGAACAAACTTGTGACACAAGATATGGTACCAATATATGCACCACAATGATATGGTATATATGCTATGGGAAGTATGATCACTAATGTGCACAAGTAACGTTGCCGGCAATACTCAAATGGCTAGTCTCGATAGGCAAGTAAGCAAAAGTAAGGCTAGGGGTTAACAATGCAATGGCAAGGGGAATATACAATGGAGGGATTCCACGATACCAAGATGATATGGAGGTCGTCCGGCGATGATGAGTAGCGGTGTTCTTGATGTAGATACCAAGATGATGGAGACTCGTCCTAAGTAGCGAAACACCTTAGGAAGCGGAAAACCGCGAACTCAAAATGTCAAACGTCAAATGTCAAAATGGTGGTAGCGGGAATGCGGTGGTGGTTTGCACTTGGCAATGCGGAAGTGGAATGATGGGTTATACACGTGTCGGAGTTGAAGTTGCCGTCCCTAAGTAGCCGAAACACCTTAGGAGACACAAGCCACAACTCAAACAAGCTCAAACAACTATTGAGTTAAGTTGAGGTGGTTGAAGTGTATGGTGGGCAAGCCTATCACGGAAGTTATGGTGGTGGTGGTGGTTGATGAAGATGCAACCGTCCCTAAGTAGCCTAAACACCTTAGGAGACTCGAATCACAACTCAAACAACCTCAAATGCGAAGGGGAACAAAATTGGTTAGGTTGCGGAAGTCGGTGGCGGTTATGCGGAGGATGTGGTGGAAGCCCTAGGCAAAGATGCCAAAGTTCCGAAAATTTGATGGAGTCAAATGGTGGTGGTAGTATTTTTATGGGATGGGGGATGTCAATAGCTTCAAACCGAGCTAAAGAACGTCAAAAACGGACTCCGGATGAATTAGTTATGGACAAAACGGTGAAACGGGAAAATCTGAAATCCCAGGGGTCGGATGTCCGGGGTTGAGCCCGGATTTCCGGGGGTGCCTGTCCAGAACCGAGCAGATTTGGCGCTCCAGGAGCCGGATGTCCGGCTTGGGGCCCGGATGTCCGGCCAGATGGCCCGGATGTCCGGCCCGACGAATCCAGATCTCGTTTGGGGCGGAAATTTTCAAATTGGGGGCGGAAATTGATGATTTCAAGGTCAAAATTGGAGAGATTTCGTGGATGGAAAGTGGGGAAACTTGGGAAAATGCTAGATCCACTCGAAACCAAGCAAATCCATGGATCAAAATCAACAAAACATCATCAAAACTAACAAATCACAAAAAAAATTGGGGCTATTTTTGTTGGGGATTTTCGGATTTAGGACGAAATCAACAAAATCAAGCTAGAAAACACGGGGTAGGGGCTCCAAAAACGTGATCAACGTGGCTCATGATATCAAGATGATGTAGGGTGGAACACTATAGCGTCGATCTTTCACGTTTGGAGTGGATCCTACGGGGAGACACGAAGAACGAGCGGAAGAACACGAGGAAATCACGGGGAGGAACGAGGGAAAACACTCAACCAACAAGGAATCGGTCACACAAATGCTAGATCAAAGAACACAAAGAGATACACGAGATCCAAAGTCAACAAAGGTAGAGGATACAAAGGAACCGTTCTTCTCATGAGGAGGGCTTGAATCCACAAGGGGATCTTCCCACGAGGGGGTCTTGAATCCGATAGGATCTTCTCCGAAGAGGCCGCGGTCTCTCACGAGGAGGAGATCCGATGGATGAGCAAAACTCTATCTCTAACTTGAGCTAAATCAACGCTAACCCTAACTAGGAGGAGGTGGAGGAGTATATATAGTCGTAGTACAAGTTGGGGATGAAGTGAAGGGGTACATGGGCCGGTGGCCCGTTACACTCTGTGAGGGTGGCCGGATGTCCCGCGACGGGCCGGATGTCTGGGCTTCGGACGGGCGGATGTCCGGCTCGCTGGGTCTTCCAGATGCGTTCGGTGATGGAGGGCGAATTCCGGGCCAAGGGCGGATGTCCGGGGCTTCAGGAAGAGCCGGATGTCCGGGGCATGGTGCGGATGTCCGGCTCTTGTTGGTACTTCGGTGTTCTCTGGATAGCCGATGCCGGATTTCCGGGGCAAGGGCCGGATGTCCGGGCTGGGGCCGGATGTCCGGCCGCTGTAGCAGCTGGCTCTTCTTCCTTCTCCTTCCTTCGCTTCCGCGCACGCTTGGCCTTGGTCCTTGGGCTCTCCATGGTCTCCTCGGGTGTACCTGAGTATGCACAAGGTCCGTGCTTGAAGTAGCATCCATGTCTTACATGCGGAAAGGGAAGATTCGGAAAGGAGCGAATTCACCTTAGGTCCAATGGCGTAGGCTCGAGTGTACATGGGGATGATCGTCGGATGCTCCGCATCACGGCTCAGTGTGCGAGACCCACTTAGATTCAACCCGTGATGAAGCGTGCCTTTGTGGGCTGTGTTCATGGAGAGGCACTTTCGGAGGGATCTAAAGATGGCGAAGAGACGGCCGTCCCATCAGATCACGATTCGTCTTCCGGTTCAACAGATTCTCTGTATCAGGTCCAAGAAGGCATGCTAGGGGGATGTTCGGACGACTCCAGTGTTCGAGATTGCTATGAGCCGCCAAGCTGGGCAAGAGTCTTCATGGCTGGTACCCAACCCGGTCAAAACTCGACGGCTGCGACAGCAATCATGTCCGGGTTAGGAGCGGCCGGGGCAGGAGGCCCTGCGCGCCCGTCGGCTCAGGTGCTGATAGATCTTACGGACAAGTTGACGGCTTTGTTAACCTCCACGGTTATTCTTGCAAATCCAGATGAACATAACGCGGAGGTGGCAAAGGTACGCGAGGAGATAGCCCAGGCCTTGGCGGCTGAGGACACCAGGCTAGCTGCAGAGCGAGCGGCTTTGGATGCGCGGGCGCAGCGACTCCAGTCAGAGGCTTTCCAGCTTAACATGAATCTGAATGCATCCAATGAGGTGATGAGAAGGAGATATCAAAAAACCCAGTCCCGTCTGCCTCCGGCTTACGATCCTCGGAATCTTTTCACGACACCCGGAGCTGGTCCCAGCAATCCGCCCGAAGCCAATCAATTTATGACACCCGGAGCAGGAGTGCCGGTTCAGCCTCGAGAGACGACACCTCTTCACGGGAGCATAGCCATGCCCCGATACATACCAACCCCTCCGGGCCACTTTTCTAACCCGATGGAGAACCTAATAGCAGCATCGGCGCGTCTGGCGGCTCTCCCAGTGGAGGGTGACGACCCGACGGCGATGGAAACCCGGAGGGCTAGGGAGCTTCTTCAGACGGCCTTGGCACAGCAAGAGGCCTATTCTTACAGCAGGGACAGGATTCATTCCACTCCTCAGCCTTGGGTGGCACCTCGACCAAACCGGGGTCCGAGATACAGCAGACACATGGAGTCAGAGGCTTTATCAAGTAATGCCCAATGTCGCAACCAACCCGGTGGCTATAACCCGGTGCAGGATCGACTGCGTCAGGAGGATGAACGAGCGGCTCAATTAGCGGCTCAGCAGACGGCGTATGATGGTTTCCCAGAGTATCCAATGACTTCTGTTGGAGCCGGGGTGGCCACTTGAACCGGCGGTGTCCCGTGTCTGGTGCCGGCTCTCCTAGATGTGCGTCTGCCCAAGGATTTCAAGGGTCCTCGAAAGGTGCCGAATTACACGGCCGACTTACAACCGGGGGTGTGGATTGAAAGTTACGAGATGTTCATGGAATTATTGGAAGTCAGCGACGCGGCAATTGCTAAGTATTTCACCATGATGTTAGATGGAACGGCCCGAACTTGGTTGAAAAGCTTGCCCCCCAATTCCATCAGTTCATGGGCCGAGTTAAAGGCCCGGTTTATCCAGAACTTTAAAGATACTCGCAAGCAATCTATGTCCATTTTGGACTTGACCAATTGTAAGCAGGAGGAGGGTGAGTCCAGTACTCATTGGGTGCACCGGGTCAAAGAAATAATACATTCATCTGATAAGATGGATGCCGTCTCTGCGGTAGTTATGCTCCATCAGAATTGTCGTTTTGTGCCGCTGAAGCAAAAGCTAGGGCGCCTTAAGCGTGATTGCAATGACATGGGTACGCTGATGGCGGCTTTGGTTAAGTATGACGATTCTGATACTACTGAAGATCCCGTGTCTGAGGAGGAAAAGACAGGGAAGGGAAAGAAGAACGGCAACGGAAAGGGTCAGCAGCAACAGCCGACAAGTCAGGGTGGTAACAAGCGTAAGCCGGACGGTAACCCGGCGTTTGTGGCCAATGCTAATGCTCAAGGTAATAACAAGAAGCGTAAGGGGAGAGGACCTCCTCGATCTGGTGGCTCAGGTCCATCTCTTGAGCAGCTTCTGAATGAGCCTTGCCCAAGACACGGTACTCGAGAAAATCCTGCCACCCACTTATGGAAGGACTGCGCGATCATAAAAGCTTTAAATAATTCAAACATGTTTGATGACAATCACGGATCAGGCGGCGGTTCAGGAGCAGGTGGTTTCCATGGCCCGGGTGGCGGCTCAAGTTCTGGTTTTCAAGGTTGTCAAGGGGGCTATAATCAGCAGCAGTCCGGTCAAGGAGGACAGCAGCAGCAGCAGTCAGGTTATCAGAGCCATCCAAAACAGTTAAACGGTGGGCAATACCATGTGTTTACCACTAACTTGTGTTAGCGTGGCCAGAAGGTTCATAAAAAGGCTGTGAATTCGGTTGAACCGGCGGTTCCCCGTTATCTGAGGTGGTCAGAACATCCCATCATTTGGAGTAGAGAAGATCACCCCCTCTGGGTTGATAACCCGGGTCAGTTAGCCTTGGTGGTGGCCCCTCAGGTTGGTGGATATAAATTCACTAAGGTACTCATGGACGATGGAAGCAGCATCAGTATTATCTATTATGAGACCTTTCGCCGTATGGGTCTGACTGATAAGGACTTGAGGACGTCCAACACTGTTTTCCACGGGGTGGTGCCCGGTAAGTCGGCGTATCCTATTGGAAAGATTGAGTTGGAAGTGGCTTTTGGAGACGAATACGATTCCAGGGCTGAGAAGCTGACGTTTGAGGTAGTCAAAATCAGAAGCCCATATCATGCTCTGTTTGGACGGCCGGCTTATTCTAAGTTCATGGCACGGCCGTGTTATGTTTATCTGCAGCTCAAGACGCCGGGTTACAATCGCACCATCACTGTGCATGGGAGTCGAAAGGTGGCTTTGGAGTGCGAGGAAGGAGATGCGGCTTATGCTAAATCCGTTTGTGCTGAAGAGGAGTTGAAGTTTTATCAAACTAATGTTGACCCGGCAGATATGACCTCTTTGAAGAAGCCAACCACAGAGCAAGTGTAACACCCCGGATGTAACTTTCCATATTTGTAACTCCAACTCTTGCCATTTTCGGCATTGTGATATGATATTCCCTCCGTGGTTGGGTTTTTGTCTTTTGTTTTGCATTTTGTTCATGTCATGCATCTCATATCATGTTATCATGTGCATCTCATTTGCATACGTGTTCGTCTCATGATTCCGAGCATTTTCCCCGTTGTCCGTTTTGCAATCCGGCACTCCTATGTTTCCCGGCGTCCCCTTTTACATTTTTCCGTGTGCAGGTACTAAACTTTCTCCGAATGGACCGAGGTTTGTCAAGTGGCCTTGGTACACCACCAGTAGACCACCTGTCAAGTTTCGGGTCATTTGGAGCTCGTTTGGTACTCCAACGGTTAACCGCACTCTCGCAAAGGCCTCTTTTAAGTTGCAGCCCAACACCCTTTCAAAACAGCCCAATAACCCATCTAAGTCACTTCCATGCTCTCCGTCGTCGGATCACGATCGTGCGGGCGAAGACCGCACTCCATTTGGAGCATCCTAGCTCCTTCTAGCTATAAAAACACCCCCTCCCCCGAAATTTCGAATCAATCCTCCTCCAAACCCTAGCCCGCTCCTCCATGCCGGACACGTCCAGTCCGCGGATGGCTCCCGCCGCCGCCCGGACCAACCGCGGCGCCACATGGCACCCGGCCACCAGCGCCGCCCGCCGCCACTTTGGCCCGTCGCCCGGCCCAGCCCAGGCCCGCGCCGCGCCCGGCGCCCCATCTGCCGCCGCCTCGGGCCCCGCCGCCTCGCCCTCGACCCGGCGGCCGCCGCCCGCCGCCGCGGCCCTCCGCCGGCCCGCCGCCTCGAGCCCGCCGGCCCTGCGCCCCATGGCCGGCCCGCCCGTCGCCCTCACGCCCGCCTCGGCCGCCCGTCGCCGCCCAGGCCTCGCCCGGCCTCTCCTCTCCTCCCGGCCCCAACTCCGGCGTGACGTCGACTTCCAGCGCCGGATCTCAGATCCAAACGGGAGGTTGACTTCCCCCGAGCCCCGAAACGCCTGTCATTATTCTGTGATAATTTTGTTGCATATTCATCGTGCCATAACTTTGCAGCCGTGGCCCCGTTTTGGGCGTATAGCATACCGTGTTGTTCGCCTCGAAGAGTAGATCATTTCATTCCATTGCATCATTTTCATTTGAGCTCATAGTGATGCCCTAAATGCTGTTAGAAGAAGGCTATGTGATGTTAGTTTCTATTTCTTAACATAACATGCACTTTTATCATTTTTGCTATGATTGATGTGTGCACCCTATGAACTTGAGTCCTACATGTGTTTTGTAATATGCCATGCCGTCTTCACAGGGGTGTATGCCATGTATTTTTGTGATCTCTGTCGTGACTAGCACAAGCATGCAAACTAGGCTTCATGATGTTGCTGATTTCAGCCCCTGTTTTGCTGATATTTTTATGCCATGTTAACTTGATGCTACCAAGAGATCCATGCATATTTTGAGATACTTCAGTAAGGATGTTTTGAACATATGGTTATGCTCTATCTATGCATGCCCTTGTTTGCAATTATGGAGTGCCATAGCTTGAGTCGATCGAGCTCTACTTTTGCTATAAAATGTTTCCTGGCAGATTGTTTACATGTTATTCAATTTTGCCAAGGTTGTTGTAGTTGATCCGTGTATGCTATGATGTTGTTCTTGCCATGTGTAGCTTCTATGCCATGTCTTCTTGATGGATGTATGCTTAGCTTATCATGAAATGCTCTGTAGTGAGTGCATCGAGCTCTTAAACATGCCTACTTGTTATCTGTTTTTGTCATGCCCTGTTGCTGAATCTGTTAACGAAACTTGCTATGTTGACATGGGTGCTATTGCATTTTTCTGACCCCTTTTGTCTCATGGTCAGTAAGGGACTTTTGTTCTATGCTTTGAGTAGATTCATGCCATGCCTTGTTTTGCTATTATAAGTTCCTGTAGAATGTGGTTTGCTTGCTCTGAACATTGCTTCCTGATGCTGATTCTGCCATGTTCAGTATTTTGCTATGTCTTGTTCCTGTAGCAGGTTGTTTGCTTGCTCTAAACATGCCTTCCTGTTGTTAATTTCTGGCATGTTAGTATGTTCACTAAGTCTGTGAAGCTGATATATTTTGCACTTTTGCCATGCTTTTTTGAACCTGTTATGGTGTGATTTAGCCGTAGCTCAGTGTTCATCTTTTGTCAAGCATCTTGAGTAGATCACTGCCATATGCTTTTCTGGTACGTTTGGGTGCGGTAGCTTAATTTCTTGTTACTTGCTATGTGGCATCATGTTGTTAATGGCAGATTTGTGTCATTCTTGTTTTGCTTGTCATTTGCAAACCGTGCATCCGATTCCGGTGATCTTTATATCGATTTCAACCGAAATCATCTCACCTTTCCAGCGGCATACTTGGTTTGCCAAGTTGCTGCCTGGTTAATCATTTTCCTTCCGGAGCACGCATGCGCATTGCATATCACATCTCGCATATCATGCAATGTATTGCATCATGTTGCTTGTGCATTGCATCGTGATTTATTGTGGTTCCTTTGTTTGTGTTCTTGCTTTGGGTAGAGCCGGGAGACGAGTACGCGAACGAGGAACCTGTTGAGAACACTTACGAGGATCAAGCTTTCGACAACTCTGAGAACCTTGCAGGCAAGATGACCATACCCTCGAAATCACTTCTATCTTTGCTTGCTAGATGCTCGCTCTTTTGCTATGCCTATGCTACGATGCCTATCACTTGCTATATCATGCCACCCATATTGCCATGTCGAGCCCCTAACCATCCTTTCCTAGAAAACCGTTGATTGGCTATGTTACCGCTTTGCTTAGCCCCTCTTATAGCGTTGCTAGTTGCAGGTGAAGATGAAGTTTGTTCCTTGTTGGAACATGGAGATGTTGTTCCTTGTTGGAACATGTTTACTTGTTGGGGATATCACAATATATCTGCTATAATTAATGCATCTATATATTTGGTAAAGGGTGGAAGGCTCGGCCTTATGCACAGTGTTTTGTTCCACTCTTGCCACCCTAGTTTCCGTCATACCCGGTGTTATGTTCCTTGATTTCGCGTTCCTTACGGTTGGGTGATTTATGGGACCCCCTTGACAGTTCGCTTTGAATAAGACTCCTCCAAAGAAGGCCCAACATTGGTTTTACCATTTGCCACCTAAGCCTTTTTCCCCCGGGTTTTCGCGAGCCCGAGGGTCATCTTTATTTAACCCCCGGGCCAGTGCTCCTCCGAGTGTTGGTCCAAACTAGAGCATCGTGCGGGACCGTCCCTTGGCAACTTGGGTCACGTTGGTACCTGTAGGCTTCGCTTATCCGGATGTGCCCTGAGAACGAGATATGTGCAGCTCCTATCGGGATTTGTCGGCACAATCGGGCGGCTTTGCTGGTCTTGTTTTATTGCTGTCGAAATGTCTTGTAGTCCGGGATTCCGAGACTGATCGGGTCTTCCTGGTAGAAGGAATATCCTTCGTTGACCGTGAGAGCTTATAATGGGCTAAGTTGGGACACCCCTGCAGGGTATTATCTTTCGAAAGCCGTGCCCGTGGTTATGAGGCAGATGGGAATTTGTTAATGTCCGGTTGTAGAAAACCCGAAGTTGACCTTAATTAATACACATCAATCAAGGTGTGTAACCGTGACGGTCTCTTCTCGGCGGAGTCCGGGAAGTGAACACGGTGTTGGAGTTATGTTTGACGTAAGTAGTTTCAAGACTACTTCTTGATCGCTACTAGCTTCACGACCGCGCCTTGCTTCTCTTCTCGCTCTCTTTTGCGAATGTAGCCACCATATATGCTAGTCGCTGTCGGAGCTCCACCTCACAAGTCTGTCCTTCCTATAAGCTTAAATAGTCTTGATCTCGCGGGTGTGAGATTGCTGAGTCCCCGTGACTCACAGATTCTACCAAAACAGTTGCAGGTGCCGACGATGCCAGTGCAGGTGATGCAACCGAGCTTAAGTGGGAGTTCGACGAGGAATGTGGTCATTACTATGTGTCTTTTCCTGATGATCAGTAGTGGTGTCCAGTTGGGACGATCGGGGATATGTATAGCATTTGGGGTATCTTATTTTATTTTGGTTCCGTAGTCGGACCTTGATTGTAATCTGGATGATGGATGTTTATTTATGTATTGTGTGAAGTGGCGACTGTAAGCCAACTATGTATCTCTTTCCCTTATGTATTACATGGGTTGTGTGAAGATTACCTCACTTGCGACATTGCTTTCAATGCGGTTATGCCTCTAAGTCGTGCTTCGAGACGTGGGAGATATAGCCGCATCGAGGGCATTACAAGTTGGTAATCAGAGCCATCCCCGACTTAGGAGCCCCCTGCTTGATTGTTTGCTGGCGTTGTTGAGTCTCGAACAAAAATGTTTTGAGTCTTAGGATTATATATATCGGAGGGTAGGATTCTTTTTACTCCCCAGTCCCTTCGTCGCTCTGGTGAGGCCTCCTGACGTAGATGTTTTGACTTTCCTCTCCTCAAATTTCACTAAAAAAAATTTAGGATCACGCGGTATCTTGAAATCGTTCCGATGGTTTTGTGACGAGAACATTGTTCTTGGTGCCTCCTGACATTTAGGGGTTGTAGCAGTGTCCTGGGGAGTTGAGCTCCGAGGTGTTGTCGTCACAATTTTATCGTTGCAGCTTCTCGAATACCGAGCTTTGCCGACATCGAAAATCTCTTTTGTGCAGTTGTTGGTGAGATAACCCCGATAACCCAAAGATCGGGCGAGCTCGAGTATTGCCATGACTCGTGATAACGGATGCTTTTCAAGGTCGAGGTACACGATTTCAAGGTTTCTTGGTTATGTGTTGACGGATGGATATAGCTGGATCTAGGTATTGTTAGTTTGGGTGATATATTTTGTGTCCCCTGTATCCCCAACACCAGATTGCATAACCGTAAAGTTTCGAGTTTATAGGTGGGATTCAAGTAGCTCCTAGCATTTCTTCCTTGATATTTGGTTTGCGATTGGGTAATCCTTACCACTTATTTGTTCGATCGTACCTTGTTATTTTTTCATCAACCCTTTATCAAGTGGCTTCTCACCTTAATGGACGTGTGATGTTAGCTTTGGAATTCATTCGTTCATCCTTGTTCGAATGTTTATTGTGAAGACTATATGTTGCAATTTCTATCCGTTGATTCAACTTGCACGTACTGCTATCAAAGTGCTAACAGATGTCACCCTCTTCAGGATGGCTCCAACGCTGGCGTCTGAATCCGAACGCAATAATGGGAGTCGGTCGAACCTCCACCTCCACCTCCGCCTCCCGGAGGCATGGCAAGCTATCATGGCAGCCACCAATGCCAATGCTCAGATGATTTTGCAACTCTTGCAAGAGCGTACCCAAGGGCAAGGCAATCAAGGAAATCAAGGCCAAGGCAACAACCAGCCGCACTTTGCTACCCTCAATCAGTTCCTCGCTAATCAGCCGGAGTCTTTCAGTTTCTGTGTCGAGGCGACAGACGCCGACGATTGGCTTGTGGACATCTGCAAACATTTTGAATGTAGCAATGTCAAACCTGAGGACTTTGTTAAGTTTGCTTCGTTTCAACTCAAGGACCAAGCTGCTGAGTGGTTCCAGCAATACAAAGATTCGAGAGGAGGTCGTAATTACAGGATGAGTTCACGAGACTTCAAAGCTCACCACATTCCGGAAAGTGTTGTTGAGAGCAAGCGTGAGGAGTTCCGCAATCTCAAGCAAGGCAACATGTCTGGTATCAATACAATATCCAGTTTTAAACTCGCCGCTTCGCTAAGCAAGACGTCCCCGATGAAAAGAGTATGATCTATCAATTCAGAGGTGGTCTCAGAGAAGATCTGCAATTAGCTCTCGTGCTTTTTGAGCGGAAAAGTATGATGAATTCTACAACATGGCACTCAAGCAAGAAGCTGCCCAGCTCAAATGTGAGGCTTCTAAGAAGAGAATCGAGGATGCAGTTCAGTCTTCTTCTTCCTCTCAAGTGGCAGCTAAGCAGAAGTTCTACCTTCCTCCTCCTCCGTTTCGTCAGCCTTATCAGCAGAAGAACTCAGGTGGTCGTGGATCTTCCCACCCGCCCAACCCAGGCTATCAGAACAAGTCTAATTCTCAAGCTCCAAGGTCAAATGCTCCTTATCACCGTTCGCTCTCAGGTGACTTGCAACAAATGTCGTGAGAAAGGTCACTATGCGAACAAGTGCTTCAACCAAAGGCGCCTTCCGCCTCCTCCTCCTGTGAGATCTTCAAGCAATGCAGTGGTCAAGCATAATCCCAAGTCTGCAAAGGTGAACATGATGAATGCAGCTCAAGCGGAGGAATCTACTGATGTGATAATGGGTAATCTCTCAGTTAATGATATTCCTGCAAAACTCTTATTTGATACTGGTGCATCGCATTGTTTCATGTTAAGATCGTTCTTTGCAAAGAATGATTTTACTTGGTCTTACCTAGATAAACCTTTGGGTGTTGTCTCTCCGGGGAAGTCTATGAGCGCCAACTCAATAGTTTATGATGTCTCTATCAAGATGGGCGACTATAGATTTCTGGCTAAACCATTTGTCCTTGGTGACTCGGATATTGATCTTATTCTCGGGATGGACTGGCTTTCTCAGCACAAAGCTCAGCTTGATTGTGCTGCCGTGGAAATTCAATTGACTCACTCTTCCGACGATGTGATCATCTATGCCGCTTCGTGATGAAACCATTCGGTTGTTTTCTCTCAATGAGAAGGGCGGGTGGATGCTATCTCTCGATTCCGGTCGTTTGTGAGTACCAAGATGTCTTTCCGTAAGAGCTTCCAGAATGCCCACTCACCGCCAGTTGAGTTCGTTATCGATCTTGAGCCCGGCATCGAACCCGTTTGCAAGCGTCCATACAAGCTTGGACCCTAATGAGCTGAAGGAATTGAAGAAGCAGCTCGATGAACAAGAGCGTCTGGGTTTGATCGCACCGAGTTCATCTCCTTGGGGTTGTGGTGTTCTTTTTGTCCGAAGAAGGATGGCACGGACCGACTTTGCGTCGATTACCGTCCATTGAATAAGAAGACTATCAAGAACAAGTACCCACTTCCCAACATCAATGAGCTTTTCGAGCAACTCAAAGGTGCTAAAGTGTTCTCCAAGCTTGACCTTCGTATGGGTTATCATCAAATTCGCATTCGTGAACAAGATATTCCCAAGACAAGATTCGAACAAGCTTTGGTTCTTATGAATA
This sequence comes from Aegilops bicornis, assembly GCA_021605145.1. Lineage (NCBI taxonomy): Eukaryota > Viridiplantae > Streptophyta > Magnoliopsida > Poales > Poaceae > Aegilops > Aegilops bicornis. The sequence goes on from CM038674.1 coordinate 296,727,075, forward strand.
TCTTGTCATGTCTTTCGCCTTGTCAATGCTCCTCCAACATTCTCTCGGATGATGAACTTCATCTTCAACCCCTACACCAATGAATTCGTCTAGGTCTATCTTGATGATATTTTGGTCTTCTCCAAGAATAAGAAGGATCATGCCAAACATTTGCGATTGGTGCTAGACAAGCTCGTAGAGCATCAATTCTATCTGAAGTTTTCCAAATGTGAATTTTGGCTTGATGAAGTGCTTTATCTTGGTCACATCATCTCCGCCAAGGGCATCGCTGTTAACCCCGAGAAGGTGTCTGCGGTTGTGAATTGGGAACCTCCTCGAATGTCAAGCGACTTTCAATTTTCTTGGACTTGCAAGCTATTGCGAAGATTCGTTGAGAACTTCTCTAAGATTGCAAAGCCTCTTTCCAACCTCCTCCGTAAGCATGTGAAGTATGTCCGGTCTCCCGAGTGTGACGTTGCTTTCAATACTCTCAAAGAGAAACTCGTCACAACTCCCTGTCTTAACTCCTCATGATGAATCCAAGCCATTCGAAGTTTTCTGTGATGCTTCTCTTCATGGTCTCGGTTCTGTGTTAATGCAAGAGAAGAGAGTTGTGGCCTATACCTCTCGTCAATTGAAGCCCAACGAGAAGAACTACCCCACTCACGATCTTGAGTTGGCGGCAGTTGTCCATGCATTAATAACTTGGAGACATCTCTTGTTGGGAAGGAAAGTGGACATATTCACCGATCACAAGAGCCTCAAGTATATCTTCACTCAACCCAACCTCAACCTCAGGCAAACTCGAAGGGTCGAAATGATTCAAGAGTACAACCCAAGTATTGAATATACTCCGCAAGGCCAATGTGATTGCAGATGCTTTGAGCAGGAAGGCTTATTGCAACAGCTTAATTCTCAAGCCTTTCCAACCGGATCTTTGTGAAGCTTTCCGCAGCTGAATCTTCAAGTTGTTCCTCAAGGCTTTCTTGCCAACCTCATAGTCTCTCCTACTTTGGAAGACCAAATTCGTGAGGCTCAACTCCTGGATACCATGGTGAAAAGGTGAAACGTGGTATCGACAAGGGCATTTTCCAAGTACAAGTGCTTCCACATTGATGACAAAGATACTCTTTTCTTCGAGGACCGGATTGTGGTTCCTAAGGGTGATCTACGTAAAGTCATTATGAACGAGGCGCACAATTCCCTTCTATCCATTCATCCGGAAGTACGAAGATGTACCATGACCTCAAGCAGTCATATTGGTGGACTCGAATGAAGCGAGAAATTGCTCAATTCGTGAATGAGTGTGATGTCTGCAGAAGAGTGAAAGCAGAACACCAACGACCAGCTGGTCTCCTCCAACCTCTTGCTATTCCGGAATGGAAGTTTGATCATATCGAAATGGACTTCGTGACTGGATTTCCTAAGTCCAAGCATGGAAATGATGCTATCTTCGTTGTCATTGACAAGCTTACTAAAGTGGCTCATTTTCTTCCTATCAAAGAATCTATCACAGCAGCTCAGTTGGCAGAGCTATACACCTCCGTGATTGTCTCCTTGCACGGCATTCCACAATTGATCTCTTCAGACCGTGGCAGCATCTTTACCTCCAAGTTTTGGGATTCTTTTCGAAGGCCATGAGCACCAACATTCGTTTGACAGCCTTTCCACCCTCAAACAAGTGGCCAAGTCGGCGAGTCAATCAAATCCTTGAAGATATGCTCGGGGCTTGTGTCATTTGCTTCTGTATGAAGTTTGAAGATTGTCTTCCATATTCCGTTTTCTCCTACAACAACATCTTCAAAGCGAGTTCTGTCAAGGCACCATTCGAAATTCTCTATGGCAGAAAGTGTCGTACTCCTCTCAATTGGTCCGAGACAGGTGAACGCCAACTTCTTGGCAACGACTTGATAACAGAAGCCGAAGAGATGTGCAAAGTCATTCGTGAGAATCTCAAAGCCGCGCAATCGCGCCAGAAGAGCTATTATGATGACAAGCACCGTGATGTGGCTTTTGAAATCGGAGACCATGTCTACCTCCGCGTCTCTCCAATGAAAGGCACTCGTAGCTTCGATATCAAAGGGAAGCTTGCCCCTAGATACGTGGGTCCTTTCAAGATCATTGGAAAAAGAGGCGATCTCGCCTATCAACTTGAGCTCCCGTCCAACTTCGCGAACGTGCACGATGTGTTTCACGTGTCACAACTTCGCCAAGTGCTTCAAGACGCTGGCGCACTATCAACTTCAAGAAATTGACCTCCAAGAAGATCTCTCTTATCATGAGCACCCGTTGCAATTCTTGAAGAAACCGAGCGCAAGACTCGCAACAAGTCAATCAAATTCCTGAAAGTGAAGTGATCACACCATTCCGACCGAGAAGCCACCTGGGAGCGCGAGGATCACCTCCGTTCCGAATATCCAGAGTTCTTTCAGTCCTAGATCTCGGGACGAGATCCTCTTGTAGTGGTGGAGTGTTGTAACACGTCGGATGTAACTTTCCATATTTGTAACTCCAACTCTTGCCATTTTCGGCATTGTGATATGATATTCCCTCCGTGGTTGGGTTTTTGTCTTTTGTTTTGCATTTTGTTCATGTCATGCATCTCATATCATGTCATCATGTGCATCTCATTTGCATACATGTTCGTCTCATGATTCCGAGCATTTTCCCCGTTGTCCGTTTTGCAATCCGGCACTCCTATGTTCCCCGGGGTCCCCTTTTACATTTTTCCGTGTGCGGGTACTAAACTTCCTTGGAATGGACCGAGGTTTGTCAAGTGGCCTTGGTACACCACCGGTAGACCACCTGTCAAGTTTCGTGTCATTTGGAGCTCGTTTGGTACTCCAACGGTTAACCGCACTCTCGCAAAGGCCTCTTTTAAGTTGCAGCCCAACACCCTTTCAAAACACCCCAATAACCCATCTAAGTCACTTCCATGCTCTCCATCATTGGATCACGATCGTATGGGCGAAAACCGCACTCCATTTGGAGCTTCCTAGCTCCTTCTACCTATAAAAACACCCCCTCCCCCGAAATTTCGGATCAATCATCCTCCAAACCCTAGCCCGCTCCTCCATGGCCGGACACGTCCGATCCGCGGAATAGCTTCGCCGCCGCCCGGATCAACGCCCCGCGCCACGTGGCGCCCGGCCACCAGCGCCGCCCGGCCCAGGCCAGCCCCGCCCGCGCCGCGCCCGGCGCCCCCCTCCGCCGCCGCCTCGGGCCCCGCCGCCTCGCCCTCGACCCCGGCCGGCCGCCACCCGCCGCCGCGGCCCTCCGCTCCGGCCCCGCCGTCGCCCTCCGCCGCCTCGGCCGCCCGTCGCCGCCCCGGGCCTCGTCCCGACCTCTCCTCTCCTCCCCGGCCCCAACTCCGGCCGGCGAACCTCGACTTCCGCGCCCGGATCTCAGATCCAAACGGGAGGTTGATTTTCCCCGAGCCCCGAATCGCCTAAGTCATTATTCTGTGATAATTTTGTTGCATATTCATCGTGCCATAACTTTGCACCCGTAGCATACCGAATTGTTTGTCTCGAAGAGTAGATCATTTCATTCCATTGCATCATTTTCATTTGAGCTCATCTTGTTGCCCGAAATGCTGTTAGAAGAGGGCTATGTGATGTTAGTTTCTGTTTCTTAACAGAACATGCACTTTTGTCATTTTTGCCATGATTGATGTGTGCACCCTATGAACTTGAGTCCTACATGTGTTTTGTAATATGCCATGCCATCTTTACAGGGGTGTATGCCATGTATTTTTGTGATCTCTGTGGTGACTAGCACAAGCATGCAAACTAGGCTTCATGATGTTGCTGATTTCAGCCCCTGTTTTGCTGATATTTTTATGCCATGTTAACTTGATGCTACCGAGAGATCCATGCATATTTTGAGATACTTCAGTAAGGATGTTTTGAACATATGGTTATGCTCTATCTATACATGCCCTTGTTTGCAATTATGGAGTGCCATAGCTTGAGTCAGTCGAGCTCTACTTTTGCTATAAAATGTTTCCTGGCAGATTGTTTACATGTTATTCAATTTTGCCAAGGTTGTTGTAGTTGATCCGTGTATGCTATGATGTTGTTCTTGCCATGTGTAGCTTCTATGCTATGTCTTCTTTATGGATGTATGCTTAGCTTATCATGAAATGCTCTGTAGTGAGTGCATCGAGCTCTTAAACATGCCTACTTGTTATCTGTTTTTGTCATGCCCTGTTGCTGAATCTGTTAACGAAACTTGCTATGTTGACATGGGTGGTATTGCATTTTTCTGACCCCTTTTGGATCATGGTCAGCAAGGGACTTTTGTTCTATGCTTTGAGTAGATTCATGCCATGCCTTGTTTTGCTATTATAAGTTCCTGTAGAATGTGGTTTGCTTGCTCTGAACATTGCTTCCTGATGCTGATTCTGCCATGTTCAGTATTTTGCTATGTCTTGTTCCTGTAGCAGGTTGTTTGCTTGCTCTAAACATGCCTTCCTGTTGTTAATTTCTGGCATGTTAGTATGTTCACTAAGTCTGTGAAGTTGATATATTTTGCACTTTTGCCATGCTTTTTTGGACCTGTTATGGTGTGATTTAGCCGTAGCTCAGTGTTCATCTTTTGTCAAGCATCTTGAGTAGATCACTGCCATATGCTTTTCTGGTACGTTTGGGTGCGGTAGCTTAATTTATTGTTACTTGCTATGTGGCATCATGCTGTTAATGGCAGATTTGTGTCATTCTTGTTTTGCTTGTCATTTGCAAACCGTGCATCCGATTCCGGTGATCTTTATATCGATTTCAACCGAAATCATCTCACCTTTCCAGCAGCATACTTGGTTTGCCAAGTTGATGCCTGGTTCATCATTTTCCTTCCGGAGCACGCATACGCATTGCATATCACATCTCGCATATCATGCCATGTATTGCATCATGTTGCATGTGCATTACATCGTGATTTATTGTGGTTCCTTTGTTTGTGTTCTTGCTTTGGGTAGAGCCGGGAGATGAGTACGCGAACGAGGAACCTGTTGAGAACGCTTACGAGGATCAAGCTTTCGACAACTCACGAGAACCTTGCGACAAGATGACCATACCCTCGAAATCACTTCTATCTTTGCTTGCTAGATGCTCGCTCTTTTGCTATGCCTATGCTACGATGCCTATCACTTGCTATATCATGCCACCCATATTGCCATGTCGAGCCCCTAACCATCCTTTCCTAGCAAACCGTTGATTGGCTATGTTACCGCTTTGCTCAGCGCTCTTAGATCGTTGCTAGTTGGAGGTGTATTTGAAGTTTGTTCCTTGTTGGAACATGGAGATGTTGTTCCTTTTTGGATCATGTTTACTTGTTGGGGATATCACAATATATCTGCTATAATTATTGCATCTATATATTTGGTAAAGGGTGGAAGGCTCGGCCTTATGCCCAGTGTTTTGTTCCACTCTTGCCACCCTAGTTTCCGTGCATCACTGTTATGTTCCTTGATTTCGCGTTCCTTACATGGTTGGGTGATTTATGGGACCCCTTGACAGTTCGCTTTGAATAAGACTCCTCCAAAGAAGGCCCAACATTTGTTTTACCATTTGCCACCTAAGCCTTTTTCCCCCGGGTTTTCGCGAGCCCGAGGGTCATCTTTATTTACCCCCCCCCCCGGGCCAGTGCTCCTCCGAGTGTTGGTCCAAACTAGAGCACCGTGCGGGACCGTCCCTTGTCAACTTGGGTCAAATTGGTACCTGTACGCTTCGCTTATCCGGATGTGCCCTGAGAACGAGATATGTGCAGCTCCTATCGGGATTTGTCGGCACAATCGGGCGGCTTTGCTGGTCTTGTTTTATTGCTGTCGAAATGTCTTGTAGTCCGGGATTCCGAGATAGATCGGGTCTTCCCGGTAGAAGGAATATCCTTCGTTGACCGTGAGAGCTTATAATGGGCTAAATTGGGACACCCCTGCAGGGTATTATCTTTCGAAAGCCGTGCCCGCGGTTATGAGGCAGATGGGAATTTGTTAATGTCCGGTTGTAGAAAACCCGAAGTTGACCTTAATTAATACACATCAACCGCGTGTGTAACCTAACGGTCTCTTCTCGGCGGAGTCCGGGAAGTGAACACGGTGTTGGAGTTATGTTTGACGTAAGTAGTTTTAGGATCACTTCTTGATCGCTACTAGCTTCACGACCGCGCCTTGCTTCTCTTCTCGCTCTCTTTTATGTAATGTAGCCACCATATATGCTAGTCGCTTGCTGCAGCTCCACCTCACAACTCTGTCCTTCCTATAAGCTTAAATAGTCTTGATCTCGCTGGTGTGAGATTGCTGAGTCCCCGTGACTCACAGATTCTACCAAAACAGTTGCAGTGCCGACGATGCGGTCAGGTGACGCAACCGAGCTCAAGTGGGAGTTCGATGAGGAACGTGGTCGCTACTACGTGTCTTTTCCTGATGATCAGTAGTGGTGCCCAGTTGGGACGATCGGGGATCTGCGTAGCATTTGGGGTATCTTCTTTTATTTTGGTTCCGTAGTCGGACCTTGATTGTAATCTGGATGATGGATGTTTATTTATGTATTGTGTGAAGTGGCGACTGTAAGCCAACTATGTATCTCTTTCCCTTATGTATTACATGGGCTGTGAAGATTACCTCACTTGCGACATTGCTTTCAATGCGGTTATGCCTCTAAGTCGTGCTTCGACACGTGGGAGATATAGCCGCATCGAGGGCGTTCTGACAAGACTCGGCTTTGAAATTTAAGTCGACGCCGAGACAAAACTGGTTGACTTTACTCCTGTGACTCTTCCAAGCAGTTCAAAGATCGCATCAATTTGGATCCCAAATAGGAAAGCGCTCATCGAAGTTCATCCGTGAGAATCGGGACATCTTTGCACGGAAACCTTCTGACATCCCGGGTGTCCCGAGAGAACTCGCTGAGCACACTCTTAATATTGATCCAAAGTATAAGCCGGTCAGGCAGTTTCTCCGGCGATTCTATGAGGAAAGGCGAAAAGCTATAGGGGAAGAGGTCACTCAGCTCTTAGCGGCAGGGTTCATCGTGGAAGTTTTCACCCAGAGTGGTAGGCTAACCCGGTGCTCGTGCTCAAGAAAAGCGGCACTTGGCGGATGTGTGTCGATTACACGGACCTAAATAAAGCTTGTCCGGCTGATCCTTTTGCTCTGCCCCGCATTGATCAAATCATCGATGCCACTGCGGGTTGCGAGCGGCTGAGTTTTTTGGATGCTTACTCTGGTTATCATCAGATCAAGATGGCAGTTAAGGACCAGGAGAAGACGGCTTTCATTACTCCATTTGGAGCCTTCGCTATGTGTCTATGCCGTTTGGGCTCAAGAGTGCCCAGGCGACTTATCAGCGGTGTGTGCAGAATTGTCTCCACAATCAGATTGGGCGCAATGTTCATGCTTATGTGGATGACATTGTGGTGAAGTCCAGAGAGAAGGAAACCTTAATCTCCGATTTAAAGGAAACCCTTGATAATCTCCAGGTCTACAAGATGATGCTTAACCCAGACAATTGCGTATTTGGTGTACCTGCAGGCAAACTTTTGGGATTCCTGGTCTCAAACAGGGGCATTGAAGCTAACCCGGAGAAGATCAAGGCGATTACCTCTCTGGCTAAGCCGGCGTGCATCAATGATGTTCAGCGATCGCGGTCGCGTTGCTGCTTAAGCGGATTCATAAGTCGGCTAGGGAGAAGGCTTTACCATTGTATCGATGATGAAGAAAGCGGAACACCTTTATGCAGGTGAGTGAGGCTGATGCTGCTTTTGAGGATTTAAAGAGACAATTGGCTGAGCCGCCGGTTCTCGCAGCTCCGATTGATAAAGAGCCATTGCTATTGTATGTTGCTGCTAACTCACGTGCTGTTAGTGTGGCTATTGTGGTGGAGCGCAAGGAGACTAGCAAGGAGCATCCGGTTCAGCGGCCGGTTTATTACATCAGTGAGGTGCTCATAGAGTCCAAGAAAGGTATCCGCATTGGAAGAAACTGATTTATGGGGTGTTCATGGCGAGCCGGAAGCTAAAACAGTACTTCCTGGGTCATCCTATAACTATGGTGAGTTCAGCCCCCTTGGGAGACATCATCCAGAATAGGGAAGCCACAGGACGAGTTGCCAAGTGGGCCATCGAGCTTGGGCCTCACGGTTTGAAGTATATGCCGCGCCTGACTATCAAGTATCAAGCCCTAGTGGACTTTATTAATGATTGGACGGAGTTGCGGGCACCGGAGGAAGCCGGATAACACGTATTGGACTATTCACTTCGATGGGTCCAGAAAGTTGGAAGGCTCTGGGGCTGGAGTTGTTTTAAATTCCCCACGAGGTGACAAATTTTGTTATGTGCTCCGGATTATGTTTCCCTGGACTAAAAATGCAGCTGAATATGAGGCCGTACTCCATGGCCTCCGGATGGCCAAGGATATGAATTTAAGCCGGGTAAGATGCTTGGGCGGTTCAGACCTTGTTGCTCAGCGGTAATAGAACCGCGTGGGATTCTAAGGATCCCCTTATGGCGGCTTATCATCGTGAAGTTGATGCGTTGGCTGGACACTTCAAGGGTTATCAAGTAGAGCACATTGATCGAAGGAAGAACGAGGCGGCTGATGCTTTAAGCCGGCTGGGGTCTCATCATAAGCCGGTGCCACCTAATACTTTCCTTGACGTTTTTCATAACCCTTCTGTCAGAGTGCCTACAGAGGAAGAGCTTGCAGTACCAGACCCGGAGACGCAGCTGGTGGCGGTTCTCCATACTACCCCGGACTGGACGGTCCCATACTTAGCCTATATGACCCGAGGAGAATTGCCTCAGGACGAGACCTTGGCAAGACAAATTGTCAGGCGTTCCAAATCCATGACAATTGTTCATGGTGAGTTGCATCACCGCAGCGTCACTGGGGCGTTTCAACGTTGTGTGTCACCTACGGAGGGTCAGGAGATACTTCGTGAGATTCATGAAGGTGATTGTGGCCATCATGTCGGTTCAAAGTCTCTGGTGGCCAAGGCTTTTCGTCACGGTTTTTATTGGGTGACGGCTCATGCTGATGCGGAGGATCTGGTAAGCCAATGTGACGGATGTCAAAAATTCTCAAGACGAGCTCATGTGCCGGCTCAAGAATTGAGGATGATTCCAATTACTTGGCCGTTTGCAGTCTGGGGGCTTGATATGATTGGACCTTTCAAAAGGTCTAAAGATAAGAAGACACACCTGTTGGTCGCCGTGGATAAATTCACCAAGTGGGTTGAAGCAGAGCCGGTCAGTAAGTGTGATGCAGCCACAGCAGTTCAGTTCATCAAAAAGGTGATCTTTCGTTTTGGTTTTCCACACAGTATTATAACTGATAATGGCACTAATCTCTCCAAGGGTGCCATGGAAGAGTTCTGTCAACAAGAGCACATCCGGCTCGATGTTTCGGCTGTTGCTCATCCCCAGTCTAATGGTCAGGCAGAAAGAGCTAATCAAGAGATCTTGAAAGGTATCAAACCCCGGCTCTTAGTTCCTTTACAGCGAACTCGAATTACCTTCTGTGCTATAGAGCATCAACACAACGCCCAATAGGTCTACTGGTTATACACCTTTCTTCATGGTGTACGGAGCAGAGGCGGTTCTACCAAGTGACATCCGGCATGATTCACCCCAGGTGGCGGCTTACGTTCAGGCTGATAACAAAAAAGCTCGATAGGATGCACTTGACTTGTTGGATGAACAGCAAGACTTGGCCATAGCCCGCTCGGCGATTTACCAGCAAGACCTGCGCCGTTATCATAGCCGCCGGGTTAGAAGCAGAACTTTCCAGGAAGGCGATTTGGTGCTCCGGCTCATCCAGGATCAAACTGATATGCATATGCTGTCCCCTCCTTGGGAAGGACCTTTTGTGGTCAGCAAGAATCTCAACAACAGGTCATATTACCTCATCGATGTTCGAGAGCACAAAGACTCACATAAGTCGGAGGAGGAGACCGACCGGCCCTGGAACATAGCGCATCTTCGGACCTACTATACTTAAGCCGCTAGCTTTCAGAGTATACTTATATTTTCTTTTTTAGCAATGTATATCTTAGATAAAGCAATAAAGCAGGACCTCTTTCTTTTCCATCCTACAAGGTTTATGTGTCTTCTTGACCAGGCGATGGAAATGACTAACAGGGAGCGGATCATATCTGAATCCGGCTTTCCCTTTGGTCCGGCTTATGATCATATCTGAATCAAGCCATGGTCATCTGGGGGCTTCCTGTTCAAACATAGGTCGTATTCGAACCAAAGAGAACATAGCTGTCGATACCCAATTGATTGGCACCTTCTTAGAACCCACTTGGGGCTTCTTGATCATATTTGAATCATAGCTTAACCTCTTTGGGCCTGACGTGGATCATATTCGAATCAGCGTCATTAAACAACTTTCATGGTCACTTGGGGGCTTCCTATTCAAACATAGGTCGTATACGAACCAAAGAGAACATAGCTGTCGATACCAATTTGATCGGCATCGCCGAAGCCATTGGGGGCTATATGATCGTATCCGAATCTTAGCTTAACCCCTCTGGAACGGTGCTACTGATCGTATTCGAATCAGAGGCCTTTGAAAATCAGGTTTACTTTATTCTATAAGAATAAATAATATTAAGGGCCAGGTAAACATTACATGTGCCAATTTTCGGAAGTTAAGTATAATTGTTTGCTTTTTTGGGATCAAGTAATCCGGTAAGGTACGCCTTAAACCGGCTGATACTTATGATGTTTTGGTTCTTACTCCGGATTAACGTTATCTTACATGACTCCGGATGTGGTGAGATGCCAAAAGGAAGTTTTTGTTTTATACACGTAGTAAAGCGTAAAACTTTTGGATGATTCAAGCAACTTCGGCGGTGCACATTCTTTGGCGGCTTGAGACATTGTTAAGCACCGCAAAACATGCATGACAGAGTTAAGGAGTTTTCTCTATCCTATTACAAGACTCCCCGAGTCTAAAGTAAGTGAAGCATTGTTTTGTAAAATTCCTAACACATCTGGCGGCTCATTCCAATTTGGCTTGATGACTCCGGGTTATCCTTCCCCGCCTCTCCTTCGGTTGTTTTGTCCTGGAAGGTTGACGAGGTCCAGTCAATGCCGCTTAAGGCTTCAAATTCATCCTCATCATCTATTAAACTGGCCGGGTCAACTTCAGGAGCAAAGGTATGCTTACGAGTTGGAGGGATCAGGCTGACATCGTCATAACGCAGAGTTGGGATCCTCCGGTTCTCGTTGTCATAACCCGGCTGGTACTTGGTAAGATCAATATCGTTGCCGATGATGGTGGCCACAGGACGTACGACTCTCACACAGGTGGTGAAGTCTGATTGACTGAATGCAGAGCCGTCCTCCTTTAAGCTGGGGTATCCAAGAGCAACATCATTTAAGTCCAGCTCTGGAGCCAATGCTTTGGCCCGGCTTAAAGCGACTATGGCCCGGCTCTACCGGATGCTCGCCTTAACTCCTGAATCCATTGAGGTAACACGGCAAGCCGCTTGAGTACATCTTGCGTGAGATAAGGAGCATCATTTGATAAAGCCACAACGGCTAAAACGCGTTGTGACCCGGTGTATAGTTGTTCCACGAGTGTACACCGCCTTAAGCTTGACCAGCATATTCTGCTTAAGGTTCGTGCTCCTGGGGCCTGTGTTTATACATATAAGGTAAGCCAGAGTTAACAATTAAAATAGACATCAAAGGAACCATTGTGATACTCAGAGTTATACATCGTAACTTACCAAAGATTGCTGAGACCATTTGAGATATCTGGCATTTTAAGCCGGACAGCTCGGCGGTTGCCTCGGCAAGGGATGCCTCTGTTGTTTCAGCCCGAGTCACCAGTGAAACCCTTTCTTTAGCCCAAGTTTTCTTCTCCGATTCAAAATTTTTCTTCAGTTTCTCTTGTTCAGAGACACTGAATTCAAACTTGGAGTTGGCTTTTTGAGTTTCAAGCTCTTGGATTTTCAACTGACTCTTCATATCAGCAATCTCCGTCTCAAATTGAATTATGGCGGCCTACATCAACATCAGGTTATGGTAAGAATCACGGTAAGATTACATTTAAGTCCCAACCACTTTACAAGTAAAGATACTTGGCACTTGGGGGCTAATGTATGCTTAAAGAATTTCTTAACCTATTTTACCGGGTCAGGTATATTAAGTCTCAAGCACTTTACAAGTAAAGGCACTTGACACTTGGGGGCTAATGTGTAACCCAAATTCAAAGTTTCATGCTATCACCGAGTTAAATATATTCAATTTAAGCCGGACAAAATTAACGATAAGTAGATTTCTAAGTCTACTGACATATTCATTCATAAGCAATAGACTAGGGGCTGATACTGATGAAAGTAAGGATAAAGGTATACCTCAGATTTATGTTGTATTTGCTTCACCATGTCAATTTCCAGGTCATGGCTATTGTGCACTTGGTTCAAATAGCCCGAGACTATATCACCAATGCTTAGGTGAGTATAATCAGTGATGTCCTGTTTTGTTTTCCGACGTTAGGCAAACTCCTCCTTGGTGGTGCATCGAGCAAGGACAGTAGGCTGGCCCGGTTCAACATATTGGCTTTTCAAGAATGCAACTTCTGGTTCAGTTGTCTGGACCAGGCTAAGAGTTTTCGGCTTATCAGAATCGTGAACAACGTCTTCTGCAGGCGGGTCAGAGGTTGACACCGGAATATCAAAAGCTAGTTCAGGCGGTGGCTGATGAGTGGAGCTATCAGGAACGGATGAGTCAATTGCCGTTTCAGTGATCACCGGGTCTCGGGACAAATTATTCTTTTTGGCCTTCTTGCTAGGCTTCACTTGTAGGCTGTCAGTCAAAGTGGAATGATGATTACCAACGAATAAGTATGGAAAAACTTAAAGTAAGAAAGGTGGCATTACCCGGGAGCTGTCTTAAAAAGCCGGCATGTTTGATTGCATCGACTAGCCGGAAGACGGAGAGGTATCTTGATAATGGGAGTCAGATGAATCGAGGGGTCGACGAAATAAACCTGCCAAAGGATAAACAGAACGCAAAGCAGAGATGACCTCTGTTCGACGCTCCCTGGTTATATCGGGCAAGCTGGAGGAGAGTTCTGCGTCTTGAGTGGCCCGAGTTTGCCTCCGGTTCTCAAATTGTTGTTGCTTCAAAAGAAATTAAGGATCTTGGTAAGCTAGAGGGTGTGAAAACCTTACTTTCCGGGTCACCCCACGGATTTTTTGTGTTGGCAAAGGCTCTGAGTCGGAGGAAATTATAGTTACCTCTTCGCCAGCTGCTTGACTGTTTCCAGTATCCTCCTAAAAGGATCCAATGTTAATAAGGAATGGCAAAGGAGTTAAAGAAAATTGAAAAATATTACCTCTTCCTCATCCGAAGAAGAGTCATCCAGTTTAAGCAGATCAGAGGCGTTGGGTCTCTTCTTCTTAGAGGTGCCCGTCCTGGCAGGTTTTTCTTTCAGTCTTCTTGGCCGTCCTGGCCTGTTTAGGAGCTTCATGGTCATACTTGACCTTCCAGAAGTCATCGCTGGCCTGTGGAAACAGATAAGGAATCATAAGTATAAGAAGGTAACATATAAAAGAGTATTTGTGAAGATTAGTAACTTATCACATGAGCCGGGTTCTTCTTATAGAAGGGAAGTAAGCCGAAGGCATTACTGGTTACAGTGCCTTCCTTCAATAGAGTTTGGACGGTAGCATCTATTGCATCGTCTGACAAATCATCAGGGCTATGACGCATCGAGTCATCTTTTTCTCCTGTATAAGTACACATTAAGCCGGAGCGGCGGCTTAATGGTAGTATCCGCCAGGGGACCCAGACTCGAACCAGATCGATGCCATTTAAACCGTTCCCTAGAAGAGCTTTGATCTTCTTGATGGTGGGGTTGAGAGGCAAGCGTTCAACACCGGATAACTTATCTGCCAATGGATGATTGGATTCGAGGCCTTGAGGCGCGAAAGCCGGGCAAAGGCTTCTCATCGTCGGTGATGTATCTTGGCGATAGAACCATATGCGGTTCCGATCTTTGAGTGACTTGGCAATTCAGCATAAGGGAAAAGACAATCTCTTCGCCGCTGGATGGAGATGCCGCCAAGCTCAAGACTCAGCCCGTTGGCACGTTCGTTTTGCCGGTTCAAATAAAAGAGTTCTCTGAACAAGAGCAGACTTGGTTCTTCTCCCAGGTACACTTCGCATAAAACTTGAAAATTGCAGAGATTTGACACGGAATTGGGCCCGATGTCTTGAGGTCTAAGGTCAAAGAAATTCAGAACTTCTATGAAGAATTTTGAGCCGGGAGGGGCAAATCCTCGGTTCATGTGATCCGTGAAAACTATCACTTCGCCGTCTTTTGGTTGAGGTTTTTCTTCGGATGGGTCAGGAACACGATAAGACATGACTTCTTTTTTCGGCAAGTGATCAGACTTCACAAATTCAGCCAGGTTGCTTTTGGTGACAGTGGATGGGACCCAGTTGCAGGTTACAGGAGCTTTGGTTGGCTTAGGCTCCATGACAACAGATTGGCCTATTGCAAAATAACAATTTCCGGTTTAAATTTTAACCCGGAAGAAGACATTCAAATTGCTGAAAGGTAGCGACTTAAAGGGGCCTAATGACATAAGGATAATTTGGCAGCGTTATTAAAGCCGCAACAAGAGTAAGTTACAGTTCAAAAGTTTTAAAGACCTAAGAAGGTGCCAAGGTTTCTGAGACCAAATGGGATGTGTTTAAACAGGGCATTTGAGCAGTCATGTTGAAGGCATTTGACATAAGAAGTGTTAGGGTGATAAAAACAGATTTCATAAGTTGCAAGCTGTTATTTTGGATCAAATGGTCGATTCGAGAAAGGAAAAATTTCTAGACCTAAAACATGATATAGAGGAGTTCATGCATCCTAATGAGGATTCTTTGCAAGAAAAGAAGATCTGGTAGTATATAAAATGGATGCGGAATAGGTACTGCACGAGATTTATGCTACGGTGGGATCAAAAGAAGCCCCGGCAGAAGAAACACGAAGAATAGGGGATGAACTGCGAACTGGACAGAGGAACAGTCAACCCTAGCATAGATATAAGATGCAGAAAGGGGAAACTTACAATGCTGGATCTCTGGCGGAGAGGCAAGAAACAACACCTCGAGAACCGGGCATAGTGTATCTCGCTCCCTGGTCATCGAAACCTCAAGCACTACCAACCCAACTAGACATAGGCTTACCTTCACCGTAAGGAGCCGAACTAGTATAAACCCTCTCGTGTCCTTTGTCCCGATTAACCCATTTAAGCTTCCTAGTTGCGATGGCTCCACGATTAAGTCCTTGCAAAAGGACATCTGCCGTGACAATTCCACGACAGCAGCACCCCTCCGCAACAGATCCAGTACTGTAAGTTTCCCCTTTCTGCCTCTTGTATCTATGATAGGGTTGATAGTTCTTCTGTACAGTTCGTAGTTCATCCCCTGTTCTTCGTATTTCCTCTGCCGGGGCTTCTTTTGATCCCACAGTAGCATAAATCTCGTGCGGTACCTATTCCGCATCCATTTATATACTAGCAGATCTTCTTTTCTTGCAAATAATCCTCATTAGGATGCATGAACTCCACTGTATCATGTTTTAGGTCTAGAAATTTTTCTTTTCTGAACGACCATTTGATCCAAAATAACAGTTGTAACTTATGAAATCTGTTTTTATCACCCGGAACACTTCTGATGTTAAATGCCTTCAACATGATCGTCCAAATGTCCGGTTTAAACGCATCCCACTTGGTCTGTAAACCTTGGCACCTTCTCGTGTCTTTAAAACCTTTGAACTGTCGCTAACACTTGTGGCGGCTTAAATAATGCTGCCCAATTATCCTTATGTCATTAGGCCCCTTTAAGCCGCTACCATTCAAAGCAATTTGAATATCTTCTTCGATTAAAATTTAAGCGGAACTTCTTATTTTGCAATAGGCCAATCTGCTGTCATGGCGCCTAAGCAAACCAAAGCTCCTCAGAATTCCCGTGAATCGGGTCCCATCCATCGTCACCAAAAGCAAGCTGGCTGAATTTGTGAAGTCTGGTCATTTGCCAAAAAAGGAAGTCATGTCTTATCGTGTTCCTGACCCATCCGAAGAATAAGCCTCACCCAAAAGAAGGGGAAGTGATAGTTTTCACGGATCACATGAACTGGGGATTTGCCCCTCCCAGCTCAAAAAATTTCAGAGAAGTTCTGAATTTCTTTGACCTTAGACCTCAAGACATCGGGCCCAATTCCGTGTCAAATCTGTGCAATATTCAAGTTTTCTGAAGTGTACACGAGAAGAACCAAATCTGCTTCTCGCTCAGAGAACTTTTTTATTTGAACCGGCAAAACGAACGTGCCAACGGGCCTAGTCTTGAACTTGGCGGCATCTCCATCCAGCGGCGAAGAGATTGTCTTTTCCCTTATGCTGAGCTGCCAAGTCACCCAAAAAACTGGAACCAGACGTGGTTCTATTGCCAAGATACATCGCCGGCTGATGAGAAGCCTCTGCCCGGCTTTCGCGCCCTGCGTCTCGAATCCAACCATCCACTGGCAGATAAGTTATCTGGTATTGAACGCCTGCCTCTCAACCCCACCATCAAGAAGATCAAAGCTCTTCTAGGGACCGGTTTAAATGGCATCGATCTGGTTCGAGTCTGGGTCACCTGGCGGATAATACCATTAAGCCGCCGCTCCGGCTTAATGTGTACTTATACAGGCGAAAAGGATGACTCGATGCGCCATAGCTCTGATGATTTATCAGACGATGCGGTAGATGCTACGGTCCAATCTCTATTGAAGGAAGGCATCAGAACCGAGAATGCCTTCGCTTACTTCCCTTCTCGTAAGAAGAACCCGGCTCCTCAGCGTAAGTTACTAGTCTTCACAAATACTCTTTTATATGTTACCTTCTTATACTTATGATTCTTTATCTGCTTCCACAGGCCGGGCGATGATTTCTGAAGGTCAAGTATGACCATGAGGTTGCTAAACAGGCCGTATGGCCAAAGAAGACCGAAGAAAAACCGCCAGATGTGCACCTCTAAGAAGAAGAAACCCGGCCTCGATATGTTTAAATTGGATGACTCTTCTTCGGATGAGGAAGAGGTAATCTTTTTCAATTTTCTTGAACTCCTTTGCCATTACTTTACTGACATTTGATCCTTTCAGGAGGATACTGGAAACAGTCAAGCAGCTGGCGAAGAGGTAACTATAATTTCCTCCGAGTCAGAACCTTTGCCAACACAAAAATCCAAGGGTGACCCGAAAGTAAGGTTTTCACACCCTCTAGCTTACCAAGATCCTCAATTTCAATAGAAGCAACAACAACTTGAGAACCCGAGGAAAACGCGCGCCAATCAAGACGCAGAACTCTCCTCCGGCTTACCCGATATAACCAGGAAGCATCGAACTGAGGTCATCTCCGCTTTGCGTTCTGTTTATCCTTTGGCGGGTTTATTTAGTCGACCCTCAATTCATCTGACTCCAATTATCAGGATACCTCTCCATCTTCCGGCGAATCGATGCAATCAAACATGCCAGCTTTTAAAACAGCTCCCGGGTAATGCCACCTTTCTTACTTTAAGTTTTTCCATACTTATTCGTTGGTGCTCATCCTTCCACTTTGACTGACAGCCTCCAAGTGAAGCCTAGCAAGAAGGCCAAAAAGAATAATTTGTCCCGAGACCCGGTGGTCACTGAACCGGCAATTGACTCATCCGTTCCTGATAGCTCCACTCATCACCACCGCTTTGAACCGGCTTTTGACATTCCGTGTCAACCTTTGACCCGCTTACGTAAGACGTTGTCCATGATTCGATAAGCGGAAATTCCTAGCCCGGCCAAGACGATCGAACCGTAAGTTGAATTTCGAAAAGCCAATATGTTGAACTGGCCGCCCATCGCCCTTGCTCGATGCGTAATCGCCAAGGAGGAGTTTGCCCAACGTCGGAAAACCAAACAGACATCATCGATTATACTCACCTAAGCATCGGTGATATAGTCTCAAAGTGCTATTTGAACCAAGTGCACAATAGCCGTGACCTGGAAATTGACATGGTGAAGCAAATACAACATAAATCTGAGGTATACCTTTAACTTTTCCTGAACCTTACTTACTGTATCAGCCCCCAAGTCTATTGCTTATGAATGAATATGTCAGAGACTTAGAAATCTACTTACTGTTAGTTTGTCCGGCTTAAATTGAATATATTTAACTCGGTGATAGCATGAAACTTTGAATTTGGGTAACACATTAGCCCCCAAGTGTCAAGTATCTTTACTTGTAAAGTGCTTGAGACTTAATATACATGACCCGGTAAAATAGGTTAAGAACTCTTTAAGCATACATTAGCCCCCAAGTGCCAAGTATCTTTACTTGTAAAGTTTTTGGGAGTTGAATGTAATCTTACCGTGATTCTTAACATAACCTGATGTCGATGCAGGCCGCCATAAGTCAATTTGAGGCGGAGATTGCTGATCTGAAGAGTCAGTTGAAAACCCAAGAGCTTGAAACTCAGAAAGCCAACTCCAAGTTTGAATTCAGTGTTCCTAACAAGAGAAACTCAAGAAAAATTTTGAATCGGAGAAGAAAACTTGGGCTGAGGAGAGGGCTTCACCGGTGACTCGGGCTGAAATAAATAGAGGCATCTCTTGCCGAGGCAACCACGAGCTGTCCGGCTTAAAGCGCCAGATATCTCAAATGGTCTCAAAGAATCTTCGAAGTTACTATGTATAACTCGAATATCACAATGCTTCCTTTGATGTCTATTTTAATTGTTAACTCGCTCACCTTATATGTATAAACACAGCCCCTGTGAGCACGAACCTCAAGCGTAATATGCTGGTCAAGCTTAAGGCGGTGTACACTCCGTGGAACAACTATACACTGTGTCACAACGTGCTTTAGCCGTTGTGGCTTTATCAAATGATGCTCCTTATCTCCCGCAAGATGTACTCAAGCGGCTTGCCGTGTTACCTCAATGGAATCAGGAGTTAAGGCGAGCATCCGGTAGAGTCAGCCATAGCCGCTTTAAGCCGGGCCAAAGCATTGGCTCCATAGCTTGTCTTAAACGATGTTGCTATTGTATACACCAGATTAAAGGAGGACGGATCTGAATTCAGTCAATCGGACTTCACCACATGTGAGAGTCGTGCGTCCTGTGGCCACCATCATCGGCAACGATATTGATCTTACAAAGTACCGGTAGGGTTATGACAACGAGAACCGGAGGATTCCAACTCCGCATTGTGATGACGCTACCGATCCCTCCAACTCGTAAGCATACCTTTGCTCCTGAAGTTGACCCGCCAGCTTAATAGATGATGAGGCTGAATTTGAAGCCTTAAGCGGCATTGATCGACCTCGCCAACCTTCCGTGACAAAACAACCGAAGGAGAGGCGGGAAGGATAACCCGAGTCATCAAGCCAGCCGGAGGAATGAGCCGCGAGATGTGTTATGAATTTTACAAAACAATGCTTCACTTACTTTAGACTCGGGGAGTCTTGTAATAGGATAGAAAAAACTCCTTAACTCTGTCATGCCTTCACGCATGTTTTGCGGTGCTTAACAATGTCTCAAGCCGCCAAAGAATGTGCCTTCCGCCGCTTGCTTGAATCATTCAAAAGCTTTCTGCTTTACTCTGTGTATAAAACAAAAACTTCCTTTGGCATCTCACCACATCCGGGGTCATGTAAGATAACGTTAATCCAGAGTAGGAACCAAAACATCATAAGTATCAGCCGGTTTAAGGCGTACCTTACCGGCTTACTTGATCCCAAAAAGGAGACAGTTATATTTAACTTCTGAAATTCGGCACATATAATGTTTA
This sequence comes from Aegilops bicornis, assembly GCA_021605145.1. Taxonomy (NCBI): domain Eukaryota; kingdom Viridiplantae; phylum Streptophyta; class Magnoliopsida; order Poales; family Poaceae; genus Aegilops; species Aegilops bicornis. Next base: position 296,746,867 of record CM038674.1, read on the forward strand.
CCTGGCCCTTAGTATTATTTACTCTTATAGAATAAAGTGAACCTACTTTTTAAAGGCCTCTGATTCGAATACGATCAGTAGAACCGTTCTAGAGGGGTTAAGCTAAGATTTGGATACGATCATATAGCCCCCGATGGCTTTGGCGATGCCGATCAAATGGGTATCGACAGCTATGTTCTCTTTGGTTCGAATACGACCTATGTTTGAACAGGAAGCCCCCAAGTGACCATGAGAGTTGTTTAATGACGCTGATTCGAATACGATCCACGTCAGGCCCAAAGAGGTTAAGCTATGATTCAAATATGATCAAGAAGCCCCCAAGTGTGTTCGGCAAAGGTGCCAATCAATTGGGTATCGACTGTGTTCTCTTTGGTTCGAATACGACCTATGTTTGAACAGGAAGCCCCCAAATGACCATGGCTTGATTCAGATATGATCATAAGCCGGACCAAAGGGAAAACCGGATTCATATATGATCCGCTCCCTGTTAGTCGTTTCCATCACCTAGTAAAGAATACACATAAACCTTGTATGATGGAAAAGAAAGAGGTCCTGCTTTATTGCCTTATAATATATACATTGCTAAAAAAATAAAAGATAAATATCCTCTGAAAGCCAGCGGCTTAAGTATAGTAGGGCCGGAGATGCGCTATGTTCCACGGCCGGCGGGTCTCCTCCTCCGACTTACGTGAGTCTTTGTGCTCTCAAACATCGATGAGGTAATATGACCCATTGTTGAGATTCTTGCTGACCACGAAAGGTCCTTCCCAAGGAGGGGACAGCTTGTGCATATCACTTGATCCTGGATGAGCCGGAGCACTAAATCACCTTCCGGAAAGTTCTCGCTCGACCAAGCGGCTGTGATAACGGCGCAGGTCTTGCTGGTAAATCGCCGAGCGGGCTATAGCAAAGTCTCGCTCTTCATCCAACAAGTCAAGTGCATCCTGACGAGCTTTTTTGCTATCAGCCTCAACGTAAGCCGCCACCCGGGGTGAATCATGCCGGATGTCACTTGGCGTAACCGCCTCGCTTTCCGTACACCATGAAGAAAGGTGTATAACCAAGAGACTCACAGTAGCGTTGTGTTGATGCTCCATAGCACGTAAGGTAATTCCTCCACCCAACAACCCGGAGTTATTGTAAAGGAACTAAGAGCCGGGGTTTGATACCTTTCAAGATCTCTTGATTAGCTCTATCTGCCTGACCATTAGACTGGGGGTGAGCAACAGCCGAAACATCAAGCCGGATGTGCTCTTGTTGACATAACTCTTCCATGGCACCCTTGGAGAGATTAGTGCCATTATCAGTTATAATACTGTGCGGAAAACCAAAACGAAAGATCAACTTTTTGATGAAATGAACCGCCGTGGCTGCATCACACTTACTGACCGGCTCTGCTTCAACCCACTTGGTGAATTTATCCACAGCCACCAACAGGTGTGTCTTCTTATCTTTATACCTTTTGAAAGGTCCAACCATATCAAGCCCCCAGACTACAAACGGCCAAGTAATTGGAATCATCCTCAATTCTTGAGCCGGCACATGAGCTCGTCTTGAGAATTTTTGACATCCGTCACATTTGCTGACCAGATCCTCCGCATCAGCATGAGCCGTCAGCCAATAAAAACTATGACGAAAAGCCTTGGCTGCCAGAGACTTTGAACCGGCATGATGACCGCAATCACCTTCATGAATCTCACGAAGTATCTCCTGACCCTCTGTAGGTGACACACAACGCTGAAACGCCCAGTTGACGCTTGTGGTGATGCAACTTCGCCGTGAACAATCGTCATGGATTTGGACCGCCGATGATTTGTCTTGCCAAGGTCTCGCCCTCGTGCAACTCTTCCCGTGTCATATAGGCTAAGTATGGAACCGTCCGGTCCGATGGCATGGAGAGCCGCCACCAACCGCGCCTGTGTCCGGTATCGCAAGCTCTTCCTCTGTAGGAACTCGATGTAAGGGTTATGCAAACGTCAAGGAAAGTATTCGTGGCACCGGCTTACGCTGAGACCCCACCGCTTAAAGCATCACCGCCTCGTTCTTCCTTCGATCAATGTGCTCTACTTGATAACCCTTGAAGTGCCCAGCCACCGCATCAACTTCACGACGATAAGCCGCCATAAGGGGATCCTTAGAATCCCACGTGCCTGACACCTGTTGAGCAACAAGGTCTGAATCGCCCAAGCATCTTACCCGGCTTAAATTCATCTCCTTGGCCATCCGGAGGCCATGGAGTAAGGCCTCATATTCAGATGCATTGTTAGTACAGGGAAACATAAGCCGGAGCACATATCAAAATTTGTCACCTCGAGGGGAAGTTAAAACAACCCCAGCCCCCAAGCCTTCCAACTATCTGGACCCATCAAAGTGAATAGTCCAACACGTGTTATCCGGCTTCTCCTCTGGCGCCTGCAACTCCGTCCAATCATTAATAAAGTCCACTAGGGCTTGAGACTTGATAACTATGAGTGGCATATACTTCAAACCATGAGGCCCAAGCTCGATGGCCCACTTGGCAACTCGTCCTGTGGCTTCCCTATTCTGGATGATGTCTCCCAAGGGGGCTGAACTTACCACAGTTATAGGATGACCCAGGAAGTACTGTTTTAGCTTCCGGCTCGCCATGAACACCCCATAAACCAGTTTCTGCCAATGCGAATACCTTTGGTTGGAATCTATGAGCACCTCACTGATGTAATAAACCGTCATTGAACCGGATGCTCCTTGCCGCCCTCCTTACGCTCCACCACAATAGCCATACTAACAAGACGTGAGTTAGCAGCAACATACAATAGCAATGGCTCTTTATCAATCGGAGCTGCGAGAACCGCGGCTCAGCCAATTGTCTCTTTAAATCCTCAAAAGCAAAGATCGGAGCCTCACCTGCATAAAGGTGTACGCTTTCTTCATCATCTCGATACAATGGTAAAGCCTTCTCCCCTAGCCGGCTTATGAATCGGCTTAGCAAAGAACGCTTAATTCCGCCAGCCGCTGAACATCATTGATGCACGCCCGGCTTAGCCGTAGAGGTAATCGCCTTGATCTTCTCGGGTTAGCTTCAATGCCCTGTTTGAGACCAGGAATCCCAAAAGTTTGCCTGCAGTACACCAAATACGCACTTATCCGGGTTAAGCATCATCTTGTAGACCGGAGATTATCAAAGGTTTCCTTTAAATCGGAGATAAAGGTTTCCTTCTCTCTGGACTTCACCACAATGTCATCCACATAAGCATGAACATTGCGCCTAATCTGATTGTGGAGACAATTTCGCACACACCGGCCGATAAGTCGCTGGGCACTCTTGAGCCCAAACGGCATAGACACATAGCGTAAGGCTCCAAATGGAATAATGAAAGCCGTCTTCTCCTGGTCCTTAATCGCCATCTTGATCTGATAATAACCAGAGTAAGCATCCAAAAGCTCAACCGCTCGCAACCCGCAGTGGCATCGATGATTTGATCAATGCGGGGCAAAGCAAAGGGATCAGCCGGACAAGCTTTATTTAGGTCCGTGTAATTGACACACATCCGCCAGGTGCCATTTTTGTTGAGCACAAGCACCGGGTTAGCCAACCACTCCGGGTGAAAAACTTCCACGATGAACCCTGCTGCTAAGAGCCGAGCGACCTCTTCCCCTATAGCCTTTCGCCTTTCCTCATTGAATCATCGGAGAAACTGCTTGACCGGCTTATACTTTGGATCAATATTAAGAGTGTGCTCAGCGAGTTCTCTCGGGACACCCGGCATGTCAGAAGGTTTCCATGCAAAGATGTCCCGGTTCTCATGGATGAACTCGATGAGCGCGCTTTTGGGATCCAAATTGGTACTGATGCTGAACTGCTTGGAAGAGTCACCTGGAGTGAAGTCAACCAGTTTTGTCTCGGCGGCCGACTTAAATTTCAAAGCCGAGTCTTGCTCTGTGGTTGGCTTCTTCAAAGAGGTCATATCTGCCGGGTCAACATTAGTTTGATAAAACTTCAGCTCATCTTCAAAGACAAACGGATTCAGCATAAGCCGCATCTCCTTCCTCGCACTCCAAGGCCACCTTTCGACTCCCATGCATAGTGATGGTGCCCTTGTAACCCGGCATCTTGAGCTGCAGATAAACATAACACGGCCGTGCCATAAATTTGGCATAAGCCGGCCATCCAAACAGAGCATGATATGGGCTTCTGATTTTGACTACCTCAAACGTCAGCTTCTCAGCCCTGGAATCGTATTCGTCTCCAAAAGCCACTTCCAGCTCGATCTTTCCAACATGATACGCCGACTTACCGTGTACCACCCCATGGAAAACAGTGTTAGATGTCCTCAAGTGTTTATCAGTCAGACCCATACGGTGAAAGGTCTCATAATAGAAAATATTGATACTGCTTCCACCGTCCATGAGCACCTTAGTGAATTTATATCCACCAACCTGAGGGGCCACCACCAAGGCTAACTGACCCGGGTTATCAACCCGGGGGGGTGATCTTCTCTGCTCCAAATGATAGGCTGTTCTGACCACCTCGGATAACGGGAACCGCCGGTTCAACCGAATTCACAGCCCTTTTATGAACCTTCCGTCACGTTTAGACAAGTTAGTGGTAAACACATGGTATTGCCCATCGTTTTAACTGTTTTGGATGGCTTTTGATAACTCGACTGCTTCTTTCTTTGTCCTCCTTGACCGGACTGCTGCTGATTATAGCCCCCTTGACCACCTTGAAAACCGGAACTTGAGCCGCCACCCGGGCCATGGAAACCACCTGCTCCTGAACCGCCGCCTGACCCATGATTGCCATCAAACATGTTTGAATTCTTGAAAGCCTTCATGATCGCGCAGTCCTTCCATAAGTGGGTGGCAGGATTTTCTCGAGTACCGTGTCTTGGGCAAGGCTCATTGAGAAGCTGCTCAACAGATGGACCTGAGCCACCAGATCGAGGAGGTCCTCTCCCCTTATGCTTCTTGTTATTACCTTGACCATTAGCATTGGCCACAAACGTCGGGTTACCGTCCGGTTTACGCTTGTTACCACCTTGACTTGCCGGTTGTTGCTGCTGACCCTTTCTGTTGCCGTTCTTCTTTCCCTTCCCTATCTTTTTCTCCTCAGACACGGGATCTTCAGTAGTATCAGAATCGGCATACTTAACCAAAGCCGCCATCAGCGTACCCATGTCATTGCAATCACGCTTAAGGCGCCCCGGCTTCTGCTTCAGCTGCACAAAACGACAATTCTGATGGAGCATAAGTATCATAGAGACTGGCATCCATCTTATCGATGAATGTATTATTTCTTTGACCCGGCGCACCCAATGATTTGTGGACTCACCCTCCTCCTTCTTACAATTGGTCAAGTCCACAATGGACATAGATTGCTTGCAAGTATCTTTAAAGTTCTGGATAAACCGGGCCTTTAACTCGGCCCATGAACTGATGGAATTGGGAGGCAAGCTTTTCAACAAAGTTCGGGCCGTTCCATCTAACATCATGGTGAAATACTTGGCCATTCCGCATCGCTGACTTCCAATAATTCCATGGCCATCTCGTAACTTTCAATCCACGCCCCCGGTTGTAAGTCGGCCGTGTAATTCGGCACCTTTCGAGGACCCTTGAAATCCTTGGGCAGACGCACATCTCAAAGAGCCAGCACTAGACAAGGGACACCGCCGGTTCTAGTGGCCACCCCGGCTCCAACAGAAGTCACAGGATACTCAGGGAAACCATCATACGCCGTCTGCTGAGCCGCTAATTGAGCCGCCCGTTCATCCTCCTGACGCAATCGATCCTGCACCGGGTTATAGCTGTCGGGTTGGTTGCAACGCTGGGCATTACTTGATAAAGCCTCTGATTCCATGTGTCTGCTGTAACTCGGACTCCGGTTTGGTCGAGGTGCTACCCAACGCTGAGGAGTGGAATGAATCCTGTCCCTGCTGTAAGAATAGGCCTCTTGCTGTGCCAAGGCTGTCTGAAGAAGCTCCCAAACCCTCCAGGTTTCCACGCCGTCGGGTCGTCACCATCCACTGGAAGAGCCGCCAGTCGCGCCGATGCTGCTATCAGGTTCTCCATGGGGTTGGAAAAGTGGCCCGGAGGTGTTGGTATGTATCGGGGCGGGGCCATGCTCCCGTGAAGAGGTGCCGTCTCTCGAGGTTAAACCGGCCCTCCTACTCCGGGTGTCATAAATTGATTGGCTTCGGGCGGATTGCTAGGACTGGCTCCGGGTGTCGTGAAAAGATTCCGAGGATCGTAAACCGGAGGCATATGGGACTGGGTTTTCTGATGTCTCCTTCTCATCACCTCATTGGATGCATTCAGACTCATGTTAAGCTGGAAAGCCTTTGACTGGAGTCGCTGCACCCGTGCGTCTAAAGCCGCCCGCTCCGCAGCTAGCCTGGTGTCCTCAGCCGCCAAGGCCTCCTTGGCCTGGGCTATCTCCTCACGCACCTTTGCCACCTCCGCATTATGCTCATCTGGATTTGTAGGAATAACCATGGAGGTTAACAAGGCCGTCAATTTGTCCATAAGATCTATTAGTACACTGCCGGGTGGCGCTTGGGCCTCTGCCCCGCTGCCCTAACCCGGACGTTATTCTTTGTCGCAGCCGCCGAAGTTTTGGCCAGGTTGGGTACCAGCCATGAAGACTCCTGCCCAGCTAGGCGGCTCATAGTAATCTGGAATGCTAGAGTCGTCGAACAACCCCTAGCATGCCTTCTTGGACCCGATCTGAGAGAATCTGTTGAGCCGGAGGACGAATCATCATCTGATGGGACTTCCATCTCTTCGCCATCGTTAGATCCTTCAGAAAGTGCCTCTCCATGAACACAGCCCACAAAGGCATGCTTTATGACAGGTTGAATCGGGGCGGGTCTCGCACACTGAGCCGTCTCAATGAGGTCGGTGCAGCTGTCCGGCTCTCGGCCCGGCTCACCAATCCGGCCGATGAAGACGTGGATTCTGCCAAAGGGGACCCGGTACCCGTACTCAATTGAGTCGGCGTCGGGGCCCCAGCCTTCGTTGTCGATGTAGATATTGCCGCGACGACTCTTGGTCGTCTGCCCATCACAGATCCCTTGAGCCCTTCAAGCTGCCCTTCAAGAACTCAAATCCACCGTCTTGGCGGCTCCATGGTGGGTGCCAACTGTCGTGGAATTGTCACGGCAGATGTCCTCTTGCAAGGACTTAATCATGGAGCCATCGCAACTAGGAAGCTTAAAGGGGTTAATCGGGACAAAGGACACGAGAGGGTTTATACTAGTACGGCTCCTTACGGTGAAGGCAAGCCTACGTCTAGTTGGGTTGGTATTGCTTGAGGTTTCGATGACCAGGGAGCGAGATACGCTATGCCCGGTTCTCGATTGGTTGTTTCTTGCCCTAAGCCGCCGGCGGGTCGTCCCCTTATATACACGGGTTGACGCCCTGCGGCTTACATAATCCCGGCCGGCTCATAAACAGTGTCTGGCTCGAGGACTAGTCAAGTCTACCTTATGATACAAGTCATGCCATTATGGCGATTTACTACAACGGGCCTTAAGTCGCCTGTGGGCCTTAGGCTCCTTGTTGAGTCGCCATCTTCATGCTTGGACTTGGACTTCTGTCTGGTAACTATATAGTAACCCGGCCTCTCCTGGGCGGCTTACACAAATAGTTATATCCCCAACAGCTGGCGAGGGGCGGAGAGCGACGGGGATGCGGATCCGGTGAGTTCCATGCCTGATCCGGCCGGTGGCGCCTGGAGCGGGCGAAGATGCGGCGGCGGCGGGGCTCCGAGTGGCGCAACCATGGCGGCGCGGTTGACGGCGCCCTGTGGAAGGAGTGGCCGGCGGGGCGGCACTCCGGCGAGGGTCGTCGGCAGCAGACGGTGACGGAGGCGGCGGAGCACGGTCGTGGGCGGTGGGCGCGGCAGATGGGCGGCGCGGGCGCCAGGGCTTCGGGCCCGCAACGGGCCTCATGGGCCGGGCGCGTGTCTGTGCGGCGGGAGACCATGTGGCGCGACGCGGTTGGAGGAGAGCGGCGGCGGGGTGACTTGGCAGCACTGGATTGGCCGGAGTGAGGTCGACAACGGACATGTCCTGCGCGGTGGCTGTGTCCGGTGGCGCGAGGAGGAAGATTGCTAGGGTTCAACCGCGAATTTGGAGGCCGAGACACCTATTTATAGGTAGAGGGAGCTAGGAGAGTCCAAATGAGGAGCGGTTTTCGGCCACGCGATCGTGATCGAACGGCTGACAGGATGGAGGGGGTTTGGAAGGGTTATTGGGCCACTTAAGAGGGGTGTTGGGCTGCAACACACACGAGGCCTTTACGGTTCCCCGGTTAACCGTTGGAGTATCAAACGGACTCCAAATGGCACGCAACTTGACAGGCGGTCTACCGGTGCTGTACCAAGGCCGCTTGGCTAATCTTGGTCCATTCCGAGAATGTTTAATACCCACTCAAAACAAGGGACAAAAGGGGGGACGCTGGAGGACATAGGAGTATCGGATCACGAAACGGACAGCTAGGAAAATGACCGAAGGCAAGTTTTGAAAATATGAGGATGCAATGCAGATGATGACATGGCAAAGTGCGACACGCAAGCGAATGACATGGAAACGACGGCGAATAACTGGCGGACACCTGGCGCATCGGATCCGGGGCGTTACACACCCGTACCACCGGCCGGAGCTGCAGGATCGGTAGCACCGCCGGTCGAAGGCGCGGGAGCGAAGGCGCGGAACTTCTTCAGCAGGGCCTCCAGCTGACCCTTCACGGCTGTGGCAGTAGCTGCGCAATGCTCCTCGTCCACAGGCTCCAGAAGCTCATCAAGCCGGGCGGTAGGGGCGCGAAGATTGAGGTTGCTGAAGACACGCGTCAGTGCAGCTGAGGAAAGGATCTGAGCCTCTTCCTCTGCCATGGGGCCGATGCCGCTCACGACTTCCTCAAGGACCTCGACCAAGTAGGGAAGCAGCTGGGCGGGGCCATCCTCGTCGGTGTTCAGCGGCTTCTCCAAGCCCTTCTCATAGAGCGTCTTGATGCCACACGAGACCTCTCCTCGAGGCCGCCAAGGTCAAGACGGTCCTCGGCCAGAACCTTCGCCTTGGCGTCAAGTTCGGCCTTTTCCTCCTCCACCTTCCGCTCCAGCTCCTCCAGCCGGACGCGCTCAGCAGCCGGCGCCTTCGCCGTCTGCTCCAGCTCGGCGTCGCGACCCTTGACGGTGTCTTCCCAAGACTTCATCTTCTCCTCCTCCGCCTTGCGGTTATGGGATTCTTCTGCATGCTCGTTGCGCAGGGTCTTCAGCCCAGCCTCCAGCACCCGGCAGCGATCCTGTGTGGCCTTGACGTCCTTCAGCGCCGCCTCACAAGCAGCCGCTGCTTGGGCGGCGGCCTGCTTCTCCTTCTCGGAGGCTGCCGTGGCCTGGCTCTGTGCCGCCCGAACAGACACGTCGGAATGGAGCCAGCCAGAGACTAGCTCGAGGTGCCCAGCCACCAGGAGGGGGTCGGCGCCCTGAAGATCTTCTCGCAGCCGAGTCATCTCAAGAAGAGCGCGCTCCAAGACGTCAGGGGAGGCAGAAGGGCCTGGAATCAGCGTGGCAACGGGAGGAGGATGAGAAGGTACCGTCACCATAGGCTGGAAGACTGGGGGCTCCGGAGCCTTGGAGACATCAGCAGCCGAGCCATACACCGGTGCTTCCGGAGCCAGCGAGGCCACGGGAGCTAACTCCTCCCGAGGATTCTCCCCCAGGCCTCGCGAGGACAACCGAGCTGGAGAGACATGAGCACCAGCGCTGCTGTCACACCCTGATTTTCATGCGACAACACTTAAGCTAATAAATCATGATAAGGTGTGGTTTGACAAAAAACTTTTGCATTATTTGGCTTTTTTATTTGAGTTGGTTTTCTTTGTGTGATTTTCAAGTGCTCTTTAAAAGTCAACACAACTCCACCTTCTATACTTCATCTCCTTGCCCCCAAACTTCTACCCAATGATCATGCCATGTGTATAGAGCAATATAGTATTTTCTTACAAAAATAATTTGGCCAAATAGTATTTTCAAAAATTAGTTTTCCAAAAACCCCTGAATTGATGTTTGCACTAGAAATACTTGATTTGGGGTATGAAAAATCTTTTAAAAAGTATATTTCCCTCCTATTAGGTATAGGATTCCCGTAAACCACAAAAATATAATTTTAAAAGTTATTTTCCTATTTTATTTAAAGGTTTTTTGTTTAGGCCAGAAATGGTCTTTAATAGGTTAAAATTATTTAAAAGCTTCAAAAATATTTGGGAAAAATCAGGGAAACTCAGTGGACATATATTTTCCATATATAAGAGTTTCAACACATGGTAATGTTCGAAATATTGGGCAAAACCCTCCAAAACCATTTCTGTCCATTTCAAGTATTTGAAATATTTCTACTAGAAATATCTTCAAATAAATCCAGGAAAATTCTAGCAAGTCACATATGCATAATGTGATGATCTTGAAAAGTTTCATATCAATCAAAATAAATTTTGTTCACTAAAGTGCCCCAAAACCATCTCTGACCAGATCCAAGTTTGAACAACTCTACATTGCAAACTTTCTCCATTTGATCCAAAACTTTGTGGACATGCTAGAATTCCCAAATGATGACACCACACAAGTGGTGCATCAAGGAGAAGATATTAGCTTAGCTAGATCTAAGCAAGTCCAATTATGTTGATTTCTAGGGTTTACAAAAGGTGCATTGGCAACTTTATCCAAATGAGCTCAAATTTCTACCACATTGTCAAATGATCATGATCATCACTCCCATCAAGTGTCACAAGCAGGAGATAAATGCAAGTGACTCAAACAAGTATCAAACACCTTCTGCCACATTTCCAAAAACACAATTCTGACCCCTTCCACTAGTCTCCATGGGCTCAAAGTTTTACCACAGCCCCTCCTAGTCCCCGTCTACCTCCAATAGCAATGCAAGCATTTCAGAAAAATTATTGTGGTGGTAAAACCACCTCTTTATCTCTCTGTTCACCCATGGCAGCACCTCTCTCTCTCTCCCATTTTTATATGCCAGCACCCCACCTAGCATCTCTCCACCCCAGAGCATCTAAGGAAACCCCAAGGCAAAAAGGGACATGCCCTGGCCCTTTAAAAATGGCCATGCCATCCATTTGCATGCTCCAGAGCGCTACAGTGCACCCAGGCACTATAGGCGCCCCCTGCCAAACACCTCCCGAAGCCCTTCCTCCGTCTTCCTTGTCACCGGCGAACCCCTACACTCCGGCGACCGCCTCCACCTCCACCCGAACGACGACTCCGCCCTGAGAACGCTGGTGTCCTCGGATCGCCTCGCCGTCGACCACAGCAGCACCGGTGAGCTCGCCACTGTCTCTGGCCCGAGGTTGACGACGACGGCCGTGGGGCCCGTTCGTCAGCCTCACGTCCTAACGTGTGGGTCCCACACGTCAGGTTTAAAACACGCAGCTGCCGCACCGCACGCTATGTTTGGAGGCGTGTTCCCAACACGCCTTTGACGTGGCAGCCTCGCGCGGGCTGGATCCTCTCTGGGCCTGCTGCACTGTGGTCCTTCCGGCCAGTTGCACGGTCCTCCTTTTCCTTTTTCTTTTCTGTTAAACTTGCAAAAATTCCGCAGGATTAAATATTCATCCAAATGCAATAATTCCAACTCCCATATTTTTCTAAAACTCCCACCTATTTGATGGTATAACTTTCACTCATGTCCAAACAACTTTTATGTATTGTTCATATTCAATTTCAAATTTGAATATATTTAAACTACTCGAAAAATCCATTTCTCCTTTTCTGCCACTCCAAATCCAAAACTAGGAATTTTCCCCTTCTTAGTATTCACCCTAGTATTTAACAAAAATGAGTTTATATTTTTTTGAGCACTTTGGTTTTTCTGTTTTGCTATTGCCTTATTATCCTGTCATTTCTTTTGCGACGAATAGATCCCGTATTTGACGAAGTAATTGGATAAGAAGAAGGAGAAGGACTTGAAGACTTTGAATACCAAGGCAAGCAGCCCTTTGACCATGTCTAAGAAACCCTTTTATGCATGTCATATCAAACTTTCATTGCTTGCATCGAAGTCATGATAAAATGGTGACCACTTGAGGTGGTTTGCCTCAATTGCTTTTTCTCGTTGACACTTGCATGATGCATGACCCTACCTTTCTATGAGGTTTATGCGTGTGGGTGTAGTTAGGATGCTAAGTAACTGCTATGCAAATGGGTTGGGTATATGCATGGTGATGGGAGCAAGATTGTTTTCGAAAGACTTTACGAAAACCCTGTCGGGTGCCTCTTATGCCCGAAGGAGATAATGAGTTGGGTAACCACTTGATGACGAAGTGGTCTACCGAGGCAAGTGTGCGCCTTGTTTTCGAAAACGAATTAGATTTAAGATTTGTCAACTGTCCCAATCTTACATGTGCAACCACTCTACCCTTATATGGCAAAGGGCATTATTGATTACCTAGGCCGATACTAGCTTGGAGCCCGCATTACTAGTGAAGGGAGATTTGTTGTTGCACTCTCTTAGGACGGGGTCATGCCAGGTAGGGCGGCCATAACTATTTTCACAGGGCACTGGACACACCGTTGGTACCCCGTGCTTGTGGTACGTGATGAATATGGGAGCAAGGCTCCACAATTTTAAGATGTGAAATGTTGGGCACGGGGATTACTACCAATCTAGTGGACTCTATGTTAGTGTCATCTAGGGGAAGATAGTGATCGGGTGCTTACCCCGGGTACTTGAGGTACCGCGGGTCGTGGATGACACGGAAGCTCCCAGGATCTTGTGGGTAAAGTGTGCAACCTCTGCAGAGTGTAAAACTATTAAAATAGCCATGTCCACAGTCAAGGACAGTTGGGCGGTGCTGCTTAAACTACGTCCAGAGTTTTACAAAACCGTGTGTGTGTGTTGATAAAACTATTTGGGTTAAGTCAGATGGCTTGACACAATGATCAAGTTGGATATGTGTCCAACTCTGCTTATGTTGATATCTGTAACTTGTTCATACGGATATCTGTACTCTCATGATGCATACTTTACATGTTGATAGATCATGACATTGCACTCAAAACTAGCTTTCTGCAAACTACCTACTTAGTGTTATATGATTGCATTATTGTGCCTTGTTCCAATCATGGGTTGCTTGTGAGTACATTCAAAGTACTCATTGGCTTGCCACTGGTTATTTTATTGGCCAGGCATGAAAGAACAGGATATGATGAAGAATACTTTGGGGACGAACATGGGAGCTAGGACGCTTCCCAGTCAGAATGACTGCAGGGTTAAGGCAGATGGCATGGGTTCTAATGACGAGGATTTCCGCTGCTTAAGTTTATTTGGTATTCAGCCCTTGGGGCTTTATCTATGTAAGACTTGACCATAATGGTCATAATTTGTGTAATACGGTATCTATGGATGTAAGACTCTTGTTATTCATCTTCTGTGTGTTCAGTGAGCATTGATCCCTAGGATCAGTGTACATGTGCATTCGGTGATCACGACTTATGATTCATGGTCCCCACAGAGCTGGTATCAGAGCCATCCTGACTGTAGGAAGCCTTAGTTAGCATCGGCGTTAGTTAGGATAAAACCCGTTTTGAAAAACCCTCTATACTCCTCTTCTTTTCTAAGCTTACCAAACCCGAGGGATATTTTCCATATTGACCTCTCCTATTCAACTTTTGTAGATGGCCGTCGCCCCCTTGAGACTTCTTACGACAGGATTTCCATCACTCCTAAGAAATTGCCTCCAACAGTGCCACTATCCCTTGTTGCCCATATACACCCTGCACGAACTAGAAAATGATGTGTTCGAGAAGGAGTTCTACGCCAAGGTTTTTGTGCCAGCCAAGACCTCACCCCAGGGGTGGTTCTTCATTGGGCCGCCTATGCCAACAAGAGATCTGGCCATTCAGCAAGTGGCATATGAAGCGCTCCTCCATCTTCGAGACCTCCTTCCAGAAATGAAAGAAGAACACGCCACCCGCTACCTACCTGGCAAGAACGGATTTGGAGCCCCAACTCAAGTGGTGATTTCCCCAGAAGATGAAGATCCAACCCTCAAGTATCAGATCCGCTTCATCAACGCAGGAGACTACCTTCTATGTCACCTTACCGAAGCATTCCTTAAGGCTCGCCAAGACCTCCCTTCACTTTCGCACCTCCACTGCCTCGAGAAGAAGAAGGTGGCCGAGCGAGGACAACAAATCACTGCCTTACAAGCCCACATTGCCAATCAGGAGCAACAAATCGAGGAACTTTGGAAAACCCGCAACCAAACCCCACGCAGGAGGCATAGGAATTAATTTCCATATCCACCTCATAGAAGGTCATCGTCAGGCCACCGACGACATAACCCAAGACTGAGTGACAACCTTTTTGCTTCCATCACTTGTCACGGGTGTGGTGAACTTGGGCACATTAAAAGGATGTGTCCCAACAGGAGGACGACTGTCGCATACCCATTGGCACCACAAGGGGTACCTAGAAACTGAAGACTGAACGCCCTTCTCTCCGAGCAAGCACGACTACTGAGTCCGAGAACCCCTAGGGTAGGATGAGTCGTGTACCCCCATATGCGTAGTTGAGTCTGTGTGATGGTTCGAATGGAACCACGTTCTGTGTTGCTTGTTTTTGTTTTGTGTTTTTATATAAGTCGCACTTTTTCCCTAGGCAGCATGTACGCGACTATATCACCTTTCTTATCTTAATGAATGTGCGTGGCCTTCATGGCACTTGTTTGCTTGCACTTGCACTATAGAACCCCCTTTAGGCATTCCCCTCCTCTATGCTACTTTTACCTCTCATCTCTCTCCTCAACTGAAGGCCAGCAAGACAAGATACACCAAGGATTCTACCTCGGCGACCAACAAGCACTGGAGAATTTTTCTACAGCCTCCGCGACCAAATGGAACCCCGTAGAGATGTGTTTAGACCTCAAGACTAGGATCCTATCCCTAGACCCTACAAGACTTCACGAGATATCCCAGCTCGAAACCTTAACCATGAGCTTAACCTACGGAATCACAAGAGAACAAGTTAAGCTGCAGTAAGCCTTGCTTATCACTAGGTTCATTATGGAACTAATGGGCATAGTGAACGAGCACATTATCATCCAAAGATAGCACCAGAACTGACGATGCCATAGAGAAGACCAATTTGAGGATATAGGAATAGGGGGCAAATGACTTGATGAGTTTCTATCAATGACTTTGAGGAATTATATGAGACTATTTGGTGGATTATGAGGCATTCATGTTGGTAGATGAACTTGGACGGATCATGATTACAGATTAGCATAGCTTTCATTACCCCTAAGTAAATTGGATTTAGTAGGACAATTATGGTCGCACGCTGAAATTCTTGGAAGCATGAGGATTAGAATTAGCCAAGGGATATTGATAGAAGATAATTGATATTACGATAATGACTTGGGGGAAACGTGTGGGAATTTCCGTTGAACACGAGATTTGGATTTAAATAGGTGATCCTATAGGAGTATAGATGCTGAGTAAGTCTACATGGTTCGGAGTAAACTGGATTTAGACTAATAATCTTGGTCATGATACCATGTTTCTCGGTGGACAATAAGCTAGGAGATTGGATTAATTGTCGGATTTGATTTAGGAAACTATATAAGCCTGACTTTGGAATTACTTGACCATGATAACAGAATTTGTGGACTGACTATACTATGGTAGCCTTTCAAGAATTTGGGGATTATAGGGACTTTAGGAGATTATGTGGAACAGCATAGACATTGGATTTGTAGAATTAATGGATTATGCAGTGATTAATGGAAGTTAACGGGTTGTTGGAGTTGATTCATAGGAAGGAAAAAATATTTTGGAGTGACATACGAAGTGTTTCCTTAGGATAGAGATACACTAACATGGACCTTGGAAGAATAGGATGAGCACTTGGATTGTCGTGTTTTATTCCAGCTTGGAAGCTTGTATGCTCTACCCATGGATTTTTAGGGGTAGCCATACATATAAGTTTGGGGATCGTAGGCATATGTGATTTTATTAGACCTCCTCTCGGGAGCCATGGGGATACGAATCACATGAGTAATGATTGGAGTTGACCTATACGAAATGATGCTTTCAGCGGTATAAGGTGATCTGTTTCGAGGACTAGATAGAACTATTGGCATCTCAGGAATGGTGCTCAAGGATAAAATGATAAACGTTCACTCGGACCCTAGAATCCTTGAAACCCTTCAGCCTTACCAAGCCACAACATGGTCGGATCATGACCATGGGCTTTGGCTCTTGGTTGAGAAGACATTGGCCAATACTCAACCACCACCAATACCCCAGCCCACTATGCCTACCCCATAGACATCATGGAATACTTGGACAAGTTAGTTGTCATCTTTATTTAATGACATAATTGTCTACCCGAAGACGGAGGAAGAGCCGTTCAACTGATCAGAGAACATTTGAGGACCACCATGTCAAGGAGGAAGAACTACACCAACCGTCATCGTAAAGAAGAAAACTTCCGCTTCGAAGACCATGTGTATAAACAAACCAGTCCTCTAGAAAGAACCAATCATTTCCATGTCAAAAGGAAGCTCACACCAAGATTTACCGGCCCCCTCCAAGATCACTGCAAGATGAAGAATGGGCGGCTACCAGCTAGACTTACCACCGGAGTCACCCACTGTGCACGACATTTTCCACACAACACCACTCTAAAAATGCTTCTAACTCCCTAACTAGCCCGATCTCTACAAGGACATCGATCACCGAGCCATCGACCTCCAGCCCAATATGACTTACACGAGAGACCCCAATTGCAATCTGGATCAAGCAGGATGTCATGCACGAAGCCACTCCATCGAGTACTTCAAGATTCAATGGAGCGCCACTCGGAAGCAGAAGCAGTATGAGGACGTGAAGACTACCCCTAGATCCTGTTTTCATATACCTTTCCACGCCTAGTTTGGGAATCTCGGGGACGAGATTCTTGTAAGGGGGTAGGTCTGTCACACCCTAATTTTCATGCCACAACACTTAAGCTAATAAATCATGATAAAGTGTGGTTTGACAATTTTTTTTTGCATTATTTGGCTTTTCATTTGAGTTGGTTTTCTCTTTGTGATTTTCAAGTGCTCTTTAAAAGTCAACACAACTCCACCTTCTATACTTCATCTCCTTGCCCCAAACTTCTACCCAATGATCATGCCATGTGTATAGAGCAATATAGTATTTTCTTACAAAAATAATTTGGCCAAATAGTATTTTCAAAAATTAGTTTTCCAAAAACCCCTGAATTGAGGTTTGCACTACAAGTACTTGATTTGGGGTATGAAAAATCTTTTAAAAAGTATATTTCACTCCTATTAGGTATAGGATTCCCATAAACCACAAAAATATAATTTTAAAGTTATTTTCCTATTTTATTTGAAGGATTTTTCTTTAGTCCAGAAATGGTCTTTAATAGGTTAAAATTATTTAAAAGCTTCAAAAAAAATTGGGAAAAATCTGGGAAACTCAGTGGACATATATTTTCCATATATAAGAGTTTCAACACATGGTCATGTTGAAAATATTGGGCAAAACCCTCCAAAACCATTTCTGTCCATTTCAAGTATTTGAAATATTTCTACAAGAAATATTTAAAATAAATCCAGGAAAATTCTAGCAAGTAACATATGCATAATGTGATGATCTTGCAAAGTTTCATATCAATCAAAATAATTTTGGTTCAATAAAGTGCCGCAAAACCATCTCTGACCGGATCCAAGTTTGAACAACTCTACATTGCGAACTTTCTCCATTTGATCCAAAACTTTTCGGACATGCTAAAATACCCAAATGATGACACCACACCAAGTTGTGCATCAAGGAGAAGAGATTAGCTTAGCTAGATCTAAGAAAGTCCATTTCTGTTGATTTCTAGGGTTTACAAAAGTTTAATTGGCAACTTTATGCAAATGAGATGAAATTTCTACCACATTGCCAAATGATCATGATCATCACCCCCATCAAGTGTCACAAGCAGGACATAAATGCAAGTGACTCAAACAAGTATCAAACACCTTCTGCCCCTTTCCACTAATCTCCATGGGCTCAAAGTTTTACCACAGCCCCTCCTAGTCCCCCTCTACCTCCAGTAGCAATGGCAGCATTTCAGAACAATTATTTGGGTGGTAAAACCACCTCTTTCTCTCTCTGTTCACCCATGGCAGCACCTCTCTCTCTCTC
The DNA here is from genome assembly GCA_021605145.1 of Aegilops bicornis. NCBI lineage: Eukaryota > Viridiplantae > Streptophyta > Magnoliopsida > Poales > Poaceae > Aegilops > Aegilops bicornis. Next base: position 296,765,063 of record CM038674.1, read on the forward strand.
CCATTTTTATATGCCAGCACCCCACCTAGCATCTCTCCACCCCAGAGCATCCAAGGAAACCCCAAGGCACAAAGGGACATGCCCTGGCCCTTTAAAAATGGCCATGCCAGCCATTTGCATGCTCCAGAGCACGCTACAGTGCCTGGGCAACCTGCCAAGCACCTCCCGAAGCCCTTTCGCCGGCTTCCTCATCATCGGCAAACCCCTACACTCCGGCGACCGCCTCCACCTCCGGACGAACGGCGACTCCGCCCTAAGCACGCTGGTGTCCTCAGATCGCCTCGCTGTCGACCACAGCAGCGCTAGTGAGCTCTCCACCCTCTCTGGCCCGAGGTTCACAACGACGGCCATGGGGCCCGTCCGTCAGCCTCACGTCCTGACATGTGGGTCCCACACGTTAGGTTTAAAACACGCGCGCGCACTGGTTCGCTGCGTCGGCTGGAGGCGTGTTTCCCAAGTACGCCTTTGACGTGGCAGCCTCCTACGGGCTGGATCCTCTCTGGGCCTGCTGCACTGTGGTCCTTCTGGCCAAGTTGCCCAGTGCTCCTTTTCCTTTTTCTTTTCTGATAAACTTGCAAAAATTCCACAGGATTAAATATGCATCCAAATGCAATAATTCCAACTCCCATATTTTTCTAGAACTGCCACCTATTTGATGATATAACTTTCACTGATGTCCAAACAACTCTTATGTACTGTTCATATTCAATTTCAAACTTGAATATATTTAAACTAATCTGAAAATCCATTTCTCCTATTCTGCCACTCCAAATCCAAAATTAGGAATTTTCCCTTTCTTAGTATTCACCCTAGTATTTAACAAAAATGAGTTTACATTTTTTTGAGCACTTTGGTTTTCCTGTTTTGCTTTTGCCTTATTTTCCTGTCATTTCTTTTGCAACAAATAGATCCTGTATTTGACGAAGTAATTGGATAAGAAGAAGGAGAAGGACTTGAAGATTTTGAAGACTAAGGCAAGCAGCCCTTTGACCATGTCTAAGAAACCCTTTTTATGCATGTCATATGGCACTTTCATTTCTTGCATCGAAGTCATGATAAAATGGTGACCACTTGAGGTGGTTTGCCTCTGTTGCTTTTTCTCGTTGACACTTGCATGATGCATGACCATACCTTTCTATGAGGGTTATGCGAGTGGGTGTAGTTAGGATGCTAAGTAACTGCTATGCAAATGGGTTGGGTATGTGCATGGTGATGGGAGCAAGATTGTTTTCAAAAGACTTTTCGAAAACCCTGTCGGGTGCCACTTATGCCCGAAGGAGATAATGAGTTGGGTGACCACTTGATGAAGAAGTGTTGTACCGAGGCAAGTGTGTGCGTTGTTTTCGAAAACGGATTAGATTTAAGATTTGTCGACTGTCCCAACCATACATGCGCAACCACTCTACCCTTATATGGGAAAGGGCATTATTGATTACCTAGGCCGATACTAGCTTCGAGCCCGTATTACTAGTGATGGGAGAGTCATTGTTGCGTTCTCTCGGGACGGGGTCGTGCCAGGTACGGCGGCCATGACTGTTTTTACAGGGCACTGGACACACCATTGGTACCCCGTGCTTGTGGTATGTGATGAATATGGGAGCGTGGCTCCAAAATCTTAAGATGAGAAATGTTGGGCACGGGGGTTGCTACCAATCGAGTGGACTCTATGTTAGTGTCCTCTAGGGAAAGATAGTGATCGGTGCTTACCCGGGTACTTGACGTGCTGCTGGTCGTGGATCACACGGAAGTTCCCCGGATCTTGTGGGTAAAGTGTGCAACCTCTGCAGAGTATAAAACTATTCGAATAGCCATGTCCACGGTCAAGGACAGTTGGGCGGTGCTGCTTAAACTACGTCCAGAGTTTTACAAATTGTGTGTGTGTGTGTGTGTGTGTGTGTGTTGATAAAACTATTTGGGTTAAGTCAGATGGCTTGACACGATGATCAAGTTGGATCGGTGTCCAACTCTGCTTATGTTTATATCTGTAACTTGTTCATACGGATATCTGTACTCTCATGATGCATACTTTACATGTTGATAGATCATGACATTGCACTCAAAACTAGCTTTCTGCAAACTACCTACTAAGTGCTATATCATTGCATTATTGTGCCTTGTTCCAATCATGGGTTGCTTGCGAGTACATTCAAAGTAATCATTGGCTTGCCAATGGTTATTTTATTGGCCAGGCATGAAAGAACATGATATGATGAAGAATACTTCGGTGACGAACATGCGAGCCAGGACGCTTCCCAGTCAGAATGCCTGTAGAGTTAAGGCTGATGGCATGGGTTCTAATTATCGACGACGATTTCCGCTGCTTAAGTTTATTTGGTATTCAGCCCTTGTGGCTTTATCTATGTAAGACTTGACCATAATGGTCATAATTTGTGTAAGACGGTATGTATGGATGTAAGACTCTTGTTATTCAGCTTCAGGTGTTCAAGTGAGCATTGATCCACAGGATCACGATTAACGCCCGGATTCGATGCGCCAGTGTCCGTCGATTATTATTTGTCGTTGCCATGTCATTTGCTTGCGTGTTGCATTTTGCCATGTCATCATCTGCATTTCATATCATGTCAACATGTGCATCGCATTTGCATACGTGTTCGTCTCATGCATCCGAGCATTTTCCCCGTTGTCCATTTTGCAATCCGGCACTCCTATGTCTCCCGGCGCCCCCTTATTGCCTCTTATTTTGAGCGGGTATTAAACGTTCTCAGAATGGACCGAGGTTTGTCAAGTGGCCTTGGTATAGCACCGGTAGACCGCCTGTCAAGTATCGTGCCATTTGGAGGTCGTTTGGTACTCCAACGGTTAACCTAAATGTAGTAAAGCCCCCCCCTTTCTCTTTGCAGCCCAACACCCTTCCAAAGTGGCCCAAAACCCATCTAACTCCCCTCCATGCTCTCGGTCGTTCGATCACGATCGTGTGGGCGAAAACCGCTCCTCATTTGGACTCTCCTAGCTCCCTCTACCTATAAAAACGTCCTCCCCGTCCTTTTCGCGGATGTTTTCCCCCGGAACCCTAGCCCCGCTCCTCTCCGCCGCCGGACACGTCCGGATCGGACCGGACATGTCCGCCAGCCACCTCCCTCCGGCCTATCCGCAGCCGCCACCTCATCCTCGCCGCCCGAGCAGAGCCAACGCGGCCGCGCCACGTCGCCCGCCGCCGCTTCAAGCGCCAGTTCGCCCGCCGGGCGGATCGGCCCGCAGGGCCCATCCCACCGCCGTCGCCCGCCTCTCGGCCGTGCCCGCCTGCCTCCCGCCCGGCCGCGGCCGCCACGCCGCCATCGCCCGCGGATCCGCGCCCTCGCCCGGCGCCCGAGCAGCTGCCGGCCGCGCTCCTCCGCCTCCGCCTCCGTCCGCTTCGTCGGCGCCGCCCATGACCTCCCGCTCGCTGCACCCCGAGGCGCCGTGCCCCGCCGCCCCTTTGGTCACCTTCCTCCGCGCCACCGCTCGCCGGAGCTCCCTCCGGCCGGATCCAGCCGGGGTGGATGAGATCCACCCGCCCAGCCAACCAAATGCGTGCCCCGTCCCGGATCTGCCCCGTCCTGGGATCTCCTCGTCCCGGGTTGACTTTTCGAGGGGTGAGAATTTCCCTAAGTCCCAGATATTTTGCATTATCATTCCATGTTCATCGCATCATAACTTGTTGCATATTGCTCCGTTTCGTGCGTGGAATATGTCAAATTGTTCGCCTCGAAGAGTACTTCAATTAGTTCCATTGCATCATTTTTTTGAGCTCATCTTGATGCCCGAATCATCGTTGCAAGAGTGCTATATGATGTTGTCTGCTGTCTGTTAACAGAACATGTTCATTTGTCATTTTTTCCATGTTTAATGTGTGCCTCTTATGAGCATGATGTCTACATGAGTTTTGAACTATGCCATGCCATATATACAGTGGTGCCATCCTTGTATTTTTGTGAGTTGTGTAGTGAGTGAATCAAGCTTGTTAAGTAGGGTACTTGTTGTTGCTGTTTTGCTAGGCTGAATCTCTTATTTCGTGATTTTATGTAAACCTGCTGCTACAAGTCATTCTATGCATAATCTGGAGATGTCAACTAAGGATGTTTTGTTATACATGTCTTGATCTATCAATCCATGCCCCTGGTTGCATTTATGCCTTGCTGTAGGTTGTTTTAATCTTGATCTATCAATCCATGCCCCTGGTTGCATTTATGGCTTGCTGTAGGTTGTTTTAATCTTGCTCCCAAATTGCTAAATAATGTTGCTGTCAGCCTGTTAACATTAAGTTCAATGTTGCCATGATTGTTGTTAGTGATCCAGGCATTCTATGAACTTGCTCTTGCCGTGCTTAGCTTCATAAACATTTATTCTTACTGTGAGTTGACTTGCCATGCCATGTATTGCTCTGTGATGAGTGGTTCAAGCTCACCAACATGTCTACTTATTGTTGTTCCTGCCATGTATGAATCTGTCGTATCATTTGCCATGTTTACATGGGTGCCATAATATTTTCTATGCCCTTTTGGCTCATGGTCAGTAAGGGACATTTGTTCTATGCATTTAGTAGTATCATGACATGCCTTTGTTTGCCATGATAAGTTCCTGTAACATGTTGTTTGATAGCTCTGAACATTGCAACCTGATGTTATTTTCTGCAAAGTCTGAATTGTTATTACTTGCAATCTTACCATGTGTGTTTGAGTATGTTCTACTGATCTCTGGAGATAGCTCAGTGTTCATGTTTTGTTGTGCTTTACCTATAAATCACGCCCATGCCTTTTGTTATTATGTTGTGGAGCTGTAGCATATTGTTTTGATGCTTGCAATATGCCTAGTTGCTATTTTGGACAGCTTGTCCTTTAAACTTGTTTCATGTGTGTGTGTTGAACCGTTGCTCCGTTTTGAGTGTGCTCTATATGAAACTTGCTTATAATTGCATGTAGCTTCATATTATCATGTTGCATCCTTGTTTTGAGGTGTTTGCTTGATGTTTGGTTGCATTTTGCATCAATGCCATGTTTAACTTGTTTTGCTCATATCTTCTAGACAGTAGCTCCGAACTAAATGAACTTTATATGTAACTTGACTAGAATCTCGTGTAGATCATCTTGGTGCATTTTAACTTGCTGTTTAACAACTTGAACATAAGGTTTATTCAGATCTGGACCAATTTCAAAATTTGCATATGAGGACTTACCGGAATTGTCATATGTTGTTCCCGGCCTCATTTAAACTTGCTTTGATGTGTTGCTCTTGTATACATCATCTCTTGCCATGAGTAGCTTCATGTAGCCTTGCCATGCATCATACTTGGTTGTGCATCATTCCTTGTTCACGTATGATGTGTTTACCATATTGTGTGCTTCTTCTCGATAGTTCCCGTTTCGTTGCGACCGTGAGGATTCGTTCGTCTACGCTTGGTTCGTCTTCATGGCTTCATCTTCTTCATGGACTCGTTCTTCTTCCTTGGGACTTGAGCAAGATGACCGTCACCTTGGATCTCATTACCATCATTGCTATGCTAGTTGCTTCGTTCTATCGCTATGCTGCGTTACCTATCTTTTGCTCCTCAAGCCTCCCAAATTGCCATGAACCTCTAACCTTTGACACCCTTCCTAGCAAACCGTTGTTTGGCTATGTTACTGCTTTTGCTCAGCCCCTCTTATAGCGCTGCTAGTTGCAGGTGAAGATAAAGATTGCTCCATGTTGTATTATGTTTATGTTGGGATATCACAATATCTCTTATATTATTAATGCATCTATATACTTGGTAAAGGGTGGAAGGCTCGGCCTTATGCCTGGTGTTTTGTTCCACTCTTGCCGCCCTAGTTTCCGTCATATCGGTATTATGTTCCCGGATTTTGCGTCCCTAACGCGGTTGGGTGATTTATGGGACCCCTTGACAGTTCGCTTTGAATAAGACTCCTCCAAAGAAGGCCCAACCTTGGTTTTACCATTTGCCTCACCTAGCCCTTTTTCCCTTGGGAGTCGCGCTCTCGAGGGTCATCTTTATTTTACCCCCGGGCGGTGCTCCTCCGAAAGTGTTGTTCCAAACTAGAGCACCGTGCGGGACCATTCCTTCGCAACTTGGGTTACGTCGGTTCCTGTACGCTTCGCTCATCCGGTGTGCCCTGAGAACGAGATATGTGCAGCTCCTATCGGGATTTGTCGGCTCATCCGGGCGACTTTGTTGGTCTTGTTTTATTGCTGTCAAAATGTCTTGTAGCCGGGATTCCGAGACTGATCGGGTCTTCCCGGGGAGAAGGTCTATTCCTTCGTTGATCGCGAGAGCTTGTCATGGGCTAAGTTGGGACACCCCTGTAGGGTATAATCTTTCGAAAGTCGTGCCTGCGGTTATAGGCAGATGGGAATTTGTTAATGTTCGATTGTAGATAACTTGACACCAGATCCGAATTAAAACGCATCAACCGCGTGTGTAGCCGTGATGGTCTCTTCTCGGTCGAGTCCGGGAAGTGAACACGGTTTCTGTGTTATGATTGACGTAAGTAGGAGTTCAGGATCACTTCTTGATCATTGCTAGTTGACGACCGTTCCTTTTGCTCTCTTCTCGCTCTGATTTGCGTATGTTAGCCACCATACATGCTTAGTCGCTGCTGCAACCTCACCACTTTACCCCTTCCTTTCCCTTTAAGCTTTGCTAGTCTTGATACCCATGGTAATGGGATTGCTGAGTCCTCGTGGCTCACAGATTACTACAACAACAGTTGCAGGTACAGGGTATGCGATGGTCATGACGCGAGCGCGATGTTTACTTGTTTTGGAGTTCTTCTTCTGCTTCTTCTTCGATCAGGGATAGGTTCCAGGTCGGCAGCCTGGGCTAGCAGGGTGGATGTCGTTTGAGTTTCTGTTTATGTTTCATCCGTAGTCGGATGTTTCTCTTATGTATTGTGATGTTGTATTCGTGTGGCATTGTATGCCTCTTGTATGTATCCCCATCTATTATGTAATGTTGATGTAATGACATCCACCTTGCAAAAGCGTTTCAATATGCGAGTCTATCCTTGGTGGGACCTTCGAGTTCCTTTTGGATAGGGTCGCATATTGGGCGTGACACACAGTACACGTGCATTCGGTGATCATGACTTATGAGTCGGGGTCCCCACAGCTGCCCTTCTCCACGGAGGGAGACGCAGCCGGAGCAGGCTGGTTGGTCCCGAGCAGCGCCACCGCCTCCTCCTTCCTCTTCTTCGCCGCAGGCGTCGGCCTAATTGCACAATGGAGAAGCGTCAAGGTCAAGCAGCAGAAGCAAGAATGAAACAAGGCAAGAGCACTTACTGGTCCACCGCGGTGTAGTCCACCCTCCTCTTGCTAAGCTTGAAGCCCGAGAGCCTCCTAGCCTGGGGAGAGGGCACACGGGCTCCAGGGGCAAAGGAAGGAGCAGCAGACAGGCCAGAAGCAGCCCCAGGTGGCATCAGAGAAGGAGCAGCACCTCGGGAGATCAGAGCCGACCTGCCCCTCATCAGGATCGCAGGCGGCTCCCCCCTCTGGAGGGCATCAGACTCATCATCGTCGTCAGGTAGGGTGCGGAGGATATCAGCCTTGCGCGGGGGGGGGGGGGGGGGAGGGGAGGTCTCCCCCATCCCCTCGAGGGTCGCCTCCGAGTCGCGCTCCTCGTTGTCCTCCTCTTCTTCCTCCTGGCGAGAGTCGTCAGTGGACACGTCCACCGGCGTCGTCGTTGCTGGGACAGCAAAAGGCGCCGGCCGCACCAGCCCGCGTCCATCAAAGATTGGCATGGCAGCCACAACCTACACCCCGTCCTTGCGGCGGAACAAGGGAACGAAGGCACTCGGCGGGTATTCCTGGTCGTCCCCGACCAGGAGGCGGAGAGCCGTAGCCAGCTCTTCGTTAGACAAGGCTTCTGGGCTCAAGCGAACCTTGTCTTCTTCGCACCCAAGCCTCCATAAGGGGCGCGTATGCGCCTGAAGCGGGGCCACGCGCAGCATCAGGAATTCCCTTAGGAGCATGGCCTCTGTCACCTTCCCCGCCTTCGCGTTGCCCGGCTTCAGGTCGGCGTTCATCTTCTCTAGCACCGACATCGCCCGGTCGTCGGTGAGCTTCGCGTGAGACCACCCCTTGTCGGACTGGGGCATCTCTGTTGGCATCACCAAGCGTGGGTGGACGCACTTGGCGTCCATCATGACCCACTTGCTCCTGAAGCCGTCGGCGTTCTTCCCAGACTTCGAGATCGAGTTGGCCTTGCCGGCCGCGATGAAGTTGGTGCACCCGGAGGTATGACCATCGTTGGTGCGAAGGAAGAAGAAGTAGCATAGCAGAGCCACGGACGGCATCACGCGGACATACGCCTCGCAGTAGAAGGCGAAGATCGACAGAAGGAGGACAGAGTTGGGATGGAGATGCAGCGCCTGCAGCTCGTAATGGCCAAGGACCTCATAGAAGAAGTCGGAGAAGGGGGGAACCAGTCCCACGACGATGATGCTCATGAAGAAGGGGAAGAAGGTGCTTCCCTCGGGCTCGTGCAGACGATCTGCCCGAGCTCGGTCTTCCCCTCTCGTTGCTCTCCCCCACCGTCAGCAGGCGCGTGGCGGAGAGGCTCTTCTCCGAGACTTTGGGAACATCCAAAGCCGGCTCGTACCAGGTGGGCAGCGAAGAAACCTTGACTTTCCGGGGCGCCATTGGTCGACGATGCAGAAGGGGATGAGAGTAGATCTGCAGCTTTCGGAAGCAAGGGGCGATAAAGGGGATCTGGAGCAAGACGGAAGAAAGCAATAAAGGCAAGCGTTGCCCATGCCAGCATTTTGTTAGACGGGCAGTTGCCGAGGTAGCGTGGGGAAGCGGAGACGCCCACGTCCAATCAATCGCCACGCGTCGACCAAGGCCGCAGGCTGTTGGGGCCCGTGTTGGGGCACGCGTCGACCAAGCCAAGTCCGAGCGCGCCTTGGGCCCGGGGGCTACTGTCGGTGTTCTGGGAACGGGGGTCCCCAGACTTGCCTGCCTGCGGCCCACGGCGTGGCTCCACTCGCGGCCCAGTACGGCCCGTCTTCACCAACAAGCGCTCAAGACCCTCGCGAGGGGCCAAGCCTCGCGAGGTGGACGACACAAGACCTCCTCGGGAGTGGCCTCACCAGGCTGGCTCACGAGGGGCGGAGAGATCAAGGCAAGGCGAACCTCGCGAGGTTCCTCCGACTCCAGCCATGGCGACCAAGGCCAGGCGGGCGCCAGTGCACACAGTGTCCTCGCTTCCTCTTTGGTGCTAAGGAGGCAAGCGCAGGCGATGAGTACTGAGGCATCGGGCAAAGGTTTCCTTATCGGTGCAACGAGACCAAGACCAGCAGGATGGCAGGATGGAGGTCACCGTGGAGCCCAAGGCGGCGTCACCACCAGAGCCTTTGGCAGGCGAAGACCACCTTTAGTCAGGATAGCTTGTACTAGTTGTCCCCTTTCAAATTGGCCGTTATTGGATCCCTTCCCGCTCAATATTTGGGGAGAGGACCAGGGCCTCTATAAATAGGACTAGCCACCACAGTAGGAGGCAACTCATCCTGAACGGATTCAGATCCACCCTCACCCACACAAGTTCACCAAGCACAAGAACACCTCTCCTCGGGAGGTTGTTCTTCCCCTTGTACTGTTCGTACTGTTCATCCTCAGCCCAAGAGGCAATCCACCACAGCACACTGGAGTAGGGTATTACACCGCAACGGTGGCTCGAACCACTATAAATCTTGTGTCTCTTGTGTTGCGAGTTAGTAGAGCTAGCCTTCGATATCGTGGCGAGGCTTTGAGGGCGTGATTAGGTAGGGGGAGATCTTCATGCGCACCCTAGTGTTCGAACCTCAAGGGTTTTGCCGGAACCCGAAATCCGACAACGGCCAGCCGATCCCCCCGGAGGTCTTCAAGGTTTCCATGGCCAGTGTCAAACCGGGCCACGACAATTTGGCTCCTCTGGTACTAGGAGGGATAACGACGAGACCCCACGGCAGCTTGGTGATTGCAATGGGTGGGTCCTGTTGTGGCCAAAGAGTCTGCTCCATCTGGAGGTGGCTGGGAGCAGACCCACGAGCACGCAGTTAGGTATGAACATCAACACCACACCTACCCAATTAGCGTCGGCTGTCGCCCTGGGTGATAGCGGACGGGGTGAGGAAGTGGATCCATTAGTCGCTGGTGATGTCGCCATAGATGAGGATGAGGATGACGATGGCACTAAGCAGTACCTCAATACTGGCGCCTACTCATGGTTTGAGCGTCATGAGTCGGTGCCTGGATTGCCGCCTCCGGAGGCTGAACGTATTATAGATGACCTTCCGGTAGCAAAGAAGCCTAGGAAGAGAGCGAGGAAAGGCAACCAAGTTGCTTCTATGATCCAGCCGCCTCAGCAGCCTCGGGTTCAAGACCGTATAGATATCCCCGGTGCGGCAAAATGGCATATCCCCGGTCAGCCAATCCTACCTAAAGAAGCGCTAGGGGCTAGATTCGGCGATCTAAGGAGACTTCATGACGATGTGCTGCGGATAGAGAAAGGCCTCATCGCCTCAAAAAATCCAGGATACCCACTCTACGTGGTTAACGTGCCGCGGTAATTGCCGTACGTCGACACATTCCCCACGGAGAAGTTCTTCCTTCGTTCGATTACATCTTTGACATGTTTCACTTGAAGAAGCTGGATTTTACGTTTGTTCGCCTTTATGCCTTGCACATGAACTACCTCGTCGGGGTTGAGCAGATACCTCATATCCATGTCGCTGACCCGTACTTCATGCACGAGGGCTTCTTGGGAGTCTGCGCAGAGCACCGTGAATACGCGAGGGAATACATCGCCAATTTCATGCTTGCCAATAAGTACAAGGAGGCGATTCTCGTGCCTTATCATCCCCTGTAAGTCATTCGCGCGAATATTCTTCCTTTGATTTCAATCATTCATTTGCACGGTGGAGGCTAATTAATTCTAGGTGTACTTATTTTGCACAGCGGCGGGCGCGCCGTCCTCATCATCCTCTACCCCCGATATTCCCACGCTCTTTACTTGGACTTGTCGAAGAACATTAACAAAAAGGATTACAGCCACATCAAGTCTGTTATCGACAGTGCTATGTTTTACTACGGCGCACGGGGTGGAGAGGTCAAGGACAAGAAGAAAGGGGACGGCAGGCCTGCCTTCAGCCATAAGACCGACTTCTGCTGCATCCAACAACCGAGTGATTCTCTTAATGATGGATTCTGTGTCCTACACCACATGCTGGAGTACAGACGGGATCACCAGAACCTTCGCATGTCACCTAGATCTGGCAATGCCCATATTCTGCAATGGGAAAAGAACTTAGGAGATATCTAGGATCGTCGACTTCGAGCTTAGTTCTATCACATCCAACGCGAACTTGCCCAAATCATCATGAAGGAGTTCGTCGAAAAAACAGGGATGTTCTACGAACAAGGACAAATGTCACGGGAAGACGTCCGAACACGCGTAGCCACTCAGCGTCTCGACCTGAAGCCTTTCACTAAGCTCAGGGACTATCTCCCTGACTTGGATGGATGGCACAACATGTTGGAGTGATTGTCGATATATGACAATGTGTCCGTTTAGTCCATACTTTCTGTATGACGAAACTTTGAGTTATGCACGACGAAACTTTATTTGTGATGTACTTAAACCGTCATCCTGGACTAGCGAAGATCACTCTAGTTAGGGCAATTTGGGTATGATAAACTTTGTTATTTATGCTTATGTTATGTTGCTTATATTTTTGCAATGTCTGTCTCTTTCTGTTTCTCAACTATATATGTTGCATATCATCGACTCATGTGACGATGTAGGTGTATAGATCATCGATGGCGAAGAAGTGCTACGCCAGGAGTATACAACGAGTGGCTGGAATTTCAGTCCCAGGTGTACCGTTTTTCGATTTCCGAGCAACAGACAGTAGTTAGTTTAGGTTCACGCTAATGCGAGAGAGGGATACGAACTCATGTACTGCATAGTTCCGCTCTCACTCAAAGTGAAAGCTCTTCTCACGTATATCATTGTTTAGATGGATGACAATGTAGTTGCAAATAATCGAGACTTGTATCGCTATTTTCGAGATGACGACGAGAGACCACTTTGTTTTGGATGATGATTATGATGATGACATGATTTGATGAGACTATTTGTATGTATATGCTATGATTACATTTGTATGTGTATGATATGCTAAAGATTATTGTATAAAGCATGTTCAAATACAAAAAAAATGTGCAGAAAAAAATCAGAAACTAATAAAACTAGCAGTAGCATGGGGAATAAAGTTAGCAATAGCGCTCCCATACTAGCAGCGCTTCCTGATAAAAAGCGCTGCAGATATTAGCAGCAGCGCTCTGCAATAAACCTCTCTACTGCTAGCCATGTATAGCAGTAGCGTTGGATGAGACGCGCTACTGCTACATGTTAGCTATAACGCCTTATCAGTAGCGCGGCATCTCGCGCTACTGATAGGCAAAATACCCGCGCTACTGATGGGGTTTTCCCTAGTAGTGTCATCTTCGTCTATTTGTAACTTTACTTGAGGCTATATTTTTATTCACCATAGGATATGTGTTTTGCTTGGAGCATCTTGTATGATTTGAATCTTTGCTTTTTAGTTTGCCACAATCATCCTTGTTGTACACACCTTTTGAGAGGGACATGCATGAATCGTGATTTATTAGAATACTCTATGTGCTTCACTTATATCTTTTGAGCTAAGCAATTTTGCTCTAGTGCTTCACTTATATCTTTTGAGAGCACGGCGGTGGCTTTATTTTATAGAAATTGTTGAACTCTCATGCTTCACTTATATTATTTTGAGATCATTAAACAGCATGGTAATTTGCTTTGGTTATAAATTTAGTCCTAATATGATAGGCATCCAAGAGGGATATAATAAAAACTTTCATATAAAGTGCATTCAATACTATGATAAGTTTGATTCCTTATGATTTTTTTGAGATATAAAGATGGTGATATTAGAGTCATGCTAGTGAGTAGTTTTGAATTTGAGAGATATACTTGTGTTAAGGTTTGTGATTGCCGTAGCATGCACGTACACTACTAGGGAAACCTTATACACAGAACTTTAGCAGTAGCGCGGGGCAAAGGAAGGCGCTACTGCTACGAACATAGCAGTAGTGCTGCCAGGGCGAAGAGCGCTACTGCTAAAATTACCCCACCGTTGCTGCCAGGCTAAGTTTAGTTGTAGCGCTTTCCTATGAAACGCGCTACTGCTAACTAGTTTAGCGGTAGCGTTTTCTCCTAAAGCGTGATATTGCTATCCAGCCTTATCCTCCCACGCGCCTGCCCATTTCCTCACTCGATCTCCTGTCTCAGTGTGTCACGGCCATCGTCCTCCTCTGACTCCATCGCCCCATTGCCGCATTGCCGCCGCCGTTGCTCATTGCCGCAGCCGGCGTAGCCCCCATCCTCCGGCCTCGGTAAGCCTCCTCCTTCTCCTCTTCCTCCTCCCTCCTCCGCCCCACTCCTCCTCCCCTCGTCCCTCCCACTGCTCCTCCCTCCTCTAGCTACCCCTCCATCAACAGCACCTCCTCTCCATAGCCCCTCCTCCCTCCATAGCCCCTACTCCCTCCCCCTCCTGCATCCACAACCCCTACTCCCTCCATAGATTTAGTTGATAGAATAGATAGGTAGAATGTAGGTTTATTAATAGTATAGATAGGTAGAATTTTGTAGAGTGTACACAGAATTTAAATGGTTAATAGAACTAGTTTATTTATAGTAAGTTCTTAATAGAATTAGGTGAATTACTAAGAAAATTAATTATTCTTATTTATAGGAAGTGCTTAGTTGAACTAGTTCAATTAGTAAGAAAATTAGTTATTTTTATTTATAGTAAGTGCTTAGTTGAACTAGTTCATTTTTAGTAAGAAAATTTAGGTATGGAAAATTTAATTATTTTTGTGTCATTATCACTTTGTCATCAAAGAATGCTATATGAGATTTGATGATCTAAAATTTTACTCGATGGAATATGTAGGCTTTGTAGAGTCGTGTCTCCTTGGAGTGATCGTCATCTGAGCTACCTCTACTTCCTCTACATCCGAGTCGGTGAGCTAAAAGTCCACCTCTTGCTTCTGCACTCCTCGGTGTGTCGAATAGAGTAGAACTAGGGTATTTAGTCGGTGACCTCATGTGTGAATTCTTATGATAATTCATCCTATCGGGGTTCAAGAACAACACCTATGGGATTACAGGGAATCCCTACTACGGTTGGCGGGGCGCGGGGTTGTGCAAAGAGCGGGTCTAGAAGATCAACGCGAGGGAATTTTATCCAGGTTCGAGCCGCAAACAATGCGTAATACCCTAGTCCTGCTTTGGTGTATATTTGGTGTTCTTGAGCTCTTGAACTAGCTGTGGTACATGCCTAGCCCAAAAAGTTTGAATCCTTCCTCAGTACGCCTCGGGCCTCCTTTTATACGTCAAAGGGGTCGCCACAGTGGCACACAGGAGGTTGAAAGCATCTACAGTGTACAAGTCTATCGCCTGGCACCGTAGGACAAACACATTTAATGCGCTGCCGACATTCCCTCTTGGTTTATCGGGGACGGAAAAGAAGCTTGTCCCATCCATCACCGCATCGCCTCGCTTCGACGCGCGTCCAAGCTGACGAGGCATGCAGCGCCGCGCTGGCTGGCTGGCTGCTGAGCTGGTACGGTGGCAGGGACTTCACGAAGATCTGCATGCCACCATGCAGGTGCTTGGCTAGTTGGCCTAGAAGCTGCATGCTGCCACGCAGGCACTCGCCTAGTTGGCGGGCTGGCCGCCACGTCAGAACGGGTGTGAGGCAGCGAAACCTTGTTAGGTGTGGAGGCGGGTTCGCCCTCTCCCGCGTCCCCGCAGCGGAGGCGCACTCCCGGAAGGCGCCATCGACGTGGCCGTGCAGCTGGGTTGGCCGGTCTGCCATGGGCGCTATCTTCGCACCAGTCGTGATATAGGTATAACCCCCCACCTTTGTCTTTTGCTTTTTCCAAAAACTTGTAAAATTTCCCAAATATTCATATTACCCCCAAATTTGATGATTCAAATTTCTACTAGTTCATAAATTCATTCTCTATCACAGGGTGCAATTTGTACATTTTTCCAGAAACATTTCCTTCACAAATGTTTATGAAATTCTACTTTTCCATTTCTGTCATAAACTTTAGAAAATCACAGAGGGCTCAAATTTGATCCAAATGCCATGATTCAAATTTCCATATGCTTATAAGTTCATAACATAGTTTATAAACATTTTTCTTAATACTTCCTGTGCCACACAAAATAATGAGCCATTTCTTCATATTTGTCCACTTTGCAAATCCATAGAATATTCATTTGAACTCCAAATCCAGTGAAACCAACTCCTAAATGCTTCTAAAATCATTCCTTGATAAATGGGTGCCTTTGCTCATTTCTCAAAAATAATTTTCCTGTACACTTCTTGCAAATTCAAAAATCCCTTGATTCCATCATATCAAAATGTTTAGAAATATCCAATTACCCAATTCCAATGAAACCAGTCTGGTTATTTTTCATATAACCAGAGATGTCCTAGAAAAGTCAAATCAATATTTTTAGAGCACTTTTATTTCCTGCCTTGTTGTGTTGCTTATTATGGTTTCTTTCAATGATAGTTAACGAAGTAGACGGAATGCTCGGAGTTGGACCAGAGATGTTGAAGACCTCTAAGACTTGGTTAAAACAGGCAAGCAACCCTTTGACCATGATGAACCATTTTACATCATAATAGCATTTTCGTTGCTTCACTGAGTGCATGATATACCTTGAGTGGCAACCTTGCTAGGCTTGCCTCCATTGCATAACCTGTTGATACTTGCATTATTCATGACTCTATCCTTGTCTAGAGTTGTGTTGATGGGTTGTAGAAATATGCTATAGTAGTTGCCTAGGCAAAATGGGTCAGGGTTATGCATGGAAAGAAACAAGTGTGCTTTGACATACTTGCAAACAGCCCCAGTGGGTGCCACTGATGCCCCTGGAGATGATCATGAACTAGGTCACTACTTGGTGGAGAAGTAGTGTACCGAGGCTTGATAAAAGTGTTGTTTACACAGATGGATTAGATTTAAGATTTGTCGACTATCCCAACCATACATGCGCGACCACTCTACCCTTATATGGGAAAGGGCATTATTGATTACCTAGGCTGATACTAGCTTGGAGCCTGCATTACTAGTGACGGGAGAGTCATTGTTGCGCTCTCTCGGGACGGGGTCGTGCCAGGTAGGGCGGCCATGACTGTTTTTACAGGGCAGCGGACACACCGTTGGTACCCCGTGCTCGTGGTATGTGATGAATATAGGAGCGAGGCTCCACAATTTTTAAGATGTGAAATGTTGGGCACGGGGGTTACTACCAATCGAGTGGACTCTATGTTAGTGTCGTCTAGGGAAAGATAGTGATCGGGTGCTTACCCTGGGTACTTGAGGTACCGTGGGTCATGGATGACACGGAAGTTCCCCGGATCTTCTGGGTAAAGTGTGCAACCTCTGCAGAGTGTAAAACTGTTCGAATAGCCGTGTCCACGGTCAAGGACAGTTGGGTGGTGCTGCTTAGACTATGTCCATATGTTTCTGACAAACAACACGGTTTGGTAATCTTGTTGATATGATTCGTGAGGAAGTCACGATGAGCTTGATAATGAGTTGTTCATAACTCTTTCTCGATGTTGATGTCTGTGACCACCTGATACTTGTTGCAGACACATTCATGACCTTGACAAATGATGATCATACTTGCATGAGAAAAACTAGTTTCCGCAAAAATGCCAAATTAGCAGTAGAGCCTTGCATAATTATTCTGTTATCACTCTTGGGTTGCTTGCGAGTACATTCAAAGTACTCATTGGCTTGCCACTGGTTATTTTATTGGCCAGGCATGAAAGAACAGGATATAATGAAGAGTACCTTGGTGACGAATATGCGAGCTAGGAAGCTTCCCAGTCAGAATGCCTGTAGGGTTAAGGTGGATGACATGGGTCCAAGTTGTCGACGAAGATTTCCGCTGCAAAGTTATACTCAAGACTTGACCATAATGGTCATAATTTATGTAAGACGGTATGTATGGATGTAAGACTCTTCTGTTCAGTGAGCATTGATCTCTGGGATCACTGTACACGTGCATTCGGTGATCACGACTGACCCTCGCGAGGGGCCAAGCCTCGCGGGGCGGACGACAAGGAGCTTCCTCAGGCACGGGCTCGTCAGACTGGCTCATGAGGAGGCCGAGAGTTCAAGGCAGGGTACCTCGCGAGGTGCCCATGACGCAAGCCATGATGACCAAGGGCGCCCGATCGAGGCGCCCGGCCACTGATGTCCTCCTTTCCTCTTTGGTGCAAAGGGAGCAAGCACAAAGTAGAGCATCAAGCAAAGGCATTCGTTTCGATGCAACAAGACCAAGACCAGCCCAACGGCTGGAAGGAGTCATCGTGGAGCCCAAGCGGCTATCACCAGAGCCTTTGGCAGGCGAGGACCAACTTTAGTCGGGATAAGTGTACCCATTGTTCCCCTTCAAAATGGCCAATTGTTGGCGCCCTTCCCGCTCAATATTTGGGAAGAGGCCCAGGCCTTCGCCTATAAATAGGAATAGCCACCCCAGTATGGGAGATCCGAATCCTCATCAAGAAACCCGATAGCTAGAGCGACTGAACACCACCTAGCAGTTCATCGCACCCGCCAAGAACAGACCCTCACGAGGCTGTTCTTCCTTGTATTGCTCCTCATCAGCCCAAGAGGCAATCCACCACACCACACACTGGAGTAGGGTATTACACCACAATGGTGGCCTGAACCAGTATAAATCCCGTGTCTCTTGTGCTGTTCCGTTTAGTAGTTAAGGTCCCAGCAATTCGGCAAGGTGCGAGACGGTGGAGGGTTGGATCTCCGCCACACCCCAAAGAAAGTTCAACCTCAAGGGTCTGCGTAACCGAAATCCGACATTTGGCGCGCCAAGTAGGGGTGCGCTGAATCTTCCTTCGTCGCCTCGTTCTTCCCGACCACCACAACCATGTTCGACGCCCGTCGAACGCGCCGAAACGCCCTCGCCTCCCATGTCGCCCAGACAGCTCCGTCGGCGGCGCCCTCGTCGTTCCCGTCACTGCCGTCAACGCCGCCACCGGCCCGGCGGGGAACGAGTAGCAAGTATCGTCCCCAAAGACTCCGTCCATGAGGCGGACGGCCGCATCTGCCACGCTTTCGCTCACCCCGCTGGTTCTTTCACGCGCGCTTCGCTGCCATGGAGGCCCGAAGCTGCACTCATCGCGGCAAGCGAGCTCTGCGCTACCGCCCGTCGGCAGCGATATCACGAAGAATGCCTCGACCGAAGTCGCCGAGCTCGTCTGCGCTGCAGAGGCGCCCCAAGACCGTCTCGTTGCACCGCACTTTCCGCCTGCTGGGCGATGAAGCTCCCGAGGTGCCTCACCGTCCTCCTCAAGAAGGCGCCCTGGCCCCAAGGCGCGCCCTGGCGGAACCCGCTCCGCCCAGCGCCCGGGCAAGAGCAGAAACTGTCAAGAAGTTCCTCGCCCACGAGAAGCTGCCCGGCGCTCCCGCTCCAACATGTCGAGACCCTACGCTGCCCCCAGCCAAGGCGCAAGGAGGCCCGCAAGACCAAGCTCTTCGTCACGTCCGAGGCCCCCAGCTGCCACGGCGGGCTGCCGTGCCTTCACCTCCGAAGGCGCAGCGTCGCGTGCCCGCCAAGTTCAAGCTGGACCTGCCTCCTCGCTTCTAACGGCATAGCTGACCCTACGGAGTTCCTCCATCTCTACTGAGCTGGGCATCGAGGCTGCCAACGGGATGAAAAGGTCATGGCAAACTGGTTTCCCATGGCGCTCAGGGCCGGAGCCCGCACTGGCTCTGAATCTGGCCCCGAGCACGATCTCTTCACAGGCCGAGATGCGCACCCGCTTCATCGCCAACTTCCAGGGTACTCGCGACCGGCCACCCGCAGTGAGCGACATGCGCCGAATCAAGCAGCAGCCAGGGGAAACCCTGCAAAAGTACATCCAGCGCTTCAACAACGAGCGCCTCAAGATCCCCAGGGTAACGGAGGAGGCCATCATCTCTCCCTTCTCCGACGGCGTGCGCGACGTCAAGATGAAGGAGGAGCTGGCGATGCATGATGATCTGTGCACCTCCTTGGAGCTGTTCAACTTGGCGACCAAGTGCGCCGGGACTGAGGAGAGGCGCCTCTCCCTCCTCAAGTTGCCTGCCGCGGATCCTGAAGAAAAGAAGTCCAAGGCCAAGGACGTGAAGCGCAAGGGGGCTGTCGTATGCGCAACTGCATACCAAGCGAGGCGAAGATCAACCATAGTCCTCCAAGGGCGCCGGTATCTGCGTGTACCACGACCTCCACACCCACAACACCAATGAATGCCAAGAGCTCCAGGCGTCTGTGAAGGAAGGGTCGGCAGACGCCCGAGCGCAGAGACCGGGCTACGGCCGAGGAGGAGGTAGGAATGCGGGGCCGAAGACCAGCGGCCAGCGCCAAGGGTGGCGCGACCAACCTCGCGAGGACCGTTGGCAAGACCTGCCTCGCGAGGGAGGCCGAGGATCAGCCTCATGAGGGTCGCCCGCAGGGAAACGCAGGCCTCCCTCCGCTGCCGCCGCAGCCAAGGAGAAATGAGGACCGTCATCAGGACGAGGGGGCTGGGGGCTTCCAGGAACGCGTGCGATCGCCTGCATCCTGGGCGGAGCTCAAGCCCCAGCCTCTCGGCGCATCTTCAAGCAGTTCGCCCGCGAAGTGAATGCAGTCCTCCCCAAGCTCGAGGCCGCGCGCCCTCTCAGGTGGTCGGCGTGCGCCATCACGTACAGCTCAGCGGATCAGCTCAAGTGCACGGCCACAGCCGGAGTTCTCCCAATGCTTTGTTCCCCAATCATCAGCAACGTGCTGGTCACCAAGACCCTCATCGACGGCGGGGCAGGACTCAACGTCCTGTCTGTGGAAACATTCAACAATCTTCAAGTGCCTTACAGTCAGCTTCAGCCAACCAAGCCTTTCTCCGGAGTCACCGACGGCTCCACGGTCCCGATCGGGCAGGTCCGCCTTCCTGTCACCTTCGGGGCTCGCGACAACTACTACACCGAGCTCATCGACTTTGACGTCGCCCACATTCGCCTGCCGTACAACACCATCCTCGGGTACCCGGCGCTGGCCAAATTCATGGCTGTAACCCACCACGGCTACAACGTCCTCAAGATGCCAGGAAGCGGCGGGGTCATCACGGTGCCCTGTGAAGAGAGAGACGCAGTGTGCTCCCTGGAGCGAGCCTTTCAGGCCGCATCGCTAGAAGACCCAGACCACAGCAGCAGGAGGCCTCCCGAGGCCACACCCAAGAAGAAGAAGACATCGACCGGCCCGGCTCCTCGAGAGGCAGGCCCCTCAGGGCCCGCGCCCGGCCAGGGGGAGCCTCCTTCCATCGCATAGGAAAGCGCACCCGGTGCCCTCCTCAGGCCGGGCTCGGGGGTTCTCCCCTGGAGGGCCGCCGACCTCGCCAAGGTCACTAGGGAGGCGCTTGGGCACCACGTGGAGGCGTGCTTCGAAGCACGTTTCCATAGCGAGGTGAGCAAGGCAAGGAGGGCCGAACCCTCAGGAGTTCGTCAGCAAGGCCATTAAGGAGCTACAGGAGTCAAGGGTCATGAGGGGCAGCCGCCGCCTACCCGCTGTGGCCCCCCATCTAGGCGAGGATGGTGGGTTGCGCGTCTACATCGGCATACCAGGTCTCAACTGAGCCGCATCTCATTAGCGCCTCTAGCCCTCTCGAGTGGGACGTTGCGAGGGCCCGCCCCACAGCTACGTGCGCATGCCTCACGGCCTGCCAAACGCGGTTGCTGCGCACCAGCATCTCATGAGGGCCATCCTAGAGGCTCGAGAGGTCAGGCACGCCACAGCCCTGGCGGAGATGGAGATGGCCCCCGAGGAGCCGCCAGCACCTCCGGATCCTCCCGAGGCCCCCGGGCCTGGGGGCTCGTGAGGATCGGCTCCCGCAGCCCACCGAGTCTGCTACACCAACACCCCTTCATCCCCAACATCACCAGGTGACATCTTTAAGTTTTGTTCTCGGCTGGGAGCGCCTTCAGGGCCGCATTATTCCCAGGCCACGTGGGTCCGTCACTGCGACATGTACCCCTTTTATTTCATGTCATTAGCTTATCCTGTTGGGGGCGCCCCTCGGGCTGCATCATCCCCAAGCCGCTCGGGCCTGTCCCAGCGGCATGTATCCTTCTTACGTTTTCCTTAGGATTGTGCTCTCGCTCTACCATGCTTGTTATTTGGTGCCTTTTCCTAGGTGACGGAATCTTGCACGTTAAAGGGGGGTGCATGAGCATCGCAACTCAGGGCTCCTCCCGGCTCTCCGGCCCTCACCCTCTGGTCTTGTCCATGGCATCGTGACCTGGCTTGCCAGCGACGGCTGAGACCAGCCCGAGAGCCGGGACCCGAGGACGTAGAGTTGCGTCATCTAACCTAGCTTGCGCGTTAAATGGGGGGTTCCTGAGCACCGCGACTCAGGGCTCCTACTGGCTCTCTGGCCCTCACCCTCTGGTCTTGTCCATGGCATCACGACCTGGCTTGCCAGCGACGGCTGAGACCAGCCCGAGAGCCGGGACCCGAGGACGTAGAGTTGCTGCATCTAACCCAGCTTGCGCGTAAAAGGAGGGGGGGTTCCTGAGCATCGCGACTCAGGGCTCCTACCGGCTCTCCGGCCCTCACCCTCTGGTCTTGTCGATGGCATCGCGACGTGGCTTGCCAGCGACAGCTGAGACCAGCCCGAGAGCCGGGATCCGAGGACGTAGAGTTTCGTCATCTAACCCAGCTTGCGCGTTAAAGGGGGGGTGCCTGAGCATCGCGACTCAGGCCTCCTACCGGCTCTCCGGCCCTCACCCTCTGGTCTTGTCCATGGCATCGCGACCTGGCTTGCCAGCGACGGCTGAGACCAGCCCGAGAGCCGGGACCCGAAGACGTAGAGCACCGGCATCTGGCCAAATTTGAAGGAACACACTCGAAGATAAGGCCCGGAGCCGGGCATAACCCGCCTTGAGGTAGGGCCCCGTGAGCCCTGCGCTGGCTCACGGGTACCCCAACACACCTCGCGAGGCCTCTCGCGCCTCTCCCAAGCAACTAATGGTAGAACTAACGATCGCCACGGCGAGCTTTTGTTCCTTTTGTGGTGAACCTGTAGGGTCCCTCCAAGGAGCACGAAACTACCTCGCCACACAATCTCTCGCCGGCCTAGGCACGGACCTAGCGTCGCATCAGGAAGCATTGTCCTGACCCTCGAGATAAGTCACCCCCCGGACACACTAGTTATCGCAACACCATCCCCACATTCAATGCAACCCCGTGTTAGGGACGTCGCTCTCCTTTCTCACCGAATGATGGTTGCTTGAGCGCCAAGGGGGACCCCCTGAGCATCGCGACTCAGGGGCTCTTACCGGACCTCGGGCTGCTCACCTCCTGGCCTTGACCACGGCATCGCGACACAGCATACCAGCGACGGTGAAAGCCGCCTTGGGATTGGGACACTGTCGGCGCAGAGCATCGTGCCCTCGTGAGGACCGAAAGGAGGAAACTGAGCTAGAACGGAATGAGCATCTCGCCTTTGCTTCATAAAAAGGATTATATTGACGGATGGAGCTACAAACATCTTACAAGCCCCCGTGGGGTATATTCTTGGCCCCTCGCAGGAACAAAAGGCGCGCATCCTAAGGAATCCTAACTACAGGGGGCATCGCGACAGATGCCATCATCAACTGTGGGCCAACCGGTCCGGCACCAAGCCCATCCAGATCAGGGGCGGCGACGACCTGACGAGCCCCCCTGCTCCGGGAGCGGCGCAGGCTCGGAGGCTCAGAGGCTTGCCGTCGCTCGTCTCCGGCGCCAAGAGCTCGGGCGGAGTCGCTGGATCCTCCGGCGCCTTCGTCGCCTGAGGAGCGGCCAAGGGGGCAATCGGCCGGCCTCTGTCTCACCGCAGCAGGATCCCGACCACCTCTCCCGGGGCAGCACTCCAGCCGACGACCCTTCGTGTCGAAGACCTTGAAGGACACCACCGAAGCACCATCGTACTGTGGATCGTGAGGGCGCCTCGTCCTGCAGACCGGGCGACCTCGCCCGGCCTCGAAGTCATGAAGACCTCGCCTGGGCAACTACCGCGACCTCTGCCCCGGTCGCGAGGGTGCCACAGCCGGCGTGCTGCAGCCAGAGTCCCAGGGGTTCCCCCTGCCGAACGACGGAGGCGAAGAAAGAAGGAAGACAAATCCAAGATTTAGGAGGCGTAGCGACGTGAAGCACGAACTCCCGGCAGGAGTCCTTGGCGTGGACTCCAGGGGGGAAGACGCACACCTTCGTGACCCGCCGGCGTCGTCGGCGGCGCCGCTCGTGGCGCCGGCGTCGCCTCCTTCAGAGCCACCAATGTGCGCGTACAAGGGAAGAGGGAACCCTGGTGGCGGCCGCTCGCACCAGGGCACGGGCGCCTCCTGGCGAGCGCTCTTGCCCTGACACCAGAGGGCAAGCCGCTTCTTTGGGAGGAGCAGGTCGGGATCCTCTTGAGGAGGCTTTCCCTTCTCTTCCGTGGAGAACCAGCGGATCGGAGCCATGGCAACCAAACGAAACGAGGAGGAGGAGAAGCAGAAGGATAGACTGGAAGGGCGCGCGTCGTTCCGTACTTATAGCCAGCGAAGGCCAACCGTCGGCCTCCACGATCACCGGTAATAATGACCGACTCTGCATGCAGGGACTTGTCGAATCCGGGTGGTTACCGAGGCATCATGGGAAGCGATGCGCATCGTCCAATCAACCGCCACGCTTGGCGCCAAGGCCGCAGGCTGTTAGGGCCCACGACGCTTCGCACTTGCTCTTTCGCCTCTCTGCTCGGCCATGTTCGGGCGCGCCGTGGGCCCGGGGGCTACTGTCGGCGTTCTGGGAACGGGGGTCCCCAGACTTGCCTACCTGCGGCCTACGGCGTGGCTTGAAGGAGGCCCAACACGGCCCATCTTCATCAACGCAAGCTCAAGACCCTCGCGAGGGGCCAAGCCTCGCGGGGCGGACGACAAGGAGCTTCCTCAGGCACGGCCTCATCAGACTGGCTCATGAGGAGGCGGAGAGTTCAAGGCAGGGTACCTCGTGAGGTGCCCATGACGCAAGCCATGACGACCAAGGGCGCCGGTCAGGCGCCAGCCATGCAAGGTCCTCCTTTCCTCTTTGGTGCAAAGGGAGCAAGCGCGGCGAGCATCAAGAAAAGGCATCCGTTTGATTGCAACAAGACCAAGACCAGCCCAACGGCCGGAAGAGAGTAATCGTGGAGCCCAAGCGGCGTCATCACCAGAGCCTTTGGCGGCGAGGACCAACTTTAGTCGATAAGTGTACCCGCTGTTCCCCTTCAAAATGGCCAATTGTTGGCGCCTCTAACCGCTCAATATTTGGGAAGAGGCCCGGGGCCTTCGCCTATAAATAGGAATAGCCACCCCTGTATGGGAGATCCGAATCCTCATCAAGAAACCAGTAGCTAGAGCGATCGAACACCACCTAGCAGTTCATCGCACCCGCCAAGAAACAGACCCTCACGAGGCTGTTCTCCCTTGTATTGCTCCTCATCAGCCCAAGAGGCAATCCACCACACCACACACTGGAGTAGGGTATTACACCACAATGGTGGCCTGAACCAGTATAAATCCCGTGTCTCTTGTGTTGTTCCGTTTAGTAGTTTAGGTCCCAGCAATTCGGTGAGGTGCGAGACGGTGGAGGGTTGGATCTCCATGCGCACCCCAGTGTTCGAACCTCAAGGGTCTGCCGGAACCCGAAATCTGACAAACAAGATCCCGTTTCGAACGTGGCCGGTCGAACACAAGGCCGTTTCCTCCGTTCTGCGGCATGCCAGACCTCGTTTCCATCGGCTGTTCCGTCCAAGCCCTCCCGATGAACACGACGACGCATTCCGTTCCCACCCAGCCGGTTGGCTCCCCATGAACACGATGACGACGATGTTTCTCCGTTCCGACCCAGCCATGTACACGAGCCCTGGCCATACGTATGCGTGAGTAGGCATTCGAGACCCTGCTCGTATGTAGGTATGTGGCCGTATTTTCTTGCTTGCACACTGGCCGCTGTACGTACGTGTACATGCTACGTGCCCGCCTCTACTACGACACGTACACGCCTCTACATCGACCAGTATGTACGTACAAGTTCACGACCAGAATGACAACGCTACATACGCTTCAATGAGGTGGGTCCCAACTGTCAGGCACTTCCTTGCCTGCGAATATGTAGCTGGTGGGTCCCAACAGTCAAAGAGGCGAATCATTTTTTTGCCCGGACGCACTTCCTTGCGTGCGAAGATGTAGCTGGTGGGTCCCAGCAGTCGGGGGGAAATGTTTTTTCGCGAAATACGGTGGCCCGTCTGGTGGGTCCCTTCTGTTAGGTGGAGGAATCATTATTTTCCGTGTAATAAGGAGGCACTTCCTTGCTACGGCCGTGGACCCGGTATCGACCTCTCCACGTCATATCCACGTCTGATGGAAGTCGTTCCTTGACCACGTTGACCACGCCGCGCCGAGAGCACCAGGGCGGTGGACGACGGCGAGGCCTAGGAAGGGGATGACACGAAGTTGGGGAAGACGCGGCAGTGGATGCCCACGCGTACAGGAGTATGAGAGTTCACTGGTTCGCTGCGGTGTGGGGCTGCCGTCGCCACAGAATAACAAGGGGTGTGGGTGAGTAGAGGGATGGCCTGGCCAGCGTTGGGAATAGTAGGGGGCGGTGAGGCCTCCGCGGCATCACAGCCGGCAAGTGGCACCAAGAGCACGAGGCATGACCGGCGCTGCTTTGGGCGGCTCGAGCAAGAAGACCAGAGGTTGAAGAAGCACTACGGCCGTTGGATGGACATCGTACGGTCACTAGAGCTAGAATCCTTCATATTGACTAAGTTGACAAAGCCCTCCGTCCCCGTCAACTTAGTTGGCTCACTGTCGGATCACGGGTCCCAAAAAACCCTTAAGGTTCAAACACTGGGGTGCGCGCGAAGATTTCCTCCCTACCGATCTACGCCCTGGCTTGCTAAGATCTCGCGGATGAACTCGATGAACTTGGAACACAGAGACACAAGGTTTATACTGGTTCGGACCACCGTTGTGGTGTAATACCCGACTCCAGTGTGGTGGTGGTGGTGGATTGCCTCTTGGGCTGATGATGAACAGTTACAAAGCGAAGAACAACCTCCTGAGGTTGATGTGTTCTTGTGCTCGGTGTGTGGCTAAGGATTGGCTCTAGATCATATTCGTTGCCTCTACTATGGTGGCTACTTCTACTTATATAGGCCCTGGTCCTCTCCCCAAATATTGAGCGGAAAGGGAGCAAACAATGGTGGCTAATTTGAACGGGGACAGCTAGTACAACTTATCCTGACAAAAGCGGTCTTCACCTGCAAAAGGCTCTGGGGATGATGCCGTCTTGGGCTCCACGGTGACCTCCGTCCTGCCGTCCTGCTGGTCTTGGTCCCGTTGGACCGATATGGAAACCTTTGCCTGATGCCTCGGTACTCCACGCCAGTGCTTGCCTCTTTAGCACCAAAGAGGGAACAAGGACGCCGCGCGCACTGGCGCCCGCCTGATCTTGATCGCCATGGCTCACGTCACGAGAGCCTCACGAGGTTTGCCCTGCCTTGATATCTCCGCTCCTCGTGAGGCAGCCTGGTGAGGCCGCTCCTGAGGAGGTCTTGCATCATCTGCCCCGTGAGGCTTGGCCCTCGCGAGGATCTTGAATGCCTCGTTGATGAAGACGGGCCGTACAAGCCTGCAGCGCAACCACGCCGTGGGCCGCAGGCAGGCAAGTCTGGGGACCCTCGTTCCCAGGACGCCGACAGTAGCCCCGGGCCCAAGGCGTGCTCGGGCTTGGCTTTGAGGCGAAGCCAAAGGTCAAGCACGGAGAACCCCGCGGGCCCCAATAGCCTGCGGCCTCGGTTGACGCATGGCGGTTGATTGGACATGGGTGTCTCCGCTTCCCCGTGCTGCCTTGGCAACTGCGACATGCAAGGAAAACCATCATTACCTGTGATCATGGGAGGCGCCGGTTGGCCTTCTTCCGCTATAAATGGGTAGGGGAGCGGAGCCCCCATCGCCCATCTCTTCCTTGTTCGCTTGCCTCTTCTTCTCCGCTCCATCACCGACTCCAATGGTGCCTTCGAAGAGGTTCTCCGCCGCAGAGAAAGGAAAGGCCCCTTGCGAGGGGCCCGGCTCCCCGGCACCCAAGCGGGGGCGCGGTCGTCCCCGCAAGCACACCATGACTCCCGCCGCGGCTCCCAGCTCCTGGGGTGGCGCCACTGAGCGTGGCGGGGGTCGCTCTGGTCGCGGCAGCCTCATCGATGAGGGGAGGCATGTCGTGGTGGCGCGGCCTCCCCGACTGCGCTTCCACTCGGCGGAGGTGCTGCCGGAGTTCGTTGTCTGGTCGGAGGATCCGGCCGTCGGCTGGCTTCAGCTTCTGCGCTTCTTCGCCGACGAGCTGCCGGCCTCCGGCCCAGGAGGGCTCTGGCTGCAGGCGGACGGCTGCTGCAGCAGGGCCTCCTTGGTCGTGGTCGAGGTCTCCGCCGCAGGCAACATAGCCCTGGCCCGTGGTTAGCAGACGTTCGCTCGTGCACGTGGCTTGGGCAGGCGATGCACCCTCCACTTCAAGTACGACGGTGATGCGATCCTCTTCGTGAGGGTGTTTGGGGAAGATGGTCGCCGCGCCGGGTGCTGCCCCGAGACGAACGACGGCGTGGAGGTGCTCGGTCTCGGTGACAGCCGTGGCGAGGGCGAGGGCGAGGACGAGCCCGCCAGCCATGCCTCGTCTGGCTACGGGGGCTCTTCTCTTGGTGAAAGCTCGAGTAGCGGCAGCTACGGCCAGCCACCACGCCGCCACGCTCGCTTTGAAGCTAGTAGCGGGTCGTCTCATCGTCGCGCCTCGTGAAGCGCGAGGGGGGATCCGGCTAGGCTTGGGACATCACCAGGAGCCTGCCCCCATGGATCGCTGCACCGCTGCTTTTGTTTCGCTCTTCTTTCCTTTCCTGCATAAAAAATGAAACTAGTATGGGCCCGGAGGGGCGTGTATCGAACTGTGGTTCCTTGATTATTGCACAATGCTTGTTGTTTCCTTGCTATGTTGTTTGTTTAGTGCAAAGATAACTTAGCCTGGCGTGTACGGGGCAGCCTCCTCTTCGCGAGACACTTGTTTCCTTGTGCTCGTCTTGGCTTAGTGGTTGCTCGGGAACTGCATAAAATTCGTTAGGGAGGTCACTAGGAGACTTATCGCTCACCAGAGCCTTGACCCAGCGCTTCATATCGCGGTACCCGAGGGGCACGGATTAGGAGAGGTGTGCAAGCTTGTGGACTCGAACAAGGATGCCTCACGAGAAAACAGACCGAAGGCAGAGAGAAGGAGCAACTCAGAAGGGAAAATCGCACGCGAGGGCACCTGCCCAGCCCCCTCGCGAGGTACGCGAGAGAGAGAACACAGGTGAACTGAAGTCAGGAATAGCAGCAAACAGCGACGAAACCAAAACAGCAAGGAACACTGGAAGCAACTTCGATTAAAAAGAAAATGAGCCAACTACCGAAAGCAAATGAAAAGCCGCGTCCGGCACCTAATCTAGTCTTCAAGTCTTTTCACCAGCACGGAGCTAAATGCTGCCACTAGGCGTGCGCGGGAGGCCCCGAGGCCCGAGGGCTACTCTCCGGAGACTCCGGGGCGTGTATAGCCCCACTCATTATTACGTGAGAGTGTCACGGGCGGCGATTCTTTATAGGCACTGGGCCTTTCTTCACAGGCACTGGGCTTTCTTCGCAGGCACTAGGCCTTCTTCACAGGCACTGGTCTTCTTCACAGGCGCCGGGCCTTTCTTTATGGGTAGAACTTCCGGAGGTGTTGGATGTTCCAGGCGTTCTGGATGGGCACGCCGTCCTGCGTCTCCAGGCGCACGGCGCCAGGCCTGGAGATATGGACGACCTTAAACGGGCCCTCCCACATAGATGAGAGCTTATGCAGCCCTTCCCTGGAGAGGACCCGCCTCAGGACGAGGTCACCCGTCTCGAGTGTCCTGGAGCGGATGTTGCGGCAGTGGTATCGCCGCAGCACCTGCTGATACCTTGCCGCCCTTAGTGCAGATTCGCAGCGGCGTTTCTCCCCCAGCACGATGTCCATCCCCCGCGTGGTGTCCTGGTGCGTTTCATCAAACGCCAAGACCCGTGCGGAGTGATGCTTGACCTCATGAGGGAGAACCGCTTCAGCTCCGTAGACGAGGAAGAACGGGGTCTCGCCCGTCGGCTTGGTGGCGGTGGTGCGGATGGACAACAACACGGAATGGAGCTCGTCGTACCAGCCCCTGCCGCCGGCCTCGAGCTTCTTCTCGAAGGTCCTAGTCTTGAGGCCCTTCAGGACCTCTGCATTGGCGTGTTCGGCCTGGCCATTGCTCCTGGGGTGCGCCACCGAAGCGTAGCAGATCTGCATTTCAAGGTTAGCTCTATATGTTTTGAAGAGGTTACTGGTGAATTGTGAACCGTTATCGGTGATGATGCGGTTGGGGACTCCGAAGCGGCTCACGATGCCCGTGATGAACTTGACCGCGGATCCATCTGGGATGTTGCGAATGGCCTCCACTTCCGCCCACTTGGTGAACTTGTCGATGGCAACGTACAGGTAGCGGTACCCCCTGGCGCCCGAGGGAAGGGGCCCAAGATATCCAGCCCCCAGACTGCGAACGGCCATGTGAGTGGTATGGTCTGGAGGCCCTGAGCTGGCTGATGTATCTGCTTGGCGTGGAACTGACAAGCTTCGTAGGACTTCACCAACTCGGCTGCATCATTGAGCGCCGTGGGCCAATAGAATCCATTGCGGAACACCTTGCCGACGAGAGTCCATGACGAAGAGTGGTGTCCGCAGTCCCTGCCGTGTATGTCAACTAGCAACTCCTTTCCCTGTTCACTGGAAATGCAGCACAGCGAAACATCGTTTGGTCGCTTTCTGTACAACTCACCGTCCTAGATACAGTATGCGTGGCTTGCTGGGCCATGCGCTCTACGTCCTCATCTTTTTCCGGCAGCGTCCCTTGCATCAGATACTCCTTGAATTCCTTGGTCCAGCATTCCTCCTGAGGCTCGAGCGCCAAGAGCATGCGAGCTCGTGAGGTCGGTCCACAGGCTGGGGCTCCTGTTGCAGGTGGTTGTGGGAGCTCCTCCCGAGGCTGAATTGCACTTGAAAATGCTGGCGTCGCCGACGGCTTGAAGAGCCGCTCCTCGAAGACGCCAGGCTCCTGGGGGTGCCGCTTGGATGCCCTCCTGGCGATGTCATCGGCTTCCTTGTTGGTGCCCCGGGGCACATGCTGCACCTCCAGTCCCATGAACTGTTTTTCCATCTTACGCACTTCTGCGAGGTAAGCCTCCATGTTCTCGTCCTTTGGCTCGTAAACTTTGTTGGAGAAGTTGACGAGGAGCTGTGAGTCGCCCCTAACAGCAAGGCGCTTCACCCCTAGAGCTGTCGCGACCTTCAGGCTAGCTATGAGGCCCTCGTATTCTGCGATGTTGTTGGAGACCTTCTCGCCTTGCTGAAAGCAGAGCTGCACGGCGTAGTAGAGCTTGTCCTGAGTGGGCGAGATGAGTACTGCTCCAGCCCCCGCGCCCTGATGCGTGAAGTCGCCATCGAAATACATGACCTAGCCGTCCGGCGCCTCGCTTCCTAGTGAGGTGGACCGGTCTTCGCCTACTTCAAGTGCCGGGGCATCCGTCCATTCTGCCACGAAATCAGCGAGCGCGGCTCCCTTGATGATCCAGGTAGTGCTGAACTCCAACTGGAATGCTTGCAGCTCGATGTTCCACTCAGCAACCCTTTCAGCAGAGTTCGGGCTCCTGAGCACTCTCTCCAATGGGTAGGCTGAGACGACCTTGATGGGGTGGCCCTGGAAGTATTGCCGCAACTCGCGTGAGGCCACCAAGAGCACGAGCAGGAGATTCTGAGGCATGGGATATCGTGCTCTTGCGTCCCGCAACACCGTGCTGACAAAATACACTGGGTGCTCGACAAGGGCTGGCGCATTGGTGAGGCTTGTGACTTGCGGGGGCCCGGACGTCTCCTGAGTTAGTGGAACTCCTGGTGCCTGGTATCTTGCAGGGGTCTCTGTGACGTTGTCATGCTGAGCTTGGTCTTCTATTGACGCTGCTATGGCTCTCGCGGCGTCTTCCTGATCTTGCGTCATTCCAGCTGTAGCTTGGCATAGCGCGCCCTTGGCTTGGTGCTCCTCCCGAACTGCCACCAACACTGCACTGGCAGAGTATGGGGTAGTGGCCAGGTAGAGAACCAGGGGCTCGAGAGGTCGCGGCGCCACCATTACCGGTGGGCTGGTCAGGTATTTCTTAAGGTGTTGAAAAGCTCGGTCGGCTTCCGGGGTCCACTCGAATGGGCCCTTCTTCTTCATCATCTTGAAGAAGGGTAGAGCGCGCTCTCCCAGCTTGGAGATGACGCGTCCCAACGCAGTTACTCGACCAGCCAGCTTCAGTATTTCCTTAAGGGTCTACGGTGGGTCATGTCCTCAATGGCCTTGATCTTCTCTGGGTTCGCCTCAATCCCCTGTGGGACACGAGGAAGCCCAGCAGCTTGCTGGAAGGGACACCGAACACGCACTTCTCGGGTTAAGCCGCAAGTTCACCTGGCGCAGGCTCACGAAGGTCTCTTCCAGGTCTTGAATCAAGGTCCTTGCCTCCCGAGACTTCACCACAATGTCGTCGACGTAGGCCTCCGTGTTTCTCCTGAGCTGCCGCCCCAAGGCGATGTGCATCAGCAGCTGAAAGGTTGCGCCCGTATTGCGCAGTCCGAAGGGCATGCAGGTGTAGCAGTACACCCCACACAGGGTTAGGAAGGCAGTCTTCTCCACATCTTCTACCACCATCTTGATCTGGTGATACACTGAGAACGCATCAAGGAAGCATAGCAAGTCGCACTCGGCGGTGGAGTTGACGATCTGGTCGATGCGTGGGAGAGGGAACGGGTCTTGCGGGCACGCCTTGTTGAGGTTGGTGAAGTCGACGCACATTCGTTCTTTCCCACCTTTCTTCGGTACTACGACGAGGTTCGCCAGCCATTCAGGGTATCGAACCTCGCGAATGGCACCCGCGGCCTCCAACTTGCGTGTCTCCTGGACGATGAAGGCTTGCTTCTCCGTCGATTGCCATCTCGCCCGTTGCTTGACAGGGTGCACGTTGGGGCATACTCTTAAGTGATGCTGGATCACCTCTCTCGGAACCCCCACCAGCTGATTGGGTTCCCATGCAAATATATCCTTGTTTGCGCGCAAGAATTTTACCAACGCTTCCTCTTGGCTCGGGTCGAGGCCGGCACCTATGGTGAAAGTGGCTCCTGAGGACCCGTCCTCATCGACCGATACCTCCTTGGTTTATGCCTTGTATTGGGTGAATAGTTGCTTCTTCTTGGTAGGCACGGCCTCCTTGGCCTCGGAGGTGCCGGCGCCGACGGCGCGACGGACCCGACGGCTTTCCTGCTAGCATACGAGGAGGCCGTCCTCGAGGCCGGGGGTGATGACAAGGTCATGGCCAACTAGCTTTCCCTGGCCCTCGCCGGTGAGCCGTGTGCCAAATCACGGATCACGGGTTCCAACAAAACCCTTAAGGTTCGAACACTAGGGTGCGCGCGAAGATTTCCTCCCTACCAATCTACGCCCTGGCTTGCTAAGATCTCGCGGATGAACTCGACGAACTTGCAACACAGAGACACAAGGTTTATACGGGTTCGGGCCACCGTTGTGGTGTAATACCCTATTCCAGTGTGGTGGTGGTGGATTGCCTCTTGGGCCGATGAGGAACAGTTACAAGGCGAAGAACAACCTCCTGAGGTTGAGGTGTTCTAGTGCTCGGTGTGTGGCTAAGGATTGGCTCTAGATCGGATCCGTTGCCTCTACTGTGGTGGCTAGTTCTACTTATATAGGCCCTGGTCCTCTCCCCAAATATTGAGCGGGAATGGAGCCAACAATGGTGGCCAATTTGAAAGGGGACAACTAGTACAACTTATCCTGACAAAAGCGGTCTTCGCCTGCAAAAGGCTCTAGGGATGACGCTGTCTTGGGCTCCAACGGTGACCTCCGTCCTGCCGTCCTACTGGTCTTGGTCTCGTTGCACCGATATGGAAACCTTTGCCTGATGCCTCGGTACTCCGCGCCTGCGCTTAGCTCTTTAGCACCAAAGAGGGAACAAGGATGTCGCGCGCACTGGCGCCCGCCTGGGGCCCGCATGATATTGATCGTCATGGCTCACGTCACGAGAGCCTCGCGAGGTTTGCCCTGCCTTGATATCTCCGCTCCTCGCGAGGCAGCCTGGTGAGGCCGCTCCTGAGGAGGTCTCGCGTCGTCCGCCTCGCGAGGCTTGGCCCCTCGCGAAGTTCTTGAATGCCTCGTTGATGAAGACGGGTCGTACAGGCCTGCAGCGCAGCCACGCCGTGGGCCACATGCACGCAAGTCTGGGGACCCCCGTTCCTAGAACGCCAACACCCACAAGTCAGCCTCCCACTATTGTGGGTCCCAGCTAGCAGGGGGTATTCATTTTTTTGTGCGTTATAAGGAGGCACTTCCTTGCGTGCGAATATATAGCTGGTGGGTCCGACCTGTCAGCGATTGGAATGTTTTTTGCAAAATACGGAGGCCCATCCGGTGGGTCCCAGCTGTCAGGTGGAGGAACCATTATTTTGCACGTAATAAGGAGGCATTTCCTTGCGTGCGGCCGTGGACCCAGCTGTCTGCCTCTCCATTCATAGCCTACTTCTGATGGTGTCGTTTGTTGACCATGTTGACCACTCTGCGCCGAGCGCATCCAAGGTGGTGGATAACGGCGACGCCCCGGACAGCAACGAGCCAGAGATGGGAAGATGCGGGAGTATAGTCGCAGACGGAGAGGTGTACGAGGTTTAACTGCTTCTGGTGCGGTGTGGTTCGGCAGTCAGTGGAGAAGAACAGGAGGCGTGGAGGGGTGGAGGGATGGCCTGGCCAACGGTGGAGTAGCGCTTCACAGCGAAGCGTGCTAAGCAGACCTGTTAGCAGCAGGAGGCTGGAGCAGGTGGTCCCGGCAGCGCTGGAGGAAGAAGACGACAGATTGAAGATGGATGCCGGTCGTTGGATGTAAATCCAATGGCTAACGATGTCAGAATCATTTGTTGACTAAGTTTACAACGACTTGCATTGGCTTCGACCTATTGGACCACATTTCAGCCTCCAAAAATGTTGCACGTATTCAAACAATTTTTTTAGAATTTACGATCTTTTTTTTTCTTGGGGTAGAATTTACAGTCCATTTGATCTCTTTTTTGAATTACAGTCCATTAGCTGGGCTGGGTGAACAAATAATGTAGCGTCCATGCGGCCCATTTATGTTTTTACTAAAAAATTACAGGCCGTTTGCACTTTCTCGAAATACATGATTTTGTTGGGCTTATTCTAATTATAATGTCGGGGTGGGCGCATCAATGTTATCAAGAAATAAACATGGGCCGATCTTTTTGTTATATATATATATATATATATATATATATATATATATATATATATATATATATATAATAAGTGATTTATTATTACATTGGTCCTTAAATCTTACCAAGCTTTTGTACACAATCACAAGGATTTTCGTTGCCAATAAAAATCCAGGATTTTATTATTAAGAAATTATTTTTATAAGTTAATAAGATGTGGGATATTGTTTTCTTACATATGTAAGTACCTGCTAAATATATAATGACAATAACAATAATATATAATAACAAATAAAATAATTTAAATATATATAATATAGTTAGAAGGGAAACATAAGTTGGACCAAAGCGTTCCTATTCTTATATAGAAAAATAGAAACAGACCTCTGCGTTTTCTTCAAAAAAAATACATAAATTGGGCTGCCGATGTTTAAGGAAAAATAAAACCTCGAATGGGAGGTCCATAGGTCGGTCGATACATGACGGCCCTCAAGAAAATACAAACAGGCCTATGGACCTCCCATCCGAGGTCGTGGGCTGCACATGTTAAAAATTAAAGCCTAGATGGGGCAGCCCAAAACCCAGCTGATACTTGCTGCCCCAGTGATAATAAATGATACATGCCAACTCCCCGGCTTCGTTGTGAATTTATCTCCTATAGTAACTATGTTGAAGCACCTAAAAAATGTAACTATGGTTACAAACCCGTGGGCCCCAATGTCAATATAGCATTAGGAGGAAGTATTTTTTCAATGAGGCACTTGCTTGCGTACGGCCATAGACCTGGTGGGTCTCGACTGTCCGCCTCTCCACGTACAGTCCTCTCCAGATTCCTCTCGTTTTTTCAGCATGTTCACAATGGCAGACAGCGGTGTCGCGGTGAGCACATAAAGGTGCAGGAGGAGATCCGACCACCCGAGGAAGTGCCTTATTAGTAACGAAACAACTGAACTAGCCTAGTGGCTGAGTGACACTACCCGCAGTTGTTCCGCCCGGGATCGATTCCACCTGTGTAGAGAAAATATCTCCAAAAGTTTTGCCTCTGCCTTTATTGACACGTGGGTCCCAATTGTCATCTACGCACACCAAGTCCAACACTTGCCAAAACGTCATCCCTCGTTTTCTCTGTTTTTCGCACACTCAACATTGTGTGGGCATCTTGAAAATAACATATCTTTTTTATTGTGCATCATATGAAGATGTGTTATGCATGAATGTTGATCAGCATGATGTTAACTGGCTGGTAGTTCCAGTTTCGACCATGAATATAACTTCCAGCAAGATGTTAACACTGTTTGAAAAGGCCGTGTTAATATAAATGCTCTGCCTCTGAAAGTTGTAGTTTCTTATATGAAACTGAACTTGGAGTTTCTTATCTCAAACTGAAACTTGCAGTTTCTTCTCTGAGAATCACATTGTCTGCACTTTTATACTCCTACGAAACTACATTTTTTAAGTGCTAAAAATAGATCCCTAGAATTCATAAAATACTTCATATGCTCAATACTGCAAATCTAAAATTCAAAAGACATTCATATCTGAAAGTACTCTCAAAATACACAACACAAAACAAAACTCACAACCTGCAAATACTAACAACCATAAGCTCCTCCTGACAATTCACAACCTGCCTGACTATTGGTCTGGGGGGGGGGGCAATCCCTCCTATTCCTCGGTGGTAGACAGCCGCCCCGTGAGACGATGTTAACGACAAGGGAGAGGATGGCGGGGAAGCGTCGTTGGGCCAACTGTTTTTTTCCTCTTGAAGTTGGGTTCGGTCGACGAAGACTCCACCGGCTCGCTCTGGCACGACACTCTCACAAATGGCGCCTGGTAGATCCTCGATCCTTCAATCTCTGGTGGATGCTTCATCTGGGATCGATACTCCCACCACCGCTCCCTCACGATCAGATTTGGTGAATCTGTTTGCTCCATGGCCCAGAGGAGCAGCTCTATGTACTCTCGCACGACTCCCTCCGGGAGTATCGCCGCCTTTTCGCTCTGTTGTAGATATTTGGCCATGGATGTCGCCGTCGCCGCTAGTTGGTCCTTGTTGTCAAACCAAGATCAGATCTCCAACATCCTAGCTAGCTTCACAGGTGGTCGCTCACGATCCTCACGTATCGGTTGTACTCCTCCATCAATCTACTTCTCCACAGCACCTTCACTCGCCGGCGGTGGTTTTTCAATGGAAGAGGAGAGGAGCAGCGCTGGTTTTGGTTTAGAACGGGAGAGGAGCGATGTTGGTTTTGGATTGGAACATGAGAGGAGGGGCGGTGGTTTTGAAATAGAAGAGGAGAGGAGCGGCGCTGGATTTAGATTGGAACAGGAGAGGAGCGGCGGTGGTTTAAGAGGAGAAGAGCGGAAGAGCGGCGCTGGTCTTGAAAGTATTTTTTTTGTTTTGCATATTTTGGGTCAAAGTTTGACCACGTACTGTATTTGACAAGCAAAATGTGAATGCATGTCACCAAAAATTGTATCGTTTGGTTCAGATTCGAATGTACTTTCAAATTATATTATTTTGCAACGTATAACATATATTTTATTTGCAAAAATCATGGTCAATTATGACCCGTAATAAAAGGGAGACTAGTTAATGTGGGGTCGCTTTCTTAATTGAAGGGTAAATTGATGTTGATTTTAATCCGATCGAGCGCTACCGACCCTCTCGTCCAATCCTAAATCGCCGTCAAGACGCTCCTCTCCCTCTTCTCCATTGCAAAACCACCTCCTCTCCTCTCCATCATCTCCATTCCAAAACCACCGTCTCGCCTCTCCCTCTTCTCCATTGCAAAACCTCCTCCTCTCTTCCTGGACAAGGATCCACTGACTTAGCCCATCCTGCCATTGAGACACTGACACATGGGCCACACCAAGCGCGGGGCCCACCTGTCAGCGACTGAAAGGCTGGGGAACCTCTCCTCTCCATCATCTCCATTCCAAAACCACCGTCTCGCCTCTCCCTCTTCTCCATTTCAAAACCACCCCCTCTCCTCTCCATCATCTCCATTCCAAAACCACCATCTCGCCTCTCCCTCTTCTCTATTGCAAGACCATCATCTCTCCTCCCATCTTCCAAAGCTAGCACCGGACCACTCAGAAGGACATCTATGGAGGGGATGTAGCAGCGAATCAGGCAGATCACTGGCGGCGACCAGGCAAAGTTAGCCAGCTTGAAGGAGATCCTTACTTGGTTTGACAATGAGTGGGAGATTTCGAGGACAGTGAGGGCCATGTGGCAATGTATGCGAAAGAGTGAGACGACGGCGATGAGGGCGGCGATGTACTCCTCGGCGGCAGTCACGCCGCAGTCCTTCGAGTTCATTGAATATCTCCTCTGGGCGATGGAGCAGACAGATTCGCCCGAGGCGAAAGTCGGGCGGAGGTGGTGGGCGTACAGGTCGAAGGTCGAGCAACTAGAGGATAACGAATCGATCGAGTATGGTGTGCCGTTCGTGAGGGTGCAGAGCCAGTCGGAGCCACAGGAGTATTCGTTCTCCCACCACAAGGGGAGGCCGGAATGATGCGACGTCGCTTCCCCGCCATTCTCCATGGTTCCCTCGATGCTCGCCTCGTTTCAACGGCGTCGGTAGGGTTTAAGGTAAGCTTCGCACTAACCTAATCTTCCATCTGCTGATGCTTACAATCAGTGTGAGAACTAATAAAAATCATGCTTACAATCAGTCTTCGAGTACTACGCCAATCACCCTAAAATAGTTCTGTACCTTTGGGTCAAAGTTGTGACACTGTGTACAAATAAAGAAAAATAGATTGGTGCTTCTTTCAGAAAAGAGTACACCCCTAGAAAACTGCCAATATAAGCTACTAGTATTTTTTTAAGTCTAAGCTACTAGTATTTGGTTAGAGGATTTGCTGCCGAGAAAGATCCGTCCATAGTGAGCACCACACATCCCACTGATGGTGGTGGATGCCAATGCTTAGATGGAGCAGGGTTAGTGTCGCTAATTTTTACTTGGCACCTCGCACTCTGCATATATGCCGGTTCCTGATACGTCTAAGTCGTATCTATAATTTTTGATTGTTCCATGCCAATATTATACAACTTTCATATAATTTTAGATGGAACAGGGTTAGTGTCGGTAATTTTTGATTGTTCCATGACAATTTTTACTTGGCAACTTTTTATACTATTTTTGGGACTAACATATTGATCTAGTTCCCAGTGCCAGTTCCTATTTGTTGCATGTTTTATGTTTCGCAGAAACCCAAATCAAACAGAGTCCAAACGGGATAAAAACAGACGGAGAATATTTTTGGAATATTTGTGAAATATGGGGAGAAGAATCAACGCGAGAAGGTGCCCGAGGGGGCCACGAGGCAGGGGGCGCGCCTGCCCCCCTGGGCGCGCCCCTGACCTTCGTGGGGCCCTCCTAAGGCGGTTGTTGCTCTTCTTTGGCAGCAAGAAAGCTAATTTTCGGAGAAAAATCTGGGCGAAGGTTTCAATCCAATCGGGGTTACGGATCTCTGGATATATAAGAAACGATGAAAGGGCAGAATCCCGGAACGTAGAAACAGAGAGAGACAGAGAGACAGATCCAATCTCGGAGGGGCTCTCGCCCCTCCCATGCCATGGAGACCAAGGACCAGAGGGGAAACCCTTCTCCCATCTAGGGAGGAGGTCAAGGAAGAAGAAGAAGAAGGAGGAGGGGGGCTCTCTCCCTCGCTTCCGGTGGCGTCGGAGTGCCGCCGGGGGCCATCATCATCACCGCAATCTTCACCAACAACTTCACCGCCATCATCGCCAACTCTTTCACCCTCTATGTAGCAGTGTAACCCCTCTTTTACCCGCAGTGATCTCTACTTAAACATGGTGCTCAACGTTATATATTATTTCCCAATAATGTATGGATATCCTATGATGTTTGAGTAGATCCGTTTTGTCCTATGGGTTAATTGATTATCGTGATTTGTTTGAGTTGCATGTTTTATTATTGGTGTTGTCCTATGGTGCTCTCTGTGTCACGCAAGCGTGAGGGATCCCTGCTGTAGGGTTTGCAATATGTTCATGATTTGCTTATGGCGGGTGGCGTGAGTGACAGAAGCACATACCCGAATAAGTAGGTTGTTTGCGTATGGGAATAAAGAGGACTTGATACTTTAATGCTATGGTTGGGTTTTACCTTAATGATCTTTAGTAGTTGCGGACTCTTGCTAGAGTTCCAATCATAAGTGCATATGATCCAAGTAGAGAAAGTATGTTAGCTTATGCCTTTCCCTCATATAAAATTGCAATAACGATTACCGCTCTAGTTATCAATTGCCTAGGGACAAATAACTTTCTCGTGACAAAAAGCTCTCTACTAAAACTAATTTAGTTGTGTCTTTATCTAAACAGCCCCTACTTTTTATTTACGCGCTTTTTATTATCTTGCAAACCTATCCAAAAACACCTACAAAGTACTTCTAGTTCCATACTTGTTCTAGGTAAAGAGAGCGTCAAGCGTGTCACGCCCAAGATGCGACCCTATCCAAAAGAACTCGAATGTCCCACCAAGGATAGAAGCGCATCTTGAAGACGCTTTTGCAAGGTGGATATCATTACATCAACATTACATAATAGTGGGGATACATACATAAGGCACAAACGCCCCAAGAATATATCAACATCATACAAGAGATCAACATCCGACTACGGATGAAACATAAACAGAAAATCAAACGACATCCACCCTACTAACCCAGGCTGCCGACCAGGAACCTATCCCTCAATCGAAGAAGAAGTAGAAGAACTCCAACACAAATAAACATTGCTCTCGCATCAAGATCATCGCATAACCTGTACCTGCAACTATTGGTGTAGTAATCTATGAGCCACGAGGACTCAGCAATCCCATTACCATGGGTATCAAGACTAGCAAAGCTTAATAGGTAAGGAAGGGGTAAAGTGGTGAGATTGCAGCAGCGACTAAGCATGTATGGTGGCTAACTTACGCAAATAAGAGCGAGAAGAGAAGCAAAGCAAACGATCGTCAACTAGCAATGATCAAGAAGTGATCCTGAACTCCTACTTACGTCAAACGTAACCCAAAACCATGTTCTCCTCTCGAACAACCCCGAAAAGAGACAATCACGATTACGCACACGGTTGGTGTATTTTAGAAGAGTTTACTTCAAGTTTACTACAACCGGATATTAACAAATTCCCATCTGCCACATAAATCATGGCACGGCTTTCGAAAGTTCAAACCCTGCAGGGGTGTCCCAACTTAGCCCATTATAAGCTCTCACGATCAACGAAGGATATTCCTTCTCCCGGGAAGACCCGATCAGTCTCGGAATCCCGGTTACAAGACATTTCGACAATGGTAAAACAAGACCAGCAAGACCGCCCGATGCGCCGACAATCCCAATAGGAGCTGCACATATCTCGCTCTCAGGGCAACACCGGATGAGACAGGCTACGAGTAAAACCAGGCCTCGAAGTTTCCCCACGTGGCCTTCAAGCGTGGCTCGGTTCGGGCCAACACTTAGAGAAGCACTGGCCCGGGGGGGCTAAATAAAGATGACCCTTGAGAGCGCGACTCCCAAGGGAAAAATAGGTGGTGGTGAGGCAAATGGTAAAACCAAGGTTGGGCCTTGCTGGAGGAGTTTTATTCAAAGCGAACTGTCAAGGGGGTCCCATAAATCACCCAACCGCAAGTTCTTGGTTCTTGCCTCAAGGGAACAGATTGCAATTTGTTAACTCGGTCATTTCTTCTTTGCCTATCTTCTTTCTTTGCAGCTTGTCAATTCCTCAGGGAATTCTGAAACAATTGGAAAGAATTCAGAGGCAGTGTTTATGGAGGAAATATGGTCAGGAAAGGGGACATTCATTGGCTGCCTGGCCACTTGTTTGCAGGCCTAAGTTGAAGGGGGGGCTTGGAATCTTAAACCTTGGGTTGCAAAATGATGCTCTTCTTCTGAAACATCTAAATAAATTTTATAATAAGATGGATGTGCCTTGGGTTCAGTTAGTTTGGGATTCTTATTATTTTGAAAGGATTCCACATGATACTACTCTTTGTGGCTCTTTTTGGTGGAGAGATGTCTGCAAGTTGATGGATAATTTCAGATCAGTTACTTCGGTTGATGTTCGTTCTGGAGATATTGTGTTGTTCTGGTCTGATTATTGGCATTTTGGAAATAGTTCTGTCCCTCTGCAGGATCGATTTCCTAGGCTCTATTCTTTTTGTCTCCACAAAAATCTCTCAGTCAAGGAAGTCTTTGAGGCTTCTAGTTTCCAGGAACTTTTTTACTTGCCTCTTTCTGAAAGTGCTTTTCAGGACCTACAACAGCTTTCCTCCTTAATGGGGTCTTTCCAATTAGACAGTACCTCTCCGACCACTGGGGATGGAGACATGGTAAAAAGTTTGAATATACTGCAAAAAAGTTTTATGATTTTGTCTATCAGCCAATGGTATCCAACCCCGTTCTGGGGTGGATATGGAAAACTTGCTATACTATGTCGATCAAGATGTTTACTTGGCTTGTTATAATGGACAGAGTTAACACTAAAGACATGATTCAGAGGAGGCATTGGAAGATTAATGATGGACCTGAATGTGTTCTTTGTCCTACTGGAATTCTAGAGGACATAAATCACCTATTTTTCCAGTGCAATTTCAGTGTTCATGTGTGGAATTATCTGCAAATTGTATGGAAGGATTGTGATGATATGGTGGAAATTGCTTGCCATGCTAGGAAGGAATTCAACAATCCTTTTTTTGGGGAGGTGGTTTTCACGGCCTGGTGGAATATTTGGAAGATCAGGAATGACAGAGCTTTCAGGAACATCCAGCCATCTTTCAGGGCTTGGAGAAGTGGCTTCACTCATGATCTTACTCTGGTCTCCCACAGAATTAAACGAAAATATAGAGAGGCCCTTGTTAAGTGGATTGATTTTCTTCCTCCTTGAGGAGAGATGCTACTCTTTAACATTGTACATATTAGGTATAGTACACCCCATTTTTATAGATTTCTTTAGAGTCTTCTTTCTTTTTTATTTTTCCTCATCTTGAGGAAAACTTGTATGGTTTCTGTCTTTTATTAATAAAATGTTGTGGGGCTTAAGCCCTGCAGTCTTCATGGTCAAAAAAATCACCCAACCGCGTTAGGGACGCAAAATCCGGGAACATAATACCGATATGACGGAAACTAGGGCGGCAAGAGTGGAACAAAACACCAGGCATAAGGCCGAGCCTCCACCCTTTACCAAGTATATAGATGCATTAATAATATAATAGATATTGTGATATCCCAAAATAAACATAATCCTACATGGAGCAATCTTCATCTTCAACCGCAACTAGCAACGCTATAAGAGGGGCTGAGCAAAAGCGGTAACATAGCCAAACAACAGTTTGCTAGGAAGGGGAACAAAGGTTAGAGGTTCATGGCAATTTGGGAGGCTTGATAAGGAAGTGGTAGGTAACGCAGCATAGCGATAGAACGAAGCAACTAGCATAGCAATGATAGTAATGATATCCAAGGTGACGGTCATCTTGCCTGAAATCCCGCAAGGAAGAAGAACGAGTCCATGAAGAAGACAAACGGGAGTAGTCGAACGAATCCTCACAATCGCAACATTACCGGAACTAAGAAGCAACACCGGAAAGAAACAAACAACATGGTAAATGCACAAGCATAAACATGGCATGATGCACAATCAAGTATGATGCATGTCCGGTTTAATGAGGCATGGCATTGCAAAGTGCAACAAACAATGCTACAAGTTAAGTGGAGCTCAATATGCAACGAGTTGCATATTGACAAAACACCACATTGACATATTTAGTTTAATCTCGTTTAAGCTACCAAACAAAGTTAAATGTTGTTAAACATGGCAAGAGGTGAAGCATAATTAAACTACCTATCTAGGCAAGTTTAAATGAGACCTAACAACAAACAACAATTCCGGAAAATCCCCATATGCATATTTCGAATTTGGTACTGTTCTGCCCTAAAACATATTTTATTGTTGTTAAACAGGAAAATAAAGTGCACCATGTTAAACTAGGCATTTTTCCACCCCATTTTACATATAAAGTTTATTTAAAATGGAGTTACGGTTATTTAGTTATGAAATAAACCATTTTAACATGTGATTTATGCAAATTAAAGCGAACAACAATTGTAAATATTTTTAACAGGGATGAAAGTTGCAGATTATTAAAGACCATGAAAAACTGAGCAAGATGCATATATGACATGTTTCATTTGGATGCATGGATATTTAGTTATGAGCATTTTAAAATGATGGCATTTTGGTAAATATGCATGCACTGAAAAATGCTAAAATACACAGGGTGGAAAAAATATGCACAGGCCCGAAGCATCAAGGTGCAGCGGCCCAGATGAGGATTCGGCCCAGGTGGCTGTGAGAGGGGCCCAAGTGCCTGCGTGCGTGTGGGTGAGCCTGGGATTCGAACCCAAGTCTCCTGAATGGAGGCGCGGCGCGACGACCAACTAGGCTACAGCTATGCTTATGGAAAAGAAGAAGGCCAGGGCTAATTGAACAGAGACCAAATAGGGCGACCTTTGGAGCCATGGCTCACGGTCAAACTCACCGGCGACAGTAACAACAGACGGCGCCTGCTGCAGCTACCAAGCGCCGGCGGGGGTGCGGAAATAGGTGAGGGTGCGCGTGGTGAAGCAACGACGCGAGGGTGTAGGTGTGGATGCGCAAGGCGGGGACGAACGGCGGCTGCTCGCCGGTGTCGTGTGCGTGCTGAAGCAGAGAAAAACAGAGGAGGTGGCGATGTGCACGGAAAGCGGCGGAGGAGCTCGTCGGAGCTGATCCGGCAACCAAAACACGCGACGGAGGGCGCAGATGGAAGCTACGCAACGGGGCGAACCCATT
The DNA here is from genome assembly GCA_021605145.1 of Aegilops bicornis. Lineage (NCBI taxonomy): Eukaryota > Viridiplantae > Streptophyta > Magnoliopsida > Poales > Poaceae > Aegilops > Aegilops bicornis. The sequence goes on from CM038674.1 coordinate 296,809,393, forward strand.
CGTACCAAGCATGCAACGGGAAGTGGACGGATTCCTTGCCGACGACGAGGTTCCATGGTGGTGCGCCTCAGGCTGCTACGGGGGTGCGGGTTTGAACAAAGGAGCTGCTGCAGGACGCAACCTTTTGCATGTGTGTAGGCCGAGCTGCTGCTCATAGCCATGGCGGCCATGTGTGGCGCGAAAGGGAGCTACAATGGCCCGGGTGAAGCAGGCAACGGGCATAGCGGCGTGATGGGCGTGTCTTTGCGGCGTGAGTCTTATTCTTTGTGGGTGAGCAGATGGACCCGCGCATGCGTGCAGGGGGCAAGGCTCGAGCTTTCGCTCGCTGCCATGGTCGTTCACGACGCTCGCTGATCGATCACCTACGATGGTGCAGCCTTGGTACAAGAGAGAAGGGGGCGTGGATCATCACCATGGGGCTGTAGGCGTCGGCGATTGGGTTGGGGAAGCGACGGAGACGACGAAGAAAGGCGCGGACGCTGCATCGTCTGCGTGAAGTAGGCGAAATAAGACGACGTCGTGGAAGGAGCTCCCGGACCCGAGTGGATGCGGGCGAGGTAGAAGGGACGGCGGACGTCGAGGAGGTTACCCCCGCATCGACGAACGGAGGCGGAAGGCTCTGGTCAGGCTGGGCTCGAGCTCGAGCTCGGCACGGCCATGGCGTCGGCAGGTGCATGGGTGGACTTACCTTGGCGGCGGCAGGAGGAAGAGAGGGGTGGAATGGAGGGAGGAGGAGGTCTAGGGCACCGGGGCATATTTTATAGGTCGTAGGGAGCTACTACGGCCGTCAAATCAAGGGTTGGTCTACGTGCCTCCGGCGGATGCCCTGCCGTATGGGAGGAGGGAGATGAACAGGGGCTGGAGCGCTGGTGGGCTGTCTGGATTGAAAGGTAAGTGGGCTTTGGAGCGGGTAAGTGTGGCTGGGCTGCTCTGGCCCTGAAGCTGCTCCTACTCTCTTTTCTATTTCATTTTCCTCGCATGACGAGAGAATAAAATGTAAAAGCACAGGGATAAAAGACGGGTCTGAGAGATATAAGATTATCCCCAAGACGCTGGAATTATGCACTAATTGAAATAATTGATTTGGGCATTTTTAGAGAAAGAAATTTATCGCAAGTTTGAACTAAATTCAAACTTGAGGCAATTTCGATTCCAACCAAATCAAGTCCAAAAGAGCTGAAAATTGGCAGAGATGGTTTAGGCATGGTGAACTAGCAACAGGAAAAGAATGAACATTAATGGGGGCTGGGAAGAACTCACTTGCATAAAGAAGTAAAAGAAGAGGAAGAAGAAGGTGATGGTGCATGGCTAGGTTTGAGAGAGATATCAAAGGGGTTGATACATATGACAAGAAAATATCAATACAACATCATAAGGAATGCAATGCACATGGTGATTATGATGAAATGCAAAAAGACAAGAAGCAAAATGCAACATAAAAATGATGAACATGGCATATGCAACAAATAAAAGGAACAATGCAAAACAAGATGACAATGGCAAACACGCCATGCCCAAGAATCAAAACACAAGGATGGAATGGCACTAATCATGATCATGGCATAAACATATAGGAATGAAATATGCACAACAATTATGACAAAGCACAAACATAATAATCGCACGACAACAACTAAAATAAGGATGGCATCTAGAGCATCGGTCTCGGGGCGTTACAACTCTCCTCCACTAACAAGAGATCTCATCCCGAGATCTTAGGACCAAGACGGGGAGGAAAAGGGGATGAGGTGAAATAAGAACAGAAGAGAGAGGGTGAACAAAGTCGAGAACACTCGAGTAGGAAAAGAAACGACGAATATGACGAGAATCAAAGCTCCGAAAAATAAATGAATTCGAAACCACTCCGGTTGGAACAAGATAGAAGCAGAATAAGGATGACAAAATTTAGGCAGAACTTCAGCTGAACATAGAAAGAATAGAACATGAACTTGAGAAGATGGAACGATACTTGACTTGAGGAACAACACAACGCCTCTGGAAGAATTGAAATAGAATTAAAAGATCGGATGAGAGAACAACAACTTCCACCACGAATTTGATAGCATCCTTAGAATGAAGAATTGAACGGAGTTGTTGAGTAAAACAACAACAAAAGAATCATCTTGTTGAGGGCTAATGGAAAAACATCTCAAAACTTGAGGTGAAACTGTGCCACAACCAAATACTTGAATATCAGAGAAAAAGAAGAAATGCAAGACTCCAATTCGAAAGAATACGGAGAATTATTTGCACTTCGAGACGCAAGAAGAAAAGATAGTTGAACTCTCTACAAGAATCTTGATGAAAGAATGAATTAAATCCTTAACGAACCACCGTGAGGAACTCCGGTAGCAAAAGGATGATGAGATATAATTGAGGTATGAAAATAATAAGGGTAACGCCTTGCGATGAGTAGAAGGAGGTTCGACGAGATGACCAAGGAGAACTTGGAACTCCGGAAGGAAAAGATGGAAACACTTGGGATTGGAATATATTCAACACGAACAAATTCCGAAGGAAGGAATTAATCAACTTGATGCAAGAAGAATAAGAATTATGTTATGCGTATCCTTCACCAATTTAAATTGATGACAAGCAATGGATTTGCATACCAATTATTCGCGTTGAAAAGGATTAGGGGGAGATATAGTGCGAAGTTTGGGAAGGTCTTCATGAACCACCGGTAGGATTTGGTAAGAACGGATTGATACGATAACAATGGAAGAGGCATGTTGAACGAACCACCGTAAGAATTGAAAATGAACGAAGAAAAGAGAATGAATCGCCAGGAAGAATTAGAAAATGAACGAAGAAACTTGAGTAAAACAAGATGCATGAGAACGAAGAGATCGCGAACTGATTAAAGAAAGCTTGAATGAAGCACCGGCACAAATATGGAAACGAACGAAGTTGAAAACTTGGAAAGAAGAAATATTCCGAAAAGATGACCTCCGGATGATCGAGAGGGAAAACAACTCCTGAAATACTCCGGATGGATGAAAAGAATTGCACGACTAGAAACAATTTGATAGGATAACATCAAGATAGCACCGCGAATCTTTGACAGAACGGACAAGATTTAGGGAAAACTCTACTTCGGTCTTCAAATGTCGACGAGAAACACCTTGCAGGATTTGTTGAAACCCTCCGGAAGAATGAAAAGAGGAAAGATTGACCCGAACTTGAAAGAATTTGAAAACGATCTTGGAGAAGGCATCTGACTGATGGAATCCATACTTACGTCAAGCTTCGAAAGAAAGGATTTGAGAAAAGCTCCGGAAAATTAGAAGAGTCAGGTAAGATCCTGGGAAAAGACCTGTGGGTTAGGACCCACTGAAAACAAACACCGTTGGAAAAGATTGTTGGAGAGGGAGATGATGCACCGGAACAACTGAAAGACTTGAATGAGGTGACAACCTCGAATTAAATGGATGCAAACACGAATCTTCTGAGATGTCTTCAGCACTCCATAAGGATTAAATGGCGAGAGGCGAATGATCAGAGGGAAATATTTGAGTTGAGGGAAAGAATACAATCGACAACTAAAAACTTGAATTCGGATCCACCGGAAAGAAAACAATACGAACATTGACGAACCAGACGAGAATTCACCAGTTGAAACAATTGAGGAAAGACTAAAGATACTCCATACGAATGAAATTGATGCCCGAATAGAGACTCAGACTCCGGGAATAAAAGGGGTTGGAGGGCGGGAAAAAACAAGGCAACTTGGAACGGGGAACCGATGAATAACTTCAAGAGAAAAACACCAGTTGAAATAATTGAGGAGAGAATGCAAAGGCTTCGCACGAGTAGAATGGATACTCGATTATGGACTCCGGTTCCGAAAATAAGAAGGGTGGGCGGGTGGGGAAAAACAAGGACAACTTCGGATGGGGAAAACATCGTTGAATGAAAAGAGCTGAGGATTGATATCCCAAAGACAAAGAGGGTTTGAATCAATTCTACGAGAATAGCACCGGATGAAAAAAAGATGGACAACTCATGAAAACTAACACTTGTGATCCTAAAGAAAAATTTGAACGGGAAGAGGAGTAGTTCAAAACACTTACGTCAAGATTTCTCACCAGAGCGACGAAGGGGCTCAGGAGTAAAAAGAAATCCTACTCTCCGATATAACTAGACTCTAAAAAAGTTTTCTTCTAGACTCGACATCGGCCAAACTACACGATCAATCAAGGGGGGCTCCTAAGGTCGGTCGAGGCTCTGATACCAACTTGTCACACCCAAGATGTGACCCTATCCTAAAGGAACTCGAATGTCCCACCAAGGATAGAAGCACATCTTGAAGACGCTTTTGCAAGGTGGATATCATTACATCAACATTACATAATAGTGGGGATACATACATAAGGCACAAACGCCCCAAGAATATATCAACATCATACAAGAGATCAACATCCGACTATGGATGAAACATAACAGAAAATCAAACGACATCCACCACGCTAACCCAGTGCTGCCGACCGTGAACCTATCCCTCAATCAAGAAGAAGTAGAAGAAGAACTCCAACACAAATAAACATCGCTCTCGCGTCAAGATCATCGCATAACCTGTACATCAAGAATCGTTGGTGTAGTAATCAGGAGCCACAAGGACTCAGCAATCCCATTACCATGGGTATCAAGACTAGCAAAGCTTAATAGGTAAGGAAGGGGTAAAGTGGTGAGGTTGCAGCAGCGACTAAGCACGTATGGTGGCTAACTTACGCAAATAAGAGCGAGAAGAGAAGCAAAGCAAACGGTCGTCAACTAGCAATGATCAAGAAGTGATCCTGAACTCCTACTTACGTCAAACATAACCCAAAACCATGTTCTCCTCTCGAACAACTCCGAAAAGAGACAATCACGGTTACACACACGATTGGTGTATTTTAGAAGAGTTTACTTCAAGTTTACTACAACCGGATATTAAAAAATTCCCATATGCCACATAACGCGGGCACGGTTTCGAAAGTTCAAGCCCTGCAGGGGTGTCCCAACTTAGCCCATTATAAGCTCTCACGATCAACAAAGGATATTCCTTCTCCCGGGAATACCCGACCAGTCTCGGAATCCCGGTTATAAGACATTTCGACAATGGTAAAACAAGACCAAGAGGACCGCCCGATGCGCCGACCATCCCGATAGGAGCTGCACATATCTCGTTCTCAGGGCAACACCGGATGAGACAGGCTACGAGTAAAACCAGGCCTCGAGTTTCCCCGTGGTGGCCCCGCAGGTGGCTCGGTTCGGACCAACACTTAGAGAAGCACTGGCCCGGGGGGCTATATAAAGATGACCAGTGAGAGCACGACTCCCAAGGGAAAAGTAGGTGGTGGTGAGGCAAATGGTAAAACCAAGGTTGGGCCTTGCTGGAGGAGTTTTATTCAAAGCGAACTGTCAAGGGGGTCCCATAAATCACCCAACCGCGTTAGGGACGCAAAATCCGGGAACATAATACCGATATGACGAAAACGAGGGCGGCAAGAGTGGAACAAAACACCAGTCATAAGGCCGAGCCTTCCACCCTTAACCAAGTATATAGATGCATTAATAATATAAGAGATATTGTGATATCCCAACATAAACATAATCCAACATGGAGCAATCTTCATCTTCTTGCAACTAGCAACGCTATAAGAGGGGCTGAGCAAAAGCGGTAACATAGCCAAACAACGGTTTCCTAGTAAGGGGAACAAAGGTTAGATATTCATGGCAATTTGGGAGGCTTGATAAGCAAGTGGTAGGTAACGCAGCATAGCGATAGAGCGAAGCAACTAGCATAGCAATGATAGTAATGAGATCCAAGGTGACGGTCATCTTGCCTGAAATCCCGCAAGGAAGAAGAACGAGTCCATGAAGAAGACGAACGGGACTAGTCGAACGAATCCTCACAATCGCAACATTACCGGAACTAAGAAGTAACACCGGAAAGAAACCAACAACATGGTAGATGCCCAAGCATAAACATGGCATGATGCACAATCAAGTATGATGCATGTCCGATTTAATGAGGCATGGCATGGCAAAATGCAACAAACAATGCTACAAGTTAAGTGGAGCTCAATATGCAACGAGTTGCATATTGACAAAACACCACATTGACATATTTAGTTCAATCTCGTTTAAGCTACCAAACAAAGTTAAATGTTGTTAAACATGGCAAGAGGTGAAGCATAATTAAACTACCTATCTAGGCAAGTTTAAATGAATCCGGAACAACAAACAACAATTCCGGAAAATCCCCATATGCATATTTCGAATTTGGTACTGTTCTGCCCTAAAACATATTTTATATTTGTTAAATAGGAAAGTAAAGTGCACCATGTTAAACTAGGAATTTTTCCACCCCATTTACATCAGTTTATTTAAAACGGAGCTACGGTTATTTAGTTATGAAATAAACCATTTTAACATGTGATTTATGTAAATTAAAGCGAACAAAAATTTTAAATATTTTTAACAGGGATGAAAGTTGCAGATTATTAAAGAACATGAAAAACTAAGCAAGATGCATATATGACATGTTTCATTTGAATGCATGGATAATTAGTTATGAGCATTTTAAAATGATGGCATTTCGGTAAATATGCATGCACTGAAAAATGCTAAAATACATAGGGTGGAAAGAAAATATACACGAGCCCGAAGCATCAAGGTGCAGCGGCCCAGATGAGGATTCGGCCCAGGTGGCTGTGAGAGGGGCCCATGTTCCTGCGTGCGTGTGTGTGGCAAAAATAAATAAAACAAGTGGGAAACAAAAAGGGGTGAGCGTGGGATTCAAACCCATGTCTCCTGAATGGAGGCGCGGCGCGACGACCAACTAGGCTACAACTATGCTTGTGGAAAAGAAGAAGGCCAGGGCTAATTGAACAGAGACCAAACAGGGCGACCTTTGGAGCCATGGCTCACGGTCAAACTCACCGCGACAAGAATAACAGACGGCCGCCCAGCTACCAAGGGCCCGTGAGGTGCGGAAATAGGTGAGGGTGCGCGTGGTGAAGCAACGACAAGAGGGTGTAGGTGTGGATGCGCAAGGCAGGGACGAATGGCGGCTGCTCGCCGGTGTCGTGTGCGTGCTGAAGCAGAGAAAAACAGAGGAGGTGATGATGTGCACGGAAAGCGGCGGAGGAGCTCGTCAGAGCTGATCCGGCAACCAAAACACGCGACGGAGGGCGCGGATGGAAGCTACGCAACGGGGCGAACCCATTCGTACCAAGCATGCAACGGGAAGTGGACGGATTCCTCGCCGACGACGGGGTTCCGCAGTGGTGCTCCTCGGGCTACTACGGGGGTGCGGGTTTGAACAAAGGAGCTGCTGCAGGACGCACCCAAAGCATTCTTTTCATGATCTACTAGCATAGAAATTTTATTACTCTCCACATAAGCTAGATTCTTCTCATCAATAGTAGTGGGAGCAAACTCAACAAAATAACTATCATGTGATTAAAAATTAAGATCAAGATGACAAGTTTCATGGTTATCATTATTCTTTAAAGCATACGTGTCATCACAATAATAATCATAGATAGGAGGCATACTTTCATCATAGTAATTTTGCTCATCAAAGCTTGGGGGAAAAAATATCATCTTCATCAAACATAGCTTCCCCAAGCTTGTGGCTTTGCATATCATTAGCATCATGGATATTCAAGGAATTCATACTAACAACATTGCAATCATGCTCATCATTCACATATTTAGTGCCAAACATTTTATAGATTTCTTCTTCTAACACTTTGGCACAATTTTCTTTTCCATCATACTCATGAAAGATATTAAAAAGGTGAAGCGTGTGAGGTAAACTCAATTCCATTTTTTTGTAATTTTCTTTTATAAACTAGACTAGTGCTAAAACAAGAAACAAAAAGATTCGATTGCAAGATCTAAAGATATACCTTCACTTACCTAGCCTCCCCGGCAACGGCGCCAGAAAAGAGCTTGATGTCTACTAAACAACCTTCTTCTTGTAGACGTTGTTGGGCCTGCAAGTGCACAGGTTTGTAGGACAGTAGCAAATTTCCCTCAAGTGGATGACCTAAGGTTTATCAATCCATGGGAGGCGTAGGATGAAGATGGTCTCTCTCAAGCAACCCTGCAACCAAATAAAAAAGAGTCTCTTGTGTCCCCAACACACCCAATACAATAGTAAATTGTATAGGTGCACTAGTTCGGCGAAGAGATGGTGATACAAGTGCAAAATAGATAATAGATATGGGTTTTTGTAATCTGAAATAATAAAAACAGCAAGGTAACTAATGATAAAAGTGAGCGTAAATGGTATTGCAATGATAGGAAACAAGGCCTAGGGTTCATACTTTCACTAGTGCAAGTTCTCTCAACAATAATAACATAGATAGATCATATAACAATCCCTCAACATGCAACAAAGAGTCACTCCAAAGCCACTGTTGGTATCAAAACCGGCGGATCTCGGCTAGGGGGTCCCGAACTGTGCGTCTAGGCGGATGGTAACAGGAGACAAGGGACACGATGTTTTTACCCAGGTTCGGGCCCTCTCGATGGAGGTAATACCCTACTCCTTCTTGATTAATATTGATGATATGGGTAGTACAAGAGTAGATCTACCACGAGATCAAGGAGGCTAAACCCTAGAATATAGCCTATGGTATGATTGTTGTTCGCCCCACGGACTAAAACCCTCGGGTTTATATGGACACCGGATAGGTTTGGGTTACTCAGAGTCGGTTACTATGGTAGGAGATCTACTTATCCGTATCGCCAAGCTTGCCTTCCATGACAAGGAAAGTCCCATCCGGACATGGGATGAAGTCTTCAATCGTGTATCTTCATAGTCTTGGAGTCCGGCCGTGGCGATAGTCCGCTATCCGGACACCCCTAGTCCGACTCCCTCAGTAGCCCCTGAACCAGGCTTCAATGACGACGAGTCCGACGCGTTGATTGTCTTCGGCATTGCGAGGCGGGTTCCTCCTCCGAATAATTCACAGAAGGTTTTGAACACAAGGATAGTGTCCGGCTCTGCAAAACAAGTTCCACATACCACCGTAGAGAGAATAACCTTTGCACAGATCTGCTGACGTATTCCGCGGCATGACATCACACCACGGCCAGGCCATTATATGAACCGTTGTTTACTGTTCCACCTTAGCGCGTTTAGCGAGGCAGTTTCCTTGGCACGTCTTATCAAAGCATAGATCGTGCCCCCTTATTCCGGGATTCTCATCAATACGGATGTGGGTAACTCATCCGCGCCATTGATTACGGCGCTTGGGGGATAAACGAGTTTTACCAGGCCGGTGGGGGATGCATAACTTCGTCCGTCCATATAAGGGGATAAGGATCCACCTTTCCACCTACGCCTTCTTCCTCCTTTGCTCATCCATTTCCGCGCACTCGAGCTCCAGCGCCCAAGTCCGCACATCCCACCTCAACCTTCTCCAGCCATGTCAGGAGCGGGAGGCAGGTGGATGGCCTCCTCCGTCACGGAGGGGCACATCACAAGACCGCGGGAGGCCGGATACTTGTCCGGCGACATCGCACACAGGCGGCCCGACGCGGGGCAGCTCATTCCAACCCCCAGGCCTCATGAGAGGGTGGTGTTTCTCCCCCACTTCCTCCGTGGACTAGGTTTTCCACTTCACCCATTTGTCCGGGGGCTCATGTTCTACTACGGCCTAGACTTCCATGACCTGGCCCCGAATTTTATCCTCAACATCTCGGCGTTTATCGTCGTGTGCGAGGCCTTCCTCTGCATCCAGCCCCACTTCGGCCTATGGCTGAAGATCTTCAATGTCAGGCCGAAGGTAGTGGGTGGCCGCTGCCGGAATGCGGAGGCGCCATGGTCGGCAAGATGGCCAAGGTCCTATGGCTCGAGGGCGCTTTTGTGGAGACAATAAAGGGGTGGCAATCAGGGTGGTTCTACATCACCGAGCCACGCGACCCCGAACGGGTGGCGGCCCCCGAATTCAGATCTGGCTTCCCCACACGGCTCTCGTCATGGAAAGAGATGGGCCTGATGTGGGGGAATTTGGAAGAGCTATCCGGACTCCAAACATGCGTCCGAAACCTGGTGGACAAGAATCTCAGGCTTGTCAACGTAATCCAGGTGATGCTCATCCGCCGGATTCTCCCATGCCAACAACGGGCCTTTAACTTGTGGGAGTTCGATCCATCACATCACCGAACCTTGAGCCGGCTCTTCGACACTACGTACGAAGATGCCTGGAAGGTGCTGTTCAAGGGCGCTGAAGCCCCAATATCCGCTAACAAGGATTGCGGATACAGCTCGCGGCGCCAAGCCGGCGAGGTAAGTTATTTTACCCTTTACGGGAATCTTTTTTTTCATAGATTGACTCTATGTGGGATCTAAAACTCCCTAATCTTTGACAGATCTGGTCAAGACGTCCGGACAGATTAGCAGTCCGGCCTTCTTGCCGGAAGACCCGGAGGACGCCTGATTGACGGGCTGCCGGGCTCCGGCGCCGCATGTGGTGCCGTATAAGAAGGCCAAGAAGGAGGCCACGGAACTCAAGGAGCTCCTCGACGCCAGTGCCGTCAGATTCAAGCGTAATCTTCTCCCGAGGACGAGGAGGAGGAAAGAAGCTTCTCCCCGGGAGGAGAGGAAAAGGAAGGCCGCCTAACCGGGAGGCCGGAGGGTCCAAGAAGGGAAGAACCCTTCCTCCGGACTTCTCCACCAACGTCGACGACTACGAGGAGGATTGGCCTACAAGGGCCAAGCCGCTGGCGAGATCGTAAGTGTCTGGCTACCCATGGCTTTTTATTATTGCAGAGTGTTCTATAATGTCGACCAATCGTGCAGCCCGCCCAAGGGCGAGTTTGCCGATTCATCGAGCGTGTCCTTGGGCTCGTCGGAAATGGAGAGTACTTCGCTTCCGACCGCCTCCTCGCTTTCACGCCAGACGACGCCATGGTGGGGCCCCAAGGGGGCTTGGTCAAGAGGAGGTAGCACAGAGGTGCCACAAGGCAACCTCCCGGACTCCAGCTGCGGGGCAAGACCCCGGGCTCTAAGCCGACCCTTGTCCGGACTCCATGCCGGAACCTTCAGCCGTTCCGAGTCCGCAAGCGGTCCCTTCACAAGAAGGGTAAGACGCCGTGTCCTCCGTCCCAACCAGAGGCACCGGATAGCATCGGAGGCGCCAACCGCGCCTCCATCGAGGAGGAGCACCGCCCGTTATGAGTGCGGTGATCCGACAGCTTCAGTCCGCCAAGAGCGGGCTGACCAGCCTGCACCAGCCTTCTAATGTGCTTTGAGGTAAGTTTAGAATATGTAAAAAATATTACCGCATAGACAAGAGTTCTGATGCTTAGTTCGGTGTTCGGAAAGAAAAGCCGGACTAAGGATCTAAAAAGATATACGCAGGAGTCTAACATAAGTATGTCAATATGGGTATGCAGGCTGCGCTGCTGACCTCTGCCGCACTGACTGCGGAGGTCAATGCATTGAAGCAGAACCTCGAGCGGTCCGAGAACGAGCTCGACCAAGCCAAGAAGCAGCTCGAGGACAAGGAAGGTAAGTAGTACCTTATTAAAGAAGTACCTTATAAAAAGGTTTCGGTTGCAAAACATAACAGGAATAACATGGGTACTGCAGGGGCCACGAGCGAGGTGGCGACCCTGAAGGAAGCGGTGTCCGTGGCCGAAAACAAAGTGGCTGCGGAACGCACCGAGCGAGAGAAGGGGGAGGCGCAGCTGGCTACAGAGCAGGCAAGAGCTCCAAGCTCTCGTGGAAAAACACGAGAGTTTGGAGCTTGACTCGAAGACTTGAGAGTCCGAGCTCGCCTCGGCTCTTGAGAGTGCCAAAGCTGCTAAGGCCGAGGCCCAAAAAGCCCTCCAAGAAATTGAGTCGTTAAAGAAGATAGCAGCGGGTAAGGCATTCTTTATGCAAAGCAAGCATGTGAAAGTGAATTACCTATTACTTACCCGGATTCGGAGCTCTCCAGGAGCATTCGCAGATTTGCCCCATAGTGTGTCTGATGCTGCCGCGTTCTACCGCACCAAGGAGGGGAGCTCGACGGAAAAGGTGTTCTGGTCTTAGTATGCTGAGGCCGGACATCCGGTGCCCCTGAGCGACCAGCTGAAGCAGCTGGTCGAGCTCCACAAGGTCACCGAACAGGCCATGAAGGGCCTTATAGCTCGGTTGTGGCCATTAGAAGCCATGCCTGGGAGCTACTTCGGCTTAGTGAAGCGGCTGGTGGACGCCTGTCCACGGATTGAAGTCATCAAGCGCTCCATCTGCATTGAAGGTGTCCATCGGGCCCTTGCCCGTGCTAAAGTGCACTGGGGCAAGTTGGATGCGGAGAAGCTTGTGACGGACGGGCCACCGAAGGGCAAGGAGCATCGCATCGCCGAAATGTACTATGAGGGCCTCCTCAAGGGTGCCCACGAATAGCGGATGAGTGCTCCAAAGATGTAATTTCTGAATAGACTCGCATTTGTTATCCTCAGACGCTGAAAACTTGTTCATATGCGCTAAGCAACGCTTGTTAATTTAAAATATTACCTTCATGCGTGCCCGCTTATCAAATTTGAGAGATGCCAAGTCGTTATTTCAGCCCCATGCCACGAAAGTGCTGGGGTGTTCGGGATAAACTTGAGCACTCTTGTTCCCATTCTTGGGTCCATCTAGGCAAAGCGCCATCACAACGAACAAGGCAACCGGACTTATAATGCTTGAACACTCTCACTTAGCCATAGAATTCTATAATTTTAAATTTCGGCGAAGCCCCTAGTGTTCGGAAGGCCGAATTCGGGGCGCTATCCACGCGTGGGCCGGACAGAGCCGGTTCCTCGCTCTAAGCGGCATAAGTCTTTAGGGACTCGAAAAAACCTCTCGAACAGCGACCGGCTCTCGCCTCATCATGACGGTCAGTTTTAGCTTTCTCCATCGAGGTGCTCAACCCAGCTCAACTGAGGCACAATCACGTTGGTTCTCCTGCTACCTTAGCCGATATAACGGAACGTAAGGTACCAAAACACGGGAGCCGGGCAAACCCAACTATTGACCCAAGACATGATTCGGAGCCGATTCATATAATTCTATAAGTTCGGGGTGCCGCACTTGTGAAAGTGTTCAGACTTATCACACCACAATTTTGGAATACTTAAGCCCCTGGTGTATTGGCCGTACCAAAGTGTATGGTTGCAACATGTCATGAAATGAACATATGTATAGGTAAAGGAAGTAGTGCAATAATAAGCAAAAGCTATGTATTGTTTATTTAAAAAGGTACTGCAATGAAAGCAGAGCGATACAAATAGTGCGATAAGCAAGGGATGGGACTATCTAACATGTCCCCTCCGTGGGTAAGCTATGGATGGTATGTAAAACAGGTATAATGCTCGTAATAGAGACCACCAACACTCGACGTGGCTTTCGCTTCCCCGCTGTTGCATCGTGAGTTCAGCGATTCAAGTGCCGGACAGGACTTCTCAAAGACGGAGTCCTGAAAGTAAGAAAAAGGAAGAAAAAAGGAAAAAAAGAAAAAGAATGACACAATCGGGAGCCCCTGGTGCGGTCAAGCCGCATTCTTGGCGTCCAGTGGTCTTGCCCCTCCCCATATGCCCATGGTATCTCCAGAGCGCAATTATGTACACGTAATACTAGCTTCGCAATTTTGCGAGGGCGGGGGTTGGGGCCGGATTGCTACGCGTGCTTGAATCGTGCCAGGCGGTCTTGTTGTAGGTTACTCCGGGCGCGCTTGACAGTGTCCGGACACTTAGTGGCCGGACTCGAGAATTGCTGTGAGAGGCTGCTTTGTACCTCCTCCACGAGGGCCGCCGTGTGCTCCTCCATTCGGAGAGAGCGTTCGGTGTTTCCATTGACCGTGATTACTCCTCGAGGGCCTGGCATCTTGAGCTTGAGGTATGCGTAGTGCGGCACCGCATTGAACTTTGCAAATGCGGTTCGTCCGAGCAGTGCATGATAGCCGCTATGGAATGGGACTATGTCGAAGATTAACTCTTTGCTTCGGAAGGTATCCGGGGATCCGAAGACCACTTCGAGTGTAACTGAGCCCGCATAACCGCCTCTACACCCGGTATGACGCCTTTAAAGGTCGTCTTTGTAGGTTTAATCCTTGAGGGGTCTATGCCCATTTTGCGCATTGTGTCCTGATAAAGCAGGTTCAGGCTGTTGTCGCCGTCCATCAGGACTCTGGTGAGGTGAAATCCGTCGATAATTGGGTCAAGAACCAATGCGGTGAAGCCGCCATGACGGATGCTAGTGGGGTGGTCCCTTCGATCGAAGGTGATCGGGCAGGAAGACCATGGGTTGAACTTGGGCGACCGCTCCATCGCATATACGTCCCTTAGTGCACGCTTCCGCTCCCTTTTGGGTATGTGAGTTGCGTAGATCATGTTCATCGTCCGCACTTGTGTAGGAAAACCCTTCTGTCCTCTATTCTTCGGCGGCCGGGGCTCTTCCTCGTCATCGCTATGCAGCCCCTTGTCATTGGGTTCGGCACTTAACTTGCCCGCTTGCTTGAACACCCAACAATCCCTGTTGGTGTGATTGGCTGGTTTTCGGGTGCCATGTATCCGCACAAGCGGTCGAGTATTCGGTCCAAGTTGGACGGGCCTGTGTATTTCTTTTGAATGGCTTCTTCCACGACCGGGTTAAGAGCCTCAATCCGGCATTGACGGCCGTATCTTGATATTATCGCCGTTAATGCGGCGCTTTGTTCTTGTTGCGACGCCGACCTGCCGTTCTTGTCCTTGGTATCCGAACTATCGTGATGTTTGGCCAAGTTGTTGCTTCGAGCCAGCCAGCTGTCCTCTCCCGCACAAAAGCGGGTCATGAGCGCCAGAGGGCTGCCATGGATTTTGGCTTTTCCTGTCCTAGGTGCCGGGCAAGCCACTCGTCGCAGATGTTATGTTTGAAGGCTGCAAGGGCCTCTGCATCCGGACAGTCAACGATTTGATTTTTCTTTATTGGGAACCGTGTCCAGAATTGTCTAGCCGATTCTTCTGGCTGTTGAATTATGTGGCTAAGGTCATCGGCGTCTGGTGGTCGCACATATGTGCCCTGGAAGTTATCAAGGAATGCGGCTTCCGTGTCCTCCCAACAACCAACCGATTCTCACCGGCAAGTCGTTGAGCCAATGCCGAGCTGGTCCTTTAAGCTTGAGTGGGAGGTATTTGATGGCATGTAGATCATCATCGCGGGCCATGTGGATATGGAGGAGATAGTCCTCTATCCGCATCACAGGATCTGTGGTACCATCGTATGATTCTATGTTTACGGGTTTGAAGCCCTCGGGGATTTGATGATCCATTACTTCATCTGTGAAGCATAGTGGGTGTGCGGCGCCTCTGTATTGGGCTATATCACGGCGTAGCTCATATGAGCTTTGTCTACTGTGTTTGGCCCGGCCAGTTTTGCTGTATCCGGTAATCATGCCGCGTCGTTGGGCGCCCACGCGATCCGTAGATCGACCTTGTATGTTTTGCCTTATCCTCCAATATATCTCGCAAGTCCGGATCATTTTCCCGTGCCTTGGTACTTTTTGAGCGGCGTCGGGGTGTGGCTTGAGCGGAGGGCCGAGAGGCTTCTTCTGTTATGCCACGGGTGGCCATCTGCCATGTCGTCTTGGTGACTTGGGTGCTTCCTCCTCCGATCGAGGCAACGGCCTGCGCTTGGGGTAGCTTTTGAGGGGCGTCGAAGTTCATACTCTTCGCCGCAAGGACTTCACCATCTGTCACCTAGCAGGTCTTGATCAGCTCTAAGTTGTTGCTGCTTTTTCTTGAGGCTGCTTGCCATGGCTATAAGCCTGCGCTTGAAACGCTCCTGCTCGGCGGGATCCTCGTGCACGACAAATTGCCGTCGAGGCTTGCCTCATCTTCGGAGGGAGGCGATAATTATCGCCCTCGACCTCTCTTCTCGCCGCATTGTCGTGCGGACTTGCTTCTCCCTCCTCCTGCTACTGAGTCCTGCTGGAGGGGTTCTCTTCGCACCGTCCGGTGTTATTATCTCCGTGCCGGAATCCCCGCTTTTATTGTGGCGGATTTAGAGCGGCGCCACGACGCCGGCGCTTTGGCTGTTTCTTGGAGGGTCATCCTCCGTTGTTCCATCGTCGTTCCCATCTTTTGGGATGTCCACCATGTATATGTCATATGACGAGCTGGCCCTCCAAAGGCCTCGTAGGCGCTGGGTCTTGGTCGCCTCCGCCGTCGTCCATACCGCCGACGCCTTCGAGTCGAAGTCGAGCATGTCGGTTAAGTCATCGGCGCTGGCTACAAAGTGGGTGGTGGGTGGGCGTTGAATTTCGCCGTCCAGACACAACCTTCCCGTCCGCAGTCCGCCAGGCTCTCCGTGATAAAGAGAGAGACTTTAGCGAATTCAGAATGTCGCCAAAGGGCGAGTCTTTGAAAGATGTCTGCGGCGATGAACTCCATAACGGGTGCCCAATCGGATTCGATTGGCGGTGGGCACGGAGGGTTCGAGTCCGGAGAGGAGTCCGCACCGGAGTCGAGGTCTTCGCAGCGACAGGGATGGAGTTCGCTCAATCGCCATAGAGATTGTAGCCCCGAGGCGGTGTCCAACCACTCGTCCTCGATCGGGAATCCGCTCCGGATTAAGGGTCGGAGCGGATGTCGGTGCGGCCTCCAGGAACTGTTCGCCGCAGAGCTAGATCATGCCCATCGAGACAAGCAGTGGCACGCTTGGCTGCGGCTCGAATCCGTCGAAGATCAAGTCTCCACGGATATCGGCCGTATAGTTCAAACTTCCAAATCTGACCTGATGGCCAGGGCCGTAGCTTTCGACCTGCTCCAGATGGCCAAGCGAATTGGCCCGTAGTGCAAAGCCGCCGAACACGAAGATCTGTCCGGAGAGAAAAGTCTCACCCTGGACCGCGTCGTTGTTGATGATCGAAGGAGCCATCGGGCCTATTGGTGACGATACAGAGGAACTCTCAATCAAAGCACCAATGTCGGTATCAAAACCAGCGGATCTCGGGTAGGGGGTCCCGAACTGTGCGTCTAGGCGGATGGTAACAGGAGACAAGGGACACGATGTTTTTACCCAGGTTCAGGCCCTCTCAATGGAGGTAATACCCTACTCCTGCTTGATTAATATTGATGATATGGGTAGTACAAGAGTAGATCTACCACGAGATCAAGGAGGCTAAACCCTAGAAGCTAGCCTATGGTATGATTGTTGTTCGTCCCACGGACTAAAACCCTCCGGTTTATATATAGACACCGGATAGGTTAGGGTTACAGAGTCGGTTACAATGGTAGGAGATCTACATATCCGTATCGCCAAGCTTGCCTTCCACGCCAAGGAAAGACCCATCCGGACACGAGACGAAGTCTTCAATCTTGTATCTTCATAGTCTTGGAGTCCGGCCCTGACGATAGTCCGGCTATCCGGACACCCCCTAGTCCGGGACTCCCTCAGCCACTAATAGCGGAGAATAAACGTAGAGATTATGGTAGGGTACGAAACAACCTCAAAGTTATTCTTTCCAATCAATCTGTTGGGCTATTCCTATAAGTGTCACAAACAGCCCTAGAGTTCGTACTAGAATAACACCTCAAGATACAAATCAACCAAAACCCTAATGTCACCTAGATACTCCATTGTCACCTCAAGTATCCGTGGGCATGATTATACAATATGCATCACACAATCTCAGATTCATCCAACCAACATAAAAGTACTCCAAAGAGTGGCCCAAAGTTTCTACCGGAGAGTCAAGAACGCGTGCCAACCCCTATGCATAGGTTCATGGGCGGAACCCGCAAGTTGGTCACCAAAACATACATCAAGTGGCACATGATATCCCATTGTCACCACAGATAAGCACGACAAGACATACATCAAGTGTTCTCATAAAAGACTCAATCCGATAAGATAACTTCAAAAGGGAAACTCAATTCATCACAAGAGAGTAGAGGGGGAGAAACATCATAAGATCCAACTACAATAGCAAAGCTCGGGATACATCAAGATTGTGCCATAAAGGGAACACGAGAGAGAGAGAGAGAGAGAGAGAGAGAGAGAGAGAGATCAAACACATAGCTACTGGTACATACCCTCAGCCCCGAGGGTGAACTACTCTCGCCTCGTCATGGATAGCACCGGGATGATGAATATGGCCACCGGTGATGGGTTACCCCTCCGGCAGGGTGCCGAAACGGGCTCCCGAGATATTTTTGGTGGCTACAGAGGCTTGTGGCGGCGGAACTCCCGATCTATCTTCTGTTCTGGAAGTTTTAGATACGTAGGTATATATGGGTGCAGGGGGTACGTCGTTGAGTTACGGGGGCCCCACGAGGCAGGAGGGCGCGCCCTAGGGGGGTGGGCGCGCCCCCCACCCTGGTGAGCACCTCCCGTATCTTCTGACGTGGAGTCCAAGTCCATCAGGTGGGTTTCCTTCCAAAAATAACTTCTCCAGTTGATTTCGTTCCGTTTGACTCCGTCGATATTCCTTTTCCTTGAAACACCAAATAGGCATAAAACAAAGAATCTGGGCTGGGCCTCCGGTTAATAGGTTAGTCCCAAAAATAATATAAAAGTGGATAATAAATCCCAATATTGCCTAAAACAGTAGATAATATAGCATGGAGCAATCAAAAATTATAGATACGTTGGAGACGTATCAAGCATCCCCAAGCTTAATTCACCTCGTCCTCGAGTAGGTAAATGATAAAAGATAATTTTTGATGTGGAATGCTAGATGGCATAATTTCAATGTAATTCTTCTTACTTGTGATATGAATATTCAGATCCGAAAGATTCAAGACAAAAGTTCATATTGACAAAAGAAATATTAATACTTCAAGCATACTAATCAAAGTAATCATGTCTTCTCAAAATAGCATGGCAAAAGAAAGTCCATCCCTACAAAATCATATAGTTAGGCTATGCTTCATTTTCGTCACACAAAGATGTTCCCAACTTCTATACCCCGATGATAAGCCAAGCAATTGTTTCATACTTAAATAATCTCAAACTTTTTCAACCTTCACGCAATACATGAGTGTGAGCCATGGATATAGCACTATGGGTGGAATAGAATATGATGATGGGGATTGTGTGGAGAAGACAAAAAAGGAGAAAGTCTCACATTGACGAGGAATAATCAACGGGCTATGGAGATTCCCATCAATTGATGTCAACATGAGGAGTAAGGATTGCCATGCAACGGATGCACTAGAGCTATGAATGCTCAACAAAAGAAAACTAGTGGGTGTGCATCCAACTTGCTTGCTCATGAAGACCTAGGGCATTTTGAGGAAGCCCATCGTAGGAATATACAAGCCAAGTTCTATAATGAAAAATTCCCACTAGTATGAACAAGACAACTTATGAGACTCACTATATGAAAACATGGTGCTACTTTGAAGCACAATATATGAGACTCACTACATGAAGAACCAGGTGCTACTTTGAAGCACAAGTGTGGAAAAAGAGATAGTAGCATTGCCCTTTTTATTTTTATTTTTTTGGGCCTTTCTTTTTTTCTTTTTGGCCTTTATCTTTCTTTGGGCAATGCTCTAATAATGATGATCATGACACTTCTATTGATTACAACATAAGGATTACAACTCGAAACTAGAACAAGGTATGACTCTATATGAATGCCTCCGTGATGTCTGGGATGGTGCAATGAATCAAGAGTGACATGTATGAAAATAATGCATGGTGGCTTTGCCACAAATACGATGTCAACTACATGATCATGCAATGGCAATATGACAAAAGTAAAGTATGTCATGATGATGATGAACGGAACGGTGGAAAGTTGCATGGCAATATATCTCGGAATGGCTATGGAAATGCCATAATAGGTAGGTATGGTGGCTGTTTTGAGGAATATATAAGGAGGTTTATGTGTTATAGAGCGTATCATATCACGGGGTTTGGATGCACCGGCGAAGTTTGCACCAACTCTCAAGGTGAGAAAGGGCAATGCACGGTACCGAAGAGGCTAGCAATGGTGGAAAGGTAAAAGTGCGTATAATCCATGGACTCAACATTATTAAAAAGAACTCATATACTTATTGCAAAATTTTAGAAGTCATCAAAAATCAAGTACTACGTGCATGCTCCTAGGGGGATAGATTGGTAGGAAAAGACCATCGCTCGTCCTCAACCGCCACTCATAAGGATGCACAAGCCAGGTACACTTCATGTTTCAAATTTGTTACACAACTTTAACCATATGTGCATGCTACGGGACTTGCTAACTTCAACACAAGCATTCTTTGAATTCATAATCACCCAACTAGCATTACTTTAATATCACTACCTCCATATCTCAAAACAATCATCAAGCATCAAACTTCTCTTAGTATTCAACACACTCAGAAGAATTCTTACAAATCTTTTATGCTTAGCATATTATGATTTTAAGCAAATTACCATGATATTTAAGACTCTCAAAATAATCTAAGTGAAGCATGAGAGTTCATATATTTCTTCAAAATAAAACTAACACCATGCTCTAAAATATATAAGTGAAGTACTAGAGCAAACAACAAACTACTCCGAAAGATATATGTGAAGATCAATGAGTAGTCGAGTAATTATGCAGCTATATGAAGACTCTCCCATTTAATAATTTCAGATCTTGGTATTGTATCCAAACAGCAAGCAAAACAAAATAAAATGACAATGCAAGGATAGCACAACTCATGTGAAGAAGCAAAAACTTAGGCTCAACCGATACTAACCAATAGTTGTTGAAGAAGAAAGGTGGGATGCCTACCGGGGCATCCCCAAGCTTAGATGCTTGAGACTTCTTGAAATATTATCTTGGGGTGCCTTCGGCATCCCCAAGCTTGAGCTTTTGTGTCTCCTTTATTCCTCTCATATCATGGTTTCACTTTTTATCAAAAGCTTCATTCACAACAAACTCAACAAGAACTCGTGAGATAGGTTAGTATAAACCAAAGCAAAAGCTTATAATTTTCTACTGAAAAAAACCACTAACATTATTATTCAACATTGCATACTAAATGCCTATGCATATTTAATACTCCTATCCTTAAATAGAATCATTAAACAAGCAAACATATGCAAACATAACATCAATCTGCCAAAACAGTATAGTCTATAAAGAATGCAAGAGTATCGATACTTCCCTAACTCCAAAAATTATGAACTAAAATTACCACTGTATTAAATTTATCAGAGCTCATCATGCAAAAAGATTCAACATTATACCACTCTCTGACTTTTCTATGGAATTTTTGCAACAGCGGTAAACTTTCTGTTTTCAAACAGCAACATGTATACTAGCAAAATAAGCATGGCAAAGGCTATCCTTGACTTTTTTATTGAAACTAAAGATGCAAAACATTATTCTAACTAACAGAAAGCAAAAACTAACAAAATAAAATGACGCTCCAAGCAAAACACATATCATGTGGTGAATAAAAATATAGCTCCAAGTAAAGTTACCGATGAACGAAGACGAAAGAGGGGATGCCTTCCGGGGCATCCCCAAGCTTAGACTCTTGGTTGTCCTTGAATATTACCTTGGGGTGCCTTGGGAATCCACAAGCTTAGGCTCCTGCCACTCCTTATTCCATAGTCCATCGAATCTTTACCTAAAATTTGAAAACTTCACAACACAAAACTTAACAGAAAACTCATGAGCTCCGTTAGCGAAAGAAAACAAAACACCACTTCAAGGTACTGTAATGAACTCATTATTTATTTATATTGGTGTTAAACCTACTATATTCCAACTTCTCTATGATTTATAAACTATTTTACTAGCCATAGAGTCATCTAAATAAGTAAACAACAGAATGAAAACAGAATCTGTCAAAAACAGAACAGTCTGTAGTAATCTGTAACTAACGCAAACTTCTGGAACTCCAAAAATTCTAAAATAAAATGGTGGACCTGAGGAATTTGTATAGTAATCATCTTCAAAAAGAATCAACTAAATAGCACTCTCCAGTAAAAAGTTCTAGCTAATCTCGTGAGTGCTAAAGTTTCTGTTTTTTACAGCATGATCATAAAGACTTCACCTAAGTCTTCCCAAAGGTTCTACCTGGCACAAACACTAATTAAAACACAAAACCATATCTAAGCAGAATCTAGATGGATTATTTCCTTCTAAAAATAACCAAAAAGCAAGGAACGGAAATAAAATTGGGTTGCCTCCCAGGGTCCACTGTCAGTATCTTCTTCCTCCTCTGGCTCTTTCTTCTTCCTCTCTCCCGCGCGCTTTCTCCACCGGCGACGTCTAGCTCGTAGGGAATCTAGGCCGTACCGCGGTAGTGCGCAGCGTGCTAGCTGCCGGTGCAGCGTGCACTCACTTCGCGGGCCAGTGCGTTGTCGGCACTGCTCGTGGATTCGCCTCCGAACACCGGCGATCGGGCGACGGGCGGCGCTGGTGGACCTCGCCCACCGTACACCGAGCTCGAGCTATAAAACGGCCGAGGTGTTCTTCTCTTCTTCCTCCCACCTGACCTCGCTTCTCCTCCTCCTCCTATCTCCTCTGTCTCCGTTTGCCGGAGCTCGAGGCGAGGCTCTAATGGCGGAGGTGGTGCCGGACTGGAACGTGATCCTGTTGTGCGGAGGGCTGGCAGCGGTGCTGGGGCTCTCCGTGCTCCTGTGTGCGATGATCCTCGATGATCGTTGCAATGCTGCTGCTCGGGTGTTGGCTCTCCGCGGTGGCGGTGACCACGAGGAGTAGGTGGGGTGTGTCGGGTGCTAACTGTTGTCGGGAGGCGCTCATTTAGATGTAACACAGTTGCAAGGTTTTGCAAGCAGTGTATGTGTTCGAAAGATCATGGTTGCGAGTCTGCTGCCGTGGTGCTGCGTAAAATAAAATAATCTACGTCGTGAGAAGGTGTAGATGCAGCCACTTAGGGAAAAGAAATCTCACTCCAGGATCCTCGCGAGAGAAAACAGTAATACACTAGAGTCAAACCGCAACAGAACTAGTCACATTAATAGAAACTAAAAGATTTGCTCACTGCGCAAACTCGGGGTACCGCGCATAAATTAAAACTCATAAATAAATGTTGCAATAATAAACACAGCAGTGGCGGCTATATTAAAAACGGTAACTGGACGGGGTCCCGAGAAAACGTCTCTGGTACTGGGATACACTCCTCTTCTATCGGGGAGTGGATTGACCAGCCGATGAATGTGTCTCTCCTGGTCGGGCCTCAGTGATCTGCCGATGGCGATCTGAGGATTTAAATCCGCGAGGCTCTGGAGATAACCCATCACACGTTGGGTTAAACGCTCTTGAGCGACGACGTACTGGACAAGGTTGGCGAGGACTGGGTCTCTCTCAATTCTTCCACCGGGAAAAGATGTTACTCTCCCGGGTGCTGCACGGCTCGGAAAGTAATAGTACCCTCATTCGCTGGCATAGGGTACCGCGAATCGAAGGCGAGCAAGCGTTTGGTATGCAGCAGCTTCTACGGCCATATGTGGGGTTGGCATAGATTTCCCCACGAAGGAGACCTCCGTTGGGTCTTGGTTTGGGCTTACGGGAGGGATGTGCACTGCTGCCCAGTATCTCAAGGTGGAAGGGGTGATTCTCGATTTGAACAGCTCGTACTGGGGTGGCTGGGTACCGCCCATGGTACTGCAGGTAAAATCCCACAATATCTTGACAAAACTACCTGGGGTTGCATCTGGAGTTCTCAGATAAATACTAGGGCTCGGCATGGCAAGAAATGGTTGTGAGGAGGGTGCATAAGTGAGGGGTTTCTTGGCAAGGTCACGCGGTGGCCTTTTTATAGCATTGGAACTGGTTCATTTTACCATGGTGAAAGGTAATGAATTTGCCAGCTCAGCTCCAAGGGTCGGGGTCAAAGACACAGATACATATCTCACCAAATCGACGTATCACTGTGGGGTTTGTCGAGGTGGTTTTTGGTAACTGTGCCTGGGTTAGAAATTTATACCGCATGCTGACACCTCCATGCAAGGCTACCATTTAAAACTGAGGCACCACAACGGGCTGCGTTTATTTACATGGTCACATGATTACAATGCAGGGATACACTGGGACTCGACACTACTTGAGTGACTTAGTCTACCTCGTTTACATCCAAGCGGGCGTGCCTTGTGGATGTCGAGGTTTCTCCACGGTTCTCACCGTCGGAATTAGCTGGAGAGGGTTGAGGGGCTGCAGGCTCGAGGTAGCGATGGTGACCATCTCGGGGTTGTTGGCCACAACCCCGTTGGAGTGTGCTCCCAAGAGGCGACGAAGCACTTCTGGGGTCATCAAAGCGCCTTGGCCGATGGTTGGGGTAGATCTCAGGGACTCGATCGGGTGTCCGAAGAGCACGACTGGGTTGTCGGCGCCGGGCTCGTTTTCTTCTCTCGCCGGGGCTCGGCGAACCAGCTCTCCACGAGCTGCGATCAGATCAATGGTGATTTGATCGAACAGTTCCTCTACTGCACCTACATAGCGCACTAGGTGCAACAACGCAGGATCCGTCTCGTGATCTCCGTTGGCAACCTGGGGTGGTCTGCCATACCCTTCTCGTCTGGGGTAGTAGTTGAACGAGCGACAGTTAAATCTGGGCGACAGATGCCGGAGATGAACTATAGCCTCTCGAGCAGCTAGTTGGATGGCTTGTGGCTCAAAGGAAGTTGTTCTTCCGGTGAACTCAGTAGGGCGCTTCGCTAGACCCCTACCGTAAATGTGTACATTGGCCCAGAATTGACGGCTCTCACCGCTCATTGGTCCTTGGTACACAACATATTCTAGGGGCTCTTCTAACGCATAGGCACGACGGGTGAGGTTTGCGAGTATGGTCACAAAGCCTCCAAGGTTGGTTGCTGTGGTCTCATTGTGCACGACGGGGCCAGGCATTATGGCTCGGTTTGGGGTAGAGGCTGTGTCGTGTTCTGTTGAGGCGAGCGTGCCCTTTTTATAGAAAAAGGGGATGAAGTCTTCCTTCGCACGCTTGCGAATAAGACATCTTGGATGCTTGGCACTAGTGCGCGATAGACAGGCTAGGTTGATAGGTTGGGCACCGACTGCCAAAAGTGTCGGGGTCACTGTGTGGCTATCTTGCACGCGAAGCTTGGCTGGGGTTCGATTATGGTCTGGTGGGTTGGCTTACCTAGGTTTATTGACCCGACTAAGATAGGATTAGCCATTGGTCAGCCTGGCTCTGATACCAAGTCTGTGGCGACCGGATTTTCTGGGTAATAAATTCCAGAAAATGGTCGTTGTGCTCACCAGCCCCAGGATTACTGTTAGCTGATGAGGCACCAACTTGATACAGAAATTCCAAGCAAAATACAAAATATGAGGTACAAGACCATTCTGGTCTGTGAGTACAACAAATGGTTTCCAGTGGTTGATGGAGGAAGTGGTTTGTGGATCATCAGCGTCTATGGGACTCCTATCTTCGCGAGGTTGCTATCACCGTTGCGTAGGTTTCCGGGCTGTCATCGCAACACTCCTCTCCACGCAAGAAATCTGGCCAAGACAATAGCCAGGGACAAGCCAGTGAGTACTTTGAATGTACTCGCAAACATTATGAGCACAGGTATAATAAAACAACCGATAATCATGCTTGAAAATATTCTATGATCACAACGTCAGTCATAAAAATAAAATTCTTGATGCATGCAAGCAGGTTATTAATATGTAACAATGAATAGGTAATGACAGAGTAGGAATAAAATGCACCATTCAGATGTGTGAAGCGACGTCTCGAATTGATGGTAAATAACAAGCATGTTTTAGTCAAGGCCCCGAGCTACACCTCATCAAGGGCTTATAAAGTAAATAAATAACAAGCATGCCACAGTCGGGCGTCTCAGCGACACCTCATAAAGGGCTTATAAAGTAAATAAATAACAAGCATGCCACAGTCGGGCGTCTCAGCGACACCACATAAAGGGCTTATAAAGTAAATAAATAACAAGCATGCCACGATTCAGGCGTCTCAGCGACACCCCATAAAGGGCTTATAAGGTAAATAAATAACAAGCATGCCACAGTCGAGCGTCTCAGCGACACCACATAAAGGGCTTATAAAGAAAATAAATAACAAGCAATGCCACAGTCAGGCGTCTTAGCGACACCACATAAAGGGATTATAAAGAAAATAAATAACAAGCAATGCCACAGTCGGGCGTCTTAGCGACACCACATAAAGGGCTTATAAATAATCACAGTGAATATCCAAGAGGTAGAACCATCCCAGGGATACTCGATAATTCAAATAATATAACGAGTTAGTCCATAAGAAAATAATAATCATAATAATTACAAGTCTCAAGTTGCGATCCCAGTTCTGGTTTAACAGTTTCTCCTCCGAAGACCGACACTAAGACCGACACCATACCCATCCCATACTATAATCCTTAACCATGGACACGGCTATTTGAATAGGTTTAATCTCTGCATAGGGTGTACTCTTTACCCACGAGTAACGGATTCCTATAGTCCATCGGGACTAATTCCGTCTACGACCTTTTAGTTGAAAACACACCCAACTTACACACACCAGCTTAACTTACCGATGTCTGGAATCACCCACGACACTTGTTAAGAAAAACTCTAAGTGGGGAGACTACAGCCTCGCATAGTATGGGATCAAATTTATATATCGCGCGCTCTAAGGGGTGGCCTCCCCTCTCGGTCTCAACCGGAAACACCCATGCCCCCGGACCAGGTGGCCTGCCTACCAGCTACAACCGGTATCTTCCACCATGGCCTCTCTGTACGGTGTGTGCTAGAAAGGGGTTGACGACTTATCGAACTGCACCCTACTTGTTGTAGATCCAAGTGGTAGTACGAAACAAGTATTTGGGTTACTGGAACAAGTCTCGATGTCTGGTCGACTCAGGAGGTTTAAGTATTCCCTGCATGATTAGCATAACGAATATATTTCATCCAACAGATAGAATCACCACTCATCATACCCCTCATGCCATGCCAGACACACTCTTCTCGATGAGGAACTAGGGACGAGTTCGGGTCTACCCAGGACAGAGACTTTCCCGTCTTCCATCCGGTAGGCACGAAAGGCATACGAGGATGATCATTATCACAAGCATGTCCATTTCTAACAGCAAGGAAATTTCAAATAAGCATTTATGCAAACGATCACATCACCACATGAAATAACGAGTTCCACATATTGAGGTGGTGCCATAATCGTGTCAAACAAAGCATGCAAAATATTATGCCAGGGTTCAGAATGCTTGCCTTCAAGGTGTGGAAAGGCAGGGTGCACTCCAAAACTTTTGAAAGCCTCCTTCTTTCTCTCCCAAAGTCCTATTTTAAATAAATTTGAATTAAAACACAAATTTAAAACAGCACAAAAAGTTGTCTTGAAATTTTTTCAAATAAATCTTAGAATAAACTAGATCAAATTTGAGAGAGGTAGGAAAAGGAATCAATTCAGTTGGAGTTAGCATTAAAAAGTTATAGGCAGTCAAAGTTGTGGTCAAATCTGGTTTTTGAATAAAACAAAAAAGAAAAAGAAACGGTACACGTCGAAGACGTATTCTGGAAACACGTTTCCACTTACTCCAGCGTGACGGCGCGTGAGTCATCGACAAGGCCCGGGGACCCACCGGTCGATTTGACTAGTCGACCTCCCTCCTTTTCCCCTGCCCCGAGCGGAGGCGTGACTCGGCGATGCTCGCCGGTGAACGGCGGCACCGTTCGGGAAACGGAGGCCATCCGCGGGCTCAGGGGATCGAGACGGTCACTCCGGTGGTCGCTACGGTCTCTGGGGTGGACTGAGCTGCGCGGCGAAGCCAAGCGACGGTGGCCGCCGGGCAAAGTGATTTTTCTCTCAAGGCGAGTCCCGATCAAAATCGAAAGGTGGGAATAGATTCACTAGGGGGAGAGGGAGTTCCTGGTGAAGAGAGTGGAGAGGGGGAGGCTCTGGTGGCGCCGGAATGGCCGGGGCAGTGGCGGCGGCTGCAGTTGCCGGAGGTGGGGAAGAAGACCTCCCCGGGTCGATTGGCTGCCACAGATGAACTAGGGGAGCATGTTGAAGCTGCCTAGTGAACGGAACGTGCTCGGGGGCCTCTTTTTTTATAGTGCAACGAGGTCGGTTTGCGGCGGCCGTGGATAAGTTCGCCGGTGAACCGCCTCCCTGTAGCGGCAGGGCGTCATGGCAACGACGAGAGCTAGAGGACGCGCGAGAGGATGAGGCTGAGCTATTCCAGGGGCAGGTGGCGAGCAGCTGAGGCTTGGGCGGCACCGACCTGGCAGAGATGCGCTGCGGACGCCGGCGTGCCGCCAAGGGGCTCTGTCGGCGGTGCTGCAGGGCACCAGGGCTGCTTGGCGTGATGCGGTGAGAGGGAGAGTGCGTGGCGCGGCTCTGCGGTGCGGGCAAAACCAGGGGCGCGACGTGGCGACTCGGGCGCGGCACGTGCAAAACGCGTGCTCTGCTCGCGCCCAGAGCACGCACGGAACGTGCTCGACAAAATGCTAATGCATGTTAGGGGGCTCTAAACTACAAGAGGGTTAGCAGGGTTGGTTTGTAGGTTAGGGAAAATCCATGGGACATGCTGGTCTGGTCAGGGGATCAGGTTCACTATGTAAACAAAAACTCATGCCCAATCTGTCCATGCTCTCAAGGTGTTTGACAAAATGCCACAGGCACCTAGGCATTTCTTGGAGTGGCCAAATCTTCCAGGGTGGGGTCTCTTTAGATGAAAGATAGGGTGGTGAGGTTAGTTTGCCAAAAGGAGAAACTTGCTAGTGCAAGTTTTGCAAAACTTCAATTCTGGACCGGAGGTAAATGGCATCATTACATGGACCATAAATGATCCAATGGGTGCATGCTCCTGGACTTAGGGGTTTAACAGGGAGGACTACAAGTAGGAAAATGAATCATGGATAGAGGAGCAACTAAAATGGTGGTTGCTGTACAAATCCTCAAGTTGGATCAGAATGGAAAAGAGGTTGATCCACTCAAATTTTTCAAATAACAAAGCTGGGTTTTTGCATAAAGTTGAATCATATGCTGCTACTAACATCCCATAATTTTGGTGGAAGCTAGGAAGAAATATTTAAATGAGTTGTAGTGCAAATCTGCCCACTGGACCAGATTTGAAAAGATGGTGTGGAGCTCAAAATTACCAAAGGACAGAAGGTATTTTTGCATAAAAGTGGTTTGGTGACATCACATGACATCTCCAAATTTTGGTGGAATTTTTGAAAGAAATTATAAAAGGGTTGCAGTGCAAAAAGGACCATAAAACCATGGGAAACCATTTTTCAAGAAAATAAAGATTATGGAGATTATTATATAATTAATTCCTCTGATGAAAAGAAAAGATTTGTCTTGAGAGGATAAACAAGTCCAATAACATATTTGATAAGTTTTCACTGAAGGAAATAAGTCCATGATAAAAAGGAAGGAAATGTTTCAAAAAAATCAAAAGGTAGCCCAGAAAATAAAAGTTTTAATTTCCTGGCAAAATTTTAATTAACAAAACAAGGTTAAAATTTTGGGGTGTCACACCCTAGCTAGGCATGATGATTTCAATGATGCTCACATAAAAGATAAGAATTGAAACATAAAGAGAGCATCATGAAGAATATGACTTGCACATTCAAGTCCAACCCACTTCCTATTCATAGGGATTTTGTGACCAAACAACTTATGGGAACAATAATCAACTTGCATAGGAAGGTAAAACAAGCATAACTTCAAAACTTTAAGCACATAGAGAGGAAACTTGATATTATTGCAATTCCTACAACCATATATTCCTCCCTCATAATAATTTTCAGTAGCATCATGAATGAATTCAACAATATAACCAACACCTAAAGCATTCTTTTCATGATCTACTAGCATAGAAATTTTATTACTCTCCACATAAGCAAAATTCTTCTCATCAATAGTAGTGGGAGAAAAGTCAACAAAATAACTATCATGTGATTGAAAATTAAGATCAAGATGACAAGTTTCATGGTTATCATTATTCTTTAAAGCATACGTGTCATCACAATAATCATCATAGATAGGAGGCATACTTTTATCATAGTAATTTTGCTCATCAAAGATTGGGGGACAAAAAATATCATGTTCATCAAACATAGCTTCCCCAAGCTTGTGGCTTTCCATATCATTAGCATCATGGATATTCAAGGAATTCCTACTAACAACATTGCAATCATGCTCATCATTCACATATTTAGTGCCAAACATTTTATAGATTTCTTCTTCTAACACTTTGGCACAATTTTCTTTTCCATCATACTCACGAAAAATATTAAAAAGGTGAAGCGTGTGAGGTAAACTCAATTTCATTTTTTTTGTAATTTTCTTTTATAAACTAGACTAGTGCTAAAACAAGAAACAAAAAGATTCGATTGCAAGATCTAAAGATATACCTTCACTCACCTAGCCTCCCCGGCAACGGCGCCAGAAAAGAGCTCAGTAGCAAATTTCCCTCAAGTGGATGACCTAAGGTTTATCAATCCGTGGGAGGCGTAGGATGAAGATGGTCTCTCTCAAGCAACCCTGCAACCAAATAACAAAGAGTCTCTTGTGTCCCCAACACACCCAATACAATGGTAAATTGTATAGGTGCACTAGTTCGGCGAAGAGATGGTGATACAAGTGCAAAATAGATAATAGATATAGGTTTTTGTAATCTGAAATAATAAAAACAGCAAGGTAACTAATCATAAAAGTGAGCGTAAACGGTATTGCAATGATAGGAAACAAGGCCTAGGGTTCATACTTTCACTAGTGCAAGTTCTCTCAACAATAATAACATAGATAGATCATATAACAATCCCACAACATGCAACAAAGAGTCACTCCAAAGCCACTAATAGCGGAGAACAAACATAGAGATTATGGTAGGGTACGAAACCACCTCAAAGTTATTCTTTCCAATCAATCAGTTGGGCTATTCCTATAAGTGTCACAAACAGCCCTAGAGTTCGTACTAGAATAACACCTTAAGATACAAATCAACCGAAATCCTAATGTCACCTAGATACTCCATTGTCACCTCAAGTATCCGTGGGCATGATTATACGATATGCATCACACAATCTCAGATTCATCCAACCAACATAAAAGTACTTCAAAGAGTGCGCCAAAGTTTCTACCGGAGAGTCAAGAACGCGTGGCAACCCCTATGCATAGGTTCATGGGAGGAACCCGCAAGTTGATCACCAAAACATGCATCAAGTGGCACATGATATCCCATTGTCACCACAGATAAGCACGGCAAGACATACATCAAGTGTTCTCATAAAAGACTCAATCCGATAAGATAACTTCAAAAGGGAAACTCAATTCATCACAAGAGAGTAGAGGGGGAGAAACATCATAAGATCCAACTACAATAGCAAAGCTCGGGATACATCAAGATCGTGCCATAAAGGGAACACGAGAGAGAACACGAGAGAGAGAGAGAGAGAGAGAGATCAAACACATAGCTACTGGTACATACCCTGAGCCCCGAGGGTGAACTACTCCCTTCTCGTCATGGATAGCGCCGGGATGATGAAGATGGCCACCGGTGATGGGTTCCCCCTCCGGCAGGGTGCCGAAACGGGCTCTTGAGAGATTTTTGGTGGCTACAGAGGCTTGCGGCAGCGGAACTCCGGATCTATCTTCTGTTCTAGAAGTTTTACGATACGTAGGTATATATGGGTGCAGGGGGTACGTCGGTGGAGC
The DNA here is from genome assembly GCA_021605145.1 of Aegilops bicornis. NCBI lineage: Eukaryota > Viridiplantae > Streptophyta > Magnoliopsida > Poales > Poaceae > Aegilops > Aegilops bicornis. The sequence goes on from CM038674.1 coordinate 296,841,016, forward strand.
TACGGGGGCCCCACGAGGCAGGGGGCGCGCCCTAGGGGGGTGGGCGCGCCCCCACCCTCGTGAACACCTCCCATATCTTCTGACGTGGAGTCCAAGTCCATCAGTTGGGTTTCCTTCCAAAAATAACTTCTCCAGTTGATTTCGTTCCGTTTGATCAAGGCGTCGATATTCCTTTTCCTCGAAACACCAAATAGGCATAAAACAAAGAATTGGGCTGGGCCTCCGGTTAACAGGTTAGTCCCAAAAATAATATAGAAGTGGATAATAAAGCCCAATATTGCCTAAAACAGTAGATAATATACCATGGAGCAATCAAAAATTATAGATACATTGGAGACGTATCAGGAACCGACGGAGACGACGAAGAAAGGCGCGGACACGGCACTGTCCGTGAAGTAGGCGTAGCCGAAGACTACAAAGTGGACATCGTGGAAGGAGCTCCCGGACCCGAGTCGATGCGGGCGAGGTAGAAGGGACGGCGGACATCGAGGACGTTACCCCCGCATCGATGAACGAAGGCGGAAGGCTCTGGTAAGGCTGGGCTCGAGCTCGAGCTCGGCACGGCCATGGCGTCGGCAGGTGCGTGGGTGGACTTACCTTGGCGGCGGCAGGAGGAAGAGAGGGGTGGAATGGAGGGAGGAGGAGGTCTAGGGCACCGGGGCATATTTTATAGGGCGTAGGGAGCTACTACGACCGTCAAATCAAGGGTTGGTCTACTTGGCTCCGGCGGATCCCCTGCCGTACGGGAGGAGGGAGATGAACAGGGGCTGGAGCGCTGGTGGGCTGTTTGGATTGAAAGGTAAGTGGGCTTTGATGTAGGTAAGTGTGGCTGGGCTGCTTTGGCCCTGAAGCTGCTGCTCCTACTCTCTTTTCTATTTCATTTTCCTCAGGCAGAGAATAAACAGAAAAGCACAGGGATAAAAGAGGGGTCTATGAGAGATACAAGAATATCCCCAAGACGCTGGAATTATGCACTAATTGAAATAATTGATTTGGGCATTTTTAGAGAAAGAAATTTATCGCAAGTTTGAACTAAATTCAAACTTGAGGAAATTTTGATTCCAACCAAATCAAGTCCAAAAGAGCTGAAAATTGGCAGAGATGGTTTAGGCATGGTGAACTAGCATCAGGAAAAGAATGAACATTAATGGGGGCTGGGAAGAACTCACTTGCATAAATAACTAAAAGAAGAGGAAGAAGAAGGTGATGGTGCATGGCTAGGTTTGAGAGAGATATCAAAGGGGTTGATACATATGACAAGAATATATCAATACAACATCATAAGGAATGCAATGCATATGGTGATTATGATGAAATGCAAAAAGACAAGAGGCACAATGCAACATAACAATGATGAACATGGCATATGCAACAAATAAAAGGAACAATGCAAAACAAGATTACAATGGCAAACACGCCATGCCCAAGAAACAAAACACAAGGATGGAATGGCACTAATCATGATCATCGCATAAACATATAGGAATGAAATATGCAAAATAATTATGACAAAGCACAAACATAATAATCACATGACAACAACTAAAATAATGACGACATCTAGAGCATCGGTCTTGGGGCGTTACAAAGCGTGCTCCTTGTTGGGTTCGACACTCTTACTTATCGAAAGAGGCTACAATTGATCCCCTAGACTTGTGGGTTATCAAGACCTTTTTTTGGCACCGTTGCCGGGGAGTCATAGCGTGGGGTGAATATTCTCGTGTGAGCTTGTTTGCTTTATCACTAAGTAATTTTTATTTGCTGTTCTTAGTTGTTTTCTATCTTTAGTTATGGGTAGGAAACGCAAAATACCAAAAAAATAGTTGTACCCACTGAACCAATGGTTGAAGAACCACTCAAAATCTATCACACTCCTGAAGCTTTTTACTTGGATCATCTTCGATCCCTATGTGCTCGTCTTTGAAACCCCAACTAGCTTAGTTGAGGAAAATCTTTAGATGAGCATGCTTGTTATGTGCGACAATCGCATATCTGAAAAAGGGAAACTTTTCTTGGATCAAATTCATCGTTTGCAATGCTATGCTTGGAATTTATGTGAAATATATGATGTTACTTGTTGTTACGAAAACCCTAAGAAACACCTTCCCTACCAATGTGAGTTTAGTGATAATGGAATCGTATCTTCGTATGCTAAGGGTGTTTATAATTACTATGATGTTCAACAAATTGAAGAATTTGTTGCTTTTAAGGGTGCTTATGAAATTGCTTCTTTGATTGAAAAGTATGATGCTACTCTTTACAAATCTGAAAATTTTGCCATACTTAAATATTTCTATGATAATTATGCTTCTATCCTTATATTAAACCATATATTGAGGACTCCTACGTTATCCAAGAAGAGACTAATATTTTGCAGGAGCCTATGGAAGAATAAATTGGTGACGTTGTGATCTCATTGGATGAAAAAGATGAGGAGGAGAGCGAAGAACAAAAGGAGGAAGAGCGGATTGATCACCCGTGCCCACCTTCTAATGATGAAAGTGCAACTATCCCTAGGTGGTTTTGGTAATTCATAAAAACATATAGCTCATTGAGCTAATGCTATTCCAAGACTATTATTTCAGGAAAGCTCAATGAACGGCATGGCATGGATGATGAAAGTGGATCCCTCAAAATACTAAGGACAAAGGATTGGCTCAAGCTCAAAAGCTCAAGACTCTTCATTTTACATTTTAGTGGTCCAAGATCACATTGAGTCTATAGGAAAAGCCAATACTATCAAGAAGGGATGAGGTGTTGCTTAATGAGCCTTTTGCTTCATGTGCTTAATGATATGCTCCAAAACCCTCAGCTACTTTCTCACAATCCACAAATGACCTAAACCCAGAGCCAAAATCGGTCACACCGAATCTTCCTACCCGGCGCCACCGATTTCAAATGTCATAGCCACTGCCACAAACCCAGGGATCGGGATCTCGGTCTCACCGTGATGGGATTGTAATCTCTCTGTTTCCCTTCGTAACGTTCCGGTCTAACCAAAGTGAGCGATCGGTCCCACCGAGATTGCAATGTAAACTCTCTGTTTCCCTTTTGTAACATTTCGGTCTCACCGAAAAGAGCAAATCGGTCCCACCGAGTTTACCTGACCAACTCTCTGGAAAGCTTATTACCAAAATCGGTCTCACCGAGTTTGTTTAATCGGTCTTACCGAGATTACGTTATGCCCTAACCCTAACCGAATCGGTCTCACTGAGTTGCATGTCAGTCCCACTGAAAATCACTAACGGTCACTAGGTTTACTAAATCGGTCCGACCAAGTCTGTTGAATCGGTCCCACCGAGTTTGGTAAATGGTGTGTAACGGTTAGATTTTGTGTGGAGGCTATATATACCCCTCCACCTCCTCTTCATTCGTGGAGAGAGCCATCAGACTGAACCTACATTCCAACTTACCATTTCTGAGAAAGAACTACCTACTCATGTGTTGAGGCCAAGATATTCCATTCCTACCATATGAATCTTGATCTCTAGCCTTCCCCAAGTTGCTTTCCACTCAAACCCTCTTTCCACCAGATCCAAATCCTATGAGAGAGAGTTGAGTGTTGGAGAGACTATCATTTGAAGCACAAGAGCAAGGAGTTCATCATCAACACACCATTTGTTACTTCTTGGAGAGTGGTGTCTCCTAGATTGGCTAGGTGTCACTTGGGAGCCTCCGACAAGATTGTGGAGTTGAACCAAGGAGTTTGTAAGGGCAAGGAGATCGCCTACTTCGTGAACATCTACCCCTAGTGAGGCAAGTCCTTCGTGGGCGACGGCCATGGTGGGATAGACAAGGTTGCTTCTTCGTGGACCCTTCATGGGTGGAGCCCTCCGTGGACTCACGCAACCGTTACCCTTCGTGGGTTGAAGTCTCCATCAACGTGGAGGTATGATAGCACCACCTATCGGAACCACGCCAAAGACATCCGTGTCTCCAATTGCGTTTGAATCCTCCAAACCCTGCCCTTTACTTTCTTGCAAGTTGCATGCTTTAATTTCCGCTGCCCATATACTCTTTGCATGCTTGCTTGATTTGTGTGATGATTTCTTGACTTGTCCTAAGATAGCTAAAATCTGTCAAACTATAAAATTGGGGAAAGGTTAAGTTTTTAATTGGTCAAGCAGTCTAATCACCCCCCTCTAGACATACTTCAAGGTCCTACAAGTGGTATCAGAGCTTTGGTCTCCATTTGCTTTGATTTCCATAGCTTTTGGTGGTCATAGCCTTGGTTTCACAACCTAGGAGAGTATGGCGTCTAGTGAGGGAAATTATCACCATAGAGGTCCTTACTTTGATGGTACTAACTTTGCTAGTTGGAAGCATAACATGAAAATGCATATTCTCGGACATAACCCCGCTGTTTGGGAAATTATTTGTATTGGCTTGCACGGTGAATTCTTTGATGGGAGAGAGCCAAACCGTGAAGCTAATGCGGAAGAATTGAAGATGTTGCAATACAACGCTCAAGCTTGTGATATCATCTTCAACGGATTGTGCCTCAAGAATTCAACAAAATCAGCCGTCTTGAGAATGCAAAAGAAATTTGGGATACTTTGATTGATATGCATGAAGGTACCGAATCCGTCAAGGAATCCAAGTTGGATGTGCTCCAAAGTCAGCTTGACAAGTTCAAAACGAAGGATGGTGAAGGTGTCGCTGAAATGTACTCTAGGCTTGCTCTTATTACAAATGAGATTGCCGGCTTAGGGAGTGAAGAGATGACCGACAGATTCATCATCAAGAAGATCCTAAGAGCATTGGATGGAAAAATATGATACCGTGTGCACATTGATCCAAATGATGCCAAACTACAAAGATCTCAAGCCAACGGAAGTCATTGGAAGAATTGTTGCTCATGAGATGTCACTCAAGGATAAGGAGGAACTTCACAACAAGTCGAGTGGTGCTTACAAAGCCTCAAGTGAAGCCCCCACATCATCAAGTGAGAAACAAACCTTCAATGAAGAATTGAGCTTAATGGTGAAGAACTTCAACAAATTCTACAAGAGTAGAAGCAAAGAAAGAAGCTCCAAGTCAAGGACTTACCATGACAAAAGATCTTCTAGTCGAGAGCGCAATTGCTACAATTGTGGGAGGCCTGGACACTATTCCAATGAGTGTACGACACCCTACTAAAGAAGAGAAGATTCTCCAAGAAGAAGAAGAAAAAGAGAAGAATCGCCACCAAGAGAGAGGAGGAGTAGATATGATCGTTATGAATGAAGATCCTCATGGAGAAGCAAGGATTCGGAAAGGAAGGACAAGTCATCAAAGAGCTACACAAAACGAAGACATCAAGCTCATGTTGGTGAATGGGTATCCGGCTCCGACTCCGACAAACACTCCGAGAGAAGCTATCACTCCGACTCCGAATATACTCAAGATGAAGGTGTTTCCGGTCTAGCACTTGTGTCAACCAACTCCTACGACATATTTGATTCACCAAATGAAGGAATTGGAAGATGCTTCATGGCCAAAGGTCCAAAGGTAACACATCCTGAGTATGTTGATTTCAATAGTGATGAAGATGACTTGCTTGTGGACGATGATTTACTTGTTGACAACTCTAGTGATGAATATTATGATGAAACGTCAATTAATCATGCTAATCAAGATAAAACGAATGACAATGATAAGGAGAAGATTGAGCTTCTAACTAAAGAACTAAACACTCTTAAGTTGGCTCATGAAACTATCTTCGAAGATCATCAAGAACTTTTAAGGGATCATGAGAAGTTACGCTTTGAAAAGCTCAATCTTGAGCAAGAGCATGAGTTCTTAAAAGCAATCAATGATGATCTCCGTAAGAAAAGTTCTTCTTACATTGCCAAGCATTTACTCCTATCTACTTACATGCCTCAAGTCAAGTCTAGTAACAGGTACAAGAAAGATACTTCCTCTAGTAGTAACAATAATAATGTCAAATCCAATATTGTTGCTTCTAGTAGTTCTCTTGATTCCACTAATGATTCTCTTAGCCAAGTTACACTTGAGCAAGAAAATAGCTTATTGAAGGGAATTATAGAGAAAGGTGTTTACAAGAGCGTTGCCTAGAGTAAGCAATTCGAGGAAATTGTACGCAAGCAAGGAAGACACCGGAAGAATCAAGGTGTTGGTTTTGAACAAAAGTTCAATGCCAATGGAGTTGAGTGGGAAGAAGATCAATATCCCAAGACGAAGTTTGTTCCTCAACAAGAGAAGCATGATCCTACTTCCTTCAAGGGAACACAAGCACAAGATAATCTTCCACCACAAGACCACAAGAACAAAGGCAAGGACAAGCTTCAAAAAGAGATTGATGCATTTGAAGAAGCACCTAAAGCCTCGTTCAAGTGGATTCCCAAGACTACGTCAAGTTCTACTTCATGAAGTACAACTACAACTCCAAGGATTCCCATCAAGATGATGTGGATCCCGAAGAAGAAGAACTAGAGAGTTCTTGAGGGTGACTCCGCCAACATTCTTCACACATATCATTATGGCAAGGACAAGTGCAATCAACTTCCACATCTTGCACTAGTTCAAGGAGTCACAAACCCTCATGTTGGTAAGGCAAGGAACAAGGAAACCTAATGATTTCATGGACATCATTTGTGTGTGCATCACTCTATGTCTATGGATATTCTTGTTTGTTCCTTGTGGGACTAACCCATGTAGGCAAGTTGAAAGTGCAACTCACTCCAAAGGATTGCTCCAATTGATCTACATCAACATTGAGCATCCACATCTTCAACACCTACATGAAGGCATTATCGACAAAACCCAAGGTTAGTTCATCCCTCTAAGGGGGGATCTCACATCTAGGGGGAGCTTAACTCTAAGAATTGAGTCAAAGCAACTCTAATGGTGTGAACACATCAATCCATTATGTAAAAGTGGTAACCCCACTTGAGCTTAAACGATGAGTATGACCTATGATCAAATGTATATCATTTGACTCCTAAGCCAATATACTCATATATAGATGACCTAGTCATCGCCAATTGTTTGATAGATGCTAGAATTGGTTGTGCATGCTTTGCCACATATTTCATTTGCTATCTTTTTGTGTGAGCATGTTGGTGCATATTTTACTCATTCAAGGACATCCACTTGTTGTTTTGATTGTTTGGTTCTTTCTTCTTTTGGCCAAGTGGATGGACAAGAATGCCTAAGAACTTTCTCTAGCTATCTATGCTTTTCTCGTCTCAAACTCTATTCATGCTACATCACAAAATTTGAGCAAGTCAGATTCGAACCACTGCATGTGAGGAGCACTGAGTCCCCGATTCGTCATAGACTTAAACTTCCAAAACTTCTTTGTGATTCTCGGTCCTGACCGATTCCTCCATTTCGGTCCTACCGAGATCACTAAGTCGATCTAGGTTTCAATCTCGGTGCAACCGATTTGAACTTCGGTCACACCGAGTTGCTGTAACTGAACACAGTTATGCATCTCGGTGCCACCGAGTTGTTCCACTCGGTCACACCGACAGGGTCGGGCTATATATAGTCACGGGCAAAAATTTGGAAATTTCTCTGAACCCCTTCGCCCGCGCAATAGCTCGCTCTACCTCCAAGGTCTCCGGATCGTCTCCTCATCGCCAGCCGCGTCCTGTCGCTGGTCTCCGCCGCTGTCAACGGAATTCAACCCCGCCGTTGCCGCCGTAGCGAGTTCATCGCCGAGCTGGGGTATGGACTCGATCACAGTGCTATCCTCGTCCGATTCCTAGCACATTGTGTTCTTATTGATTCTTGCCACGATTGAAACACTCCTATCCAGTCAATGCAATCCGTAGATTAGATGATATTTGAAAATTTAGGGTTAGGTTTCCGCCGAAACCATCTCGGACCCACCGAGTTGAAAAACTCGGTCCCACCGATTTGGATTATGCCATTGCACAAGTAACTCTCGGTCTGACCGAGAATTGCTAATTGGTGCGACCGATTTTACGACTTTGTTAAACCCTAGCAGTCTCGGTGCCACCGAACTGTGACTCGGTCCAACCGAGTCCATCAGTTTAGGTTCCAAAACTGCTTCAGTATCACCGAGTTTGAAAATCGGTTGATCCGAAATGCTTCCTGTGGAAAACTAAAACTGAATTTTTGAATCATTCTTTTGCAAAAATCTCTGCACTTTGTGATGCTCATCCACTCTATCTCATCTATAACTCTTCACAGGGTCAGCAGTCAGTGTTTGCAGCATGTCCGACCCAGTGATAGTCGAAACAGGTCGTGAGGCAGATTGACATGAGTGAGGGCACTAGTCCCTCCAGCTCTTCAGATGAAGGCAGCAGGAGCACTCCTAGCAACCTACCTAAGGCTGCTACCAGGCAAAGGAAGAAGAGAACCTCAGACTCTGAAGATGAGGATTATAGAGCAGAAGAAGATGAGGCTACCTCTAGGAAAGTAGTACTCAAAAAGGAGTATGGCTCAGCAAAGCATACAAAGCCAGGCATGAAGACTAAAAGGCCTGCAGGAAGACAACCAATCTCCAAAGCCAGAGACTCAACTAAACTGCCTGAGAATCCTGATCCCAAAGAGCCAGCTGCTGAAGGAAAGAAAGGGAAGGAAAGGGTCAAGAAGACCATGGCCAGAGTTGTTGGCCAACCTTCCATGATGGAAGAGGAAGAAGAGCTTGCTGCACCAGCGCCAAAGGCACCAAAGCTTATGGGTGATGCTATTAGATCAGGGGCTGCAACATCTAAGCCCAAGGAAGCACCCAAAGCTGCCCCCAAGGCCAAGTTCTGCACCAAAGAGGAATACCGGGAGTATTCCGTTCTTTGAGAAGAACAAGGCCCCAAAGTGCACGAGGTTGTTGAGGAGTAAGATGAAGAAGGACTAGTTCTGAGGATGCTCATGCCCATGATATCTGACCACAATGATGCCCATCCTGTGGCTGAGGACATGAACATCAGAAAAGATTCAGGGTTGAGGCTATGGAGGTTGGCAGATCCATATGCCACAAGGAGAAGGACTGCTGTTGATTACAGGTTCCATACAAAGGAACAACAGGACTTCTATGAGACAATCTTGTTGGACAAGAAGCCCATTGTGTGTGATATGAGGTGGGTCGACTGGACCTACATGAAGGAAAATGAAGAGCACTATCCTGGTGTGCGATACAGTTTTGTTGCTTGTGGAGTTGTAGATTTTGTTGGGCAAAAGAGCACCAACTGGAATGATGAACTTATCATGCAATTCTACTCCACAGCACACTTCTATCCAGATGGGAGGATAGTTTGGATGTCTGAAGGTACAAGGTACCAGTCAACTGTTGAGGAGTGGGCAAAACTGATCAATGCCCCAAAGGAAAATGATGATGACCTGGATGTATATGCCAAGAAGAAAATAGGACACAATACCATGGCACATATGTACAAGGAGATCCCAGACAAAGCCCTAGAGACTTTCTCTTTTGGATCAGTCCACTTTATTTTGTCAGGGCTTCCTACAATCAATTGGATCCTAAGGCACACTCTATTGCCTAAGTCAGGTGACCACCACATGATCAGAGGGCATGCAATCAATATGTTGCATTTATTTGATGTGCCTCAGAAATTCAAGGTCATGAGCCTTATAGTTGAAACCATTAAGAGGACTGCAGCAGATCATAAGAGGAGTTGTGGATATGCCCCTCAGATTCAGGAGTTGATTAACTCAAAGATGGGCACATGCAAATATCTATTGGATAAGGAACATTTTCCACTTTATCCATACTTTGAGGACAATCAGGTTGTCATGAATGAGAATGATCCATCATCAGTTCAAGCTCAAGAGAAGAAGGAGAAGGAAAGGAAGGAGAAGGCTGCCAAAATGCCAACTCAAGAGGAGGCATCTGAGTATTTCTTGAAGAACAAGCAGGAGCAGCTTGGTTACTTGATAGCATCATCTCTGAGGATTGAGAAGGGATTGGCCACCCTCACACAAAATCATGAGAGCTTGGAAAGAATCATGGAACAAAAATTCTATGATCTAGATGTCAAAGTAATGGCGAGATTGATCCATTGTGGAGCAGCTGCAGGATGACATGCAGGAGAGGAAGGGCAAGACTACCACTAATGTATTTGCCAGAGTGCCTAGAGCTCAGAGATCAGATGCAGTGCCAGTGCCAGACACCGGATCAACATCATCTGCACCAGCTACAGCTCCTTCAGCTCCAGTGCAACCAACTCCAGCACCAACTCCTCCAGCTCCCTCTACATCAACTGAAGTCTTCGTCCAAGGAGCCATCTCTAGAGCACCACCTGAAGATCAAGCCTGAGAGTCGATCTAGCACTATGCATTTTCTATGAACTTTTTGGTAACTTGTTGCTAAAGGGGGAGAAAAATGTATAGATCATAGGCTTCGAGAGAGAGAGAGTGTTGCTTTTGTTCTCTCTTGATTTGGTGGTTTCAAACTTGTTTTCTTTTGATTGCTTGAGATACTATGCTATTCTTGTGAGACATTGATGATCATGTGTTTGATCATAAGCTACACTTATGCATGTTTGATGATATTATCTTATCTATCCTATGTGATCATTCACTTTGCTTGGTGATGAGTGCATGTATTCAATCTGTATCATTTTGAGCGCTCCACCAAGATGTATGTGACATGGAAGAGTAACCCCTGAGCCTAATTCCTTGTGCATTTGCAGTCCAAAGCAAATCTTAAACTATGCACAAATTTAGGGGAGCTCTTGCTTATCACATACTTCTCAAAGCGACGATGTTTTTCAATCTTATTATCATTTGTCGAAGCTTTGATCTATATGTTGTCATCAATTACCAAAAGGGAGATTGAAAGTGCTACTTTCCCTAGGTGGTTTTTTTAATTCATAACATCATATAGCTCATTGAGCTAATGCTATTCCAAGACTATTATTTCAGGAAAGCTCAATGAATGGCATGGCATGGATGATGAAAGTGGATCCCTCAAAATACTAAGGACAAAGGATTGGCTCAAGCTCAAAAGCTCAAGACTCTTCATTTTACATTTTAGTGGTCCAAGATCACATTGAGTCTATAGGAAAAGCCAATACTATCAAGAAGGGATGAGGTGTTGCTTAATGAGCCTTTTGCTTCATGTGCTTAATGATATGCTCCAAAACCCTCGGCTACTTTCTCATAATCCACAAATGACCTAAACCCAGAGCCAAAATCGGTCACACCGAATCTTCCTACCCGGCGCCACCGATTTCAAATGTCATAGCCACTGCCACAAACCCTAGGCAAATCGGTCCTACCGATAGGGATCTTGGTCTCACCGAGATGGGATTGTAATCTCTCTGTTTCCCTTCGTAACGTTTCGGTCTAACCGAAGTGAGCGATTGGTCCCACCGAGATTGCAATGTAAACTCTCTGTTTCCCTTTTGTAACATTTCGGTCTCACCGAAAAGAGCAAATCGGTCCCACCGAGTTTACCTGACCAACTCTCTGGAAAGCTTATTACCAAAATCGGTCTCACCGAGTTTGTGTAATCGGTCTTACCGAGATTACGTTATTCCCTAACCCTAACCGAATCGGTCTCACCGAGTTGCATGTCAGCCCCAATCGAAAATCACTAACGGTCACTAGGTTTACTAAATGCAGTTCGATCGAAGTCTGTTGAATCGGCCCCACCGATTTTGGTAAATTGTGTGTAACGGTTAGATTTTACGTGGAGGCCATATATACCCTCCACCTCCTCTTCATTCATGGAGAGAGCCATCGACCGAACCTACACTTCCAACTTACCATTTCGAGAAAGAACTACCTACTCATGTGTTGAGGCCAAGATATTCCATTCCTACCATATGAATCTTGATCTCTAGCCTTCCCCAAGTTGCTTTCCACTCAAACCCTCTTTCCACCAGATCCAAATCCTATGAGAGAGAGTTGAGTATTGGAGAGACTATCATTTGAAGCACAAGAGCACGGAGTTCATCATCAACACACCATTTGTTACTTCTTGGAGAGTGGTGTCTCCTAGATTGTCTAGGTGTCACTTGGGAGCCTCCGACAAGATTGTAGAGTTGAACCAAGGAGTTTGTAAGGGCAAGGAGATCGCCTACTTAGTGAAGATCTACCGCTAGTGAGGCAAGTCCTTCGTGGGCGACGGCCATGGTGGGATAGACAAGGTTGCTTCTTCGTGGACCCTTCGTGGGTGGAGCCCTCCGTGGACTCGCGCAACCGTTACCCTTCGTGGGTTGAAGTCTCCATCAACGTGGAGGTACGATAGCACCACCTATCGAAACCACGCCAAAAACATCCGTGTCTCCAATTGCGTTTGAATCCTCCAAACCCTTCCGTTTACTTTCTTGCAAGTTGCATGCTTTAATTTCCGCTGCCCATATACTCTTTGCATGCTTGCTTGATTTGTGTGATGATTGCTTGACTTGTCCTAAGATAGCTAAAATCTGTCAAATTCTAAAATTGGGAAAAGGTTAAGTTTTTAATTGGTCAAGTAGTCTAATCACCCCCCTCTAGACATACTTCAAGGTCCTACAAATGAGAGTAACTCTTCAACTCATACATTGTTTAATTTCGCTTCGTGCTTACCGAAGGATGATTGCTATGATGATTGTTATGATCCCATTGATTCTCTTGAAATATCACTTTTTGATGATGCTTTCTATGCTTGTGGCCAAGATTCCAATATGAATTATGCTTATGGAGAGGAACTTGCTATAGTTCCTTATGTTAAACATGAAATTGTTGCTATTGCACCCATGCATGATAGTCCTATTATCTTTTTGAGTTCTGCCGACTACACTATATCAGAGAAGTTTGCCCTTATTAAGGATTATATTGATGGGTTGCCTTTTTACCGTTGCACATGATGATCTTGATGAATATAATATGCATGTGCTTGCTGCTCCTACTTGCAATTATTATGGGAGAGGAACTATATCTCCACCTCTCTATGTTTCCAATACGATAGAATTGCAAGAAACTGTTTATACTATGCATTGGCCTTTACTATGTGTGCATGAATTATTGTTTTATGACATGCCGATGCATAGGAAGAGAGTTAGACTTCGTTGTTTAATGATATATGTTACTTTGTTCTCACTACTAAATGCTGAATCATTGTTAATTAAAATTGGCTTTGATATACCTTGGGATCCGGGTGGATTCATTACTTGAGCACTATATGCCTAGCTTAATGGCTTTAAAGAAAGCGCTGCCAGCGAGACAACCCGGAAGTTTTAGAGAGTCATTTATTTCTGTTGAGTGCTTTTATATAGTTTAGAAACAAAAAAAAGAGGGGAACCCAAAACCTTTTCCAAAAGGAAAGTGAAAGTGAGAGAGACAAGCATTGTTGAAGTGGGGGAGCTCCTTGAACTTTGTTCATGCTCACGAAAACTTTGTGAATCTTGATCACAGAAACTTTTCAACAAAAATAATTATCCCCTTGCACAATTCCATTGTATTATAAAAATAATGTGCCAAGGTTTGCCTTTAGGATGTTTACAACGCTTGTTGGTTTATGCAGTGCGGGGCCGAAACTTTGGCTGTAGTGCACGATTTTACATTTTTTACTGGAACGTCAAATGGTTCTGAAACTTTTTGAACTGTCTTTCTATACAACTTTTTTATTTTTCCTAATTTGTGTAGAGTTTTTGGAGCACCAGACGTATGGTGAATGTTCATATTATTATAGACTGTTATGTTTTAGACAGATTCTGTTTTTGATGCATAGTTTGCTTGTCTTGATGAAACTATTAATTTCTATCAGTGGATTAAGCCATGGAAAAGTTCGAAGATATGAATTGGTTTGCAACAGTACTTTATTATACTAACGGATCTTACCAAACTTTATGTTGAGTTTTGTGTGGATGAAGTGTTCGAAGATCGAAGAGGTCTCGATGTGAGGAGAAGGAAAGAGGCAAGAGATCAAGCTTGGGGATGCCCAAGGCACCCCAAGTAAATATTGAAGGAGACTCAAGCATCTAAGCTTGGGGATGCCCCGGAAGGCATCCCATCTTTCTTCAACAAGTATCGGTATGTTTTCGGATTCGTTTCGTTCATGCGATATGTGTAAATCTTGGAGCGTCTTTTGCATTTAGTTTTCACTTTTCTTTTATGCACCATGCTGGTATGAGATAGTCCGGTTGATTTATGGAATGCTCATTGCACTTCACTTATATCTTTTGAGTATGGCTTTATAGAATGCTTCATGTGCTTCAATTATATCATTTGAAGTTTGGATTGCCTGTTTCTCTTCACATAGAAAACCGCCATTTGTAGAATTCTCTCTTGCTTCGCTTATATTTGTTAGAGCGTGGGCATATCTTTTGTAGAAAGAATTAAACTCTCTTGCTTCACTTATATCTATTTAGAGAGTTGACAGGAATTGGTCATTCACATGGTTAGTCATAAAATCCTACATAAAACTTGTAGATCACTGAATATGATATGTTTGATTCCTTGCAATAGTTTTCCGATATAAAGGTGGTGATATTAGAGTCGTGCTAGTTGAGTAATTGTGAAATTGAGAAATACTTGTGTTGAGGTTTGCAAGTCTCGTAGCATGCACGTATGGTGAACCGTTATGTAACGAAGTTGGAGCATGAGGTATTTATTGCTTGTCTTCCTTATGATTGGCGGTCGGGGACGGCGATGGTCTTTTCCTACCAATCTATCCCCTAGGGGCATGCGTAGTAGTACTTTGCTTGAGGGCTAATAAACGTTTGCAATAAGTATATGAGTTCTTTATGACTAATGTGAGTCCATGGATTATACGCACTCTCACCCTTCCATCATTGCTAGCCTCTTCAGTACCGTGCATTGCCCTTTCTCACCTCAAGAGTTGGTGCCAACTTCACCGGTGCATCCAAACCCCGTGATATGATACACTCTATCACACAAAAGGCTCCTTATATCTTCCTCAAAACAGCCACCATACTTACCTATCATGGCATTTCCATAGCCATTCCGAGATATATTGCCATTCAACTTCCATCATCATGATATACATGACTTGAGCATTTATTGTCATATTGCTTTGCATGATCGTAAGATAGCTAGCATGATGTTTTCATGGCTTGTCCGGTTTTTGATGTCATTGTTGTGATAGATCATTGCACATCCCGGTACACCGCCGGAGGCATTCATATAGAGTCATATCTTTGTTCTGGACATTGAATTGTAATATTGAGTTGTAAGTAAATAAAAGTGTGATGATCATCATTATTAGAACATTGTTCCAGGTGAGGTTATCAAAATAAAAGAGGCCAAAGAAGCCCAAATAAAAAAAGAGGCCAAAGAAGCCCACCAAAAAAGAAGAAAAAAACAAAAAAATGAGAGAAAAAGAGAGAAGGGGCAATGTTACTATCCTTTTACCACACTTGTGCTTCAGAGTAGCACCATGTTCTTCATATAGAGAGTCTCTTGAGTTATCACTTTCATATACTAGTGGGAATTTTCATTATAGAACTTGGCTTGTATATTCCAATGATGGGCTTCCTCAAATGCCCTAGGTCTTCATGAGCAAGCAAGTTGGATGCACACCCAGTTAGTTTCAGTTTGAGCTTTGATATGCTTATAGCTCTAGAGCATCTGTTGCATGGCAATCCCTACTCCTCACATTGACATCAATTGATGGGCATCTCCATAGCCCATTGATTAGCCTCATCGATGTGAGACTTTCTCCTTTTTTGTCTTCTGAACACAAACCTCCATCATCATGCTTTATTCCACCCATAGTGCTATATCCATGGCTTGCGCTCATGTATTGCGTAAGGGTTGAAAAGGCTGAAGTGCGTTAAAAAGTATGAACCAATTGCTCGGCTTGTCATCGGGGTTGTGCATGATTTGAATGCTTTGTGTGGTGAAGATGGAGCATAGCCAGACTATATGATTTTGTAGGGATAAGCATTCTTTGGCTATGTTATTTTGATAAGACATGATTGCTTGGTTAGTATGCTTGAAGTATTATTGTCTTAATGTCAAATGATAGACTATTTCTTTGAATCACTCGTGTCTTAATATTCATGCCATGACTAGATTACATGATCAAGATTATGCTAGGTAGCATTCCACATCAAAAATTATCTTTTTTATCATTTACCTACTCGAGGACGAGCAGGAATTAAGCTTGGGGATGCTGATACGTCTCCGTCGTATCTATAGTTTTTTATTGTTCCATGCCAATATTATACAACTTTAATATACTTTTGGCAACTTTTTATACTATTTTTGGGACTAACATATTGATCCAGTGTCCAGTGTCAGTTCCTGTTAGTTGCATGTTTTATGTTTCGCAGAAACCCCATATCAAACGGAGTCCAAACAGGTTAGAAACGGACGAAGAATATTTTTGGAATATTTGTGAAATATGGGAAGAAGAATCAACGCAAGAAGGTGGCCGAGGGGGCCACGAGGCAGGGGGCGCGCCTGCCCCCTGGGCGCGCCCCTGACCCTCCTGGGGCCCCCGTAAGGCGGTTGCTGCTCTTCTTTGGCCGCAAGAAAGCTAATTTTCGGAGAAAAATCTAGGCAAAGGTTTCAATCTTCGGATATATAAGAAACGGTGAAAGGGATAAATCCCGAAACGCATAAACAGAGAGAGACAGAGAGACAGATCCAATCTCGGAGGGGCTCTCGCCCCTTCCATGCCATGGAGACCAAGGACCAGAGGGGAAACCCTTCTCCAATCTTGGGAGGAGGTCAAGTAAGAAGAAGAAGGAGGGGGGCTCTCTCTCCCTCGCTTCCGGTGGCGTCGGAGTGCCACCGGGGGCCATCATCATCACCGCAATCTTCACCAACAACTTCACCGCCATCATCACCAACTCTTCCCCCCTCTATGCAGCGGTGTAACCCCTCTTTTACCCAATGTAATCTCTACTTAAACATGGTGCTCAACTGATGTAGGGAGGAACCCTAGGGGCCGATCTTTCACGTTTGGAGTGGATCCTACGGGGAAACACGAAGAACGCGCGGAAGAACACAAGGGAAATCACGGGGAGGAACGAGAGAAACACTCAACCAACAAGATTTGATTACACATGCGATAGATCGATGAACACAAAGAGCGATACAAGATCCAAAGTAAACAAAGGACGATACAAGAGGTAACCGGGTTCTTCTCCGTGAGGAGGTCTTGATGGGGTCTTCTCCGTAAAGGAGGTCTTGAATCCAAGAGGATCGTCTCCGTAGAGGGGCCGCGGTCTCTCTCGTGGAGTAGATCCGATATGGATGAGCAAAGATCTATCTCTAATGAGCTATCACAATGCTAACCCTAACTAGGAGGAGGTGGGGGAGTATATATAGTGCTAGCCCACAAAGGGGTAAGTGAGGGCGAAGGGGTACATAGGCTCTGCCCAATACACTGTGCGCAGACAGGCCGGAAGTTCCGGGCGGGGCCGGAAGTTTCGGGCTCCGGAAGTTCCGGGCAGGTTCCGGCCGGGTTCCGGGCTATCCAGAGAGTTGGCGTCTCGGGGCTGGTCTGGACTCCGTGGGCCGGAGGTTCCGGGAAGGCCGGAAGCTCCAGGGGCCGGAAGTTCCGAGCAGGCCGGAAGGTCTGGGCTTTCCAGAAGCTTGTCCCTGCTTCTTATTCCTTCTCCTCTTCCATGCTTGGCCTTGGTCCTTGGTTCCTCCATGGTCGTCTCGGTTGTACCTGAGTGTATGCAAGGTCCATGCATGAGGTAGTAGCCATGTCTCACATGTGGAAAGTGAAGGTTCGAATAGGAGTGAGTTCACCTGGTGCCCAATGGCGTATGGTCGAGGTCTCGTCATATGTCCTCTTGGGGCTTGGAGAGTAGTCAGAGTGTACATTGGGATGAACGTGGGATGCTCCACATCATCTCCCCCCCCCCCCTTGGGAAAGATCCAACCTCGGATCGTGATCCTCATCGCCATGGAAATGGTTGTCGTGGACGGACTTGTAGTTGGACGAATTTTAAGAGATGGCGCAATCCAAGTAGTCCAAGGTGTCTCCGGAGTGATAGACATGCAAAAAGAGCAAACACAAGCGACACTCGGAAATATAATGGTTAGTGCAGACAAAGTGTCCATCATGTAAGAATGAGTCCGTTCGGCAAGATTGTGCGTGGCAAGACACATGATGCTTATCAAGATGATCTAGAATGATATGCAAAGCATACATGGGAACAAAAGCATGGTGCACAAAGCGACAAATTCTACCATTGTGCAAAATGATGTCATAATGTGATGGTTTATCAAGAGCATGAACATGGTAATTTGTGCTCAATGTGATTATGTTGTCATGCAATTGATGATGGGCAATATGATCATGATGTATGAATATGCCATCAAGAAAGATCACAACAAATTTGCTAAGGAAGTGTACAAACTCATATATCATGGATGACATGGGAATATAAGATGCAACAAGGCAATCATAATGTAAGTCAATATATGCATAGGGTGCAAACTTGTGGTGAGTATAATATGTCCATCGAGCATGACATGTATGAGCACAATCAACAAATATGGAGGTGTTGGTGTACCAAAGCTCGATGTCGAGGCATGAGTGGAGTTCCGAAGGTGCATCCAATAAGTGCGAGCGCTCCTCAATGTGAAGGTCCATAGAGTCAATCCCAAATGTTGCTCCTCCATCCAATAGATGTAACATGTAGACAACAAGAAGGAAATAACAATGAAAGAGGGACCCATCCAATATGCGTATTTGAGGATGGCTCAAAGAGAAGGAGTTCATGTTTATGAGGATGTCAAAGATGTTGGTGTTGCGCATTATGTATGCCTTCACATGACCAAGTTCTCGCATGAAGGCACCGCCTTGTGAATCCCTCAAAATGAAAGAACATGACAAACACTCGGAAAAACAAATGAGGTTAGCGGAAGTGCAAAACCTATCATTCGTGTGGTAAGATACCCAACAAGTGTATGCATCATGCTCATCATAAGAAAGGACAAGGGAGCATTTCATAGTATGGATCATATGATGCGATAACAACCAAATACAATAGTCTCAGGTAAACAAGCATGCATCACAAGTAATATGTCCAAGTCTCCAAGATGAATAAGCATAGCATGGATTCACTCACTACAATGGCATATGAGAGGTGCAACTAATGGAGACAAGAGACAAAGATCACGATATATCATGTGAGAGGCATGAACATATATGTCATCAACCCAAGAAAGCGAGTAAGAGTGGAACATGGGTGATGCAACCAAGCAAGTAATCATAGTGGTCAGGTCAAGCAAGCTAGTAGTGCGAAGATGCAACGTACTAGAAGGAATCATGGCAAACATGTCATGTGTGCAAATGGAGGGCATATATAATGCACATGACATTTCACAATCATAAAGGCAAGATATGAGCAAAATAGCATCAATAGCATGGGGCACATGATAAACATGGCAATAGCAACAAGGATCTCCGCCGAGCATGCAAATACACATAGGAGTAGCATAACGGTGAATCATGGGTAGATGCAAAGCAAGGGTCACAATTGCATGGCAAAGGTATAGAAGCAAGCATAGCATGCAAAGTGAACATGGTAAAATGAGCATGAAGCGACAAGTGATATATAGCCCATAGCCGTGTGAGAGCCAAGTAGAAGAGATGTGCGTAGTCCTTGCACGGAGGGAATGGTGGAAAGGATAGTCCACCGGATCCCAAATCTTCATTGCTCTCAAGAGCTCGTTTCGTCAACTCTTGGGATTGAGAGGTTGACGAGTATACGTGAGTACCTACACAAAACAAAGACAAAGGGAAAATTGTGTGTGCGTGGTAGATGTACGCATCATCCATCATGATGCGTACGTGCTTGTGTTGGTTAGCACCAAATATCCAATGCTCAAATAAATGAGATGCGTGATATAGAAACATGTCATCCATCATGATAGGTTTTTTGTTATGTATAGCATAATGGAGACTAAAATTGTGTAATGCATCATGAGAAATATGTAGAGAATTGTTATTCATGGAATGCATATGGTGCACGCAATTATGGGAATCATGCAAAGTAGGGAATGTATCAAAATATCCTAATATATATGAGGAAACTATGGGGGGTATCCTCATGAGCATTAATGGAAACATCACATGGAGAATATTGACAACATCCAAAACAAAGCATATTCGGAACAATGTGATCGTGGCATGGCATAGTAGATGAATTGTGCAAATCATGTAAATGAAGCATGGCAATATCATCGCAAGAGAAACAAAAGCCAATGACCATCATCTCGTCATCTATGCCATAAGTGCAAATGGGATTGATTTTAATGGGGCATGCATAGTTACTATGTTGAGATTATGAGGAAACAATATGGGAGATCTCACTCATAGCATATGACAAGTTCAATGGATTGTCAAACATGATGTGACCAAAAGAATTTTCACATGATATCCTATGGAGCATAGCATCACAACTAGGCAACTCAACATGCTCATCATCATATTCATCATAAATAGGTAAGTCAAGGCATGAAGAAGTCGCACTAGCATGAAGCATGGGAATATGTGGATCAACATCATGCAAGCAGTCATTGTCAAGAGAGTCCACTAGTGGGACAAGAGAAGCACCATCACCTATGTTACCTTTGGAGCGTCGCTCATGTGTTGTAGGTGAGGTGTTGAAGATCCACTCATTGTCATCTTCATCTTGTTGGAACCATGTGGGGGTGTAGCATCGTCCACCATGGCCATCGTCGTCTCCATTGGAGGGATGGACTCGTCGAGGGTAGGCATGTCATCATGTAGGAGACCTAGCACCAAACAAGAAAACACACTAGGAGTAGAGGTTAAGTCATTAGAAATCATAGTGGCCTCACATGCCGTGTCAACTACCTCACTCTCTAAGTGTTGTGGCTCACTCACTCCCTGAAGGATGCAGTCACTCATATGGTTGGTGGAGTCACTCAAATGGCGCTCAACCTCACATAGGATGTGTGGCATGCTCTCATGTGTGGGGCGAGTGGTGGTCACACTCATCCTCTCATAGGAAATGCTCTCAATGTCACGTATGGTGGAGTCACTCATGTGGTTATGGCTCTCCTCACATGGCACTTGGGGCATCTCTTCATATGTGGGTGTCGGAGAGATGTTGGTGCAAATGTCTCCATGCTCAACTCCTATCGCCGTGGTCGACCTTCTTGTCACCATCTTGGTGTTGGAGGCCCATATGATGTGGCACCTCGTAGCTCGTCTCCATGACCGAAGGTAGTTTCTCATGCTCGGCCATCTTCCTTGAGGGGCTTCCGAAGATGGAAGTGTCGCCCTCACTCGTAGGTGGTCGCCTTGTTGTTGAAGATGACGATGTAGGCGAACTCACGGGAAGTAGGCGAAGATGTCGTACGTCCAAAGGCGAAGATGCCTTGATAGCACTTGGCGAAGATGCCGAAATGGTAGATGTAGCCGTAGCTCCATCTTGGTGGTGCTTATCTCGTGGTCTTCTCTTATGGTCCTGAAGCTTGGACTTGGCGTCAAGTAGGGCTTGTTTGGACTTGTGCATTTGTGCTTGGCGAGCATCTTCATGTTGATGATGTCGTTGTTGCACTTGCACTCGATGGAGTTCGTCGTCGTGCACATGATGCTTGGAGGTGACTTGCCCTTCATGACGATGTGGATCACGAACGTGAAGGTGGTCGCCATGGAGATGTGGACGTGGACGACTTGCGCTTGCATCGGTTGGGCGCTCCAAAGATGATCGATTTGGTCGCCGCCGCCTTGAAGATGACGAATTGGAAGTAGACTTGATCAAGGCCCGAATCTCCTCCATCCTTGCATCTTGCTCCTCTTTATGTGCGGAAAGCTTCTTGTCGATGTAGTCCCTTTTCCTTGCTTCGGAGAGATGAATGTCGATGGAGAGGTTCTCGATGCGCTCTTGCAAGGTAGATTGTGCTCCTTGCATTTCGTGTTGTAGTCGAAAGATGGACATTTTGGTGATGTAGTTTTTCACGCCGTCATTGTTGTCGAAGACCGGAGATGAAATGCCTTGTCTATCCATCACAAGACTCGAGTAAATATGAGTGGGAGAAAGAGAAGAACTTATACCAAATGTACCTTGACCGATGTGGAATATGGATCAATGATCACTCATTGTGTAACAAGGAAATAGCACAATTGGTACCAATTCTTGTCAGTTTCTCACACCTACACAAGTAAAGCTTATGGTGGAGCTCGGTGAGGATAGTGGCACAAAAATTTGATGCAAAATGTTAGCAAGAGTCAATAATGTTGAAAGAGATTCACAAATTCGCAAGTGAAACAAGTAGACCAATAGCAATATGTGGCACACGGAAACACACACACAAATAGATAAATGGGGTCGTGCAACCAAGGAATGAGCCAAAATGTGGACTCCACGGAAAATGCTCTTGTTGCACAACTCTAGAGACGCTAGCACGATTGCTCAATAGGCGGATACGACACTTGTGCACAACCTATAGGAGACAAAAATGCAACGACTTCTATCCCAAGTATGATATGTATGTATGGTTCTCGGTGTTTCTCTCAAGATGATCCAAGATGATCGGATATGACAATGACAATCTTATATGCAATGTGGTATGATGCTATGACACTTGCTTACAAGCTCTTTGCTCTCTCTCTTTTGCTTAAAAGCTTTATTCTCTTTTTTTGTATGGCCACTTTTGCACAATGCACAAACCAAAATAGCAATTGTGTATATGCGGGAACAAACTTGTGACACACGATATGATACCAAGATATGCACCAAGATGATATGGTATGTATGCTATGGGAAGTATGATCACTAATGTGCACAAGTAACATTGCCGGCAATACTCAAATGGCTAGTCTCGATAGGCAAGTGACGCAAAATGGGCTAGAGGTTATCAATGCAATGGCAAGGGGAATATACAATGGAGGGATACCACAATACCAAGATGATATGGAGGTTACCGTCCGGCGATGATGAGTGGCGGTGTTCTTGATGTAGAAACCAAGATGATGGAGTCTCATCCCTAAGTAGCCAAAACTCCTTAGGAAACGGAAAAACCGCGAACTCAAAATCTCAAATGTCAAATGTCAAAATGGTGGTAGCGGAAAGCGGTGGTAGTGTGCACTTGGCAATGCGGAAGTGGAATGATGGGCTATACACGGTGTTGGAGTTGGTAGCACGGTCCCTAAGTAGCCGAAACACCTTAGGAGACACAACTCACAACACAAACAAAATTGGGTTAAGTTGTGGTGGCGGAAGTGTATGGTGGTCATGCCTATTCGGAAGTTATGGTGGTGGTTGATGAATAAGCAACCGTCCCTAAGTAGCCTAAACACCTTAGGAGACTCAAGTCACTACTCAAACAACCTCAAATGCTATGGGGAACAAAAAGGGTTAGGTTGCGGAAGGCTATGGTGGTATTGTGGATGATATGGTGGAAGCCCTAGGCAAAAATGCCAAAGTTCCAAAAAATTTATGGTGTCAAAAGGTGGTGAAACCTAGGTGAGGACCTCGGGCACGTCGATAGCTTCAAAACGAGCCAAAGAACACTCAAATCGGAGTTCGGAGTGAAAAGTTATGATGAAAACGGTGAAGAAGGCTGATGCTGAAATTTCGGGGAAAGTTTCTGGTTAGGCCGGAAGTTCCGGGGTTAGGGCAGGAAGTTCCGGGCTCCGGAAGTTCCGGGGGTGGCCGGAAGTTCCGGGCTCCGGAAGTTCCGGGGGTGGCCGGAAGTTCCGAGGGTCGCGGAAAAAGTCTCGGGGAAGCCGGGGGATTTTGGGCAAACTTTCTGTTTAGCCTGGAAGTTCCGGGGCAAGGACAGAAGTTCTGGGGGACGGAAGTTCCGGGGGTCATGGAATTTCTTCCGGGACGAATCCTAAATTCCAGATCTGAGAACGGGGGCAGAAAAACTTGATTTCCCGGGGCAAAATTGAGACGATTTCGTGGATGGAAAGGGGGAAAAAGATGGGGGAAAGCTAGATCCACTTGAAACACAACGAATCCGTGGATCAAAATCAACAAAACATCATCAAAACCAACAAATCACAAAAAATTTTGGGGGCTATTTTTGGTGGGGTAGGGGCTCCAAAAACGTGATCAACGTGGCTCATGATACCAGCATGATGTAGGGCAGAACCCTAGGGGCCTATCTTTCATGTTTGGAGTGGATCCTACGGGGAAACACGAAGAACGCGTGGAAGAACACAAGGGAAATCACGGGGAGGAACGAGAGAAACACTCAACCAACCAGATTCGATTACACATGCGCTAGATCGATGAACACAAAGAGAGATACAAGATCCAAAGTCAACAAAGGACGATACAAGAGGTAACCGGGTTCTTCTCCGTGAGGAGGTCTTGATGGGGTCTTCTCCGTAAAGGAGGTCTTGAATCCAAGATGATCATCTCCGTAGAGGGGCCGCGGTCTCTCTCGTGGATTAGATCTGATATGGATGAGCAAACCTCTATCTCTAATGAGCTATCACAATGCTAACCCTAACTAGGAGGAGGTGGGGGATTATATATAGTGCTAGCCCACGAAGGGGTAAGTGAGGGCGAAGGGGTACATGGGCTCGGCCCAATACACAGTGCGCAGACAGGGCGGAAGTTCCGGGCGGGGCCAGAAGTTCCAGGCTCCGGAAGTTCCGGGCAGGTTCCGGCCGGGTTCCGGGCTATCCAGAGAGTTGGCGCGCTCGGGGCTGGTCTGGACTCCGGGGGCCGGAGGTTCCGGGCAGGCCGGAAGGTCCGGGGGCCGGAAGTTCCGGGCAGGCCGGAAGGTCCGGGCTTTCCAGAAGCTTGTCCCTGCTTCTTCTTCCTTCTCCTATTCCATACTTGGCCTTGGTCCTTGGATCCTCCATGGTCGTCTCGGTTGTACCTGAGTGTATGCAAGGTCCATGCATGAGGTAGTAGCCATGTCTCACATGTGGAAAGTGAAGGTTCAAAGAGGAGTGAGTTCACCTGGTGCCCAATGGCGTATGGTCGAGGTCTCATCATATGTCCTCTTGGGGCTTGGAGAGTAGTCGGAGTGTACATGGGGATGAACGTGGGATGCTCTGCATCATCAACGCTATATATTATTTCCCAATGATGTATGGCTATCCTCTGATGTTTGAGTAGATCCGTTTTGTCCTATGGGTTAATTGATTATCGTGATTGGTTTGAGTTGCATGTTTTATTATTGGCGCTGTCCTATGGTGCTCTCCGTGTCGCGCAAGCGTGAGGGATCCCTGCTGTAGGGTTTGCAATATGTTCATGATTTGCTTATGTTGAGTGGCGTGAGTGACAGAAGCACATACCCGAGTAAGTAGGTTGTTTGCGTATGGGAATAAACAGGACTTGATACTTTAATGCTATGGTTGGGTTTTACCTTAATGATCTTTAGTAGTTGCAGACGCTTGCTAGAGTTCCAATCATAAGTGAATATGATCCAAGTAGAGAAAGTATTTAGCTTATGCCTATCCCTCATATAATATTGCAATAACGATTACTGGTCTAGTTATCGATTGCCTAGGGACAAATAACTTTCTCGTGACAAAAAGCTCTCTACTAAATCTAATTTAGTTGTGTCTTTATCTAAACAGCCCCTACTTTCTATTTACACGCTCTTTATTATCTTGCAAACCTATCCAAAACACCTACAAAGTACTTCTAGTTCCATACTTTTTTTTGACAGAAAGACTGTAAGGGAACCCCTTACAGTATAATTGGTGCAACAAACCCAAATTGCATGTACCATGCCTTGAACCTGGGTGGGTGGGAAGGCATCAGCCCCTTCCCACCACTAGGCTATGCCTTAGTCTACTAGTTCCATACTTGTCCTAAGTAAAGCGAACATCAAGCATGCGTAGAGTTGTATCAGTGGTCGATAGAACTTGAGGGAATATTTGTTCTACCTTTAGCTCCTCGTTGGGTTCGACACTCTTATTGAAAAAGGCTACAATTGATCCCCTATACTTGTGGGTTATCAGTTCCATCCGTACATTTGTGCAGTTCCACCAAAATGCAGCTGAATAACCCTATTTGCACAGATAATGAAAAGGCATGATTACATTATAGTGGCACTAGTTGATGAAACATACACTAATAAACAGAAGAAAATATTACATCATACTGGAAATCGACCCAAGTCTCCCCGATACACCTTCTGCCAGTGATGAACATCAATGTACAGTGGTAGTACAAGGAGGGGCCTTGAGACATTCAAATCTCTATTTTTGTGCAGATCAACTAAAATTAAGCACCCCAGTTTGCAGAAACGCTTAAACATTAACAATGGGACTAGTTGATGAAACATACATTAACAAAGAGAAGCACTTTCTTTATCTACATTGGAAATGAAATGATAGAGAGGACACTCGCTCTATTTTAACTGTATTATTACTTCATTTTATCAGTGACACTAGGGTCGAGCAGGTGGCAAACGAGGTGTACCGTGCGTCGCAAGGATGGAGGCAGGGGGTGCTTAGACTGGGATGCTGAAGCTGGCTCTTTCAGTTCCTATCTCCCCCCTGATGTTTCTGTGGTAGCATTTGGGTTGTAATCTAAACTTGGTCGAGCTGGTGCTGTGTCCCCCTACCTGCCTAGCTTATGTGGCAAACTTGTCTCCTGCTAGTACTCAGTCCGTTCTAGTAGTAGTTGCATAACTGCCCGTTTACCTTTGAGATGTTGTCGATAATGGTTCTCTATGGTTGGGTTTCTTTAATGAAATCGGAGGACCCCCTCTTTCGATATATATAAAAAAAGTGGCACTAGCGGTGCCAAAACATTGCCTCAAATTAATAATGCCACTAGATTAAGGTGCAAAATAATAACATTACTGCTTTATCATGGCAGTGCCAAAACAGATGCACAAGAGCAGGATCAACATGCAGGATCTTTGGCAAACGGTCAGACCAAAAAGGAACATACCTCGTGATGGGAACCATATCTGCAGTCAACGCCCTCGTAGAAGGGATGACACCAGTCACCAACATGGATGATTCAATTCATGGGACCTTTTGGTGCAGTTCACCTAAAATGAAGCAATGTCCCATGAGCTAGCATCTTCTTCTTCTTCTTCTTTCTTTAAGAAAAGGGCTCCAGCCCCGGTTCCATTTCCATCAGAAAACGAAACCCACAAAGCTTCTTCTTCATTAGTTTCAATAAAATTGAGCAACATCAAGGTTGGTAGTGAAGCTCCTAGAGAGTAGGCGGACCAGGACAGTTGAATCTCTAACGAAAAGAAGCAACTTATCTTAATGGGAAATTTAGCAGGACAAGAAAAAAAGTGCCATTGATTCATATTACTGGAGGCATTACATTGAAAACAACATTGGTTTAACGTGTCCTTATTTTTTAACGGTCGATCGCTACATTTTACCGGTGGCATTACATAAGAGCTGACTCGGGGCAACAAACCTCGTAAGAGGATATCCGGGTTGGTCCCATTTTTGTTCGATATATAGCCACCTTATCTTGTGTGAGGCTAGCAAATCTAGTCTTTGGACTTACTACATTGACTTGTCCCCCAGTCCCCACTTTCTTTCCTTTTTCAACCAATAGATCGGGTTTATATTGAGTTTGTACTGCGTTCCCTTTATTTCCCTATTAGACCTAGAGACCAGTTGGATAGCCAGTCTCTGCTACTTTTTGCCCCCATTATTTCCACTTTCGGCCAAGTCCTAGATTCAGGTAACAAATCTTCCCCCACCCCCACCCCCTTTCTTCCTTGTTTGAACCAAGTACTACTAGATTCGAGTGCATGAACTAGTTTTACCTCTTAACAATAAAAATTTAGGTGGTTTTCGAACAGCTCATCGATCCTATCTACACAAGGGGGCCTGAGAAATAGTAAAAGATACAAATGAAGTGACGTCAGGAGCTCGGGAAGTAGAGCAAGGCCGGTTTCGAAGGAAGTTATACCTGAGGGTCGCCGGGATGTCACAAGGTGGGCGGGGGGAGGCCGGATTTGCCCACACTATGACAGCGAGGAAGAAGGGGTGGGAGGCCCTCCCTTGCTAGCGATGCTTGAGAGAGAACGGCAAGGCACGCTGATCGGGACGCGCCGACAGTGGGTAAGAGCCGTCGCCGAGGACGACCGCGTGAATGTTGCACATTCTCACCTTCCCCGGCAGAGAGGATCCGGCTGGATCTGTGACCAGTGGTGAGTAGAGAGAGAGAGTGTGGCCACCGCTGTCGTGTTTAGATCTGGAGAGGACGATACAGTTTGAAGGGAGCAACACTAGCAAGCAAGGGCGGAGTCTCCTGCCTATATAGTGGAGTACTAGTTTTCTTTTGTCTACCGGCCGGAGCTGGCTTGACCTCGGCAATGGCTGTCGAGAAGTCTTCATGCACGTGCCCCGGAGGCGCAGTTGTCGTCATTTTGATCTGAAGCACTGGATTATAACATATAACACGAAAAAAATGCCACATGACAAGAAATCATAACCTCACTGCCCAAAGGAGACAAGATGAATCCCGACGGACAAACTAGACGAGGATCAAAGCTCAAATTAAAGATAAACTCGTAGAAAAGGGGTCCGTCGATAGATGTCCTAATTAACATAGCCGGCTTGACCTAGATGGCAGCCGAGTAGTCTTCGTGCATGTGCCCCCAATGACCTAGATGGCAGCTTAAAGATAAACTCAGTTGTCGCTGTTTAACCCTCGCAGTGATCCGAAGCACATGACACCTAATTTTGTGAGATGACAAGAAAACTTTTTTTAGATTTCTCACCAGAACTATAGCCCTGTACAAAACAACCTGCACGATATTTAGACGATAGCCAATCAAGGCGTGTCTGCTGGAGTCTAGTCACATGCATGGATGAACTGATCTTCCGTGTCTTGAAGGGATCATCCAAGTACCAACGTATGTACTTCTATTAACTCACCCGACTTGCGGGGCCGGGGATTGTGCCTATGGTCGGTTCTCAATTGCGGGCCCACATGTGTGTGCAAACACAATATGACGCGCGTTCCATTCGGAGAGCAGCGTGCCAGACCGACCGATAAATGCAGGGTGCGACCTGGCGATAGGCGTCTTTGTATACTCCGTACATGTGTACTGCCGTTTTCTTGAGGCTTTGCTCCATGGCGCAATACATGGCTACAAAATTAGTATACTGTACTATTCAAAAGTCGAGGGCGGGGCTTTTCCCGCGTGGTAGGCGGGCCAGTTCCGCCCAGTCGGTTCGACAAAGACGCGAGAAGATGAGGGAGTGGGCTGCTTTAAACGTAGGGCTGTGTGATTTGATAGTGAGTTATTGTTGGACAGGTGGGGCTCGGTGATTTGACTTGCCATTATCATTTTAACTGCGGTGCTACGACCGGCTTGAGTCTCCCGATTCCTGACCACCTCCATACAGGTGCCTCTCCCGATGCTCCACCATGTAGAGGCTGGCTCTTGCTTGAGAGCCCACTCCTCCACTTTTTCCTTGCCTCTTTCCCCCACGTATGCAAAAATGCCATGTGAAGCGAGCTTATAGCCCACTATTGTACTTGATCCTACAGGTGCTCAGCCTGCCACATAGGCATATAGTCTAATGTGGCAAGTTAATTAAGAAGAGAGATACTAGTTTGGTGACCCCAGGAAGAAACGGTGATAAGCGCGTGTACCTAGATGAAGCAAACTTAGCAACAAAAAACTAAGCACCTACGCATTGGGGACTTGAGTTGCTAATCCATTTAATGCGCATAGCACCTCATCTAAGCACCATTTCATTGGAGAGGTCACTCCTTGGCAAATGCAATAAATACTACGAAGAAAGAGATAGAGAGAAGTAAACAAAAAATACTCTTATAGTCAACCTTATAGCTAACCTTGTTGTATGAGTGACTAAGTGATGACTATGTATGACATGCCAACATCAGATAGCCTAACGCACCGTGTTAAATCTCCAAGGGCATGACCACGCGAGCGAGGCGACGGTCGTGGTAGGCGCGACCATGATACGGGCTGCTGGCAGCCCTTGGATCCGAGATCGAACGATCGCATGCCAAGTTGCTAAAAATTTGTAGAATAACCCTCCAGGATAGGATATTCACCCATAGGTCTAGAATCACGCCATGCAACTGTCCGATCTCAGATTCAAGGGCTCTCGAAAGCCTGTATCATGGGAGAATGGAAAGCTTCGTATCACCTGTAATTTTCCCGATGCTTGACATGACATCAAAAGCCATTTAATTGGGCGTCGAGTAGACATGACATCTAATTGGGCCCCCATAGTATTGTGCATGAATCCATTTATCCAATAGGCAAGCCACTACCCTGCCATTCGCACGCGCCCCCGCCCCCCAAGTCGACATTTTTACCATCGATAAACCACTCCTAGTCATCCCGTCCTTTCACATTACGGCAGTTCCACTAATCCTAACCCTCCTCCCAAATCCATGGCATCCCAAATCTCCATGATTGGCGGTGAGTACAAGGTTAGAACCATCACCGGCGATGAGTTCGACGTCATCTACACTCGTTCTTCTGCAACGATAAAAGAATGCCTTGCTCGCTTCAAACGCACGTTCGAAAACTCAAATGATGAGTGGGTCGCTGGGCTAGATGTTGAGTACACCACAGTCCTGGGAAGCGAGAAGAAACTAAAGGAGGCAGAGAAGAAGAAGCCCGCTGTGATCTAGGTTTGCGTGCATGACTTATGCTTGGTCTACCACATATGCCATGCCGACGTTGAGTGCGAGGAATTTAAGAAGTTCCTCAAGGGAGGCTGAGTCAAATTCGTAAGTGTAGACTTTAGGAACAACAAGGAAATCCTGGGTCGGATAGGCCTCGTTGTAGGCGACCCCTTCCACCTCCAGAAGGAAGGGCTGGTGCCCTCCCTTGATCAGCCTTCAATGCTGACCCTGGCAGGAGCCATGGTTCATCCTTCATATGTTGAACTGAAGAAACCTCCACACACGTTTCATCGTGCATGGCAGTGGACTGTACTAGATATAGACCACATCTACTACGCTGCAATGGATGGCTACCTTTGTTTCAATATCTACAAGGGTTGGATGAATAGCAAGAGCCAAGTGTGCGGTTCAAGCAAAGAAGTATCACCCAAGAGGAAGAGGGACAAGGACGAAGTCGAGGACGTGGATGAGGACTCCGAGTAAGGTGGCAATGTCGTTGCTCATGGTGGTTCTAATTCAGTGTTTACCGGATTAGTTGCTTAGTTTAATTTCTGTGTGCTTAGTTTTATTTGAGGGGTGTGTTGTGCTAAGCCCCCAGCAGAACTTTGTTATGTTTCTTCTTGTTATATTTCGTACATTTCATCTTTTAGTTGGTATAGTACTACCACTCGTTTCTTGACATTATATACGTACAATATATATGGCCAACATCATATAGCCAGCAGTTTAGTTGTCAAAGAATTTCAGGGTGCTTAGTTTTGTCAAAGAATTCCAGGGTGCTTAGTTTTATTTGAGGGGTGTGTTGTGTTGGACACCATTAACTTATCATTGTGAGAATCGGCTTATTTTTGTCATGTAACATGGTCAACGGGTTTGACGTGAAAATAACAATGTCTAATGGCATTTCTGAGTAAACATCTAACTTAATGATGGCATTTTTTAGATATCTAATTGCATTTTTGAGCAGGCATCTCACGGGTCGATGGCATTTTTTGAGTAGTTGTAACTTCTAATGGCAAAACTGAGTAGTGATACAAAACTAGTGGCACAAATAAAAAGAAACCAAGAATTAAATAGGTATGCTATGTTCTTTATTTCTTTATTTCTTTATACCTTTTTGTGCGAAACAATATACGTTGCCCCCCCCCCCCCAGATTTTCTTTACAGAGGCAACATAGAACTATATGAGTGCCCTGTTAAATTTTGGAATTATTCCGGGTTCGTTTGGCCTTTTTATACATTAATTGAGTTTCTGGTCATTTAATGTGCATAATTCAAATTTGAACTACAAGCACATGCTCCCGTGCACCAACGTTGACTAAAAATCACATGTGTGTCCTCGGGTGAATTTCTAGGTCCCATGCAAGAAATGGGAATGAAATTCAAACATCCTGGGCATCGTGGTTCGGCCGAGAACATTGAGAAGCTTGGTTTTAAAATTCTTGTAAATCCAAAACATGCCTGAAAATCATGAAACTTGGCATGGTGTCATGTCATGGTACTACCATGTTGTGGTAAAAATTTTGGAGAATAGGAACAAGTTTTGGTATATGTTTCTTGCAAACCGGAGCTTCTCTCAAGAAGGCTCGTGGTTCTGAGAGGGAACGTGTCACCTTTGTGCATAATTCAAATTTTAAATACAAGCACATGCTCCAGTGCACCAAATCTGGTTGAAAAATCACTTTTGTGTCCTCGGGTAAATTTCTAGGTCCCATGCCAGAAATGGGAATGAAATTCAAACATCTGGGCGTCATGGCTCGGCTGGAAACATTGAGAAACTTGGTTTTTTAATTCCTGTAAATCCGGAACACGCATGAAAAACATGAAACTTGGCTTGGTGTTATGACATAGCACCAACATGCTATGGTAATTTTGCTGTCCGATTTGCGAAGGCACACACATTAACAATCAACAAAGTCATTTTGGAACAAGTGTTGTCACGTTACAACCGTGGGCGTTCTATTTACCATTTACGTGCCGCCACGTGTCCCCTTTTTTATTAGCTAGGAGGCGCCGTGCAGGGTAGCTATTTGAGTACGGGAGGCGTGCGATCAGACCCCTGCGCGTGCTTATCAGGAGGAGAGCCCTTTGACCTCCATCTGCCGTCCACCTCTGCCCCAAGGTCTCCACTAATGGCGCACGAGCCTCTGTTTAATGGCGTGGCAATGTCTCACTCGTCTGAGATTTAAGAGAGAAAAAATAAAATCTGAAAAGAAAATTTTGCACGGATCTTTATGTAAGATCCGACGGACCTATATAGCATCTACTACGACTTATAGCAAGACTGATGAATATATATAAGGACGACGAGAGTTGATAATAATTGTCCTACATAATTAGTAAGATAATTAAAAAAGCCACATGCGGCTACGCCTGAAATAGACAAGGGCAAAAGAAGAAGGAAGACGCATACAACGATCTGGCTCACTGATCTCTACTTTCTTTATGCGCTGCAGGTCGTGGAGACTAGTTCTCGCGGCGGGCGATGATCTCTTTCATTAGTTTCATGTCCTTAATAAGTTGCTTGGCAGCATCCATGGATTCCTCCACCAGCCTGTTGTGCTCGATGCGGAGCATGGCATTCTCGTGCATAAGTTTCATGATGATGACGCCCATCCTCTACAACAAGGCAGCAGTCTCCTCCTCCTGCTTCACCCTTCCGGCGATCTTCGCACTCAGTAGGTCGCGCTTGCCCCGGAGTTTTGCATTGCCTCCCCTAGTTGCCGGATGACGTCGGTGCCTCGTCCTGCATCCTCGCCCAGACGGAGATCTGATCCATCTGGCTATGGACTATCGCATGCATGCGCCTGTAAGAGTCCTCGCCTGCCCGCGAGGAATTTTACCAGGCCGCCGCGGCGCGGCGGGACCTCCCTGCTGCTTCGGCGGCGCGGCGGGACATCTCTGCTGCTTCCGCGGCGTGGCCGGACCAGTCTTCTACATCGACGGTGCGGCGGGACCTCCGTGCTACTTAGGCGGCGCGGCGGGACCTCTATGCTACTACTGCTGCACGGCTGGACATGTCGGTTGCTTTCGCGGTGAGGCGGGACATCTCTCGTGCTTCCTCTTCCATGCTCACCTCTCCCTGGTGGAAATCTCTCGACCCAGAACTCACACTGGCTACGGCTTGATTGACTTGATTGTTTTTTGTGGATGAGGAGTTGAGGAGGAATGTGCAGTCATCTTAGCATAGTAGTATTTATAACCGAGTACTACTAATACGCTCCTAAGTGGGAAACCGTTTAGGTTGTGATCGGTGTGAACAGGTTTGCAATTAAATATAGCGTGGTAGTAATTGTAATTTGGAATGTGACGAGGCAGCTCAAAATTTATTAGCGGTTCTAGTTTGAAGTGCGGCACTATTCCCGGATGGCGTAACGTCGGCACGTTTTCTCGGCCGTGGTGTAGCATATGCCATGGTACTAGTTCTTTTTCTACTGCTGTGTACGTGCAAAAACTGGCACCGTCGGATACATATCTTACGCTTGGCGTTCGACAGGAATAGCCTCGTGGCGAGCTATAGACTAGTCTTTGTTTCAAACGCATTACACCTATCTCTCGGGACTTCTCGCATGCACCATCACTACTCCCTAGGTCAATACCACCCACATACAATTGTATCTGAGAAGAGGTGTACGCACGCACTCGTCCTCTCTCACACACGCATCTGTAGCTACGAATTGTAGTGTTCTCAACCATCCGATTGGCTCTATCATAGGTTTCACGTTGCTCCTTGGCCTTGAGATTGAGAAGTTCAAAATGCGGAGGCTAAGATGGAGGCGCGAGGTTTTAGTTAATGTGCAGGCCACACACGGCACCAAAAGCGACCACGAGCTCCGCCTAGTGCGCATGCACGATCGGGTGAGTTGTCCAAGTATAGACACAACCAGGCCCTCGTTGGTATCCGCGCCTCGACTTTGGCTGGTCATAGTGGAGAGTAGCATAGACTAGTTACTAGTCTATGTTACTAGTACCTTCATAGTGGGTAGTGTCATATAGTATATGTATAATTTGGCGATGAGCGCTCTCCATATGTACCGCCTTTTTTCTTTAATTACATCTTGTTAGTTTTGCTCCATGGCGCAATCCATTGATACTACTACTGTACCAATGTATACATTTTTTAAAAGGCTAGAGGGCGCGGCAGTCTAGCTTGGTCCTTTTCACGAGAGGCGAGGGCCTTTGTGATTTGACGGCTCATTACTGCTGGAAGGCGGGGCCTTGTGATTTGACTGCTCGTATAAATGTGCCGACGACCTGAGGAAGAGTAAAGAACCGTGCGGTATACTCAAGTTTTCCACTGGAGTACGACCGAGGAGCATGAAACACGGCAGCCCAGTGCCATATCCTCTACTCTCTACTCTTATTATATATTACTAGCAAGAGGCGTTGTTCTATTGGCGATAAAGAATGATCTAATTTGCTAGTCATCTCATTTTTAGCATTGTTCTATTCATTCCTCGCAGAGAAGGTGACACGTCTTGACCAAACACCAAGCAAAATAAGAAACACAAGAGCAAAAGAAGAAGGAGGATTATCACCCCCAAAAAGAAGGAAGACGCACACACAAGTGCAGGGCTGCTCTCACTACATGAGCAGTTCTTTGGCTGCAGTCGTAACTTCTTCTTCATCGCCTCCACGACCTCCATCTCCTTGCGTGTCTCCTCTGCCATCTTCATCATTGTGTCCATGACGTGGGATTTCTCGATGCGAGCCTTCATCATCTGTTCCACGGCCGCATTACGTACCTTGACAGCAGCCCGGTGGTCAATGCGGAGCTTCGCCAACTCTTCCTTCTGTTCCATGACGAGGGCCTGCAACATCTTCATCGAGGAACTACTATTCTCATGCAGCTTCTTCCAGCCGGCGTTCTCCTCCTTCAGCAGGTCGAGCTCGTGGCAGAGCTTCGCCTTGTCCTCCTGAAGTTGCAGGATTTCATCGGTCGCCTTCTTTTCAGAGGCAATGCTCTTCTTCAGCAGCATCACCAAGCCGGCGGTCAACTCCCCCTGCTCATTGAGCTCAGCGGGCATGTCGTCGAGGCTCTCCTTCAGCAGCTCCACCAAGCCGTAGAGGAACTCCTTCTGCTTATTGAGGTGCTTATTGAGCTGATCGGGCATGCCGTCGAGGGATAACGACTCCACCGCCGCCAGCTCGACATGTTCGCCTCCGTGTCTAGGGCGCTCCTGGGAGCCATCGCCTGCCCGTGAGAGATCTTTCAAGGTCTCTGCGTGGCGGCGAGCCCTCTCTTTTTTTCCGCAGCCTTGGTTGCCGCTCCCTTGTTACGAGTAGTTCTCGACCTAGAGCTCTGCACACCGGCCATGGCAAGGACGGACGAAGAAGGAGGACTTATGAGGAAGAAGGTAGAGTAATTTTCGGTTAGGTACTTCCCCTTTTTATAACCTAAGTACTAGCACTAGTACTAAAACCTGCAAAGTGGGAACACGTTCAGGTTTGGTACGTACTGTTAGGTGTGAGCAGGCTTGCACTTAATTGTAGCACTAGTACTTCGAATGTGATGGGAACAAGATACAGATTAATTGATGGTTTTTGGTTTCGAGGCCCGTAACGGCTCCCGATGAGTTCAGTGGAACATAAATTTCAAGTAGACTACACTGCTCAGATGCGTAAATATTATGTTACTGTCAAAAATTTGCACAAACTACGAAGGAGACCAATGGAAGTACTACTAGCAACCCATGATTTAACTACTCGCATGCGTGCAGTGGAGTAGTAATGTCTTTCTTCCACCCTCACGTCCACTCAATTTGCATGCGCTGTATTAACTGACCATCAATGAAGTGAAGGACTTTAACGCGTCAAATTATCAGATGGGGTGGATCTTGGTACAAAATTAAATGCGCCCATGTACCGGCGTGTGCGTCGCGAGGAATGAGTGCATGTGTGGGCGTGCGTGCACATCTTAAACCGTGCATGTACCGCCGGTCTTGACTCGGGGAGGGCAGTACATTCTTCCGGAACTAGCAGCACGTCATCGTGATCAATCCACACATGGATGTCGCGACAACGCCTCCACATGTGCCACGTGGCTTCATGAACTGTAAGAGAGACAACATGTAGCGTGCCATTGTGTTTTGCACATACTCGAAGTACTAGTAAGGTACACGTGCATTGCACGCGTCAGATTTTGCAACCAAATTATGAATAAACACCACACTGTAGCGTGTAAGCTCTGAGTCATATATGCCTGATGTATACCTTCATTTAATTCTTATAGTTCATCTCATTCAAAATCAATTAGTTTTTATAAAAAACCTAGGGCCTCTTTGATTCGTAGGATTTCCAAAATGCGGGAATAGGAAGAACATGGGATTAGAGTGGAATGTCGTCTTGAATCCTACAGGATCGTACGAGTGTTTGATTGTGCATAGAAAAAACGTAAAATTCTTTCAAAGAGGTTTGAGTGGATGGGATGTTTCCTATGAAATCTAGTGCAAATGAATCATATGGAAAAATTCCTATGGTTTACAATCCTACGAATCAAACAACCAAGATAGGAAAAATTCCTAAGGATTAGAATCCTCCAAAATTCCTTCGAGAATCCTTTGAATCAAAGAAGCCCTTAATCTATTTTATGATTCATGGAATTGTGAGTTGTAAAGCATAAAGTAAAAAACAAATAATGGCAATTCAACTAGAAAAAAATTTGGGCAGTTATGATATGGAAGATTCTAGGACAAAGGAGAACCACTGTTGTTTTGAGATTTGTGCATTATGCTTAAGTTCAACCATGGAGTCTGCTAGATTGTACATGTGGCAAAATCCGGTGGGGGCTAGAAGATGGTGCGAGGGGCTGAGTGGAGGGAGACTATGAAGGAGTGCACAACTCATGAGATCAATATTTAGAGAGAGGCGAGCGATGCGCTGTTGCTTGGTGCGTGAAGCCATGAAATATGTCCCATGAGCTAGCGGGCCAAGCATTGATAATCCTTTACGAGGAAGGCCATTTCATCAACTTAAACCATTTTTACCAGCAATTTTCTAATGATCACATTCATATTAGCCTCAATATATAGTGATGTTAGGGGGGCAGGGCCCTTGCTGCCCCATGTCTTCGCCATTGTGCGCCATCTGAGAGATGAAGCGGAAGGCGTGGATGATGAGAGGGGGGCGTTGGATATATAATTAATGTGGCTGTATTAGCTATATATGCAATCCTATATAGAGAGGTATAGATTGATCGATGTGGACGTGGGAAAGAGGGTGAGACCTCACTAGATATATAGATTGATCGATTTATGTGGAAAACTATGAATGACCTAGCTATATACACACACACATAGAGAACATCAATCGTTGCGCATGCACGTGAGAGATAAAGAATGCCCGATATGATGGAGAGGGGGATGTGTGTGTGTGCCTTCATGGGAGACCGACCTGAAGAAAAAGATTGCGTGTGTGTGATGGATAATGCCCATTTGGTAGTGTGTGTGCATGCATGCGCGAGAGAAAGTTAGTGGTACAATTATAAAGAGAAGACCAAGGTGTGGGTGTAAAAGACTAGGTGAGGTCATAATCAATGTAAAGTTGAATTCAAATATTTGAATAAGAGATCATGATGTTTGAAACCCATGCATGCATGAATATAATGGAGATCTACGTGGTGTGGTTTGGAAACGAGCATGTTGTAATGTATACACATTGAACAAGGTCAGACTGGTATGAATTTGAGATAGCGATGGCAGACATCGTTTGGCCACATTGCATCCGTGCATGGACACACTATTCTAATTGGAGATGATGGGTGGCTTTCGCATCACATATCTATATCTATACCCCTATATATATATATTATATTTTATATTTTTTATATAGTGTGCGGATAACTTTAACTTTGAAAGATGGTCGTTGGATGAGGCCAATCCGATGGTGCGGAGCTGGCAAATTTGAGCACTACTGGCCGTTGGATATCATCTAGATTCCACCAGATTTTGCCACATGTACAATCTAGAAGACTCTATGGTTGAACTTAAGCATAATGCACAAACCTCAAAACACAAGCACTTATTCTTTGTTCTAGAATCTTCCGTGTCAGAATTGCCCAAATGTTTTTCTACATGGTTTGGTTTTACTTTATGCCTTACAACGCACAATTCCATGAATCTTAAAATAGATTAGCTTTCTTATAAAAACTAGATGATTTTGAATGAAATGAACTATAAGAATTAAACGAACATCTACATCATGCATATATGACTCAAAGCTTACATGCTATAATGTGGTATTTATTCATAATTTGGTTGCCAAATCTCATGCGTGCAATGCACGTGTACCTTACTAGTCTAAATGGTGTCTGTGTGTGTGTGTGTGTGTTGTGCGTGTTAAACACATTGTATGTAGTATATCATACTAGTCTAAATTGTCTTTTTTTTTCTTTTGGGTACGCGTTAAGCTTGTTCTCCCAAAATTTCAAGCCGCGCCTTGTTATGCCGAAATTTCAAGCTAGCGTCTTTGTTTATCGTGCTGCGAAACTCCCGCCTCTTCAACCTGCGCCTTGTTACCCTGAAATATTTAAGATAAATCTTTGTCTCGTTGTGCTCCGACAACTCCCTCCATCTCAACCTGTGCCTTGCTATTCCAAAATTACAACGCGCGCGAAAACTCCCACCTCCTGTGAAATCCCGACACGCGAAATGCCCGTGATACCCCTGAACCGAAAGAACTGCCTCAAATCGGTGGGGGTACTTTCGTAACTTACCCCACATTTCGGACAAGCGCGTCCCTAAGCCATGGTTCTCCACTCCCATCCCATCCGCCCACCCATTCGTACACCGAGGCCGGGAAAACCCGCGAAGCCCCACACCCTCCTCCATCCGCCACCCAGCCGGAGCCTCTTCCCCGACGACGTCGTCCATAGCAACACCTCGACGTCCCTCACCCACCGTACCGGATGAGGATCCGTCGTCGATCTGGTCGTCCCACCGGTTCAGCCACCCCGTCCTCCACCTCCAAGGAGCTGCCCAATGTTCCCCCCGTCTTTCACGCCACCTCCATTCCCACACCGCCGTCTTCACCTGCACCACCAGAAGAGCATCATCATCACCGTTTCCTCGGATGAAGTTGCGGCCTAATCGGTGCCACCAAAGAGGTTGTACACTAATCGCCGCAATTTCTTCTTGATTCGGTCTCACGGTGCTGCCGGCGCTCGGTCCCGAGCCGACACGGTGCGGCTGCATCCACGCCGGCGTCACCGGCCACTTCCTCCACATCGTCGCTCCCTCAGCGGTGACGTCCACATTAGTAGGAATTGCTGCTGCTTTAGCTCTCGCTCGTGCTGCTGCTCTACTCTTGCTCTCGGTCCCCTGCCTGGTCTGCTCTTGCTCGCGTTGCTGCTCTCGCTCTTGCTCTAGCTTGCGATGCAGCTCCAATTTAGCTATACTTCAGTCGACTGAATCGACTTTTGGGTCAGTCGATTTTCCGGGGGTGGGGGGGGGGGCTCGCCAGCGTTACGTAAGAACCAGTCGCAGCGGGGAGGGGGCCTCGCCGGAGAGGTACCCCACTATCTATCTTAGGGTTCAGGGTGGGGGCGCTGGTCGCCGACGGTGGTGGGGCCGTGGCGTGGGGATCGCCGGATAAAAATCTCGACGCAGGGGGTAGGGGCTTGAGGGATGGCCGGGGCAGCGTCGGACCGGCCGTGGGGAGTGTTTTCAGGGCGGGCGGGGCGGCGCACCGCCGGTCGCGAGCGGGGGAGCGGCTGTTTGGCCGGTGGTGGCTGGCGGCTCAGGGGGGTGGAGGTTGAAGATGAACCGCAGGCCCTTGATTTCGTATCCAACAGCTGCAAAATCGACTGACCAGAGATGAAAAAGCCAGTTTCGACAGCAAAATTCAGTTTCGACAGTTAAGTTCAGTTTCGACAGTTAAATTCAGTTTCGACAGTAAAGTTCAGAGATGAGCGGCTGATGTATACATCTAGCACTTTGTGCTTAGGAGTTTTACGTCATCTATTGGAGATGCTATTAGAATTCCACTCAGTTTAACGTTGTCTCTCTTGTCCTGCTTCAGCCTCGGTGTCGTACAACTCACCAGAGCTGCTCCAACGACGAAACCCTACATCACAGCGGAGCAGTACCTCGGGCTCCATCTCTAGACGCCTAAGATCTTCTTCCCCTCCTCCGACAGCCAAGTTAGCCGGAGCATCCTCACTGGCCAACCCAATCACGCTGAGATCGACATGGCTTCGCCAAAGAGGTTGTTCACTTCTTGTAGTTTGTCTTAATCTCACCATGCTTCTTTGAATCCTATGATCTTTAAATTCTTGTGAACCAAACACCCAGATTGGCAGAAATCCTATGTTTTCAAATTCTCTGTTTTGCACGTGCATTCCTATCCTATTCCTGTCTATTTCCTATCCCTGCATTGTTAGAATCCTCAAATTCAAACAAGCCCTTACACAATTACTTCACATTACGAGATATGTGTCAAAGAAAACCTTGTGTGGTTTGTCCCGCTTCCTCATGGTGTCAGGTTCCACCCCAGCTCAATTTGCTCCAACGACGGAAAGGTTCTCCACAGCAGGGATCCGCTCTCCAGACTATCTTTCACCGCCTCAGATCTTCTTCCCCGCCGCCGGCAGCCACGACAGCTACATTACCATCATCAACTGAGCAGATGACCTTGAGGACTACACGGGTCTGCAAGAGAGGTCGCACTCTTCCGTGTCTGCTTACATTATGCATTTCTTAATATGATGACATGCTACTTTATCGTCATGTTCACCTATTAGACTCCGACTCAGGTCCAAACTTATGCTGAAACTTGAGTTTTTAAATGGTTGTGGGGTACATATTTGGGAAGCAATCAATGCTATCTGTCTACTATCTGGTTAATCTCGGGTGTCTATTATGAGTTTCATGGTGGGTGCAAACAAACATTAAAGGAGCCATTATCTGTATTTTTTAACTAAAGCTATTATCTGCCCGCTATTATTTGTTTTGGGTCTATCCACAGTTTTCTACCATCACTCTGGATTTGTGCATGCACTCCTTACATAATCTCACTATGTTTTATTCCTATGCATGTCAGTTATTGTACACAATGGGACTGAACATGTAGAGCAAAAGAGACGAGCCTTGCGTGGCAATAAAATTTCATGCAGACGTCGCTCCATGGTGGGCGCAAAGGCAGCCCCCCTCCACCCATTCCGGATCGTAATCAAGAGGAAGATAATTGTTCTGAGGGGGATTCAGAAGCAGAAGACCACTCCTATTTACCCCATGAGGTCTTCGCTCTAACTTGGCATGGTGATGCTGGTAAAATCATGCATATGGTGCCTTGCATTGCTTATTGTATACATCAAAGATGTCATCTGCTTAGTTTAGACATGCTTTGTGTCAATGCCATCTGTTTAGTTT
The DNA here is from genome assembly GCA_021605145.1 of Aegilops bicornis. Taxonomy (NCBI): domain Eukaryota; kingdom Viridiplantae; phylum Streptophyta; class Magnoliopsida; order Poales; family Poaceae; genus Aegilops; species Aegilops bicornis. The sequence goes on from CM038674.1 coordinate 296,882,831, forward strand.
CTTTATCGTATATGTGAATCATGCAATGCCATCTTGTTTAGCCAGGCATCATATATGTGAATTTTTCAATGCCACCCTGGTTAGCCAGTCACATCACTTTTATTACGTGTTAAATTTATCAACAATTTTAGTACATTCAATTACTCTTCCTGTGCATCAGCCATTCAGCACGGTCATGGAAAAATCTGGAGTGGAAACAAGGTCTTCAGAGCAGACAATGATATCTGACGAAGTGCATGTCTTGCTGGTTACAGATAGCTCCCCAAAGGAGGATTCGGAGACGGATGACCAGTCCTATCCCCCCCCCCCCGAGGTGCATGCTCTAACTTGGCAGGGCTATGTCGCTCATATCGTGCACATGGTATCTTGCATTGCTATGTCATTTGCTTAGTTTAGACATGCTTTGTGTGAATGCTACCTGTTTAGTGTCTAATTACCATATATGTGAATTATGCAATGCCATCTTGTTGCAAGACATTATATATGTGAATTATGCAATGCTATCTTGTTGCAAGGCATTATATACGTGAATTACGCAATGCCATGCTGTTTAGCCAAGCGTCATATATGTGAATTATATCATGTCGTCCTTTTTTTGTATTTCTCATTGCTTTTGTTGACAATGTTTGTATATTCAACTGCTCTTCCTGTGCATCAGCCATTTGAATTGGTGATGGAAAATCTGGAGTGAAAACAAGGTCTTCAGAGCAGACAATGCTACCTGGTGAAGCAGATATCTTGCTGGTTACAGATAGCTCTTCAGAGGAGGATTCAGAGGCAGATGACCAGTCCTATTACCCCCCCCCCTGAGGTGTATGCTCAAACTTGACAGGGTTATATTACTCATATCATGCATATGTTGTATTATAGTGCTTAGTTTTTACATCATATACACGATATTGAATGCCATCTCCTTAGTTGACACATCATATATGCGATTGCCCTCTGCTCACTTCCTTAGTATATAAATCATATATTTGAATTGTGTCAATGCCATGATGTTTACATAGACAGCATGTATCTGAATTATGGCTTGCCAACCCATTTTCTAAAGACATAATATAGTTATATCATCTCATCTTGTTCACACTTCACATAGTCATCACATTTTGAATTATGTCATTCTATCCGTGAATTATATCATGTCATCATGTTTCCATCAACGGCATGTTTGTGATTTATGGCATGCCAACCACTTTAATAGACACATCATATAGTTATATCATGTCATCCTGTTTACATAGTCATCATATTTTGAAGTATGTCATTCTATCATGTTTAGTTAGCCATCATACATGTGAAATTGTGTCATGCTATCCTGTTTAATTAGCCATCATATATGTGAAATTATGTCCTGCTATTATGTTTGGTTAGACAACATAAATGTGAATTATTTCATGCCTTGTTTTCTTCCCTACTATCCATTGCACCTGTCTATCTTACAATGTCTGTACATTCAATTACTTTTCTTGTTTATCAGCCATTTCAATTGGAGGGGGTGATGGCGATGTCTGTGGGAGTAAAAACACGGTCTTGAGAAAAGATCGTGCTACACATCGATGGAGATAGAACCACGGTTGTACTTGCCCAAGAACCAGCCCCACCACACATAACCCATACTCACGCAGATTGTACCCCTACCCAGTTGGACAGAGAACCAGCTACACCCGTTCTAACCCCAACCCAGTAGATAGTAACCCAGTTCCGTTGACACAGCACCGTCTCCACCACAGAGCACCCAAACACGAGCAGTTAGTAAGGCAACTGCAGTACCCAAAGCACGAGGACCACCACTCCGAACCCCAAGTCAACGCTTAAAGCGAGAAGAAGAATTGTTCTCGTGTCAGGTTCCGTAGCTATGGTTCATACTACTTTGCTCTTGCATCACTTTGTATTTACTCATACCAACTAATTTCAAATTTGAAGGATGCAATTGAAACTCCAATGGCGCATAGCGGTATGTTTTAAACCTGTTTCTTTAACGTGTTCTTTGTTGTAACTTGCTCTATGTTGATTTCAGTTTCAATTGAATAAACAGTTATATTCTCATGCCATGCACCTTACAAGTGTTGTTATTCTTTGCTGTAGATTCCCACACTTATATTCTGTCTAAGCTGCTTTGTCTTAAATAGATATGATTTGAACGGTATCTATCTTGATTTGGCAACATAAACTAGAATGATATAGACCATACAGTGACCATACTACATAGATATATGTTTGTTTCATGTTGTTATCCTGTCCACCTTACTACTGATCTGGTTTACCAAAATTTCATATACTACATTGTAAACCTGTGATGTGTTTGTTTGTTTCTCTTTTAGAATGCGGATAAAATATTGGAGAAGAGTACCCCGTTAGGTACAGGAAGTAATGTAGATAAGGTTCAAGATAGTGAGACATCCCTGTTGGTCTCCAAGAAAGCTGATAAAAACTATATTGAAGACACTCAGACAACCCCAAAGTCCTGTCTTGATGTAGTGTTCGAGTTACTGGCTACTATTGCTGGCACCAGCTCTTCGAACTTCATTGCTGAATCAGTTCGGCTTCTTGAGTCTCAACTTCAAGTTGAAAGACATCAATCGGATGTTATGCGACAGAAGCCGAAGGACCGAGGAAGTCCCCGCAGAATTCAGATGCATACTTTCCGTGCAACAAAGAAGTGCTAGAGGATTTAAGCGCCAAACAAGAGAAAGTTAATAAGCTTGCTAAGCATCTTGCCAGCATTATGGGTACCCAGGATATTGTTTCTTGAGCTCTTCTGAAGTGGTTTCAGTTTTGGACTTGTTTTGCTGCGGCATTTATATGCTGCTTTGTTCCCTATATTTGCACTGGTGGCGAACTTTGATGCCCAGTGGATGTAATATGTGTAATAGCTGTGATAGCCTAGCGTAAGTTGCTTGCCTATTTATTTCCTTATTGTCTTGTTTATTTGTTTTCGTGTAGTCTATGTAGTTCTTTTTTGTGGTTTGCTAGTGGCCGCAATAACCTACTTTTTAAAACTAGGCCACATTAAGCATGGGCTACATATTTACTGTAGCTAACATGGGCCTCCTATAGGCCATAGAAACAATGGGCCTTCTAAGGGTCGTAGAACCAATGGGCCTTCTACGGGGCGTAGAAACCATGGGCCTTATACGGGCCGTTGACACAATGGGCCTTCTATGGATATCATCAATGGGCCTTCTACGGGCCGTATGATCGGGTGGCCAAACATGGGCCAATAACAGACCACATTATGGTCGTAAATGGGCTAGAGTTGAAATCGTCCGTTCATCGGCCAACCATAACGGGTCGTCATTAATCGGCCGTATTTGATGACTCTATGAAAATGGCCCAATGTATTAACGGGCCAAAACGAGCCGACTGTAACCACGGGCTGAATTTGGCCCACAAACAGAAAATGAAAGTAACGGGTCGAAAGTAAACGAATGATGGAAATGAGCCCCGAGAAGGCTGAAAGATAACATGGGCTGGAAACGGCCCAACGGAATAATGGGCCGTTAACCGGTATAAAGTGATACACTGTTCATTACAGGCCAGTTTTATGACGGGCCGTTAATGGGCCGAGGGTTACTAAGGGCCTCATATGGGCCGAAAGACGTCATGGGCCATACATGGGCCGGAAGTTAAAACGGGATGGAATTGTATTGGATGGCCCAGATGATGCTACTGGGCCTAATTCGGTTAGGCCGTAAATGGGCCCTGGGTTAGCGGGCTGTAAATGGGCTATATGCGAACATGCCATTAATAGGCTTGCCGTGGGCCGGCCCGCCACCTTTTGACCAAGTCAAACGGGCCGGCCTTTTCACATGAATGGGCCTCTATTGGGCCGTGCCACGTGCCGGCGTATCATAGGTGCTTTGGGTCCAATGAGTGGATGACATCTATCCCAACGGCCGAAACGCGTGTTCCCTCCGACCAATGATGATTTTACACGTGGAAAATCCCCATTGGCCGGCTGTTAACGGGTTATCGGATCCAAAACCAGACCCGATAAGCTTAACGGCGTTAAGATTACGGTGGATGCCGCATGTCGGTCACCCTTGACGAAAGCACTTCGATGACGCGCGATTTATCGTCATGGAAGTGAACACTTCATGATGATAATTTTGGTAATGTCATGGAACACTTCTACGACAGCACATGTATGACTATCTTGATTCTTTCATAAAATTGTCATGGATGTACATGCATGACAGAAAACGTGACCTACTGTGACAAACACGTATCATCACGAAAGTGTATCTTTTTTGTAGTGCCGGCTTTATTATATTCATCATAATATATACATTGCTTAAATATGTTGTCGGTGTAATAGAGTAGGGGTACCCTAGTATCCCGAACTTGTGCACGGGCAGTTGCAGCCCTCCGCGGCAAGGCTTACCGGGTGACCACCAAGGTCCTCCGTGGTTCCTTTGGAGCCATTCAAGAACAAAGTATTCAAGCCAAGGAGACAAGGCCCCGGCAAGAGGAGCTTGCCGGGAAGGCCACCCAAGGCACCTAGAAGACAAGGCCCCGGCAAGAGGAGCTTGTCGGGAGGGCCCGGTGAGCAACAAGCTTCCGGACGCGACAAGACAACAACCGCGGCAAGGCGCTTGCCGCGGCAGACCACCACTCTGTACCTGCGCTCCAGCACATTCACTAACGTGTCGCCACAGGACCTTTCGGTAGCGCGCGTGGCGAGAGGTCAGGCAGCCGGTGCGAGGTGGCAAGCGGCGCCGACAAGATTGCCATCGTGGCAAGCGGTGGCGCCGACGGTCCCTGTTTGCCTTTGTTAGGGCGGCGTGAGACGGGCATTTAATGCCTTTGTCCCCGCCGTCGGGGTTAGGTATGAAACATCATACACTTTGTACAAGTAGCTGTACCAACCACTCCTTTTCCATTTTACCCTTGTCTGCGTTGCCACCAGTCGGAGACCCCTTGAGCATATAAAAGGAGGCCCATGCGCAACGTAGAGGAGGTTCGAAAGGTTCGAAGCCAGACACGCTCAGTCTCGTTAGCAGCTTGTGTGTATCAGAACACTCGGCGCTCTGAGCAAGAACCCAATACACTCGGACATGCAGCGGTAGGAGTGTCATCTCTCCGGAGAGCTCCGGCTGGGTAAACCTCTCGTGCTTAGCCGCCTCGATCTGCTCTTCGTCGATCTCCGCTCCCCTTGAACTGAAAGGGCTCGTTCCGCCGGTCCCATAGGTGTTCGTGGGTCGATCAGCCTGCCCGACATCTTTGGCGCGCCGAGTAGAAGCGTCGAGATCGTGTGAACCTGATCCGGCGTCCACACGACCTAGATCTTCGTCATCTTCATCGACATGCCACCGAAGAAGAAGGCTTCGGCGGCAGATGTTCCATCCGCGTCGAACCCACCGCCATCGGAGCAAACGGGTGGTGGGGTAGACGTCGACGGAAGAATGGACGTCGACGGGGGAGTTCACGGTGCTGCCAAGTCCAAGGACAAGGCTGCGCAAACCTCGGCGTCCGTACATGCACCGCGCCCGTCTCAGGAGGCGTGAGACCGACAGCGTCATGGCATTCACAACACCATACGCTCGTTGGACCAAGATCGAGTTGGTGGATCTCGGGATGCTCAAGACCAGCATGCACGCCAACATGCAGGCGCGAGCGAGGCACGGTCGCCTGGACGGGATACTGCTCCTTCTAACATAGTTAGAAGTTGAGCATATCCCGCTCCTCGCGCCGTTCGCCACTGCCACCCACCACTCCAGCAGAAGCTTTGGCGGGAGCTCAACTGCTCCTAGATTACCCTCCAACAGCCGACAAGGTCGATGAATGGAGGGCCACCATTCAGAGTCTCATCGGCTTTGCCAACGGCGATGCTCCGCGGCAGCCAAGTGCATCGCTGCCGCGGCAGGACTGCCAAACACGAGCCGGTGGCGACGAGACCGGTGGGGGTGCAACCACCATGCACTCTCCGCCCCGGAGGCCAAGATCGCCGACTCACCGGATCCACCTCGATAGTGACTCCACCGCATCATCGGATCCACGAGCTCGTCGCGATCAGCGTCAAGTTCTTCACGAACGACAGCAAGAAGACGCTCGAACTCGCATCGAGCGCCGAAGAGAAGCGCAGCGTCAATCTGACAAGCGCGCTGGGCCCTCTGTCGACATGCATGCGCTAGAGGAACCAGGCGACTTGCCAGACGCGTAGGTTGCCCTGCGTTCACTTTCGTGAGCTGCGGCAAGTGCGATGGCCCAGCAAGAAGAATTTCAAGCCGACGTGCCGGAGAAGTACGACGGCAAGACGCATCCGTCGGAGTTCCTCAAAGATCTACACCATCGCGGTGCAGGCTGCCGGGGTGGGACGACAAGATTCGCCAACTACTTCACCGGTGCTCAAGCCCAATGTCGATCCTGGCTCATGCACTTGCCGGACAACTCCATATCCTCTTGGGCAGATCTATGCCATCAGTTTGTCGGCGCCTTTACGGGCGGCCACAAGCCTCATGGCCAGAAAGCGACCTTCATCTGCCGCCTGAAGGAAGGAGAGCCCCTGCGCAATACATTCAGAGATTCAGCCACGCGTCTGACAACATCCAAGATGTCCACCCTGCCGCGGTAATCAGCGCGTTCCATCAGAACGTGCGAAACCGCAGGATGCGGGAGGAGATGGCGATGTGCGAGATCAGAGACGTCAGTGAGCTATATGCCCTGGCCGACAAGTGTGCACGTCTTTGAGGAAGGGAGGAGGCTCCCGGAGAGAATCTTGAAGCAGGAGGATCGATAGTGAGGAGACCGCCCGGCAAGGAAAAACCGCGGCGTAACAATAGGAAGAAGAAAGGCAAAGATGTGCTGGTTGTCGAGCAGTCCGGCAGCGGAGGTGGCGCCAAGAAAGCCAAAGTTGGTAGCTCCAAAGAAGGAGGTTGCCGCTGGCACCAACTGCCAAGGTGTGGCGGTCGCCGACAAGCGGGGCGACTCCAACAAGCGATCTTGCAAGATCCACCGCACCAAGGGCCATGACCTCCAGAGCTGCAAGAAGGTCGAGCAGCTTGTCGAGCAGCAGAAGGCTGAATACGAACGACGCGACAAGGAGAAGGCCCAGGAGGGTGCTGGAGGAGCTAGCAAGAAATGTCCCGGCCGAGGAGGACGCCGCGGCAAGGCCAAGCAGCGGCAAGGAGACAGACCTCCCCGCGGCCGCGACAAGGATGAAGACGACGACGACGATGAAGACATGGATGATGACGAGACCGATGAGCAGGAGTTCCAGAAAGCCACAGAGGTACTGTGCGTTGACGGCGGTGCTTCTCTGCATACTTCATACCGCCAGCTCAAGCAGTGGATGCAGGAAGTCAATGCGGCAGAACCATCCGTCGATTCACGCAAGCCTCTGAAATGGTCCAGCACGCCTATCATCTTTGATATTGAGGACCACCCTGATCGTGTAACTGCGGTCGGGTGCTTGCCGATGTTGGTTTCACCAACTATCCGCAACCTCAAGGTCACTAAGATGCTAGTTGACGGCGGGCCGGCTTGAACTGATCTCCTCCGCAGTTGCTCCGAAACTCCAGATCCTCGATGGCGAGCTCGAAGAGACCGCACATTCCAAGGAATCAATCCGGGAAGGAGCAAGCGAAGGAAAGATCGCGTTACCCGGTGACATTTGGCAGCGAAGTTGAACTTCGTGACGTAGAGGGTCACTTTTGATGTTGCTGACTTTCCATTGCATTACAATGGGATACTTGGCCGTCCAAAGACTCGCCAAATTCATGGCAGCCTCTCACTATGCATACAACATGCTGAAGATGCCAAGCCCGATAAGCGTCATCTCTGTCCCTGGCGACAAGGAGGATGCTCTTATCTGCGCCGACAAGATCTACCGGGAAGCAGCAGCTGCAGCAGATTGCAAGTCACTTGCCGCTGAAGCTCCCGGGGGGAAGAAGAAGATCAAGTCCGGCAAGAGCTCTGTTGCCCACTCCGGCAAGCGCACCTCTTCGGAGTGCTGCGCTACCGTCGAGGACGCACCATCGAGCTCCATCGGCAAGTGTAAGAATACGATGGCAGCTCCACCAGAGACCAAGAAGGTGTCCGCCAAGGAGGATGGCACTGGTGGTACCTTCACCATCAGTGCCACTCTCGAGCATAAATAGGAAGGCGCGCTCGTTGCTTTCCTGCGGGCGAACGTCGACTTGTTTGCGTGGCAACCGTCTGACATCCCCGGTGTTCCCAGGAAAGTAATTGAGCACCATCTTGCCGTTTGTCCTCATGCGCGGCCCGTCAAGCGTAAAGTCGGGAAGCAAGCAATGGAGCGCCAAGAATTCATTGCGTAAGAAATCAAGAAATTGGAAGCAGCGGGCCTTGTCGAGGAGTGCTCCATCTCACGTGGTTGGCCAATCCTGTAGTTGTATCATAGAAGGCAACGGGAAATGGAGGCTTTGTATCAACTTTACCGATGTCAATAAAGCTTGTCCCAAAGACCCATTTCCCTTGCCGCCAAGATCGACCAGATTGTTGACTCCACGGCGGATGTGATTTGCTTTCATTTACGGATGCATACTCGAGGATATCATCGAGATCTTCATGGCGTAAGAGGATGAGGAGAAGACCGCATTCATCACCCCATGTGGCACATACTATTTTGTACGGATGCCCTTCGGGTTAAAGAATGCTGGTTCAACATTTGCAAGAGTAGTTCATGACGCTTCGAACCGCAAATGCACGTAAATGTGGAAGCCTACATGGATGACATAGTGGTCAAAAGCAAGGACAAGGCGACTCGATTCAAGATTTGGACGAAACCTTTGCAAATCTGCGCAAGATCAACCTCAAGCTCAACCACGAGAAGTGTGTGTTTGGAGTCCCTTCCGCAAGCTTCTCGGGTTCTTCGTGGTTCTCGGGGAATTGAAGCCAATCCCGACAAGATCAAGGCCATTGAGCAGATTGAAGCACCAAACCGCGTCAAGGATGTACGAAGACTTGCCGGTTGCGTAGCTGCTCTTAGCAGGTTTATCTCTAGGTCTGCTGAGCGCGCCCTGCCAGTTTTCAAAATTTTGAAAAAAGGCGGGTCCGATGAAATGGACTCCGGAAGCGGAGGCTGCGCTGCAGGACTTGAAGAGATACATGTCCTCCACTCCAACACTTGTCGCACCTAAGCCACAAGAGAAGTTGCTGCTATATATAGCGGAAACCAATCAAGTGGTTAGTGATGCGTTAGTAGCGGAGAGGGAGGCGGATGATGAGCTAGCAACCATGGCGGATGCATCCAAATGACAAGGTGGGGCTTCACCCCGAGCTCTGGTCCCGACAAGGATGGATCTGCACAGACGCATGAGAAGATGCAGAAAAAGAATGGTGCAGCGCCAGTTTACTTTGTCAGCTCCCTTCTGCAGGGGCTAGGTCAAGGTACTCTCGTGTGCAGAAATTGCTTTTCGGCCTCCTCATGGCCTCGAGAAAGCTGAGCCATTACTTCCATGCACAAGAGATCACAGTCGTCACTCGTTTTCCCCTGAAGAGTATAATGCAAAATCTAGAGGCAACAGTGTGATTGTCGAGTGGGCATCGAACTGTCAAGCTTTGGCCTCAAGTTTGAGAGCACCTCAACTATCCAAAGCGAGCATTGACGGAGTTCATAGCAGAATGGACGCCAACACAAGATGAAGAAATTCCGAAACAAGCATCCCCATCAAGGAGGCAAGCAAAGAGTGGCTGATGTACTTTGATGGTGCCTTCACGCAAAGGCGCCCGGTGCTTGGCGTGCTACTTGTTGCACCCACGGAGAGCACCTCAAGTCGTAGTCCAGATTCACTTTCCCAAGGAGCAAGCAACAAACAATACTGCAGAGTATGAAGGTTTGCTTGCTGGTCTCGAGATCGCAGAGACCTTGGGATCAAGAAGCTCATTGTCGTGGGTGACTCACAGCTTGTCATCACCAAGTGAACAAGAGTTATCGAGTCCGTTGATGGAAGCTTATGTTGATGAAGTGAGAAAGCTAGAAGAGCACTTTGACGGGCCTCTGGATGGAATATATTCCAAGAGCTCGTAACGACATTGCTGATGGCACGTCAAGTCGCTGCACTTAAGTTACCTGTGGAACCAGGGATTTTTGTGCTCAAGCTGACTCAACCGTCTGTAACGCCATCAACCGGACAGAGCAAGAAGTGGAAGTTGATCTCTGGTGACTATTTTCCTGCAGAGCTCCCCGAAGCCTCTGCCAAGAAGGTCCCCAAGATCAACACCAACAGTGCTGAGGAGCAGTCTGCTCCGACAAGCCCTAGGGTTTGTTTCGTTGAAGCGAGCGCTCCCGACAAGTTTTGCTCGGCAAGCTTGCCGGGAACGTCAAGCTCGGGAGCCGCAGGTTCTCGTCGTGAGAAGCGGATGTTCCCGCAGCAGATGTGCCTTTAGTCCTTGTTGTCGAGCTGCAAGCTCCAAAGATGGGCACAAAGAGATTGTCCATTTCCTTCAGACGGAGAACTTCCAAGAGCAAGAAGAAGCGGAAAGAGTAGCCCGGCGGTCAAGTATGTACCAGTTTGTCGACAACACACCTGCATGTAAGAAGACTCAACGGTGTGAAATTGAAGTGTATTCACCGGGAAGACGGACAAAAGCTGTTGGCGAGAGATACATGGAGGCATATGTGGTCACCACATTGGCGCGAGCACTTGAAGCAAAGCGTTCGGCCAGGTTTCTTCCGCCCACAGCCCTCCGTGATGCAATCGCACAAGTAACCAAGTGTAAAGCGTGCGGTTCCATTCCAAGCAGATACACCAGCCAGCTCAAGCTCTCCAGACGATCCCTTTATCACGGCCATTTTCGGTCTGGGCTCGACATCCTCGGCCCCTTTCCCCGAGCAGTCGGGGGCTTTGAGTACTTGTACTTTGCAATCGACAAGTTCACAAAGAGGCCGGAAGTGGAAGCGATGAGGAAGGTGACAACACAACGGTCGGCGATCAAGTTCTTTAGGTCGATTGTTTGCCGTTTCGGAATCCCTAACAGGATGATCACCGACAACGGCACGCAATTCACGAGCCGCACCTTCATGCAGCACGTCCAAGATCTTGGCGCCAAGGTCTGCTTCGCTTCTGTTGCTCATCCGAGAAGTAAAGGTCAAGCAGAGAAGGCAAATGCTGAAGTGCTGCGCGGGCTCAAGACCAGAACTTTCGACAGGCTGCACAAGTGCGGAAGAAACTGGATTGAGGAGCTGCCGGTGGTTCTTTGGTCGCTCAGGACGACGCCAAATCGAGCCACCGCCGGACACCCTTCGCTCTAGTCTATGGAGCGGAGGCAGTTCTCCCCACGGAACTCGTATATAGATCACCTCGAGTGCTCGCTTATGATGAGCTTGAGCAAGAGCAGCTGCGACAAGATGACGCGCTGCTCCTTGAGGAGGATCGTCTTCAGCCTGCTGTACGAGCTGCTCGGTACCAGCAAGCTTTGCGCCGCTACCATAACCGCAAAGTTAATGCGGAAGTCTCGAGGAAGGCGACCTTGTTCTTCGCCGCGTTCAGTCCGCCAAGAATTCCAACAAGTTGACGCCTTGAAGTGGGATGGCCTTACCGGGTGAAACGAGTCACTAGGCTGGCGCTGTCCGCCTTGAGACTGAAGATGGCATTCGGTGAGCAACTCCTGGAACATTGAGCATCTTCGTAAGTTTTACCCAGAAGCGCTGTTGCTTAACCTGTTCCGGCAACCACCTTTTGTACAAGTCTTGCCGCTGTTGCATGTAATCCTTTTGTACAAAGCCGGGCGCAGACCGATTGCATAAGTAAAGCTAGCGTGCCGCACACCTTGTCAATTTCATGCTTTTTACTTCTATTTTGCATGCGTTATCTGACACTTTGTGCAGCACCTACCCCGGTAAGCAATAACGAGCCATAAGGCTCCATATCTTTATTTTCTCTTCTTTCTCTTTCTCAAAGAAAGGAAGGTTCCCTCGCCCACAAGTTTGCCGGGGGGAAAGGAGAAGATAATGGTGTGGACCAAGCGTCGCTCAAGGAAGTTTCGCCTTACCGGAAGCAAGCAACGGAAAAACTAAGCTAAGTAGCTAAAGTTTGAGCAATCAGCTTTAAAATTTTTAAGTTATCTTCCTCGAATGACCGTACTTTGTATGGAAAACCTGTGCGCGGAGGAACCAACTCGTAGCTAGTTGCACCCTTACTTTGTTTCGAGTCCGCTCAACAACTTAAGTGAGCTGCGACTAGTTGCGACAAGGTTACTTGTCGGAAGCGGCACCGCCAAAGAAGTCTTGACGTCCCACACTCAAGCTCGCGGCCAGTGCCTGTGTGCTGACAAGTTCCCTAAAAGCATAGGGCAAAAACATACAAAGGAAGGAATCAAGTAAAGGAAATAACATAGCAATTGCTACCAGAAATAGAGTTATATTACAAGATAGCTTGTCGCAGCTCTAATAGATGGTTCTCATAACATGACCAGCGGCGGCAAGAAAAAGAGAAAGCGGGCGGCCTAATCTACGCGATCGCCCTCAACCCTCTTGATCCCGCTCACCCTGTCCATGATGGGTGCGACAAGGGTCTTGAGCGCCTCCACATAAGCATCCGGCGGCAAGGACTTGAGGACGTTGGTGAGGTTGAGGCCTGGATTGTGGAAGGTCACCTTCATCAGCACCTTTTGAAGAGCTCCCGCGCAGATCTGGCGCGACTCCTCGGCCAGCTGCTTTGGGACTTCTTCCCGAGTCGCTGGAGGGCCGCCACCACGCCCTTGAAGAACAAGCTAAGCTTGGCGCTGGGTTGGAGGTGCTCATCGGAGAAATATCCAAGATCCACCATCCCCAGTGCGCCCGGCTCCTCGTCGATGGCTACAAAGAACATCCACGAGACCCTCGGTCCAAAGGCTCCACATTCTCCTTAAAGGTATTCTGGGCGGCAGAAGATTTCGCCAAAGAACGCCTCGTCGGCCTTGATCTTCTCCTTAAAGGCCACCTCCTGCTCCCTGGCGCCGTCCAGCGTCTGAGTCAAAGTAGTTAGCTTCAACTCAAGATCTGCGTTGGAGTCCTTGGCGGCGCTGAGCTCCATGCTCCTCTCGGCGAGACGGCCCTGTAGCTCGCCAAGAGTGTAGGCGTCCTTCTCGCGCCAGGCTTGAGTGCAGCAAGCTCCTCGCCGCTCTCCTTGAGATTGGCCTCCAACTGTGCCACCTTCGTCTCCGGCTCCTTCTTGGCGGCCTCGGCAGCTGCGGCAGCATACTTTGCTTCCTTGAGAGCCCCGCCAAATGTTTGCTCGCGCATGGCAAGATCCTCCTCGTGGCTGTCAAGATTAACCTTCCGCTGCGCCAACTCGCCTTCCTGCGTAGACAGCTTCTCGGCAGCAAGCCGCTGTTCCTCTTCAGCTTCAGCCTTCTCGAGGAGGAAGGCTTTGCGCTCCTCGGCGAGTTGCTCCCGCTCCTCTGCCAAGGTCCGGAGAGCTTCCTGGTTGAGGCCCCGGAGCTCCTCCGCGCGCTTCTCGATATCTGCTCCCGCCTTCGCGACAAGCGCTTCCCGGGATTCCAGCTTGGCTTGTTGGGCGCGGTAGAGCGACAACAGCTTCCGCAGTAGCTGCTCCTCCTCAGGCTCGCCGCCGCTGCTGCTTTGCACGTCGACCAGCGTCAGTCCAGCGGAGGCGAGCAGCTCTTCATCGAAGGTTTCTCCTTCGCGGGCGCCACAGGCTCGACTCCCATGGGAGCTTGATGAAGACGCCATCGCCGGCCTTCAAATAGGCGCCATGTTGGGGCTCTTGAACCCAGCGCGCTGCCATGGCGGCGGAGGGATCGGCGGTCGGCGTATAGCACTTGGCGCTCCTCTTGGCCTCTCGGTGCGTCGGTCACGATCGCCGGACCCTCGCCCGGCTGGTGGCGGCAGCTTTGGCGGCCTCTTCACGGGCCGGGTTCGTCGGCACCAACTTCTTCTCCAAGGCAGCGGCGTCGTCGATTGCAGCGTGCATCCTCTCGCCGCGGCCTCGGTCTACATTGGCTCTGTGGCGGATGGATTTGACGGAAATGAAGGAAAGTCAAGCGAATATTCAAAGAAAAATCAGAAGAAGAAGAACACAAAGAAAGTTTTCATGCAAGAGGATTACCTGCGCTAGGGTCTGCAGTCATGGTCTCCGCCGCCAGAGGATCGCTGGTGCTGTCCCTTGCCAGAGAACTGCCCCTTGCCAGAGAAGTCTCCCTTGCCGGAGAACGCTCCCTTGCCGGGGAATCCTCCCTTGGCGGTGTAGTCGAAGCAGAAGGCATGTCAGGAGCGGCTTCAGGGCACTCCCGGTCAGGCTGCTCTGCTCCTACACTGACTGCTCAGTTAGATATCAGCAAAGAAAGAGCACCCATGCACGCCGAACAGCAAGAAGTAAACCATATACTTACGCTGGGGGCTGATTTGAGGAAGAGTTGTCGTGTCCGGCAAGGTGGTCTCGGACGCGCCTCCTGCTGTCGCGGTGGGTTCGTCCTCGATGACAACCACCGGGGCCTTGGCTCTCTTCGACACTCTCTGGGCCAGCGTCCTGAAAAGGAATGGGATCAGAGTGAAGCAAATCAGATACAAGACAAAGCAACAAGCCGAAGAACTACAAATGTAGCAAAGAATCTTACTCTTCTTCTTCCTTGTCGGAGCTGAGCACGGAGAGATCAAATTCTGGCCCGCCTCCAGTACGACGAGGCGGAGGAGTAGTTTCCCTTGGCCGCTTGGCGGGAAGCGAAGCGGTGGTCTGCGAGGGCCCGCTCCGATTGCCAGCGGCGTGAGGTGCTCCCAGCAACAAGATGCTTGCCGCGGTGGAGCGCTGTCAGCGTGGCGCTTGACTGTCTGCCCGTCTGCCGCCCCGCTCGTCTCCGGCCTTGAAGACGCCCTCTTGGTGGAGCTGGGGCTCCGCTCGCGGCAAGCTGTTTGAAGGTGGGAGGAGGCGCCCTCGGCGGCTCGCTCGACTCGGCTTCGAGCTCGGCAAGCTCCTCCTCGCGGCAAACTCCTTTCGCCGACAAGGCTTGCCGCCTCTGCTGCCTCTGCCTCCTCCACCGTGAATCCGAACTTCGCCATGGCAGCGGCTGCCGCCGCCTCTTCCACTGGTGGCGTCGCTGCATCTCGACATCGGTGGTGTCATGAGTGAGGCCCTCTGTTCATCGGGCGGACCGGCATTTCTACCAGATTGTCAAAGAACCGCCAGACGGCGTCATCTGCAGTTCTTGCCAAGTTGGGACAATTCCATGCGAGTCGCTACGGCATCATTGCATGGCGCGGTCAAGCGAGGAATTGTTGCACATGAACGACGCCTCGGCAACCTAAACATTTCTGGATGATCAGATCGGGCTTGAACAGCTCCAAGAGCATCACGTCAAGTTCCAAGACGGTGAAGTTGAAGTTGAGGCCTGGGCGCAGCCTCATGATATCTGCCGCGTTACGAAACTCCCAGCGGGTCTCCTCCTCTCCTGCAAGAAGCGTCGCGGCGAAGAAAGTCTGCGCCAACGGTGCCTACGGTGAGCCCGGCAAGTCTAAGGCGAAGGATTCGGGTGACTGCAATCTTCAGCCTACCATCTTCCGGGGCCACGTTGCTACAATCGTTGCCGTGCACTATTGGGGTTTAGTATTTGGGCGATGGCAGCTGCGGGTTCTCCTCGACAATCCAGCACCAATCCGCCCTCCATTCCTCCCATTTGCTATGGAGCTCTCCCTCCAGATAGGCTTCCTTCTTGCTGATCCTCGAGATCCAAGCGATTCCTCCGGCAAGAGGCTCCCCTCTCTCGACTCGGGGTATAAAGAAGTGGCGGAAAAGGGCTGCGTTTGGATGGACTCCGACATAGTTTTCGCAGAAATGAGCGAAAACTGCCATGGTCAGAACAGCATTGGGGGTGAAATCAAGGAGGCGGAACCCGTAGGTGTTCATGATGTCCTGAAGAATTGAGAGAAAGGCGGGCGAGCCCGCAGTAGAAGAAGAGCGCGAAGAAGGGATATCCGTTCGGAGCTAGTTCGGAGGCAGCAGTGGAAGTACCTTCGTGCGCGGATGCGCTCGCGTCTCCGTCGACCAGAAGAGGTAGTAGTTCTCCCTCAGCTCCCTCGCGGCGGTACAGGGGGAAGATGCCGCTCCTTCGCGGCCACCGCGAGCAGCTGCGCCTCGGCCGACTTCACGGCCTTCCCTTGTCGGCTTTGAGCCATGGCGGAGGCGGTGGAGGAGATCGACGGCGTTGGTGATGCTAGTGGCAATGAAGTGAGCGCTGCTCTCTTGACCTTGGGAAGAAAGGGGGAGCAGCGGTGGTTTTTGAGATTGGACAGCAATCGGCAAGGTGGGCGACCTGCCCCTGTTTTCCCGCTTATAAAGAGGAGGGGCGGACGCCCGCTTTTCGAATAAAGAAACCCCCACGATCTCGCCCCACGATCTCTCACACGACGCCGCATTCGACGCTGCGTGCCTGTGGAGGGCGTGGTGGGTCCGGGTGAGTTGCTTGGCGTGACCCAGCCGCGTGTGCCTGTGCCTGTTTGGGCCCGCCCAACAACGCCGACACTGTGTGGCCCAGGCCCGGGGCTCTGACCGGTGTACTAGAGTAGGGGTACCCTAGTATCCCGAACTTGTGCATCGGCAGCTTGCAGCCCTCCGCGGCAAGGCTTACCGGGTGACCGCCAAGGTCCTCCATGGTTCCTTTGGAGCCATTCAAGAACAAAGTATTCAAGCCAAGGAGACAAGGCCCGGTAAGAGGAGCTTGCCGAAGGCCACCCAAGGCACCTAGAAGACAAGGCCCCGGCAAGAGGAGCTTACGGGAGGGCCCGATGAGCGACAAGCTTCCGGACGCGACAAGACAACAACCGCGGCAAGGCGCTTGCAGCGCAGACCACCACTCAGTACTGCGCTCCAGCACATCCACTAACGTGTCGCCACAGGACCTTTCCGGCGCAGCGTGGCGAGAGGTCAGTGCAGCCGGTGCGAGGTGGCAAGCGGCGCTGACAAGATTGCCATCGTGGCAAGCGGTGGCGCCCATGACGGTCCCTGTTTGCACTGTTAGGGCGACGTAGACGGGCATTTAATGCCTTTGTCCCCTACCGTCAGGGTTAGGTATGAAACATCAGACCTTTGCATAAGTAGCTGTACCAACCACTCCTTTTCCATTTTACCCTTGTCTACGTTGCCACACTGCCGGAGACCCCTTGAGCATATAAAAGGAGGCCCATGCACAACGTGAGGAGGTTCGAAGGTTCAAAGCCGACACGCTCGGTCTCGTTAGCAGCTTGTGTGTCTTTGTAACACTCAGCGCTCTGAGCAAGAACCCAATACACTCGGACATGCAGCAAGAGGAGTGTTATCTCCGAGAGCTCCGAAGCTGGGTAAACCTCTCGTGTGCTTCGCCTCGATCTGCTCTTCGTGCGATCTCCGCTCCCCGCCGAACCGAAAGGGGCTCGGTCCACCGGTCCCATAGGTGTTCGTGGGTCAGATCAGCCTGCCCCGACATATGTACATCACAAGAGCCAGTGGCTCAGGTGTAGTAAGGCCGAAGATGAGCAATATTCCACGGTCGGCGGGTCTCCTCCTCCGATGTGTGTGAGTCCTTGTGGTCTCGAACATCGACAAGGTAGTATGACCTGTTGTTCAGATTTTTGCTGACCACAAAGGGCCCTTCCCAAGGTGGGGAAAGCTTGTGCTTATCAGTTTGATCCTGGATAAGCCGGAGCACCAAATCTCCTTCTTGAAAGGTCCTGGTTTTAACCCGGTGGCTATGATAATGGCGCAGATCTTGCTGTTAAATCGCCGAACGAGCCGCCGCAAGGTCACGCTCCTCATCCAATAGATCAATAGCATTCTGACGTGCTTTTTCATTATCAGCTTCAACATAAGCCACCACACGAGGCGAATCGGGACAGATGTCACTAGGGAGAACCGCCTCTGCTCCGTAAACCATGAAGAAAGGCATGTAACCCGTAGATCTATTGCGATGGTATTGATGCTCCATAACACTAAGGGTAATCCCTCCAGGCAACAACCCGGCATCCTCTGCAAAGGGACCATAAGTCGAGGCTTGATGCCTCTCAAAATTTCTTGATTGGCTCTCTTAGCTTGACCATTGGACTGGGGGTGAGGTACTGACAACACATCTAGTCGAATGTGCTCTCGTTGACAAAACTCTTTCATAGCACCTTTGGATAGGTTAGTGCCATTATCAGTTATAATGCTGTGGGGAAAACCAAAACGGAAAATCACCTTTTTGATGATTTGAACCGCCGTCGCCGCGTCACATTTACTAACGGGCTCTGCTTCAACCCACTACGCAAATTTGTCAACCGCCACCAAAAGGTGGGTATTTTTATCTTTGGACCTTTTGAAAGGCCCAACCATGTCAAGCCCCCAGACCGCAAACGGCCAAGCAATTGGAATCATCCTCAATTCTTGAGCTGGCACGTGAGCTCATCTTGAAAATTTCTGACAACCATCACATTTACTGACCAAAGCCTCTGCATCGGCGTGAGCCGTCTGCCAATAAAATTCATGACGAAAAGCATTGGCCACGAGAGACTTAGAGCCGGCATGATGACCACAATCTCCTTCATGAATCTCTTGTAGGATCTCACGACCTTCTTCAGGAGAGACACAACATTGAAACGCCCCCGTAACACTGTGATGATGCAACTCTCTATTGACAATAGTCATTGACTTAGACCGCCGGGTTATCTGCCTGGCTGAAGTTTCATCTTCAGGTAACTCGCCCCAGGTCATATACACCAAATATGGAACTATACAATCAGGGATAGCATGAAGAGCCGCCACCAGCTGTGCCTCCGAGTCAGGAATAGCAAGATCTTCCTCTATAGACAGTTTGGTTGAAGGATTATGCATAATATCAAGGAAAATATTGGGCGGCACCGGCTTGCGCTAGGATCCCAACCGGCTTAAAGCATCAGCCACCTCGTGTTCCTTCGATCAACATGCTCCACTTGATAGCCCCTGAAGTGAACAGCAATAGCATCAACCTCTCGGCGATAAGACACCATGAGTGGATCCTTAGAATCCCAAGTGCCTGAAACCTGCTGAGCTACCAAATCTGAGTCACCAAAACACCTCGTCCGGCTTAAGTTCATCTCCTTAGCCATCCGAAGACCATGGAGCAAGGCCTCATACTTAGCTGCATTGTTAGTACAAGGGAACATCAACCTTAAAACATAAAAAAAATTATCACCTCGTGGGGAAGTCAAGATAACTCCAGCCCCCGAGCCTTCCAATTGCCTGGATCCATCGAAGTGACTAGTCCAATATGTGCTATCCGGCTTCTCCTCAAGCATCTGCAGCTCTGTCCAATCATTTATAAAGTCCACAAGTGCTTGAGATTTGATGGTTGTGCGAGGCATATACTTCAAACCATGGGGTCCAAGCTCAATGTCCCACTTGGCTACCCAACCCGTGGCTTCTCTGTTTTGAATAATATCCCCTAAGGGAGCAGAACTAACCACAGTGATGGGATGACCCAGAAAATATTGCTTGAGCTTTCGACTAGCCATGAACACCCCATATACAAGCTTCTGCCAATGCGGATACCTCTGCTTGGACTCAATGAGCACCTCACTGATGTAATAAACCGTCCGCTGAACTAGATATTCCTTGCCTCACTCCTTCCTTTCCACCACAATCGCCACACTGACAGCTCAGCTGTTAGCAGCCACGTATAATAACAAAGGCTCTTTATCAGTGGGAGCAGCAAGAACCGGCGGCTCAGCTAATTGTTTCTTCAAGGCCTCAAACGCCTGATCAACAACATCACTCCAGACAAAGTGATTTGTTTCCTTCATCATCTGGTACAGAGGGATAGCCTTTTCACCCAATCGGCTTATGAACCGGCTTAAGGCCGCAATACGACCCGCCAGACGCTGAACATCATTGATACACGCCGGTTTAGCCAGGGAAGTGATAGCCTTTATTTTCTTTGGGTGCTTCAATACCTCGTTCAGAAACCAGAAAGCCCAAAAGCTTGCCTGCTGGTACACAAAAGACACACTTGGCCGGGTTAAGCATCATCTTGTAGACCCGGAGATTGTCAAAGGTCTCTTTCAAACATCTATCAAGGTTTCCTTCTTCCTGGATTTCACCACAATATCATCCACATAAGGATGAACATTGCGCCGAATCTGATCATGAAGGCAATTTTGCACATACCACTGGTAAGTTGCCTGGGCACTCTTGAGCCCAAAAGGCATAGACACATAACAGAAGGCTCCAAAACGAGTGATGAAAGATGTCTTCTCCTGGTCCTTAATTGCCATCTTGATCTGATGATAACTAGAATAAGCATCCAAAAAGCTCAAACGCTCACAACTCGCCGTGGCATCAATGATCTGATCAATACGGGGGAGAGCAAAGGGATCAGCCGGACAAGCCTTGTTTAAGTTCGTGTAATCCACACACATACGCCAAGTACCATTTTTCTTAAGTACCAGCACCGGGTTAGCCAACCACTCAGGATGAAAAACTTCAACAATAAACCCAACTGCCAAGAGACGAGCCACTTCTTCACCAATGGCTTTGCGCCCTTCTTCACCACGCAGCTAACCAAAGAGCTAGGGAGATGCCCATCAATTTATGTCAATGCAAGGAGTAGGGATTGCCATGCAATGGATGCACTAGAGCTATAAATGTATGAAAGCTCAACAAAAGAAACTAAGTGGGTGTGCATCCAACTTGCTTGCTCACGAAGACCTAGGGCATTTGAGGAAGCCCATTGTTGGAATATACAAGCCAAGTTCTATAATGAAAAATTCCCACTAGTATATGAAAGTGACTATATGAAAGTGACAAAACAAGAGACTCTCTATCACAAAGATCATGGTGCTACTTTCAAGCACAAGTGTGGAAAAAAGGATAGTAGCATTGTCCCTTTTATTTCTTTTCTCTTTTTGTGGGCCTTTCTTTTTTTGGCCTTTCTCTTTTTTTATTTGGGACAATTCTCTATTTAATGGTGATCATCACACTTCTATTTATTTACAACTCAATGATTACAACTCGATACTAGAACAAAATATGACTATATGAGTGCCTTCGGCAGTGTACCGGGATGGGCAATGAATCAAGAGTGACATGTATGATAAATTATGCATGGTGGCTTTGCCACAAATACGATGTCAATTACATGATCATGCAAGGCAATATGACAATGATGAAGCGTGTCATAGTAAATGAAACAGTGGAAAGTTGCATGGCAATATATCTCGGAATGGCTATGGAAATGCCATAATAGGTAGGTATGGTGGCTGTTTTGAGGAAGATATAAGGAGTTTTATGTGTGATAGAGTGTATCATATCACGGGGGTTGGATGCACCGCCAAGTTTGCACCAACTCAAGGTGAGAAAGGGCAATGCACGGCATCTAAGAGGCTAGCAATGATGGAAAGGTGAGAGTGCGTATAATCCATGGACTCAACATTAGTCATAAAGAACCCACATACTTATTGCAAAAATCTACAAGTCATAAAAAACCAAGCATTACGCGCATGCTCCTAGGGGGATAGATTGGTAGGAAAAGACCATCGCTTGTCCCCGACCGCCACTCATAAGGATGACAATCAAAGAACACCTCATGTTTCAAATGTGTCACACAACGTTTACCATACATGCATGCTACTGGACTTGCAAACTTCAACGCAAGTATTTCTCAAATTCACAACTACTCAACTAGCACAACTCTAATATTACTACCTTCATATCTCAAAACAATCATCAAGTATCAAACTTCTCATAGTATTCAATGCACTTCTTATGAAAGTTTTTATGATACCCATCTTGGATGCCTATCATATTAGGACTAATTTTATAGCCAAAGAAAATTACCATGCTGTTCTAAAGGACTCTCAAAATAATATAAGTGAAGCATGAGAGATCAATAATTTCTATAAAACAAAACCACCACCGTGCTCTAAAAGATACAAGGGAATCACTAGAGCAAAATCATATAGCTCAAAAGATATAAGTGAAGCACATAGAGTATTCTAATAAATTTTGATTCATGTGTGTCTCTCCAAAAGGTGTGCACAGAAAGGATGATTGTGGTAAACTAAAAAGCAAATACTCAAATCATACAAGATGCTCCAAGCAAAACACATATCATGTGGTGAATAAAAATATAGCCTCAAGTAAAGTTACAGATAGACGAAGACGAAAGAGGGGATGCCTTCCGGGGCATCCCCAAGCTTAGGCTTTTGATTGTCCTTCAATTTTACCTTGGGGTGCCTTGGGGATCCCCAAGCTTGGGATCTTCCCACTCCTTGTTCCAAAATCCATCAAATCTTCACCCAAAAATTGAAAACTTCACAACAAAAAACTCAACAGAAAATCTCATGAGCTCCGTTAGTATAAGAAAACAAATCACCACTTTAAGGTACTGTAATTAACTCATTCTTTATTTGTATTGGTGTTAAACCTAATGTATTCCAGCTTCTCTATGGTTCACCCCCCCCCGATACTAGCCATAGATTCATCAAAATAAGCAAACAACACACGAAAAACAGAATCTGTCAAAAATAGAACAGTCTGTAGCAATCTGATTTGTTCGAATACTTCTAGAACTCCAAAAACTCTGAAACACTAGGACAACGTGGATAATTTATATATTGATCTACTGCAAAATGAATTAGCAATTTATCACGTTCTGGTGAATTTTAACAATTATTTTCGTGAGTGTAAAGTTTCTGTGTTTTTCAGCAAGATCAAACAATTATCACCCAAGAAGATCCTATTGGTTCTACTTGGCACAAACCCTAATTAAAACATAAAAAACACATCCAAACAGAGGCTAGATGAATTATTTATTACTAAATAGAAACAAAAAGCAAGAAACAAAAGTAAAATTGGGTTGTCTCCCAACAAGCGATGTCGTTTAACGCCCCTAGCTAGGCATTAATAATTTTGATGATGCTCACATGAAAGACAAGAATTGAAGCGCAAAGAGAGCATCATGAAACACGTGATAAACACATCTAAGTCTAACATACTTCCTATGCATAGGCATTTTATAAGCTAACAAATTATCATAGCAAGCAAAAATTAGCATATGCAAGGAAGAAGAAAGAGATGATAGCAATCTCAACATGAAGAGAGGTAATTTAGTAACATGAAATTTTCTACAACCATATTTTCCTCTCTCATAATAATTACGTGTAGGAACAGTAGAAAATTCAACAAAATAGCTATCACATAAAATATTTTCAACATGATCCACATGCATGCAAAGTTGACACTCTTCCAAAATAGTGGGATTAACATTAACTAAAGTCATGACCTCTCCAAACCCACTTTTATCAAAAATTTCATAAGATTGAACATTCTCCAAATATGTGAGATCTAAAGTTGACACTCTTCCAAACCCACTTTCAATAATACTACAAACACCATTATCAATCTCATATTCATCATGGGGCTTAAATAAATTTTCAAGATCAAAAGAAGAACCACCCCAATCAAGATCATTGCAACAAGTAGAGGACATAGCAAAACTAGCATCCCCAAGCTTAGGGTTTTGCATATTATTAGCACAATTTACATCAATAGAATTTTAATAAAATTCTTGCAATCATGCTTTTTATTCAAAGATCTATCTTGAATCGCTTCATAAAGCACTTCATCACAATTTTCAGATTCACGAATTTCAAGCAAAACCTCATAAAGATAATCTAGTGCACTCAAATCACTATCAATAGGTTCATCATAATTGGATCTCTTAAAGAGATTAGCAAGTGGATGAGGATCCATAAACTTTTAGCAAGCGAAGATGAAAGCAAAAAGAAGGTACATGGCAACACAAGCAAACGAAGAGGAAGAACGGAAAAGAGGCGAATAAAACGACAAAGGTGAAGTGGGGGAGAGGAAAACGAGAACAAAATGGCAAATAATGTAATGCGAGGGAGAAGAGTTTGTGATGGGTACTATGTATGTCTTGACTTATGCGTAGATCTCCCCGGCAATGGCACCAGAAATCCTTCTTGCTACCTCTTGAGCATGCGTTGGTTTTCCCTTGAAGAGGAAAGGGTGATGCAGCAAAGTAGCGTAAATATTTCCCTCAGTTTTTGAGAACCAAGGTATCAATCCAGTAGGAGACTACACGTAAATCCCTCGTACCTGCACAAACAATCAAGAACCTTGCAACCAACGTGATAAAGGGGTTGTCAATCCTTTCACGGCCACTTGCAAAAGTGAGATCTGATAAAGATAATAAGATAAATATTTTTGGTATTTTTGTTGTATAGATTGGAAAGTAAAGATTGCAAAAATAAACGGCGACAGAAATAGCTAGTTGATAGGAAATAATATGATGGAAGATAGACCCGGGGGCCATAGGTTTCACTAGTGGCTTCTCTCAAGATAGAAAATTCTACGGTGGGTGACCAAATTACTGTCAAGCAATTGATAGAAATGCACATAGTTATGAGAATATCTAGGCATGATCATGTATATAGGCATCACATTTGTGACAAGTAGACCGAAATGATTCTGCATCTACTAATATTACTCCACACATCGACCGCTATCCAGCATGCATCTAGAGTATTAAGTTCATAAGAACAGAGTAACGCATTAGGCAAGATGACATGATGTAGAGGGATAAACTCAAGAAATATGACATAAACCCCATATTTTTATGCTCGATGGCAACAATACAATACGTGCCTTGCTGCCCCTGATGTCACTGGGAAAGGACACCGCAAGATTGAACCCAAAGCTAAGCACTTCTCCCATTGCAAGAAAGATCAATCTAGTAGGCCAAACCAAGCTGATAATTCGAAGAGACTTGCAAAGATATTAAATCATGCATATAAGAATTCAGAGAAGAATCAAATATTGTTCATAGATAATCTTGATCATGAACCCACAATTCGTCAGATCTCGACAAACACACCGCAAAGAGAATTACATCGAATAGATCTCCAAGAGAATCGAGAACTTTGTATTGAGATCCAAAGAGAGAGAAGAAGCCATCTAGCTAATAACTATGGACCCGAAGGTCTGAGGTAAACTACTCACACATCATCGGAGAGGCTATGGTGTTGATGTAGAAGCCCTCCGTGATTGATTCCCTCCGGTGGAAGCGCCGGAAAAAGGCCCCAAGATGGGATCTCACGCAGATGCAGAAGAAGGTTCTTGCCCGGTGGAAATAGGGTTTCGTGGTGCTCTCAGATGTTTTCAGGGTATATGAGTATATATAGGTGGAAGAAGTAGGTCGGTGGAGCCACGAGGGGCCCACGAGGGTGGGGGCGCGCCTCCCTACCTCGTGGCCGCCTCGTTGCTTCCTTGACGTCCACTCCAAGTCTCCTGGATTGCGTTTGTTCCAAAAACGATCGTCGTGAAGGTTTCATTCCGTTTGGATTCCGTTTGATATTCCTTTTCTGTGAAACACTGAAATAGGCAAAAAATAGCAATTTGCATTGGGCCTTCGGTTAATAGGTTAGTCCCAAAAATAATATAGAAGTGCATAACAAAGCCCATTAAACATCCAAAACAGATAATATAATAGCATGGAACAATCAAAAATTATAGATACGTTGGAGACGTATCAACTACGGACAGAAAATACCATGGGCAGAGACGGAGGCATAGTCGGACTATGTCCATAACATTGCTCGACCTTCCTGGACACACATACTTTCACTTTTATTTTATCCTTTTCAGGTTTCTTTTCCCTGTGCCCTCGCGGCGGCCTGCTCATCGGTGCTTTTGAAGGACGGATACGCCAAGGTGGCAAGTAGCACAGACGCGCAGAGGGGATTTCTAGACGTTTTTTTCTCGACGATCATTCTACCTGTTTTCAGGACCCATAAGCGAGCTCCCCCCTTGATCTAGGCATGTTAAATAGCCAGGTTGCTTATCGCACTATTTGTACAAATATGCTTTGATGTATGAATCAAATTATAATGACAACAGTTTGCGGCCCAACTTATATGGCATTAGCTTACTACTTCATTTTTTCACTATTCTTATTGATGGCACCCGTACACCTTGGTACGCTTTAAATTGGGCAGGGGCTTTGCTGCGCCCCATACTATGGCAACAAAGTCTGAACACTTTTACAGTACAGTTCGGCACCCTGAATTTTAGCATTATATGCATTGCCTCCGAATCATGTCTTTGGTCAATAGTTGGGTTACCCGGCTCCTGTGCTTACTACCTTACGTTCCGCTCTATCGGCCAGGGTAGTAAAGGGAGAACTACTGCGATTGTGTTTCTGGTTTATCCGAGCAAACACCTCAGTAGAGAAAGCCGAAAACTGGCTGTCATGATGTGGCGAGAGCTGGTCAGCTATTCGGAGGTTCAAAATCATTTGTGATTTTTTCCGCCTTATGCGACGGATCAGTCCTCATCTGATCAGGTGTTTACAGCACCCTAGTCCAGATTAAATACTGGCTAGGGGCTGCCAACATTACTATTGTCAAACTCCTATGGCTAACTGAGGGTGATAAAGCCACATAGTCTGAGGTTCGTTGCGCTAGACACCTCCTTCAAGGACCAAACTTTCTTATCAAGAGTGTTTAGATTCCATCCCGAACACCCCCGTACTACCTACGTGGGAGCTGAAGCCGACGACTGCCAACTCTCAGATTTAAAAAACGGCCGCACAGGAGGTAAAATAATAACAAGCATTATATTACATATCAGCTTTTTTCACCATACAGGACAGGATAACATGAATATATTCATTCAAAAATAATGTCCTTAGCACATTGCCCCACTACAATGCGGGATCCCTCCAGGAAATCATCAAAATACCGCTCGGGCGTGTGGTGCTCCTTGCCAACGGGCGGTCCCTAGATCGCGAGCTTAACGGCGTTCATCTTCGCCCACTGCACCTTAACTCGGGCGAAGGCCATCCGCGCACCCAGGATGCAGACCGACCGCTTGATGACGTCAAGCCGGGGGCAGGCATGGACCAGCCGCCCATGAAAGCCTGAAGTAGTCATTGGGTATGGCTTCGGCAGGCCACAACCGGATTATTAAATCCTTCATGGCTAGTTCGGCCACCCTATGCAGTTCAACCAGCTGTTTTAGCTGATCGCTAAAGGGGACCAGATGTTCTAGCGCTAGGTATTGCGACCAGAACAGCTTCTCCGTCGAGCTCCCCTCTTCGGCTCTGAAGAACTCCGCAGCTTCGGCAACACCACATGGTAAATCCGCAAACGCTCCTGGAGAACTCCAAATCCAGGTTAGTAAAAGATACCTCTTCTCCACATATTTGCTCTGCATAATGAAGGCCTTACCCGCCGCGATCTTCTTGGCCTCTTGGATTTCCTGGAGGGCACCCTGGACTTCAGCCTGGGCATCTTGCGCGCTTTGGCGAGCCTTTGCGAGTTCGCTCTTTTGATCGGCAATACTGCGCTCCAAGGCCTTGCACTTCTTCAAGGCATCTTGGAGCTCTTGCTGGACCTCATCAACCCTGGCCTCGTGTTTTTCACGGGCGGCTTGCTCCTTTGCTGCTTTCTTTTAAGCCTCGGCCAGCGCCTTCTTGAGGGTTTCCACCTCAGTCGCCGCTCCTACAAATACCAAGGCACTATAGTCAACATAAATCATTAATCCTTTCTGGTATATAGAAGGACATTACATACTTTGCTTGTCCTCCAGTTGTTTTTTCACTCGGCCGAGCTCTTCCTCGGCCCGCTCCAGACTCTGCTTCAGTCCGGAGACTTCGGCAGCATGAGAAGTCGCGGCCAGCAGTGACGCCTGCTTATTCACAGATACATATATGGTTAGTCTCCCTCGAAAACTATTTGATCCTCTGTCCAGCTTTTCTTTCCGAACACCGGACAGAGTCTCAGGGGCTACTGTCCATATTGTGGCGTTCTTCTTACACAATTACGCAACTTACCTCAAAGCCTGTCAGAAGGTTGGTGCAGGCTTCGGTCAGTCCGCTCTTAACGGACTGAACCTTCTCAAACACCGTACCCATAAGTATGCGGTGTTCCTCAACAATGGAAGCACCTTGCAGCGCTTCCAGAAGAGTATCCAGTGCCTCTGGTTGGACAGAGGTCACCGGCGGAACAGGCGCACCCCCTTCTTTCGAAGGAGGTTGCTTTCCTGAATCCGGAGCCGTACTGGCTTCCAGAATGGTATTCGGCTTTAGGCCACAGTGGATATGGCCCCCATCACCAGTCTCCAGGGTGATTTTCTCCCCTAGGTGTCCGGCAGCCGAGGTTTCACCCTCCAGCGCCATCCTGATGGCCTCCTGTGTCTCTCCCTGGCCTGTGAAGGTCCTTCGGGACAGCGCCTCGGCGTCGTGCGTGGCTTTGGGAGAGGAGGCCGCCGGCAGTGAATCATTGTCCATAGCCTTTGGATCCAGCGAATCCCCTGATGAGGATCGTTGGGAGCTGTCGTGGGCCAGACTGCATCACGTGATTCAACACATTAGAATTACGAGATAAAGGAGTCAGGCATATAAGTGTGTCAGAGCCTTTGAATACTTACGATTCAGCCGGGGGCTTATCCCTGGGGCGCCACTCCGAGCTGTTGTCGGTATCCGGCGCGGTGTCATCCGCAACGGAGGCTCTCCCCCTCTTGGACGCTTCGGCCTCCAGACGCATGGAGGCCGCCCTCTTCTTCCTTCCACCCTCAGGTGGGTAGTTGCTTTCTTCCTCCTCCTCCTCCTCCTCCTCCTCGTCAGTGGCGGGTGGGGAATGGGTCCCGGCGTCTCCGGACGTCACGTCCGAAGTGCCCTTGTGACGGATGCCACCTCTGGTCCCCTTGGCCTTCTTCTTGGCCTTCTTCTCCGGTGCCTGGTAGGGTGCCAGAACCAGCATCTTTGTCAAATGTGGAATTGCTAGTCTTCGGGTGGAGCTGGACTCTTGACCAGCTGCGCCTTCTTTGTCCAGCCCTTCAAAAGTAAGATTGGGAAGCTCAGACATTCTCCTTGAGTATATAAGTAAAGGATACACCTTGAAAACATGAAAAAACTTACCAGACTGGCGGGGTGGGTCAGGTTGTACCCACGGTCTTTGATCTCCTTCGGCCACGTCTCGTTGGCCTTGAAAAGCACCTTCCAAATACCTTCGTGCGTAACGCCGAAGAAGTATTGCAGGGTCTGGTGCTTGGCCGGATCGAACTCCCACAAATTGCAAGTCTGGCTTTGGCATGGAAGGATCCGGCGAAAGAGCATCACCTGGATCACATTGACAAGCTTGATGTTCTTGTCAACCATGCTCTTGATGCGCATCTGCAGCGCTGTCAGCTCGTCCGACAAGGCCCAGTTCAGGCCCTTCTCTAGCTAGGAGGTGAGCCGCATCGGGGCCCCGGACCTGAACTCGGGAGCCACGGCCCTGGTGGTGTCGCGGGGTTCTATGACATAGAACCACTGATGTTGCCACCCTTTAACGGTCTCCACGAAAGTACCTTTGGGCCATATGACATTGGGCATCTTGCTCACCATGGTGCCTCCGCACTCTGCGTGTTGGCTGTCCACCACCTTCGGCTTCAGATTGAAGATCTTCAGCCACAATCCGAAATGGGGTGGGATGCGAAGGAAGGCCTCGCACACGACTATAAATGCCGAGATGTTGAGGAAGTGGTTGGGGGCCAGATCATGGAAATCCAGCCCGTAGTAGAACATGAGTCCGCGGACAAATGGGTGGAGTGGAAATCCCAGCCCGCGGACGAAGTGAGGGATGAATACCACCCTCTCATGGGGCTCTGGGGTGGGGATGATCTGCCCCTGGGCTGGAAGCCGGTGGGCGATTTCCTAGGCTAAGTACCCGGCCTCCCAGAACTTGGTGATGTGATCTCCTTGACGTAGGAGACCATCCACTTGCCCTGCGCTCCAGATCCGGACATGACTAGAGTGCTTTCTTGAGGTGGAAAGGATTAGAACTTGGGGGCTGGAGCTCGAGGATGGGTGGGCAGAGAGAGAGAGAAGGCATGGGTCAAAGGGGTGAATCCTTATCTCCTTATAAAGGCAGCGAATATCAAGTGGCTCCCCACTCGCCTTAAAACTCGCCTATTCCCCAAGGGCCGTGTAGGTGGCACGGTTGGATTACCCATGCTCGTATTGATGAGAATCCCTCAATAAGGGGACATGATCTCTGCTTTGACAAGACGTGCCAATAAAACCGCATCTCGAAATATGGAGCGTGAGGCTAAAAAACGGTTCAAAATAATGACCGAGCAGGGACGTGATGTCAAGCTACAAAAGTTGTCAGCAGCTTGGACTCGTGAAATATTATACTCTCTGCGGTTGTGTGTGGTTCTTGTTTTGCAGAGCCGGACACGCTCGAAGGATACTTTGGAGTAATCGGAGGAGGAACCCGCCTTGCAATGCTGAAGACAATCTGCATAGCGGACACCTCACATCCTTTGAAGCACAGTCGAGGGCTAATGAGGAGTCTGGATTAAGGGGTCCTCGGGCGTCTGACCTGTTGGACATGGGCCGGACTGATGGGCCGTGAAGATATAAGACAGAAGACTCTCTCCCGTGTCCGGATGGGACTCTCCTTGGCGTGGATGGAAAGCTTGGCATTCGGATGTGAAGATTCCTTTCTCTGTAACCGGCTTTGTACAACCCTAGTCCCCTCCGGTGTCTATATAAACCAGAGGGTTTAGTTCATAGAGGCAATCATAATCATACAGGCTAGACTTTTAGGGTTTTAGTCATTACAATCTCGTGGTAGATCAACTCTTGTAATACTCATATTCATCAAGATCAAACAAGCAGGAAGTAGGGTATTACCTCGATAGAGAGGGCCCGAACCTGGGTAAACATCGTGTCCCCTGTCTCCTGTTACCATCGACCTTAGACGCACAGTTCGGGACCCCCTACCCGAGATCTGCCGGTTTTGACACCGACAATATCCCTTGATCCCTTCGAAGCTGCCCTTCAAGAACTCGAAACCATCATGCGCTGGCCCCACGGTGGGCGCCAACTGTTGTGGAATTGTCACGGCAGATGTCCTAGCAGAAGGACTTAGTCGTCGAGCCATCGCAACTAGGTTAGCTTAAAGGGGTTAATCGGGACAAAGGACACAGAGGGGTTATACTGGTTCGGCACCTCACGATGGAGGTAACAAGGCCTACTCCAGTTGGGATTGTATTGATTGGGTTTCGATTACCAGGGAGCGAATATTCTTGACCTAGTTCTCGATCTCTTGTTTCTTCCCTAAACCGCCATCGGGTCATCCCTTTATATACATAGGTTGACACCCGGCGGCTCACGGAGTCCCGGTCGGCTCATACACAACATGTCCGGCTTGGTGACGTAACTACGCTTGCCTTACAACACAAGTCATACATACATGGCGGTTCATCCTCGAGGGCCTTAAGCCGCCTCTAGGTCTTGGGTCGTCAACAGGCTGGTATGATCCGCCATATTCATTGATGAGTCGCTAGTGGTATGACCCGGCCTCTCCTGGGCGGTTCATACCCAATAGTCATATCCCCAACAGGTACCTTGAAAGTTGTCTCTAAAGGCATCTTCCAAATCTTCCCAGCTACCAATGGAGTTTTCTGGGAAGCTGTTTAACCAAAGGCCATGATGGTTCCTTGAGTTTGAGGGGGAGGTACTGGATGGCATGGAAATCATCACCGCGAGCCATGTGTATGTGGAGAAGAAAATCTTCGATCCATACTGCGGGATATGGCGTTCCATCGTATGATTTAGTGTTCACGGGTTTAAACCCTTCTGGGAACTGGTGCTCCATTACCTCATCAATGAAGCATAAGGGGTGTGCGGCGCCTCTGTATCGGGCGACGTCACGACGCAGTTCGGATGAAGTCCGTATGCGGTTTTCGGCCCGGGTGAGGTTGTGCCTATCGCGCCAGGCCTGATGGCCGTCTTCTCGTGTTGGGGCACGCCCCCTTGATCCATAGATTGATCTGGCCTGGCCTGCTGTATTTTCCAGGTCCTGGCACAGGTCATAGGTGTATCCTGGAGCCGTTGTCTCTCTGCCTCTACAGCGAGGTGGTGCGGGTTGTTGTCCGGCGTAGGTGGCCGCTTTATCTCACCCGCGTGGTGGCCGGTCTAGTTCATCAGCACGGTCATGTCTTGACTGTATGGGCTCGAGGGCCTCGTCATCAAATTGTGGTAGTAGCCGATGCTTCGGATAACTCTTTGCTGGGCATTGAAGGCCATACTCTTCGGCGGCCAGGACATGGGTCCATCTGTCGTTGGGTGTATCCTGTTTGGCTTGGAGTTCTTGCTGCTTCTTTTTTAGGCTTCTCCCAGTAGTGATTAACTGGTGTTTAAAGCGCTCCTGCTCGAGTGGTTCCTCTGGCACGATGAAGTCTTCGTCGCCGAGGCTCACACCGTCCTCGGAGAGCGGTAGATAATTACTGTCTTCCGAGTCCTCGTTCCCGACCGGATCGTCGGGGTTAACTTACCTCTCCTCCACATCATCATATTCGGATGTGGGCTCGACGGGGGCTTCGGGGTCTTTGGCGTTCTACGAAGTGTCATTGTCTCCGGTGTCGGTATTGCTGTCTTTTTCGCGACGCAATTTTGAGCGGCGCCGCTAACGTCGACGCTTTGGAGGTGCCTCAGCAGGCTTGTCCTCAACCGGATCCTTCCTGTCGTCGTCGTCATCCTCTTTGGGTGACCATATACACGTCATATGTGGAGGTGGCCGTCGAACATCCGGTAAACGGCGGGTCTTGGCCTTGTTCGTCTTTGGCATCGTCGTTCATGCCGTTGATGTCTTCGGAGGCATAGTCCAGCATGTCGGTTAAATCTTTGACAGTGGCTATGAAGTGGGTGGTGCGTGGGACGTAAAATCCCCCCTTTCAGCCCCTAGTCCGGGCTGGGCGTAATTCGGAGGTGATTCCTCTATGATAGCGAGGGATCGCATTAAGTCCAGCGCCTCGTTTGAGAGCATGGTTTGGACGGGGAAACGAGATGCTGTGGAGCTAGAGTCCGGGGGCGAGTCCGTCCTTTCAGTGATAGGAGGAACCCGGTCTGATTCCGAGTTCGCTGTAGAAACAATCGCCTCCAGATCTTCGAAAGTGCGGTTTGCAGCGGAGAGTCCGGTGGGCTCCCAACTCCCATCTTCAGACATGGCGGTTTGTTTTGGATCAAGGGCCAGAGCGGTGGTCAGGGCCACAAACCCTTCGAAGATCAAGTATCCTCGGATATCGGCGACATAATTTAGGTTCCCGAAACTGATATGATGACCAGGGGCGTAGCTCTCGATCTGTTCGAGGTGACCAATCGAGTTGGCATGTAGAGCGAAGCCACCGAACACAAAAATCTGGCCGGGGAGGAAAGTTTCCCCAGAAACAGCATTGTTGTTGATAATAGAACGAGCCATCAAACCTTCTGTCGATGGCACAACGGAACTCTCAATGAAAGCACCAATGTCGGTGTCAAAACCAGCCGATCTCGGGTAGGGGGTCCCAAACTGTGCGTCTGAGGATCGAAGGTAACAGGAGACGAAGGGGACACGATGTTTACCCAGGTTCGGGACCTCTTGATGGAGGTAAGACCCTACTTCCTGCTATATTCACTTTGATGAGTATAGGGGTTACAAGAGTTGATCTAACTTGAGATCATAATGGCTAAACCCTAGATGTCTAGCCTGTATTGTAGGATCGAAATTATGTCTAGAGGAGGGGGGGTGATTAGACTACTTGACCAAATAAAAACTTATGCTTTTCCCAATTTTAGTCTTTGGCAGATTTTAGCTAACTTAGCACAAGTCAAGCAATCTTAACACAATTCAAGCAAGCATGCAAAGAGTATATGAGCAACGGAAAGTAAAGCATGCAACTTGCAAGAATGTAAAGGGAAGGGTTTGGAGAATTCAAACGCAATTGGAGACACGGATGTTTTTGTCGTGGTTCCGATAGGTGGTGCTATCGTACATCCACGTTGATGGAGACTTCAACCCACGAAGGGTAATGGTTGCGCGAGTCCACGAAGGGCTCCGCCCACGAAGGGTCCACGAAGAAGCAACCTTGTCTATCCCACCATGGCCGTCGCCCACGAAGGACTTGCCTCACTAGCGGTAGATCTTCACGAAGTAGACGATCTCCTTGCCCTTAGAAACTCTTTGGTTCAACTCCACAATCTTTTCGGAGGCTCCCAAGTGACACCTAGCCAATCTAGGAGACACCACTCTCCAAGAAGTAACAAATGGTGTGTTGATGATGAACTCCTTGCTCTTGTGCTTCAAATGATAGTCTCCCCAACAGTCAACTCTCTCTCTCTCATAGGATTTGGATTTGGTGGAAAGAAGATTTGAGTGGACAGCAACTTGGCGAAGGCTAGAGATCAAGATTCATATGGTAGGAATGGAATATCTTGGTCTCAACACAAGTGTAGCTGGTTCTCTCTCAGAAAATGTAGGTTGGAAGTGTAGGTTCATTCTGATGGCTCTATCCACTAATGAAGAGGAGGTGGAGGGGTATATATAGCCTCCACACTAAATCTAACCGTTACACACAACTTGCCAAACTTGGTGGGACCGAATTGTTAAACTCGGTCGGACCGATTCAGCAAATCTAGTGACCGTTAGGATTTTCGGTGGGACCGACATGCAACTCGGTAGGACCGATATGGTTAGGGTTACGGCATAATGTAATCTCAGTGAGACCGATTACACAAACTTGGTGGGACCAATTTTGGTAATAAGCTAACCAGAGAGTTGGTCAGGTAAACTCGGTGGGACCGATTCGCTCATTTCGGTGAGATCGAAATGTTACAAAAGGGAAACAGAGAGTTTACATTGCAATCTCGGTGGGACGATCGCTCATCTCGGTAGGACCGAAATGTTACGAAGGAAATAGAGAGATTACAATCCCATCTCGGTGAGACCGAGATCCCTATCGGTGAGACCGATTTGCCTAGGGTTTGTGGCGTTAGCTCGACATCTGAACTCGGTGGCGCCGGATAGAAATAATCGGTGGGGCCGAGTTAGACTTTTGATTTAGGTCATATGTGGATGTGGGAAAGTAGTTGAGGGTTTTGGAGCATATCACTAAGCACTATGAAGCAAGAACCTCATTAAGCAACACCTCATCCCTCCTTGATAGTATTGGCTTTTCCTATAGACTCATTGTGATCTTGGATCACTAAAATATAAAATGTAGAGTCTTGAGCTTTGAGCTTGAGCCAATCCTTTTATCATTAGTATTTTGAGGGGTACACTTTTCTCATCCATGCCATGCCATTCATTGAGCTTTTCTTGAAATATTTATCTTGGAATAATGTTAGCTCAATGAGCTATATGTTTTCAGGAATTACCAAAACCACCTAGGGATTGTTGCACTTTCAATCTCCCCCTTTTTGGTAATTGATGACAACATATAGATCAAAGCTTCGACAAATGATAT
Organism: Aegilops bicornis; assembly: GCA_021605145.1. Lineage (NCBI taxonomy): Eukaryota > Viridiplantae > Streptophyta > Magnoliopsida > Poales > Poaceae > Aegilops > Aegilops bicornis. The sequence goes on from CM038674.1 coordinate 296,918,008, forward strand.
TAAGAGTGAAAAACATTGTCGCTTTGAGAAGTATGTGATAAGCAAGAGCTCCCCCTAAATTGTGCATAGTTTAAGATTTGCTTTGGACTGCAAATGCACAAAGAGTTAGGCTCACGGGTTACTCTTCCATGTCACATACATCTTGGTGGAGCGCTCAAAATGATAACAATAGAATACATGCACTCATCACCAAGCAAAGTGAATGATCATATAGAGATAAAAGGATAATGTCATCCAACAAGCATTAATGTAGCATATGATCAAACACATGATCATCCAAGTATCACACAGACAGAAGGTATCTCAATCAAGCAAATAAAGTTCAACTACCAAAGCAAGAGAGAATAAAAGGCAACGCTCTCTCTCTCTCGAAGCCTATGATCTATACATTTTTCTCCCCCTTTGGCAACAAGTTACCAAAAAGTTCATAGAAAATGCATAGCACTAAATCGTCTCTCAGGCTTGATCTTCAGGTGGTGGTGTAGAGACGGCTCCTTGGACGAAGACTTTAGTAGATGTGGATGGAGCTGGTGGAGTAGGTGCTAGAGCTGGTTGCACTAGGGCTGTAGCTGGTGCAGATGAAGTGGCTCTGGTGTCTGTCACTGGCACTGCAGCTGACCTCTGAGCTCTAGGCACTCTGGAAAATGCCTCAATGGTTGTCTTGCCCTTCCTCTCCTGCATATCATCCTGGAGTTGCTCAACAATAGACTGGATCTCAGTTACCTTCACATCCAAGTCATAGAACTTCTGCTCCATGATCCTCTCCAGGCTCTCCTGGTTTTGAGTCAAGGTGGCCAGCCCCTTCTCAATCCTCAGAGTGGATGCAATCAAGTAGCCAAGATGATCCTATTTGCTCTTCAATAAGTACTGAGATGCCTCTTCCATTGTTGGCATCTTGGCAGCCTTCTCAGTCCTTGCCTTCTCCTTCTTTGCTTGTGTTTGCACAGAAGATGGTTCATCTTCATCCATAGCCACTTGGTTGTCCTCAAAATCTGGATAGATAGGCATATGATCCTTGTCCAACAAGTACGTGCCAGTGCCCATCTTGGAGTTAATCATCTCCACGGATGCATGGGGCATACCCACAACTTCTCTTTTGGTCAACAGCTGTCCTCTTGATAGTTTCAACTATAAGACTCATGACCTTGAACTTTTGTGGCACATCAAATAAGTGTAGCAGATTTATTTCATGGCCTTTGATCATGTTGTGATCACCTGACTTAGGAAAAAGAGTGTGCCTGAGGATCCAGTTGATGGTTGGCAGTCCTGACAGAAGGTAATGTACTGATCCAAACTTGTGTGTTTCAATAGCAGCATCTGGGATCTCCTTGTACATATGTGCCATAGTGTTGTGATCCATCTTCTTCTTGGCATAGACATCCAAGTCATCCTCTTTCTCCTTAGGTGCATTGATCAGATTAGCCCATTCTTCAATTGATGATTGGTACCTAGTACCTTCAGACATCCATACTATCGTGCCATCTGGATAGAAGTGTGCTGTGGAGTAGAATTGCATTATTAGCTCATCATTCCACATTGTGAGCTTCTTCCCAACAAGGTCTGCCACTCCACAAGCATTGAAGTTGCCATACACACCAGGATAGTGTTCTTCATTCTCCTTGATGTATTCCCAGTTCACCCATCTCATGTCACACACTATTGGCTTCTTGTCCAACAGCACTGTCTCATAGAAATCCTGATGTTCCTTTGTGTGGAACCTGTAGTCTACAGCAGTTCTCCTCCTGACTGCATAAGGATCAGTCAATCTCCACTGTCTGATTCCTGCATCCTTTGTTAGCTTCATATTCTCAGCTACAGGATGGGCATCATTATGATCTGGAATTTTAGGCTACAATTTTCTCAAGACATGCTCTTCATCATCTTCCTCTTCAGCAACAGTTTTAGGCACTGGGGCTTTGTTCTTCTCAGCAGCTGGAATGCTCCTGGTATTCCTCTTAGGTGCGGTCTTGGGCTTGGAGGCAACCTTGGGTGCTTCTTTGGGATGAAGCAGCCCCTGACCTGATGGCATCACCCATATGCTTCTGAGCTTTGGGTGCTGGTGCAGCATCCTCTTCTTCTTCTTCCTCTTCCATCATGGAAGGCTTTCCAACAAACCTGGTCATGGTCTTCTTCACCCTTTCCTTCCTCTTCTTCCCTTCTGCAGCAGCCTCTTTGGGTTCAGCTTCCAAAGATGCTTGAGTGGAGGCTCTGGCTTTAGACATGGGAATCTTTTTGGCAGGTGCTTTGGTCTTCATACCAGGCTTAGTGGCTACAACTGAGCCATATTCTTTCTCGAGCACCTTCTTCTTGGAAGTGGCCTCATCCTCAACAGCCACATAGTCTTCATCCTCAGATTCTGAGGTTCTCTTCTTTCTGGCCCTGGTGGCAGCTCTGGGTAGGTTGCTTGGGTGCTCCTGCTGCCATCATCATAGCTGCTAGAGGGACTAGTGCCCTCACTCACTTGAACCTGCTCCTCTTCCCTGTTCTGGTTGTCGCTTTGATCAGACATATTGCAAACACTGACAACAGACCTTGTGAGTAGATATAGATGAGATAGAGTGGATGAGCATCACAAAATACAGAGGTTTTTGCAAAAGAATGAGTCAAAAACTTAGTTTTAGTTTTCTTCAAAAAGCATTTCGGATCTACCGATTTGTAAACTCGGTGATACCAAGCAGCTTTGGAACCTAAACTAGCGAACTCGGTCAGACCGAGTCACAGTTCGGTGGCACCAAGACTGCTAGGGTTTCATAAAGTCCTGAACTCGGTCACACTGATTTGCAATTCTCGGTCAAACCGAGAATTACATGTGCAATGGCCTTAGCCGAATCGGTGGTACCGAGTTCTACAACTCGGTTGGTCCGAGATGGTTTCGGCGGAAACCTAACCCTAAATTTTCAATTCATCTCTAGTCTACGGAGTGTTTTGACTAGATAAGATAGTTTCAATCGTGGCAAGATTCATGGCGAACACAATGTGCTAGGAATCAGATAGGGATAGCAGAGTGATCGAGTTCATACCCTAGTTCGGTGATGAACTCGCTATGGCGGCAACGGCGGGGATGATTCCCGTTGACGGCGGCGGAGACCAGCGGCAGGAGGCAGCTGGAGATGAGGAGGATCATCCGGAGACCCTGGAGGCAGAGCGGGCTGAGCGCGGGCGAAAGAGTTCGGAGAAAATTTCCAAAGTTTTGCCCGTGGGTATATATAGCCCGACCCTGTCGGTGTGACCGAGTGGAACAACGAGGTGGCACCGAGATGCATAACTCCTAGCAGTTACAACAACTCAGAGTGACCGAAAAGTTCAAATCGGTTGCACCGAGATTGAAAACCTAGATCGACTCAGTGATCTCGATATGACCGAAATGGGAATTGGTCAAATCGAAACGCACAAAGAAGTTTTGGAAGTTTAAGTCTATGACGAATCGGGGACTCCAAGTGCTCCTCACACAGAGTGGTTCGAATCAGACTTGATCAAATTTTGTGATGTAGCATGAATAGAGTTTGAGACAAGAAAAGCATAGATAGCTAGAGAAGGTTCTTAGGCATTCTTGTCCATCCACTTGGCAAAAGAAAAAGAAACCAATCAATCAAAACAACAAGTGGATGTCCTCGAATGAGTAAAATATGCAACCAACATGCTCACACAATAAAATGGCAAATGAAATATATGGCGAAGCATGCAAGACCAATTCTAGAATCTATCAAGCAATTGGCGATGACTAGGTCATCTATATATGAGTATATTGACTTAGGAGTCAAATGAAAACATTTGATCATAGGTCATACTCATCGTTTAAGCTCAAGTGGGCTTACCACTTTTACGTAATGCATTGTTGTGTTCACACCATTAGAGTTGCTTTAGCTCAATTCTTAGAGTAAAGCTCCCCCTAGATGTGAGATCCCCCCTTAGAGGGATGAACTAACCTTGGGTTTTGTCGATGATGACTTCATGTAGGTGTTGAAGATGTGGATGCTCAATGTTGATGTAGATCATTTGGAGCAATCCTTTGGAGTGAGTTGCACTTTCAATACCTACACGGATTAGTCCCAAAAGGAACAAACAAGGATATCCATAGACATAGAGTGATGCACACACAAGATGATGTCTATGAGAGCATTAGGTTACCTTGTCCCTTGTCTTACCAACAAGAGGGTTTGTAACTCCTTGAACTAGTGCAAGATGTGGAAGTTGATTGCACTAGTTATTGCCAAAATGATATGAGTGAAATATGTTGGCGAAGTCACCCTCAAGAACTCTCTAGTTCTTCTTCTTCGGGACCCACATCATCTTGATGGGAATCCTTGGAGTTGTAGTTGTACTAGATGAAGTAGAGCTTGACGTAGTCTTGGGAACCAACTTGACCAAGGCCTTTGGAGCTTCTTCAAATGCATCAATATCTTCTTGAAGCTTGTCCTTGCCTTTTTGCTTGTGATCTTGTGGTGGAAGATCATCTTGGGCTTGTGTCCCCTTGAAGGAAGTAGGATCATACTTCTCTTGTTGAGGAGCAAAATTCGTCTTGGGTATTGATCTTCTTCCCACTCAACGCCATTGGCATTGAAATTTCGTTCAAAACCAACACCTTGATTCTTCCGGTGCCTTCCTTGCTTGCGTACAATTCCCTCAAATTGCTTACTCCCGGCAAGGCTCTTGTAAACACCTTTCTCTATAATTCCCTTGAATAAGCTATTTTCTTGCTCAAGTGTAACTTGGCTAAGAGAATCATTAGTGGAATCAAGAGAACTACTAGAAGCAACAACATTGGATTTAGCATGATTATTGTTACTACTAGAGGAAGAATCCTTCTTGTTCTTGTTACTAGACTTGACTTGAGCCATGTAAGTAGATAAGAGTAAACGCTTGGCAATATAAGAAGAACGTTTCTTACGAAGATCATCATTGATTGCCTTTAAGAAATCATGCTCTTGCTCAAGGTTGAGCTTTTCAAAGCGTAACTTCTCATGAGTCCTTGAAAGTTCTCGATGATCTTCTAAGATAGTTTCATGAGCTAACTTGAGAGTGTTTAGTTCTTTAGTTAGAAGCTCAATCTTCTCCTTATCATTGTTATTCTTTTATCTTGATTAGCATGATTAATTGACGTTTCATCATAGTATTCATCACTAGAGTTATCAACAAGTAAATCATCATCACCTAACAAGTCATCTTCATCACTATTGAAATCAACATACTCGGGTTGTGATACCTTTGGACCTTTGGCCATGAAGCATCTTCCAATTCCTTCATTTGGTGAATCAAATATGTCATAGGAGTTGGTTGACACAAGTGCTAGACCGGCAACACCTTCATCTTGAGTATATTCGGAGTCGGAGTGATAGCTTCTCTTGGAGTGATTGTCGGAGTCGGAGCCGGATACCCATTCACCAACATGAGCTTGATGTCTTTGTTTTGTGTAGCACCTTGATGACTTGTCCTTCCTTTCTGAATCCTTGCTTCTCTGGGATGTTCTTCGTTCATAACGATCATCTCTACTCCTTCTCTCTCTTGATGGTGATTCTTCCCTTCTACTTCTTCTCTTGGGAGAATCCTCTCTTCTTTTGTAGGGTGCCGTACTGTCATGGAATTGTCACGGCAGATGTCCTCTTGCAAGTACTTAGTCATGGAGCCATCACAACTAGGAAGCTTAAAGGGGTTAATCAGGACAAAGGACACGAGAGGTTTATACTAGTTCAGCCCCTTGCGGTGAAGGAAGGCCTACGTCTAGTTGGGTTGGTATTGCTTGATGTTTCGATGAACAGGGAGCGAGATACGCTATGCTCGGCTCTCGATGAGTTGTTTCTGCCCTAAGCCGCCGCAGGTCGTCCCCTTATATACACGGGTTGACGCCCTGCGGCTTACAGAGTCCCGGCCGGCTTATAAACAGTGTCCGGCTCGATGACTATTCAAATCTACCTTATGATACAAGTCACGCCATGGTGGCGGTTTACTACAACGGGCCTTAAGTCGCCAGTGGACCTTAAGCCCTTTATTGAACCGCCATCTTCACGCTTGATTACAGGCTCCAATCTGGTGAGTCTTCTTTGTGTAACCCGGCTCCTCCTGGGCGGCTTACACAAATAGTTATATCCCCAACATTAGGCCCCAGATTGATTTGGACCTATTCATGTCAGTCTTAAAATACCTTAAGAAATAAATCTTTAGTCTTCCGGCTGTACAAAGGTTTTCTTTAACCCGCCATGACGTCATCTTTTGGATCCGTGTTAACCCGCCGTGACGTCATCCTCACTTATATTCATTCTTTATTTCATCTTATCCTCCAACAGATCTTGCCTTTACTGACTGTTCCAAAAACCGAGGCATCGGGGCCGCTGGATAATAACTTTTATCTCCTCGTTTCTCGCGCTCTTTAGTGGCCCTTCCTTATAAATAGCCCCGACTAGGTCTTCTTTCATTCTTCCCGTTCTGCATCTTCTTCCTCTTGCCCCCATCTGTCACTGGAGCTCCACCCTCGTCGCCATAGCGCACCTCGTCTCTGTCGAGCTTGGCCCCTGCATCGACCTAAACTTGACCAGATAACGGCAGCTTCCCTCCTCTGCAGATCTTCCGCGGTAAGTGTTTCCCCTTTCTACGCCATATATCTACGCTAGGGCTAGTATGTTCTTCTGTATAGTTCATCGTTCATCCTAGTTCCTCGCACTTGCCTCTGCCGTAGCTCGTTTGATCCAGTAATAGCGTAGATCTCGTGTGGTTGTTGCTCCGCGTCCATTTTTAGTAGTAGCAGATCTTCTTTCTTTGTAGGAATCCTCAGTAGAACGTATGAACTTCTCCGCACCATTTTTTTAGGTCTAGAGTTTTTCTTGTCTGAACGTCTGTTTGATCCAAAATAACTATAGCAACTTGTGAAACTTGTTTGTTCCACCCAGAAGTGAAAAAACTGCCTCTGTCAAATATGTTTAACTGCTCATTGACACCTGTAGCGGCTTAATATTTATCGCATAGTCATCCATATATCATTAGGCCCCTCCTTAAGCCACCATCATGAGTAGTTTTAAATATTTTCCTCTGGGTTAAATTTGAGCCGAATCCTCTTATTTTTGTCATAGGCCTCAATTTTTGTCATGGCACCTAAAGTGGCCAAGGCTCCTGTGACCTGTAATTGGGTCCCATCCACACTCACGAGGAGTAAACTGTCTGAATTTGTGAATTCTGGCCATCTTCCTAAGAAGGAGGTCATGTCTTATCGTGCCCCTGACCCGTCTAAAGAAAGGCCTCAACCCAAAGAAGGGGAAGTAGTGGTTTTACGGATCACATGAGCCGGGGATTTGCCCCTCCCGGCTCAAAATTCTTCAGAGAGGTATTGAACTTCTTTGACCTTAGGCCTCAAGATATTAGACCTAATTCCGTGTCAAATATCTGCAATTTTCAAGTCTTCTACGAGGTGTACCTGGGAGAGGAGCCAAATCTGCTTTTGTTCAGAGAGCTTTTCTACTTGAACCGGCAGAATGAACGTGCCAACGGTCCCAGTCTTGAACTTGGAAGTATCTCAATTCAGCGGCGGAGAGACTGCCTTTTCCCTTATGCTGAGCTGTCGAGTCATTCGAAAGATTGGAATAAAACGTGGTTCTATTGCCAGGACACTTCCCCGGCTAATGAAAGCCCTCTGCCCGGCTTCCCCGCTCTGCGTCTTGAGTCCAACCATCCGCTAGCGCACAAGCTAACTGCTATTGAGCGTCTGCCTCTTAATCCCACCATCAAAAGGATCAAAGCTCTTTTGGGAAATGGCCTGAATGGCATTGATCTGGTCCGAGTTTGGGTTGCTTGGCGAATACTTCCATTAAGCCGCCGTCCTGGCTTAATGTGTACATATTCAGGCGAAAAGGATGATCCAATGCGTCATAGCCCTGACGACTTACCAGATGATGTGGTGGAAGCTACAACCCGATCCTTCTTTGAAGGAGGGCACGGATAACTAACGCCTTGACTTACTTCCCTTCTATAAAAAGAACCCGGCCCCTGCAGTAAGTCATCAACCTTAATAAATACTCCTAGCCTTGTTACACCTTACTTGTACTCATAATTTCTTATCTTTTTTCATAGGCTGATTACAATTTTTGGAAGGTCCGATATGACCATGAGGCTGCTAAACAGGCCAGGACAGCCAAGAAGACTGAAAAGAAAGCTGCCAAAACAGGAACTTCAAAGAAGAAGAGACCCAGCGCTTCCGATTTAGTCAAATTGGATGACTCTTCTTCGGATGATGAAGAGGTAAACCCTGATTCTCTTAACTCCTTTGTTATTACTTTATTGACATTTCATCCTTTCAGCAGGATACGGGACACAGCCAAGCGGTTGGCGAAGAGGTAACTATAATTTCCTCCGACTCAGAGCCTTTGCCCAAGCAAAAAATCCTAAAGGTGACCCGGAAAGTAAGATTTTCACATCCTCTCGCTTATCAAGATCCTCAATTTCTTTTGAAGCAACAACAGTTTGAAAGCCGGAGGTAGACCAGGACCAGCAAGGATGCAGAACTCTCCACCGGCTTACCTGACGTAACTAGAAAGTGTCGGACCGAGGTTATCTCTGATTTGCGCTCTATTTATCCTTTGGCGGGTTTGATTCGCCAACCTCTCAATTCATCTGACTCCAATTATCAGGATACCTCTCCTTCCTCCGGCGAGTCCATGCAATCAAACATGCCGGCTTTCAAAACTGCTCCCGGGTACTGTAACCTTAATTACTTTAGACTTTTATCTTACTCATGCTTTAGTATTCATCCTTTTACCTTTGTTGACAGTATGCAAGTGAAACCCAGCAAGAGGGCAAAGAAGAATAAACCATCCCAAGAACCAATTGTAGCTGAACCGGCGCCTAATTTGTCTGCTCCAGCCAGCTCCACCCATCAGCCGCCCGAACCGGCTTCTGACATTCAGTTGCCAACCTCTGACCCACCTGCCGAAGATACTCTCAATAACTCTGATAACCCGGAAGCTCCAAGCCCGGTCAAAACAACTGACCCGGAAGTTGAAGTGTTGAAAAGCCAGTTTATTGAATCGGGGCGGCCTGCTGTCCTTGCCAAATGTACTGCCAAAGAAGAACTTGTCGAACACCGAAAGACCAAGCAGGACATTACTGATTATACTCACCTAAGCATTGGTGATATAGTCTCGGGCTATCTGAATCAAGTGCATAATAGCCGTGACCTGGAAATTGACATGGTGAAACAAATACATCACAAATCTGAGGTATAACTTATACTGTTTTCCTGAATCTTACTTACTGTACCAGCCCCCAAGTGTACTGCTTATGAATAAATATGTTGTAGACTTAGAAATCTGATAACTGTTGATATCTCCGGTTTAAAGAGAATATCTTTAACCCTGTTATGACATGATAGCTTTGAACTTGCGATACACATTAGCCCCCAAGTGTCAAGTATCTTTACTTGTAAAGTGCTTGAGACTTTAATACGCATAACCCGGCAAGGTATATTAAAAATTCTTCAGCATACATTATCCCCCAAGTGTCAAGTATGTTTACTTGTAAAGTGCTTGGGACTTAATATATCTTACCATGATTTCTTACCGTAACTCGGTATCAATGTAGGTCACCATAAGTCAATTTGAGTCGGAGATTGCTAATCTGAAGAGTCGTCTGACAACTCAAGAGCTTGAAACCCAAAAAGCCAACTCCAAATTTGAATTCAGCATCTCTGAACAAGAGAAGTTGAAGAAAAAATTTGAGTCAGAGAAGAAAATCTGGGCTGATGAGAAGGCTTCACTGGTGACCCGGGCTGAAACGGCAGAGGCTTCACTTGCAGAAGCAACAACCGAGCTGTCCGACTTAAAGCGTCATATATCTCAAATGGTCTCAGCCATCTTCGGTAAGCTATTGTTCATAACTCCAAACATTGCAATCCTTCCCTAAATTATTGTCGTTATCGTTAACTCCGGCTCACCTTTATGTTTGTGAACACACAAGTCCCAGGAGCACCAACCTCAAGCAGAACATGTTGATCAAACTTAAGGAGGTTTACACTCTGGTGGAGCAGCTGTACACCGGGTCACAGCGTGCTTTGGCTATTGTAGCCTTATCAAATACCACTCCTCACCTTCTGCAAGACATGCTGAAGTGTCTCGCTATGCTACCTCAGCGGATCCAGGATTTAAGGCGGGCATCTTCAAGAGCCGGAGCCGTAGCCGCCTTGGGCCGGGCAAAAGCATGGATTCCAGAACTAGACCCGGCCGACCTTGCTCTTGGATACCCGAGTCTGAAGGAGGATGGTACCAGATTTCATGATCATGATTTCACCGCCTGCGTCAAAGTCATACGTCCCATGGCTATCCTTATTGGGAATGGTACGGACCTCTCCAAATACTCTCCAGGCTATGACAGCGAGAACTGGAGAATTCCAATCACTCCATATGATCAAGTCAGCCTGATCCCTCCAACTTGTAAACATACTTTTGCCCCTGAAGTGGACCCAGCCGGTTTAATAGATGATGAAGCTGAGTTTGAAGCCTTGAGAGCCATTGCCTGGGCCTCATCAACCTTCCAGGACAAAGCAACAAACGGAGAGGCGGAGAAGGATAACTCAGAACCATCAAGCCCACCAAAGGAGTGAACCGGCAGGCGTTATGAACTTGCAAAAAACAATGCTTCATTATTCAGACTCGGGGAGTCTTGTAATAGGGTAGAAAAAACCTCTTAACTTTGTCATGCCTTCGCGCATGTTTATGGCGCTTAATACTTTCGTAAGCCGCCATCGTTATGTGCTTCCAGCTTATGTTGATCTTTCCTTGATGTCAAAATTCTTCTTGCTTTATCCTGTGTATAAAACAAAATAGAATTCCCTTGGCGACTTACCGCCCCCGGGGTTACATAAAGTATTGATAACCCGGAGTATGAACAAAACATCACATAAAAACCGGTTTATGACTATGATCACAATAGCATACCCGCGATCTTATTTGGTATATACTCGCCGGCTTATGTGACCCAGATCCAAGAGTTAATTTAACTCCTGGCAGTTGACATATATAATGTTGACCTGGCCTTTAATAATATTTATACTTACAGAGAATAATGAATAGTAAACCTAATTTCAAAGGCCTCTGATTCGAATACGATCAGGGAACCGTCCCAGAGGGGTTAAGCTAAGATTCGAATACGATCATATAGCCCCCAGTGGCTTTGGTGATGCCGATCAAGTGGGTATCGACAGCTATGTTCTCTTTGGTTCGAATACGACCTATGTTTGAACAGGAAGCCCCCAAGTGACCATGAGAGTTGTTTAATGACGCTGATTCGAATACGACCCACGTCAGACCCAGAGGGTTTAAGCTATGATTCAAATATGATCAAGAAGACCCCAAGTGGGTTTGGCAGTATGCCGATCAATTGGGTATCGACAGCTATGTTCTCTTTGGTTCGGATACGACCTATGTTTGAACAGGAAGCCCCCAAGTGACCATGGCTAGATTCAGACATGATCATAATCCGGACCAAAGGGAAAGCCGGATTCAGATATGATCCGCTCCATGTTTGTTGTTTCCACCACCTGGTAAAGAAGATATCTATAAACCTTTGAGGGTGAAAAGAAAAGAGGTCCTGCTTTATTGCTTTATATAATATATACATTGCCAAAAAATTATATATATATATATATATATCTTTGAGAGCCGGTGGCTCAAGTATAGTAAGGTCGAAGATGAGCTATGTTCCACGGCCGACGGGTCTCTTCCTCTGACTTACGTGAGTCTTTGTGCTCTCGAACATCAATGAGGTAGTATGACCCGTTGTTCAGATTTTTACTGACCACAAAGGGTCCTTCCCAAGGAGGGGATAGCTTGTGCATATCAGTTGATCCTGAATGAGCCGGGGCACTAAGTCGCCTTCTGAAAAGGCTCGCTTCTAACCGGCGGTATGTGATAGCGGCGCAGGTCTTGCTGGTATATCGCCGAGCGGGCTATTGCCAAGTCTCGCTCCTCATCTAACAAGTCCAGTGCATCCTGACGAGCCTTTTCATTATCAGCCTCAGCGTAAACCGCCACTCGGGGCGAGTCGTGCCGGATGTCACTTGGCAGAACTGCCTCTGCTCCGTACACCATGAAGAAAGGTGTATAACCTGTAGATCTGTTAGGCGTTGTGTTGGTACTCCATAGCACAGAGGGTAGCTCCTCCACCCAACAACCCGGAGTTCGCTGTAAGGGGACCAAGAGCCGGGGTTTGATACCCTTCAAGATCTCTTGATTAGCTCTCTCTGCTTGACCATTAGATTAAAGATGAGCAATAGCCAAAACATCAAGCCGGATATGTTCTCGTTGACAGAACTCTTCCATGGCACCCTTGGAGAGATTAGTACCATTATCAGTTATGATACTGTGTGGAAAGCCAAAACGAAAAATCACCTTTTTTAGGAACTGAACCGCTGTGGCTGCATCACACTTACTGACCGGCTCTGCCTCAACCCACTTGGTGAATTTATCGACTGCCACCAAAAGGTGCGTTTTCTTATCATTAGACCTTTTGAAAGGTCCAACCATGTCAAGCCCCCAGACTGCGAACGGCCAAGTAATTGGAATCATCCTCAATTCTTGAGCCGGCACATGAACTAGCCGTGAGAATTTTTGACATTCGTCACATCTGCTGACCAGATCCTCCGCATCAGCATGAGCCGCCAGCCAATAGAAACCATGAAGGAAAGCCTTGGCCACCAGAGATTTTGAGCCGGCATGATGACCACAATCTCCTTCATGAATCTCACGAAGTATCTCCTGACCCTCCGCAGGCGACACACAACATTGAAACGCCCCAGTAATGCTGCGGTGATGCAATTCTCCATGAACAATTGTCATAGATTTGGACCGCCTAATGATTTGTCTCGCCAAGGTCTCGTCCTCAGGCAACTATCCCCGGGTCATATAGGCCAAATATGGGACTGTCCAATCTGGGATAGCGTGAAGAGCTGCCACCAGCTGTGCCTCTGGGTCTGGCACTGCTAACTCTTCCTCTGTAGGCACTTTGACAGAAGGGTTATGCAAAACATCAAGGAAGGTATTAGGCGGCACTGGCTTACGCTGAGACCCCAGCCGGCTCAAAGCATGAGCCACCTCATTCTTCCTCCGATCAATGTGCTCCACTTGATAACCCTTGAAGTGTCCAGCCACCACATCAACCTCACGACGATAAGCCGCCATTAGAGGATCCTTGGAGTCCCACGTGCCTGACACCTGTTGAGCAACAAGGTCTGAGGCGCCTAAGCACCTTACTGGCTCAAATTCATCTCTTTATCCATCCGGAGACCATGGAGTAAAGCCTCATACACAGCTGCGTTGTTAGTACAGGGAAACATAAGCCGGAGCACATAACAAAATTTGTCACCTCGGGGGAAGTTAAAATGACTCCAGACCCCCGAGACCTCCAACTGCCTGGACCCATCAAAGTGGATAGTCCAATATGTGTTATCTGGCTTCTCCTCAGGTGCCTGTCATTCTATCCAATCATTGATAAAGTCCACCAAGGCTTGAGACTTAATAGCTGTACGTGGCATGTACTTCAAACCATGAGGCCCAAGCTCAATGGCCCACTTGGCGACTCGTCCTGTGGCTTCCCTGTTCTGGATGATGTCTCCCAAGGGGGCAGATCTTACCACAGTTATAAGATGACCTTGGAAATACTGCTTCAACTTTTGGCTTGCCATAAACACCCCATAAACAAGTTTCTGCCAATGTGGATTCCTTTGCTTGGACTCAATGAGCACCTCACTGATGTAGTAAACCGGCCGTTGAACCGGATGCTCCTTGCCAGCCTCCTTGCGCTCCACCACAATGGCCACACTGACGGCTCAGGCGTTAGCAGCCACATATAACAGCAATGGCTCTCTATCAATGGGAGCCGCCAGGACCGGCGGCTCAGATAACTGTCTCTTCAAATCCTCAAAGGTAGCGTCAGCAGCATCACTCCAGTTGAAAGCATCCGTTTTCTTCATCATCTGATATAGCGACAGTGCCTTCTCGCCTAACCGGCTTATGAACCGGCTTAAAGCGGCAATACGACCCGCCAGTCGTTGAACATCGTTGATGCACGCCGGTTTGGCCAATGAGGTGATTGCCTTGATCTTCTCCGGGTTAGCTTCAATGCCTATGTTTGAGACCAGGAAACCCAGAAGCTTGCGTGCAGGTACACCAAATACACACTTGTCTGGGTTAAGCATCATCTTATAAACCCGGAGATTATCAAAGGTCTCCTTTAAATCAGATATCAAAGTTTCCTTCTCCCTAGACTTCACCACAATGTCATCCACATAAGCGTGAACATTGCGCCGAATTTGACTGTCGAGACAATTTTGTACACATCTTTGATAATTCGCCTGGGCACTCTTGAGCCCAAATGGCATAGATACATAGCAGAAGGCTCCAAACGGAGTGATGAAAGCCGTCTTCTCCTGGTCCTTAACTTCCATTTTGATATGATGATAGCCAGAGTAAGCATCCAAAAAACTCAAACGCTCGCAACCCGTCGTAGCATCGATGATCTGATCAATACGGGGGAGGGCAAAGGGATCAGCCGGACAAGCCTTATTTAAGTCTGTGTAATCCACACACATCCGCCAAGTGCCATTCTTATTGAGTACTAGCACCGGGTTAGCCAACCACTCCGGGTGAAAGACTTCCACAATGAACCCTGCCGCTAAGAGCCGAGCGACCTCTTCCCCAATAGCTTTCCGTCTTTCCTCATTGAACCGTCGAAGAAATTGCTTGACCGGCTTATACTTTGGATCGATATTAAGAGTGTGCTCACCGAGTTCCCTCGGAACACCCGGCATGTCAGAAGGTTTCCATGCAAAGATGTCCCGGTTCTCACGGATGAACTCGATGAGCGCGCTTTCCTATTTAGGATCCAAGTTGGCACCGATCTTTGAACTGCTTGGAAGAGTCGTAAATGCGGAGTAAAGTCAAAAAGCTTTGTTTCAATGACGATTTAAACTTCAATGTCAGGTCATGCTCTGTAGTCGGCTTCTTTAAAGAAGTCATATCTGCCGGGTCAATATTATTCTGATAAAACTTCAGCTCCTCAGCCGCACAAACAGACTCAGCATAAGCCGCATCGCCTTCCTCACATTACAAGGCTACCTTTCGACTCCCATGCACGGTGATGGTACCCTTGTGACCCGGCATCTTGAGCTGCAGATAAACATAACACGGCCGCGCCATGAACTTAGCATAAGCCGACCGTCCAAACAGAGCATGATACGGGCTCCTGATTTTGACTACCTCAAACGTAAATTTCTCAGCTCTGGAATCATATTAATCTCCAAAGGCCACTTCTAGCTCAATCTTGCCAACGGGGTACGCCGACTTACCAGGCACCACTCCATGAAAGATAGTGTTGGATGTCCTCAAGTCCTTATCAGTTAACCCCATGCGGCGAAAGGTCTCATAATAGAGAATATTGATGCTACTGCCTCCGTCCATGAGTACCTTAGTGAATTTATATCCACCAACCTGAGGTGCTACCACCAAGGCCAACTGACCCGGATTATCAACCCGGAGGGGGTGATCTTCCCTGCTCCATACAATGGGCTGCTCTGACCACCTCAAATAACGCGGAACCGCCGGCTCAACAGAATTCACGGCCCTCTTATGAACCTTCTGGTCACGTTTGCACAAATTAGTGGTAAACACATGGTACTGCCCACCATTTAGCTGCTTTGGGTGGCTTTGATAACCTGATTGCTGCTGCTGTTGTCCCCCTTGACCAGAGTGCTGATTGTAGCCGCCTTGACTTCCCTGGAAGTCGGAACTTGAACCACCGCCTGGGCCATGAAAGCCACCGGCTCCTGAACCGCCGCCCGATCCATGACTGCCATCAAACATGTTGGAATTCTTGAAAGCCTTGATCGCGTAATTTTCCATAAGTGGGTGGCGGGTCGTTCCCGAGTACCGTGTCTCGGACAAGGCTCATTGAGAAGCTGCTCAAGAGATGGACCTGACCCGCCAGATCGAGGGGGCGGTTTTCCCTTACGTCTCTGATTGTTACCCTGTGCATTGGCATTGGCCACAAACTCTGGGTTACCCTCCGCCTTACGCTTGTTGCCTCCTTGATTTACCAGGTTATGCTGCTGACCCTTTCCATTGTCGTTCTTCTTTCCCTTCCCTGTCTTTTCATCATTAGACGCGAGATCATTGGTACTATCAGAATCGGCATACTTCACTAAAGCCGCCATCAGCATACCCATATCATTGCAATCACGCTTAAGGCGCCCCAGTTTCTGCCTCAGCGGCTCAAAATGGCAATTCTTCTCCAACATGAGCACTGCGGAGCCGGCATCCATCTTATCGGACAAATGTATTATTTCCTTGACCCGGCGCACCCAATGAGTTGTGGATTCACCCTCCTCCTGCTTACAATTGGTCAAGTCCACAATAGACATAGATTGCTTGCAAGTTTCCTTGAAGTTCTAGATAAACCGGGCCTTTAGCTCTGCCCATGAACAGATGGAATTGGGAGGCAAACCCTTTAACCAAGACCGGGCCGTTCCGTCTAATATCATGGTGAAGTACTTAGCCATCGCTGCATCGCTGACCTCCAGTAACTCCATGGCCATCTCGTAACTTTCGATCCACGCTCCGGGCTGTAAGTCGGCCGTGTAATTCGGCACCTTTCGAGGTTCCTTGAAGTCCTTGGGTAGACGTACATCCCGCAGAGCCGGCACTAAACAAGGAACACCGCCGGTTCTGGTAGCCACTCCCGCTCCAATGTAAGTCGTCGGATACTCTGGGAGGTCTTGATATGCCGCCTGTTGAGCCGCTAGCTGAGCCGCCCGCTCGTCCTCCTGACGTATTCGGTCTTGCACCGGGTTATAGCCACCCGGCTGGTTGCGATGCTGGGCGTTGCTTGACAAAGCTTCTGACTCCATGTGCCTGCTGTAACTCGGACTCTGGTTTTGACGAGGCGGTGCTAGCCAAGGCGGAGGAGTTGAATGAATCCTGTTTCGGCTGTAAGAATAGGTCTCTTGTTGCGCCAGGGCCGTCTGAATAAGATCTCGACCCTCCGGGTCTCCACCATTGTCGGATCATCACCATCCTTTGGGAGAGCCGCCAAAGCGTCTTGATGCTGCTTTCAAGTTCTCCATGGGGTTGGAGCAGTGACCCGGTGGTATTGGTACATAACGGGGCGGGGCCATACTCCCATGCGGAGGTGCCATCTCTTGGAGCTGAGCCCACCCCCCCCCCCCCCCCGTGCCAGCTGGCGTGAACTGATTTGCTCCGGGCGGGTTACTAGGGTCGGCACCGGGTGTCACGAAAAGGTTCCGAGGGTCATAAACCGGAGGCAACCGGGATTGGGTTTTCTGATGTCTCCTCCTCATCACCTCATTAGATGCGTTCAGGCTCATATTAAGCTGGAAAGCCTCGATTGGAGTTGCTGCGCCCAGCGTCCAAAAGCCGCCCGCTCTGTAGCTAACTTTGGTGTCCTCGGCTACCAAGGCCTCCTTGGTCGTGGCTATCTCCTCATGCACCTTCGCCACCTCCGCGTTATGCTCATCTTGATTTGCGAGAATAACCGTGGCGGTTAACAGGCCGTTAGCTTATCCATAAGATCCATCGGCACTGAGCGGCGGGCGCCGGGCCTCCTACCCGGCCGCTCGACCCGGATGTTATTGCTGTTGCGACCATCGAGTTTTGACCAAGGTTGAGTACCGACCATAAAGACCCCGCCCGGTTTGGCGGCTCATTGAAATCCGGTGCTAGAGCCATCGTAACAGCCCCTAGCATACCCTCTTGGACTTGATATAAAGAATCATTGAACCAGCGGACGAATCATCATCCGAGGGGACGGCCGTCTCACCACCATCTTTAGATCCTTGAAGTTCTTCTCCGTGGGCGCAGCCCTCTGAAGGCATGCTTCATGACAGGTTGAGCTCGGGCGGGTCTCGCACGCTGAGCCGTCTCGACGAGGTCGGTGTAGTTGTCCGGCTCAGGGCCCGGCTCACCGATCCGGCCGATGAAGACGTGGATTCCGCCAAAGGGGGCCCGGTACTCGTACTCAATTGAGTCGGCGTCGGGGCCCCAGCCTTCCTTGTCGATGTAGATCTTGCCGCGACGACTCTTGGTCATCCGGCCCACTGCTTATCCCTTGAGCCCTTCGAAGCTGCCCTTCAAGAACTCAAATCCACCATGCGCTGGCCCCACGGTGGGCGCCAACTGTCGTGGAATTGTCACGGCAGATGTCCTCTTGCAAGGACTTAGTTGTGGAGCCATCGCAACTAGGAAGCTTAAAGGGGTTAATCGGGACAAAGTACACGAGAGGTTTATACTAGTTCAGCCCCTTGCGGTGAAGGAAGGCCTACGTCTAGTTGGGTTGGTATTGCTTGATGTTTCGATGACCAGGGAGCGAGATCCGCTATGTCGGCTCTTGATGAGTTGTTTCTTGCCCTAAGCCGCCGCAGGTCGTCCCCTTATATACACGGGTTGACGCCCTGCGGCTTACAGAGTCCCGGCCGGCTTATAAACAGTGTCCGACTCGGTGACTAGTCAAATCTACCTTATGATACAAGTCACGCCATGGTGGCGGTTTACTACAACGGGCTTTAAGTCGCCTGTGGGCCTTAAGCCCTTTATTGAACCGCCATCTTCACGCTTGATTACAGGCTCCAATCTGGCGAGTCTTCTTTGTGTAACCCGGCCCCTCCTAGGCGGCTTACACAAATAGTTATATCCCCAACACGTACACTCATTGGAATAGTGTCCGGGTCTTCCACTATTGTAGCAATTACGCTCACGACTAGAAGACCTTTTGTCATTGTAGGACCTTGACTTGGAGCTTCTCTCTTTGCTTCTACTCTTGTAAAATTTGTTGAAGTTCTTCACCATTAAGATCAATTCTTCATTGAAGGTTTGTTTCTCACTTGATGATGTGGGGGCTTCACATGAGGCTTTGTAAGAACCACTTGATTTGTTGTGAAGTTCCTCCTTATCCTTGAGTGACATCTCATGAGCAACAATTCTTCCAATGACTTCCGTTGGCTTGAGATCTTTGTAATTGGGCATCATTTGGATCAATGTGCACTGCGGTATCATATTTTCCATCCAAGGCTCTTAGGATCTTCTTGATGATGAATCATCGGTCATCTCTTCACTTCCTAAGCCGGCGATCTCATTTGTGATAAGAGCAAGCCTAGAGTACATTTCAGCGACACCTTCACCATCCTTCATTTTGAACTTGTCAAGTTGACTTTGAAGCACATCCAACTTGGATTCCTTGACGGAGTCGGTACCTTCATGCATATCAATCAAAGTATCCCAAATTTCCTTTGCATTCTCAAGGCGGCTGATTTTCTTGAGGCACAATCCATTGAAGAGGATATCACAAGCTTGAGCGTTGTATTGCAGACATCTTCAACTCTTCCCGGTAGCTTCACGGTTCGGTTCTCTCCCATCAAAGAATTCACCTTGCAAGCCAATACACACAATAGCCCAAAGCAGCGGGGTTATGTCCAAGAATATGCATTTTCATCTTATGCTTCCAACTAGCAAAATTAGTACCATCAAAGTAAGGACCTCTACGGTGATAATTTCCCTCGCTAGACGCCATACTCTCCTAGGTTGTGAAACCAAGGCTATGACTACCAAAAGCTATGGAAATCAAAGTAAATGGAGACCAAAGCTCTGATACCACTTGTGGGATCGAAAGTATGTCTAGAGGGGGGTGATTAGACTACTTGACCAAATAAAAACTTATCCTTTTCCCAATTTTAGTCTTTGGCAGATTTTAGCTAACTTAGCACAAGTGAAGCAATCTTAACAGAAATCAAGCAAGCATGTAAAGAGTATATGAGCAGCGGAAAGTAAAGCATGCAACTTGCAAGAATGTAAAGGGAAGGGTTTGGAGAATTCAAACGAAATTGGAGACACGGATGTTTTTGTCGTGGTTCCGATAGGTGGTGCTATCGTACATCCACGTTGATGGAGACTTCAACCCACGAAGGGTAACGTTTGCGCGAGTCCACGGAGGGCTCCTGTAACGACCCGATCCGAATGGATCAAGTCTCTGTGCTTAAGTGTCATCCCTGGATCGGTATGCTGACACACACAGTACTCGAGGATTTCTAACAGAGGTAAATCACATGTATAAAGTAACGTAAATACTATTACCTCAATCCAAATAGCGGAAGTAACAAGGTTGTGGATTCCCATCAACACCAACGACAAAGTTGAGTGTAGAAATCGTAACCCTAACGTATCACTTACTCGTCGTAAGATCCTGCAACATGAGACGTTGCAGCCACAGAGGTTCGGTACATTCAATGTACTGGCAAATTCACACCATAGGATAATGATGAATAAAGGCTATCACTACATGCATATTTGGCTGGTGGAAAAGTTCTATGGTTATAATGTTTTTGCAAAAAGCCAATTTTTCCCTACTACAAAGCAATAAATTTTATTTAACTATCATGGTGGTTGTTAAACATTGAGAATGGTTGACAGCATTCTCAATCCCAATTAAAAATATCATCATTAACCCAACAAAGTTATTTAAAGTAACATGATGAGATTGACATGATAATCCAAGTACTAGATATTCAAGTTGTCCATAACCGGGGACACGGCTAACCATGATTAGTTTATACACTCTGCAGAGGTTTGTGCACTTTTCCTCACAAGACTCGATCTCCTCCGTTGGGATTCTGGCACTACATGATGTTTGAGAAATGGATGACCGAGACATAGTCTTTCAGAAGCGCTAGCACCTCACGAACAGGTAGACAGTACCAACCTACATCCCCTACATCTGCTAGTCTACCACTGTAAGAGTTCGCACGACTTAGTTAACTACGCTAGAGCCCATAGTAGCTTGTGGCTGCACACGGAAGTTTCTAGCATGAATAATCTCATGATCCCTTAGAGCCCGGGTGGCGGTCCGTAAAGAAAAACTTGCCATCCTGGAATACCCAGGTACCTCAATCCACCTAGATGTGTGTTTAAGTTGCCACCTTAATTAAACCATTAAATAACAATCTCACATCTGTCATGGATACACTCACCCAATCCACGTCTACTAGCATAGCATGGCATAATAAGCAAACGTAGAAGTATCTCCCAAGGGTTTGATAATAAAATAGGTAATAGGTACTACCTCATCTACTTTCCCAAACCCACAATTTAATTAGATCCTAATCAATGCAATGTTTGAGGATTGATCTAATGCATAAAAACTGGGTATGAAAAGGGATATGATCAAAGTGTGAACTTGCCTGCAATGTTGATGAAGATGATTCGCACTCATAACTCATGATAGTTCTACTCGTCACACTCCGTTCAATCTATCGTAGGCAAGCAATAGTAACCACACATAAGCAATCACTCAGAAGATCGGGAAGAACGAAGAAAACAATTCGGAAAACATCAAAACCAAACCAATAACTCTTGCAACATAAAACAATTTCTAACAGTACCAAAATTATGTGAATTTGGCCTTATCAAATAGTTTAGGCCAAGACCTTCGATTTGCAAAAAGAATCAACTAAATCGGAGTTACGAAACTCAAGTTATGATGAAACGAAATTCAAATTCAATTCTGATCTAATTCAAATTTTAAACTTTCAAAAACATGTTTGAGTTGGATTACTGGATAGAGGGGCTCATAACGAAGACGTGGGCGTTGGTTTCATTGAGTTCCGACTAACGAGCAAAAAGTTATGAGCGTTTGAAGAACAGGGGCTAAACTGTAAAATAAAACAACTACAACTAGGTCCCTGGCGTAAATAAACAGAAAACGAAAAGACTAAATAACGAACGCTCGTTTATGAGATCTAAACAGTGGACGTTCGTTGTTTAATAAAACCAAAAAAACAGATCTAGTCTAGGTTTTTCTTTTAAAAACCGAACTTAAAATAAAACCGGATCGAACGGCGGTTATACCGGTTTACAGTGGTTTGGCGGTTTTCGAGAGAAAAACCGGCGGCGGCGAGGTTGAACTCCGGTGACAGCGGGCGGCTCGGGCTTGACCGAGCGGGCGACTCGTGGCCGGGCGAGGCGGAGTGGATCGAGGCGGCGACGCAAGGCGAGGTGGATGCCGGCGGCGGCGGCGGTCCACGGCGAAGGAACGGAGCGGCAGTGGCGAACGGATCTCGCCGGCGGCGGCGGATCTCGGCGAGTGTGGCGGCGGTGTCTCGACGAGATGCGGGAGGGTGGCGGTGCAAGAAGAGGGAGGGGGAGGGGAATTATAAGAGGAGGAGGCGACGGCCTTGGGGAAGGGGCCAAGCAGAGGCCGGGGAGGTCACTGCCGTCGAGGTCGGCAGGGGCGCGTGGCGGCTCGGGACTCTGTCCTGAGCTCGGGGACGAGGCGCGTGCGGCTTTGGGCCGGCTGGGCCGTGGCCTGGCGAGCTGGGCCGGCTGAGGGAGTCCTGGATTAGGGGGTATCCGGACAGCCGGGCTGTGTACAACGTCCGGACTATTGAAGCGTGGAGATGCAAGACTCAAGACTATGACCCGTGTCCGGATGGGACTTTCCTTGGCGTGGAAGGCAAGCTTGGCGATCCGGATATTATATTTCTTTCCCTGTAACCGACTCCATGTAAACCCTAGCCCTCTCCGGTGTCTATATAAACCGGAGAGGTTGGTCCTTAGAAGGCCAATCACAATTACTATCATACCATCATAGGCTAGCTCTTAAGGTTTAGCCTCTACGATCTCGTGGTAGATCTACTCTTGTACTACCCATATCATCAATATTAATCAAGCAGGAAGTAGGGTTTTACCTCCATCGAGAGGGCACGAACACAGGTAAACATCTGTGTCCCTTGCTTCCTGTTACCATCAGCCTTGACACACAGATCGGGACCCCCTACCGAGATCCGCCGGTTTTGACACCGACATTGGTGCTTTCATTGAGAGTTCCTCCGTGTCGTTCTTTGTCGAGCTCGATGAC
Source organism: Aegilops bicornis (assembly GCA_021605145.1). Lineage (NCBI taxonomy): Eukaryota > Viridiplantae > Streptophyta > Magnoliopsida > Poales > Poaceae > Aegilops > Aegilops bicornis. The sequence goes on from CM038674.1 coordinate 296,940,898, forward strand.
TCCTTCAACCACCGTCAACAACACCGTCCCGGGCGAGACTTTTCTCCCCGGGCAGATCTTCATGTCCGGCAGCTTCGCCCTGCGGGCCAATTCGCTTGGCCATCTGGAGCAGGTCGATAGCCACGCCCTTAGCCTCCAGATCAGGGTCGGAAACCTGAACTGCACGGCGGACATCCGCGGAGACTGGATCTTCGACGGATTCGGGCCTATGCCAAGAGCACCGGACAGTAATGGCGAACATGGCTTAGACCTGCTGTCGAACAAAGCTCGGGGTGTCACCCCCGCAGTTGCCTCGGACTTAAATCCGGAGCAGGTTGCGCTACCCAAGGACAGGGGGCTGGACCCCGCCCCGCAGGTCGTGCATTCATCGGCGGTAGAGCCGAACACGGGCCTTACCCCTGTGGGGGTCTATGAATCCGGACTCCCGGATTCGTACCCGGACGTTGGTTCTGGCCCGCGCACTCCCGATCTAGTCGAGCCAGGTTGGGCTCCGGTAATGGAGTTCACCATTGCGGATATCTTCCAACACTCGCCCTTCGGCGACACGCTGAACTCATTAAAGTCTCTCTCTTCGTTAGGAGGCTCTTGGCCGAACTATGTCCGGCTCGAGTGGGAAGCAGGCGATGAAGGAATTCTTTGCCCACCCACCACCCACTTCATTGCCACGGTCGATGATTTAACCGACGTGATTGACTTTGAATCCGAAGACATCAATGGTATCAACGACGATGTTGGAGAATCACGGGAGCCACCGCTCACTGGGCGGTGGATAGCCGCCTATCCCCATGACAAACACATGGCGGACACTCCGAAGTAAACCAATAGCGATGAGGCAGCGAAGGATAATCCCCCAGGGGGAAAAGTAAAGCATAGGCGTCGTCGGTGCAGCTCCAAGCCCCGTCACAGGAATACCGGCCCAGAAGTCAAAAACAATCTGGATGGCGCCAAAGATGAATATAACCCCAGTCGGCTTGCCTTTCAGAAGGCCGAACTGGCCACTGTGGGATACTTGGAGAGGGATAATTATACGCCCCCCTCCAAGGACGAGGCAAGCCTCGGCAATGAAGAATTTGGCGTGCCTGAATATCCAGTGGAACAAGCTCGCTTCGAGCGACGGCTCATGGCCACGGCGAAGAGCCTGCAAAGGAAGCAACAACAGCTTAAAGCTGACCAAGACTCACTGGTGGACAGATGGACCAAGGTCCTGACCACAGTAAGATGACCCGACCGCCCCGACAAAGGGCACACAGGGCACAACCGGTCGCCCCTACCTAAGCAGGAGAACTCAAGGCACACGCCGCAACGTCAACACACCGCTACTGTCCAAAACAATACGAAGGACAAAAGAAGAAGCATCCTCAAGGCTCGGCGCAATTGTCATAAGCGTCAAAACAAGAAGGCTGGTGTTAATTCCAGCAACTCCCAGTCCGGTCATCGGACAAAGAACAGCTCAGACCTATCCGGCCCGAGCCACACACTCGATTAGCCATGTGAAATACATGGTACTCCTAGAAGGATGGCAAAGCATACCAATAGAGAATGTCGGATCCTCAAAACAAAGCGGTTGGTCGCGTGCCGAAAAAATGAAGGGAGGCATCTGTTCAAGAGCCCCCCCCCCCCCCACATAGCATAAAGAGTACGGCCGCTCGCCCCCTACTGCATTAACCAAAGCAACTCAATTGCAGTACCTCCGGACATAGCAAACCGGGGGGCCCATAACACATAAAATCCCCGTAGGTGTGAAACCGCAAACAACATCTCCTAAAAGATGCTAGGGGCAAATGCCGAATTCTTCAGGCCCATCATTCTAAACGGTTGTCTTCGGATCACCAAACAATACTTCGCCAAAGAATAAATCTTCGGCACCTTCCCACCATGCAGTAATCTACCGTATGTTAACGGGACGAACCACGTTGACTAGATTCCACGTGGTCAATCACACGGCCGAACCCCGCCCTCAGGGTGGAAATCATACAGCTGCCGGAGTAGCGAGTCGCGCATGCCTATCAAAATTTTGACATGACAGTCAACTATTCGGACACCAATTGAGGATTCCCGCTACCTAACGGTATAATGGCTGGGTTTACCGGGGACCGATCAGGAGCCCTCGGACCAACCACAAGAGGACGCTTGGCTACCCCCGAGTATTTGCCTTACAAACTAACTTTAACGCAGGACAGGATTGGTGACGTGGAATCGGCCCGGACACACAAGGAGCCCTCCCCCCTAAATGAAGGCAGCTCGGACTCACTCTTGATCCACTGACAACTCACTCCGGTCCGGCCATCACAGGTTCCGTCAAAAACACCTCTTTTCATAATCATACATCGCACTCGTATGCCTAGACATATCATTCTACTACAATGCGTACCCTAAATAACACTTACCGGCCGTCACTTTTCATCGACACCTCGTGTTACGCCCGACTAGGCCAGGGGCTTCATAATACGGCAATAAAGTCTGACCACATTCTCGGTCGTCCAGCACCCCGAACTTATAGCACTATATGCATCAGCTCCGAATCATGTCTTGGGTAATTGGTTGGGTTTGCCCGGCTCCCTTGTTTTGGTACCTTACGTTCCGTTATATCGGCTAAGGTAGCGCAGGGAGAACTACTGCGATTGTGTTCCGGATATGCCGGACGAGCACCTCAGTAGAGAAAGCCGAAAACCGACTGTCATGATATAGCAAGAGCTGGTCAGCTGTTCGAGACGTTGTAAAATCCTTAAAGATTTATTCCGCACAACGCCATTATAAACGGAGAGTGTGATGGATCGGCCTTCCGATCAGGCGCCAATAGAGCCCCTAGTTCGGCCTTCCGAACACTAGGGGCTCCGCCGACCATACTCGAATTCCTATGGCTAAGTGAGAGTAATAAAGCTTTATAGTCCGATTGCCTGGTTCATGGATTGAAACGCCTCCGCAAAAGGACCCAACTATGGGATAAAGAGCGTTCAGATATATCCCGAACACCCCCGTATTCTTTCTACGTGGGGGCAGAAGCCGACGGCTGGCCAACTCTGAGGATTCATATACAATAAACAGCCGCACAGGAAGAACATATGTTCAAACAAAACAGGCAATATATAATAAAAATGCCACTATCCCATATTACAAAAAGCGGTACGAATGCCCTCAGGGAAATATAATGTCTTTGGTACATTTATCCGCCGCAAGGCGGTCTCCCTTCAGTACACCTTCATAGTACAGTTCGGGCTTGCGATGCTCCTTACCCTCTAGCGGCCCCTCAGTCATCAGCTTCTCCGCGTCAAGCTTCCCCCAATGCACTTTTGCACGGGCGAATGCCATACGGTCACCCTCTATGCAGACTGATCGCTTAATAGCATCAAGCCGAGGACAAGCGCCCTCAATCCGTTTCACGAGCCCGAAGTACCTGCTCGGAATTGGCTCCGCCGGCCACAGCCGGACAATCAAGTCCTTCATGGCTAGTTCGGTCGCTTTGGTGCGATTCGACCAGTGCTTGGTGATCGATGAAGGGCACCGGATAGTTCGGTGCCAAATACTGCGACCAGAAATCCCTCTCCGCAGACTTCTTTTCCTCGGATCGGTAGAATTGGGCGGCGTCTGATATGCTGCGAGGAAGATCCGCAAACGCCCCTGGAAAAATAAGAATTCAGCTTGCCGCTTAGAATTCTTCCCATTATCATGAACAAATGGCTAAGAATACAGAAGGCCTTACCAGCCGCAACCTTCCGGGCATCTTGAATGTCCCGTACAGCACCTCGGGCTTCTTCCCGAGCATCTTCCGCGGCTTGGAGCGCTTGGGCGAGTTCGGATTCTTTCCCTATTAGACTCTGCTCCAAGCCCTCGCTTTTCTTCACAGCCTCATCAAGCTCCCGCTCAGCCACGACAACCCTGGCCTTGTGTTTTTCACGAAGTGCTTGTTCGACGACAGCCTTCTCGTTGGCATCATCCACAGCCTTCTTCAGTGCCTCATATTCGGCACTCGCTCCTAGGGCACAAATACTTTAAGCACAATTACTTATTTGTGCCTAATGCAAGACAATGTTTTACCATATCTTGTTTCTCTTCTAATTGCTTCCTCACGCGGCCAAGTTCTTCCTCGGCCTGTTCCAGGCTCCGCTTCAGTTCGGACACTTACGCATTATGAGCGGCCGTCTTCTCTACAGACGCCTGTGTTCAAACAAAGAGGTACACATCGTTAACGTAAGTTCCCACGAGAAATAAGGATTTGATCCCCTGCTCGGCTCCCTCTCTTTCGCCGGACAGTGTATCAGGGGCTACTACTCATATTATGAAGATTCCTCAAAGTTTTCTCAGGAAACATACCTCAAAGGCCTTTATAAGGCCAAGGAAGGACTCGTTTAGCCCGCTCTCGGCGGACTGAATCTTCTCAACCACTGCACCAATAAGGGTCCGATGTTCATCGACGATAGACGCGTTCTTTAACACTGTCGATACACTGCCTGGCAGCTCTGCTCGAACAGAGGTTGCCGGCGGAATAGGCAGGCCGCCAACCGTTGAAGGTGGCTGCTCGCCTGATCCGGGAGCCTTAGAGGTCTCCCGGACCTGGTCCGGCTATTGGCCGAACCCAAGATTGCCCCCGCTGGTGGCACACTCCGGGGCCATCTCTCCCGTGTATACGTCTCCAGTGATATGCTCCCCCTGGTCCGAGCCCCGTTGAGACGACACCTCAGTGTCGCGCCGGGACTTTGGGGAAGGGGCCTCTGGAGGCGTCTCGCTCGCCAAGGCATCCGAGCTCAGTGAATCCTCGGATGAGGACTGGCTGGCGCGAGACCTCGCCGGACTGTGCAAAACATAGCACCAGTTAAAATTACTATAGCCAAAAACAATCCCGGACGCGTACGCGTGTTCGGATTGTGTACACTTACGACTTCTCCAGGGGCAGGGCCCTGGGATCCCACTCCGGGCTGCTATCGGCAGCCGTGGTGGATGCCTCTGGGAGGGAACCTTTTCTCCTCTGGGGCGATTCGGCCTCCAGGGACGAGGGAGCTACACGCTTCTTCCCACCTTTAGAGTGAGGCTAGTCCTCCTCTACTTCTTCCTCTTCGTCTTCCGAAGAAGGACCGTCGTTTGAGTCTTCAGAATTTGCGTCCGAAGCCTTGCGGTGATGGAGGCCACTCCGGGTCTTCTTGACCTTCTTGGAGGCCTCCTTCTTTGGCGCCTCGTAAGGCGCAGGGACCAGCATCTTCGTCAGAAGAGGTCCGGCCGGTTCCTCGACAGCACGGGCGGACAATGTATCCGCTCCACTTTATTTATCCATCCACGAGGTCACGATGAAACACGATTAGGATGTCTCCCTCATGACATGCCGGTGAAGCATGAATAGGCAGAGCTTGACTGTGACTTACCGAGCTTGGAGAATGGGATGACTGATACCCACGGTCCTCGGTGGGGCCCGGCCATGATTTGCCGGGCTTAAAGAGCACCTTCCAGATATCCTTGTGGGAGGAATCATAAATCTCCCGAAGGGTGTGGTGCTCGGCTGGGTCGAACTCCCACATAGTACAAGCTCGACGCTGACAGGGGAGAACCAGGCGAACTAGCATCACCTGGACTACATCCACAAGTTTGACGTCCCTATCGACTACACCTTGAAGGCGCGTCTGGAGCAGTAACAGCTCATCGGACGAGCACCAGTTCGGTCCCTTCTTGGGCTAGGACGTGAGCCGCAGTGGAGCCTCGGATCTGAACTCTGGAGCCGCCCCCCCTTTTTGTCGTGTGGTTCGGTGATATAGAACCACTGCTGCTGCCACTCCTTGACGGAGTCGTTGAAATCTCCCTTCGGCCAAACGGCCTTGGGCATCTTGCTCACCATGGCGCCGCCGCACTCGGCGTGTTCGCCGTTCACCACCTTGGGCTTTACATTAAATATCTTCAGCCACAAGCCGAAGTGAGGTGAGATCCTAAGAAAAGCCTCGCACACGACGATGAATGTCGAGATATTGAGGAAGGAGTTGGGGGAAAGATCATGAAAATCGATCCCGTAGTAATACATGATTCCACGAACAAATGGGTGTAGGGGAAACCAAAGCCCGCAGACAAAATGGGGAAGGAACACGACTCTCTCGTGAGGTTTCGGAGTGGGGACGACCTGTCCCGCCGGGGGGAGACGATGGCCGATCTTCTGAGCCAGATACCCGACGTCCCGGAGCTTCTCAATATCCTTCTCCCGGATAGTAGAGGCCATCCATCTGCCTCCTGCTCCGGATCCGGACATCTTTGGAAAGCCTCTCTTTGGTGGAAAGGAAGAGTGCTTGGGTGTTAGGGCTCGAAAAGAGGGGAATGAGCAAGCGGAAGGAGAAAGGCATGGGTAAAGAGAAAGAGGCCTTGTCTCTTTATACGGGCTGTAAGTGCTTTTCACGCCTCCCCACTGGCCTGGTTGAGCCCGTTTTCCTCCCGCTCGCCGCGATTAACGGTGCGTTTGGATTACCCATGCCCGTATTGATGAGAATCCCGTGATAAGGGGACACGATCTCTGCTTTGAACAGACGTGTCGAGGAAAATGCCTCGCAATATGCGTTGTGGCTGGCTATGGCAAGATGGTTCGAATAACGACTCGACCATAATGACACGTCGCATTGTCTAAAAAGTTGTCAACAGATTGCATTTGTGAAACATCGTTCTCTCTGCGGTGGCATGCGAAGATCATATTGTGGATCCGGACACAGTTTGAGTGTTCTATAATTACCTTGGAATATTCGGAGGAGGAACCCGCCTTGCAATGCCGAAGACAATCTTGTCTTGCCGGACTAATCGTCATTGAAGCACTGGTTCGGGAGACTCTTTGAGGGAGTCCTGGATTAGGGGGTATCCGGACAGCCGGACTGTGTACAACGTCCGGACTATTGAAGCGTGGAGATGCAAGACTCAAGGCTTCGGCCCGTGTCCGGATGGGACTTTCCTTGGCGTGGAAGGCAAGCTTGGCGATCCGGATATTATATTTCCTTCCTTGTGACCGACTCCATGTAAACCCTAGCCCTATCCGGTGTCTAAATAAACCGGAGAGGTTGGTCCTTAGAAGGCCGATCACAATTACAATCTTACCATCATAGGCTATCTCTTAGGGTTTATCCTCTACGATCTCGTGGTAGATCTACTCTTGTACTACCCATATCATCAATATTAATCAAGCAGGAAGTAGCGTTTTACCTCCATCGAGAGGGCCCGAACCTGGGTAAACATCTGTGTCCCTTGCTTCCTGTTACCATCAGCCTTGATGCACAGATTGGGACCCCCTACCCGAGATCCACCGGTTTTGACACCGACACCGGCCCGGTCCGGTCGGTCCAGAGATCTTTTTTTTATATAAACATTTTTTTCAGACAAACAGAGACAATAAAAACAAAAATAAAAAAAATTATATAGGCATATAATATATCAAAATCTTCAGAAAAAGATTTTCTACGACTTGAACATTTTTCTAGCATCAAATAAAATACACACAAATTCAAATAAAGCAAAGAGTGCTTCTGCTCTAATAAAATCCAACAAAATAATTTTAAAAATACCAAAAATTAATTCAAATTTATTTCTCTCCAATTTTCAGATGTAGGGAATCATGTTACCCTATTTTCCATATATTTTATTTTTGGAGAAAAATATTTTTGAATAAAACTCAAATAACTCCAAATTGAAAATAAATTCAAAAGAACTTTGAATTTAATTCTTTGAAACTCCCAACTCATATTTCATATGTTTTGAAGAAGTCATTTTATCTTCGCTCGTGAAAATCATTGAGTTTCATAAAGTTCCTGGGTTGGAAATATTTTTCAAATGAAATTCAAATATTTTCAACACCCCTTGTCATTTAAATAAATAGAAGAAGTCATGTCATCTTCTCTCCAGGGTTTTGTGGTGAAAAGAATTTGAATTCACGGAGATCACGAATGCAAAATGAAAGTTTAGGAAAGTCCTTTTATTCCCTCTCATTTAAGTTTCAAAAAGTTTCGAATTTCACTCAATTTCACACAATCAGTCAAACAATCAATCAAATCTATCTATTTATTATAACATTCCAAAATTTAGAATTTTGGTATGTTACAGCTCCACCCACGAAGGGTCCACGAAGAAGCAACCTTGTCTATCCCAACATGCCCGTCGCCCACGAAGGACTTGCCTCACTAGCGGTAGATCTTCATGAAGTAGGCGATCTCCTTGCCCTTACAAACTCCTTGGTTCAACTCCACAATCTTGTCGGAGGCTCCCAAGTGACACCTAGCCAATCTAGGAGACACCACTCTCCAAGAAGTAACAAATGGTGTGTTGATGATGAACTCCTTGCTCTTGTGCTTCAAATGATAGTCTCCCCAACACTCAACTCTCTCACGGGATTTGGATTTGGTGGAAAGAAGATTTGAGTGGAAAGAAACTTGGGGAAGGCTAGAGATCAAGATTCATATGGTAGGAATGGAATATCTTGGTCTCAACACAAGTGTAGGTGGTTCTCTCTCAGAAAATGTAGGCTGGAAGTGTAGGTTTGTTCTGATGGCTCTCTCCACGAATGAAGAGGAAGTGGAGGGATATATATAGCTTCCACACAAAATCTAACCGTTACACACAACTTGCCAAACTGGACCAAATTATTTAACTCGGTCGGACCGATTCAGCAAATCTAGTGACCGTTAGGATTTTCGGTAGGACCGACATGCAACTCGGTAGGACCGATATGGTTAGGGTTAGGGCATAACGTAATCTCGGTGAGACCGATTACACAAACTCGGTGGGACCGATTTTGGTAATAAGCTAACCAGAGCGTTGGTCAGGTAAACTCGGTGGGACCGATTCGCTGATTTCGGTGAGACCGAAATGTTACAAAAGGGAAACAAATAGTTTACATTGCAATCTCGATGGGACCGATCGCTCATCTCGGTAGGACCAAAACGTTACGAAGTGAAACAGAGAGATTACAATCCCATCTCGGTGAGACCGAGATCCCTATCGGTGGGACCAATTTGCTTAAGGTTTGTGGCAGTGGCTATGACATCTGAACTCGGTGGCGCCGGATAGAAAGAATCGGTGGGGACGAGTTAGACTTTTGGTTTAGGTCATATGTGGATGTGGGAAAGTAGTTGAGGGTTTTGGAGCATATCACTAAGAACTATGAAGCAAGAACCTCATTAAGCAACACCTCATCCCTCCTTGATAGTATTGGCTTTTCCTATAGACTCAATGTGATCTTGGATCACTAAAATATAAAATGTAGAGTCTTGAGATTTGAGCTTGAGCCAATCATTTTATCCTTAGTATTTTGAGGGGTCCAGTTTTCTCATCCATGCCATGCCATTCATTGAGATTTTCCTGAAATATTTATCTTGGAATAATGTTAGCTCAATGAGCTATATGTTGTTAGGAATTACCAAAACCACCTAGGGATTGTTGCACTTTCATGTATGATGATGATAGCCTCTACGGACTAACCCTCCGGTTTATATAGACACCAGAGGGACCTAGGGTTGTACAGATTCGGTTTACAGAGAAAGGAAACTACACATCCGAACACCAATCTTGCCATCCATGCAAAGGAGAGTCTTATCCGGACATGGGGGAAGGCCTTCTTTCTTGTATCTTCACGGCCCATCAGTCCGGCCCATGTCACATAGCATGGACGCCCGCGTACCCCAGAATCCAGGACTCCCTCACCCACACAGAGCAAGGTTCATGAAGCGTACTACATATGATGGTCCCCTTCCCCCCTCTTCACCGCATACTATATGCTCCTGCCGTAATATGTACAACCCAAAAGAATCCTCATCGATGGTGAAATTAATTAACCTCTCCAGGTGTAGGTCAAAGTGATGCATGCATATGCATCGATGATGGCCTCGTGGGCCCACAGATGGAAGCGTCACACGTGAGTGTCCTAGCTAGGATAACCACCATGTGCATGCATGTGGCCCAAAGAGGTGTTGTGTGATGTTTGAATAGCCAATTTCACAATTTTGATGTGGCACGTGCCTCGGAAACCGAAAAGTCCCGACACTGAGTGAGGTGTACTTGTTCACGAATGCGTACGTATAGTATATATGCTAGTCCCCTCCCACCTCTTCGATGCATACTATATACCACCATAACAAAAACAAAAAGATTCTACATTTCTGGTCAAATTAACTTCACTGCCAGCTGTTCGTCAAAGTGATGGACGATGACCTCGCGGGCCCACAGAAAGCGTCACATGCAAGTATCGAGTGTCGTGTAGGACAACCATCGACTGCATGTGGCCGAAACATGTATGTATGAAAGGGTTGTGTAATGTTTTAAATAACGAATTCACGACTCTGATGTGGCACCGACTTGCCTAACAAAACGTCCAACCCACACAGTGGCTCACAACTCGTAGTGTACTGCGAGCCACCCGCCACCCCCAGATGCACACACCCACACACACACCATGAATCCACCGCATCTATGATGCATGTTAAATTAATTATCCGGCGGTGAACATATGTTACCAAAGGAGGGACGTTTTAATTTTGAAAAAATCACAGAGATCATTTAGACATTTTAGTACATTAATTGATTGATTTTCTATGGGTATAATGTGCAAAAATCAAATTTGAGCTACATGCACACCTGATAGTGCACCTAAATGGATTGCAAAAACACATGTGTCTCACTGGGTGCATGTTTACTCCCCCTGTAATAAATTTCAAACATTGAGAATCTTAATTTTAAATTCTAGTACATCCAAAACTTATTTGAAGTTCATGAAACTTATCGTGTTGTCATATGGACAGCAATACAAAGTGGCATTGTACTTTTTTTGTCAAATTTGAGACCAGTTTTGATGTAATCTAATTACAAACGAGAGATTATTAATAATTGGGAACCAATATCCCAAACAGATGATTTACTCTAACCGTGAGCGTTAGACCAACAACGGATACGTGCCATGCTTCAATTAAGCAATAAAGCGGCATCATTAATCATCCAAATAGAAAAACAATATACGTGCCGCCGCGTGACCCTTGTGCCGTGCGAGCAGCGTGAGTTGATGGGACGCATGCGAGCAGTCCACCGTGCAGGCAGACCGGGAGCCGTGTGTGCAGGTGTGTGAATTGACGGAGGCGTGCTCGTTGCGCAGTGTCATCGGGGGCGTGCAAGTAGTTGTGTGAAACTTTGGTAGGCATGCTAGCAGCCCGGTGCACAGGCTCACTGGGAAGCGAGCCATCAGTTTGACTGCCGCCCGCCTCTCTCCCACAACTCCCACTACTCCATATTAATGGTGCGCCCGAGCGGCCGCACCCCCCATCCTCGCCACACACACAATCCTCTTTCTCCGCTTGCATCCTTGACGCCGCTCTCAGTCCTCAAAGCTGTCAGTGTATGAGGATGCCGCCGAAGCACCCCATCGGAGGGAGTGGCGACACCAGGGCTGCTAAAGCACTGGAGCACGGGGTGGAGATGGAGGCAGAGGTTGCCGTCACCGTCGGCGAGTTATCGCTGCACCCTGACATCATCGACGGCATCGAGCTTCCACAGCCGGAGGCGGAGTTCCACATCGACTCTGGTGACGACCCCGGTGACGACTCCGAAGACGAAGGACAGCTGGTTAGTCATCTATACCCATTTATGTGTCAAATATATCATAGGGTTTCTCTGGTTACTCCTGCCTCCCCCTTTTGGAATAGAAATCCTATGGTTATGTTCTCCCAATCCATGAAATCTACGTAAGTTTCGTTAGATCCGTGTAGTGTATTGATTGTTTGAATGGTACAAGTGATAAGTGATTAGTTGTTTCATCTATGCAAATGATTTTTGCTAGTAATCTGACAAGGGTTAGTGTTCGTGCTAATAATTCCTAGCCAGGACTCGACAGTTGATTTTGAATGACCTACATATGTTTTTGCCATTATTTTCTTCAAGATTGGTCTGTACATAGACGACTATGCTTAAAAATCGAACCATAATCTCTAGATATGTATAAATAAATAGCCATAAGTTCCTAATCCTACTTCACGGCATGTAATCATTGATTTTATGCTAAATTTGTTTTACTATTTGTATAGGTGCTGTCTGATGATGTGGACAGCGGGGATGAAGATGTCCAGAGGAGGTACAAGAGGCAAATCATGAGGGGGCTTTATGCGGGAATGCATAACAGGCGTATTAGGACCTGGAACGGCGGCTATCGATGCCCATTTTGCAACCACAAGCTTCATGACGCGTATCTAAGCAGAAGTATTCTCGCAGGGTGGCGCCAGTGCGTCTGGCGAGTACCTGGAGAAGCTTCATGATCGTGCCGGCATGTGAGATGAGATGTGGGATCAAACTATGTATGCTTGATTATGCTTAATGACAGTTCAACTATGTACTTATGGTTGAACTATGCTTGTGTACGTGTACGCTTATTATTTATGTCTGGGTATGTTTAATCTATGTTTACTTATGTCTAACCGTGGGATATGGATGCAATCAGTTCGGTTGATGGAATCTACCTCTGTCTTATTTTATTGGTCCCCTTTGTAATTTGTGTTAAATTTGGACCAAAGGTTTAACTGACAAAATGTTAGTTCATGTCAGCAAACATTATATCATTGGATGGGTATTTTAGCATAGTGTTCAATGATATAATTTTTGGCGACATGCATAAACATTTCTTAGTTAAATATTTGGTAAAAATTACAAAGAGGACCAATAAACCAGGACGGTGGTAGTACGTCAATCACACACGATTCCCAAAATTTGAACCGTGCGCAATGACTTTCATTTTTCCTATTGCGTCAATCACACATGGTTGGCTCTAGCAAACCGTCGCGTCCAAAATTCTTTGTGGAACAGAAAACCCTCACCACCCAATTCAAAAAAGAGAAAAGAAAACCCTCACCATCTCCATGTCACAAAAACCCTCACCCCGCCCGCCACCCCCCTCCGGTCCCCTTCACACCTGCACAAGCTCCTCCACGTCTATGCATGGCACTACCTATAGCGGCGGTAAACACTTAGCTCGACGCCTGCCGCCGCCGCCAGGCTGCCGGCAAAGCCAACCACATTTTGCCACTTCCGCTTGCCGCCGCCAATCGCCATCGACTTTCTCGACGCTGTTTGCGGTCAACCCAGCTCCGCTCGGTTGGGGAATATGCCTTACTGAGGGTTCTTTCTCATGAACAACCAGGTAACTAATTTAATGAGATATTATCTCATCTCTTATCCCAGTTCGTCTGCCTCCTTTAATCACCCAGCCGAAATCACTGTGAATTCATTTTTATTCGAGATGATTTGAGGGTTTTCTTCTGTTCATAGAGTGTATAGTGCGCGGACACATCAGGACCTTGCGGCTGCTGCTAGAAATTCCATCTCACCGTACCAGATGACTTGAGGATCCGCACGGTATGTTCAATCTCACCCTAAATCGGCTGGCATGGCCTACTTTCCTGAACATATTCTAAATATTACTACATTTGGATAAAAGGTGCCACATGCACCATATACGTCAAAGGGGATTTTTCCCCTCTTCTTTCTATATTAGGAAAATTAATGATGTATTGTTCTTTCGATTACTCTCATATTTCCATGACATCATGTTTACCCTATCTGTTTAATTATAGATTTTTATCCTTCGATTTATTTGTTATGCAGTTCTTTCAATTTGGGCCCATATTTTCATGTTACCATATTTTCTTTAACAATCCTACCATTTTCTCGCATAGCGTCCCTTGCTATGCAAAGAATCTGTAGTGCACAATCTTTCCCTTTACATAAATCAAGACTGCATGGATGTCATACTGCACACAAACCATGAATTTACAATCGTTGCTACTATAAGACTTGATTAACGTGGTGACCCCTATTTTGGCACTGTCTTTTGGGGAGAAATTGCTAAGTTTTATGAACTGCAAGCTGGCACTGGAATTGCACTGCAGATAAAAGAGCCTGGTCATGAGATATATGGTAACTTCCCCGATGATATCATCCGTCCAGACTTTGTTCGAAGTAAGTTTTCCTTGAAACTATCTGCATGTTGACTTACCCAGCAATATCAAATGAATTGTGTAGTATTTAAGCAACCAACTGTTATTCCCTTTTCGTACTATATTCCTACCTAATAACTTCTAGTTACCAATACACTTTTCTATTGCCCTATTTTAACTAAATATCCCATGTACTCCCATTTCTGTCAGAAAGTGCGGCAGACAAGGAGACTCCAAAGGTGGAGAACGGTGCTGCCAACAAGCGGAGGTGGGGCGAGCTAGAACCGCAAGCGACTCCAGCAGGCCTAGACTTCATCAGCAGCCTCCCTGATGATATGTTGACAGTCATCATCTCCCTCCTCCCAATCAAATATGGGGCGCGGACAACCGTACTTTCCCGACGGTGGCGCCCCCTATGGAAGTCCAGCCCTTTCGACCTCATCGACACCCACGAGCTCTGCCATGGCTATCGCAAAATCTTGGATGCGTTCTCCAAGATCCTTGGTAGTCACCTTGGCCCAACCAAAGGCCTTAGAATGGGCAAGTTCCGTTCCAATGGCAAGGACTGAGCCAAGCTTGACGACTGTTTCTGATCCCACGCCCTAGATCAGCTTGAGGTGCTCACTTTTGATGATGGGCATATGCGGTCGCTGCCAACGTCCGCACTCCGCCTCGCGCCCACGTTGCACGTCGCCAAGTTCAGGAACTGCCATTCCCCCTAATGACGCGCCCGCTCTTATTCTACCACGACTGAAGCACCTCGATCTCATCGTCGTCTGCCTCTCAAGCGGTGACATGGAGCACCTACTACGTGGTTGTACTGCACTCGAGTACCTTCATCTTCAGGCGATCAATGGGTTGAGTACGTTCCACATCACCTCCATGACTCTCCAGACTATGTATGTGTGTTCTTTGTTGCGGCAGGAAGACATCACAAGATGTGTACCACGGTATGGTCATTGAGGACACACCTGCACTTGACAAATTACTTGTAGTTGATCAAGAAGGTCCAACAAGAATCAATGTCATTTATGTGCCGAAATTGATAGTGGTGGGCTACTCGTTTGATAAATACTCCGAACTTGTTATTGGATCCACACCCGTTCAGGTACAACAGCCGCCTTCTACCTCTCCTTCTACAAATTAACATTATTTCTAATTTTGAAGACGTTTGTAAGTTTGTCATTTAGAAAATGATTCCGACAAGCTTGACCCCGAAACTGCGCACAGTGAAGGTCTTGTCACTAGAATCTATCGGCCCCAACCTGGAGCAAGTTGTCAGTTTCCTGAGATGCTTTCTGTGCCTAGAGAAGTTATATATCGAGGTGATGTTCCTTTCCTATTAAATGTTAACCATAAGGGAGTTCAATTTGTGACACCTTTTTCCAAGTTTACAATGATAATGTACTACGATTTCTGAAGGATTCTTTTGGAGGATTTCAGTACATACATATCCCCCCCCCCATATTGGTTGCTTGATCCATATGGTTACAATCAATAAGCATTTCTCCTATGGATTCATCTATACTAGTTTTCTTAGGGAACTTTTCATCCACTCCAACCTCTTGTGAAGAAGGCTACATTTTTCTAGAATGTAATCAAATGCCCATGTTAATCATGTCAGATCGAAGATGGCATGTTAGTGCATTTTACAAATCCTGCAAACCAAATAGGCCTGTCACTACAAAAAAATACACTTCCGTGATGATACGTGTTTGTCACAGTAGGTCGCGTTTTTTGTAATGCATGTACATCCATGACAAATTTATGACAGAATCAAGATAGTCATACATGTGCTGTCGTAGAAGTGTTCCATGACATTACCAAAATTATCATCACGGAAGTGTCCACTTCCATGACAATAAATCGCGCGTCACCGAAGTGCTTTCGTCAAGGGTGACCGACACGTGGCATCCACCGTAACGGAACGCCGTTAAGCTATCGGGTCGGGTTTTGGATCCGATAACCCGTTAACAGCCCCGGCCAATGGGAAATTTCCACGTGTAAAATTCTTATTGGCCGGACGAAACACGTGTCAGCTCGTCAGTGGGTCAGATAGGCGCCTATGATATGTCGACATGTCGGTGTACTAGAGTAGGGGTACCCTAGTATCCCGTGCATCGCGCAGACGATTCTGCAACACCCATGGCGAGGTTTGCACAGTCACCGCCAAGATCCTCCGTGGCTCCTTTGGAGCCATTCAAGAACAAAGTATTTGACTAAGAAGACAAGGCCCCGGCAAGAGGAGCTTGACGGGAAGGCCATTCAAGGCATGCAGAAGACAGGGCCCCGGCAAGAGGAGCTTGCCGGGAAGGCTCGGAGCGCGACAAGCCTCCGGACGCGACAAGGATTTGGCCGCGGCTAGGCGCTTGCCGCGGCAAGCAACCTCTCTCCATCTCCGCTCCAGCTCATCCAACAACGTGTCGCCATGGGACCATTCCATGCGCACGTGTCAAGAGGCTGTGCAGCCAGCGGAGAGCTGCGATAAGCGACGCTGACAAGCTTGCCATCGTGGCGAGCGGTGGCGCTTTTGACGGTCTCTGTTGCCTTTGTTTGGGCGACCTGAGGCAGGCATTTATTGCTTTTGTCCCTTGCCGTCGAGTTAGGTATTTTGCAGCATACCTTTATTCGGTAGGTGTACCAACTCCTGTTTTTACATTTGTACCCTCGCCTATGTTGCCACACGCCGGAGACCCTTGAGCATATAAAAGGAGGCCCATGCATAGCGTAGAAGGGGTTCGGTTCATTCGACTCACTCGAGACCGGATACGCTCACGCTTAGGTTTTGTAGCTTGCATCGCTCCCTAGCAAGAACACAATACATCAAACAAGCAGCAGAGGAGTTTTATCTCTCAGGAGAGCTCGAAGCTGGTAAACCGCTCGTGTGCCTCGCCTCAATCCGCTCTTCGTGCGATCTCCGCCCCCCTCCGAACCACAAGGGGCCTGGTCCGCCGGCCCCATAGGTGTTCGTGGGTACGATCAGCCTCCCCGACACGACACGTGCCACGGCCCACCACTGGCCCATTTAGCTTACAAAGCCGGCCCGTTTGACTTGGTCAAAAGTTAACGGGCTGGCCCATGAAAAACCTGTTAACGGTCTCTTCACAAATAGCCCATTTTACGGCCCGTTAGGCACTAAAGGAAATCGGCCCAACAATGTCATGTGGGCCGTCGAATATAACACCAGCCCATTTCACTTTCGGCCCATGTATGGCCCACCACGTCTTTCGGCCCATGTATCGCCCGCGACGTCTTTCGGCCCATATGAGGCCTTCGTATCTTTTGGCCCTTTACAGGCCCACGGTGACTCTAGCCCATAATGAACAGTAATTTTCTTTGTACCGGTTAACGGCCCGTGATTTACATGGGTCGTTTCCAGCCTGTGTTAGCTTTCGGCCTATTATTGACCCATCGTTCTTGGGCTCCTTTTCGCCCTCGATTACTTAGGCACATTCTTGGCTGTTCCCTAATGGCCAAATTCGCCCATGGCAAGAGTCGGCCCATTCTTGGCATGTTCCCCAAATGGGCCAAATTCGGCCCATGGCTAGAGTCGACCGTTCTTGGCTGTTACCCTAATGGGCCAAATTCGCCCATGGCAAGAGTCGGCCCGCTTCATCCGGCCGTCCTATATTCTCGCCCATTAACGACTTGTTATGCAGCGACAAAATTAAGCTTTTGCGGTCATACGGCACTGTTAACGGCCCGTTACCGTCTTTGGGCCGATACCAATTATGCCCGATTCTGGCCCATGTAGACCCATTTATGCGACGACCGAGGCCCACGATTACGAGGCCCATTTATCAACGGCGAGGCCCACCGATTATAGGCCCATTTATCGACGGCCGTAGGAGACCCATGGATCCCTACGGCCCGTATATAACCCATGGTGAATTGCGACCACTAGCAAACCAGGGAAAGAAGACTAGGAAATAAATAAGGCGAAACTAAAGTTAGGCTATTATGGCAATTACCTGATTACATCCACTCGGCATCAAAGATCGCCACCGGTGCAAATATAGGGAACACCCTACACTATACAAAAATGGCTTCTTTGTTTTCTTCAAATTGGTCTGCACGTTAAGAATAAATTTTGTATTGCAATCAAAACAAATTACAACTATATAACAAAAGGAAGGTTGGCGTAAAACTTAACAGTCTAGCGAGATAAATGCACCACCGTAAGTTCGTAAACTTCGGTTCATTTGACTGTTGTTATGTTTTCATGTCAGTATTGTTCCGATGGAGCACCATAACCCTCGCCTTCATTTCCCTAGGCTCTGAACAACATAGCAAATGTCGATAGTCCGATTTCAAAACCATGCATATCTTGGACGACATTGAGCAATGTTTCTCCTTGTTTCACAAAGGGCCTCTGTTAGGGAATGGACTTGTGTCCGGAGTGCAGATACAACATTGCTTTGAGCTTGCATATCTTGATCATGAGGCGATTTGGACGATATTTCCTTAACAACCAACCCGGTATTACGCAGAACGTGCTTTTAGCACTGTTAGTGGACAGTCTTGACCCACCGCAGCAAGAGCGGAACATTGCGGTTATAGTTGCCTCGCCACCTTCGTAAGGTGGCGGTTCCCTCATTTTTCCATAGCTCATTTGAAAAGTTGAGGTTTTAGATTAGTAGTACGAGCAGAAGATATTAAGGAGGCAGCAAAACCAAACAAAATAGATTTGGTCTATATACGTAACTTATTACGGTGAACCCATGTAAAATATTAGTTGTATTTTATTGCAAAGTACATAATAAAACCAGGTTCCAAACATATGACCATGTACCATCGCTAATGTATTGTCTATTTCTTCACATTGTATTGAGGGCTAAGGATAAAGAGACGCAGTTTATAATAGGGTAAGCATAGTATGACATCATTCATATCACAAAACAACTGAGAATAGACAAACATGCAATTGTAACGCTTACGTGGGCAAGTCCAAGCGGAACTAGATTACGGGTCAAGATCAAAGGAACATCACTCCTCCCTTTTAAACCTTGTAAGGTGCAATGATACGCTAACACAAATGTGTATAAAATTGAAAAGAGTAATAGACATTGGCTGCAAACCATGTAGTTCAAGGCACAAGTCAGAGTAAGTAGTAGTTAAAAGGCATGAGGATTAAGAACTTACAACAGCAGCTTTGACTGGTGTAGTCATGCCCTTCTTCTTGCTGGTGTGACAGTCCTTGAAGATTTACACAGCATTTGGTTCAGGTACTTTTGGTCCTTGTGGGCTATCCTCTGCATTTCGAACAAGTCAATATAGATCTGATAATATGGTACAATGAAAAGAGTGAAACAGCAGCTAATTACAAGAGCCTCGCAGTGTGCAATATAGCTACGAGATCCTGTCATCTGTTGGAATTTCACTTCCGTACGGTTGGCCTTGTACTTTGAACAGTTCACCTACAAGAAGATAGATTTGTGTGGCAGATGCGTCAATAGGACTTCAACATGTGATTTGATCACATATATATATAATGTACCTGATACTTCGGATCAGACCAGTGTTTAACAAGGCCCCTCCAGTCTTCATCCGATATATTTTCCACTAGAGATGTTTGGGAAAGTTCACTGTTAGCCTTGCCTTCAAAGTGAGTTTTCCTCAATTTATACCGATACTATCGCAGAGCAGACTTGAAAACATGGGTGCAAGCTTGTCTGGTTGCATCATATTGGCTATCCAACTTGAACCTCATCTGTTGAAAATTATGGGAGTCTCATTATCTGCAACCTAGAAAGTATGGGACAGAGCAAGAAGATATTACTAGTTTCCATACATAACCATACTTACAGATAAATGGTCGAGAAAGGTGTTGAACTAGGTTTCGTCTTTGTCATTCCTGTACTGAATCCATTTTGGGAGGATACGTATATGACACCTAACGGCAACCACTGCCTCTGATACTAACTTGGCTGACTCTGTAGCATCACGTGGCCTTTTTAAACCTGCCTCAAAACGGTTCTCCATTCTTCCTCCTCTAGATTTAGTTAACCTATCGAGCATTATCCCTGATGTTTGTTTCCTCTTGCACCTAGGTGCTAGTCCAAAAACGAACATAGGAAGTGTTAGTGTACATCAAACTATGAGACTACATATAAAGAAGCATGCAACTGTAACTTGACTCCAGCTACTACCTTCTTGTTGTTGAAGCTCACAAGGTTCATCTGATATTGCCAACTCGTCTTATGTCAAGAGTGCTTGGGAAGTAGCGTCAGGTGGCAAGGGATCTTGGGAACGTGCTGCTAGCTCAGTTGACGCACGAGTATGTCCTGCAGCTGGTAGTACTGTGGTAGTTGTTGCAAGAACTAGGGTTGTCTCTGCTTGTTTGGTGGCAGCTATTTGTTTCTATTTGGCTTTTTTTGTAGCTCGTGTAGCATGGGATGCCGTGTTTGTAGAATTTTCCGCTGGACTTTCACCTTCTATTGCACCATCGCATTACCCGAGAATATGCAGGATTCATACGCTTCTCATTCCCTGCCATTCTGTGTTTCTTCCTGTTTCTATGTGCCATGTTAAGTCAAGCCGACAAGAAAAATGAATAACAATTTAGTTCTTCAGAACAAATTGATGCGTGATGTAGACGAACTGAACTTTGATGTTAGACAACCACATGATAGGAGGATGTAATATGTATGAAAAACAGTACGGAAGAGATAGCCAGAACTATAATGTGTAAACTAAGAAGAAGATATTTCACCAAATTAGAAGCAATGCAATGGAAGGTAGACACCATATGAAAGATGCTACAAATATCGCTCTGCCAAGTTAACAGTGTCTCAACATAAATGGCGTTTAAACAAATGTGAAGCAAGATAAGAAATAAATCATATGCAAGATGCAAACAACATCACACTACCATGTTAGAGGTCTCTCGTCATTAGTGCCATTGCATATTCACAGCATTGCATATTCACAGCTTATGATGTGTAAACTAAGGAGAAGGCATTTCAACAAATTAGAAGCAATGAAAGCTAGACACCATATGAAAGATGCAACGAATATCACTCTACCAAGTTAAAACTGTCTCGTCATGCGTGCCATTTCAACAAATTGGTAGTACAAGCTAGAAAAGAATGTGAGATGTAACCTATATCACACTCCGAAGTCAAACGTGTCTTATGATAAGTGATTGTTGCAGGTTACACAACAGTAGTAATTTGATGTAAGAACATGGTGTGATAGGCGGATATTGTATGTTCTAGAAAGCAGGAACACGTGTCTTATTCAAGTATAATGTGTAAAATAAGCGAGATGGAATTCAACAAAATTAGAAGCAATACAAGCTAGACATCACACATAACATGCAACCACATATAACAAAGGCCAAGCTAGAGGGAGCACCGGTGATCTTTGCACTAGGGGAGACATGCTCATCATAAACACAGCTTTGTTGAGTGTCTATGCATGTGTTGTCTTGGAAATCATCTTGGGGGTGTGGAGGAGTAGAAACTGTAGAGTCCCTCCGTTTGGAAGGAGCACCTTTATCCGCTCCCTTGCTAACTTCCTTCCACTTTATTGATTTTGAATTGTCAAGTAAAACCGACAAGAAAAAGCAATAAAATTCTCTCTTCAGAACTCATTCATGCATGATCTTGACAATCACTACTTTGATGTAAGGCAAACACATGATACCGAGGATGGAATATGTACGAAAAACAGGACAGCATGGCATGTTCACAACTGCTTGTGTAAACTAAGCGAAACCATTCCAGCAAATAAGAAGCAATGCAAGCTAGACACCACATGAAAGATGCAACCAATATGACTCGCCAAGTTAAAAGCGTCCCATCATAAATGGAATTTCAACAAATTAGAAGCAGCGCATGCTATAAATCATATGAAAGATGCAACTAATATCGCACTGCATATACTAAAGGTGTCTCGTCATATTGAATGATGCGGGATACAAAAAAAATAATAGTTTTATGTAAGGACATGCTTAATAGACAGATGTACTATGTACTAAATACAGGAAGGCATGTCACATTAACAGGTATAATGTCACATTTACAGGAGTATAAGCTAAGCAGACTAGCACATGCAGTTTAACAAAATTGGAAGAATTACAATCTAGACACCATATGCAACATGCAACCACATATCACGCTGCCAAGTTAGAACAAGCACCTGCGATGCTAGTGTAGGGGAAATGTTGTAATCAACTACAGAGCTACATTCACTATCTTCATCTAGCATTTACATTTCTTGAGAATCATGTCGGGAGGCCGACGCATTCTTTAAATGAGGAGTAGTCCCCTTGCACCTTTTGCCTCATCATAAGTGATTTATGAGGAATACACAAGAACATCGGTTTGATGTAAGAACATGGTTAATACAGATGTACTAGTATGTACCAAAAGCGAAAGGCATGTCATATTCAAAGGTATAATGTGTAAGCTAAGCGGATGCAATTTAACCAAATTGGAAGCAATACAAGCTAGACATCCATTTGGAGTGGTGAACATGATCATCTAGGACACGAGAGCCTGGTGGAGGCGGGCTGCTTCGCCACCATCGCGGCTTTTTAGTTGGCTTCGGTGATGCCTGTCTTTGCTGGGCTTGTCACCGGCTCGGCCGGTGCCACGACTAGCTATTTGTCTTCCGTGCTCACGGGATGGTGGTTCATGTAAAAATATCTTTCCTTATCTTAATAAAGACCGAATTCGCCTTTCAAATACAAGCTAGACACCATATGGAACATGCAACCACATATGACACCATGAAGTTAAAAGCAAGCACACAGGATGGTGGTTCATTGCGGCGAGGTCATCAACTCGAGCTACGTTTACCGTCTCCATCTGTGACACTACACCCTTTATAGCATTGTAACGTGTCTTGCACCTTGACATACAAAGTCGGGCGACTTCTCTCTTTTCTTTTGGCTTCTCTCATGGCAGCATAGTCTGAAATACCCTTGCATAAAAACACAATAGTGAGAGTAAGGGTGAAGTGTGTGCGAGAACTAGTGCGATGTAAAAGTAGCGAGATAGCGGTGGCTGAAAAATAAATGACAGGAGACATATGATAGCTATACAACATTGCATGGCAAACAAAATTACATTCTACTCCGTATGATTTTGTAATATATGAGCACAGGAAATGTAGGTACTCCTCCAGCACACCACCACATGTGGTCATATCTAAGATTATAGTCGACTGAAAATAAATAGGTCAGTTGATTCTTTAATAAACCGTCCGATCTATAAGGAACGGGCAGATGGCCTTCGTCTACCTCTCGCCAGTCACTGTTGACGATCTTTCTCGAACCGCCCGGCGACCATCGGCCTGCACCGTGCCTCCGCCGCCCCGCCCTCCCATCGACCTCACACCACCGCCGTGCTTGGCAGCGCCCCCAAGCCATCCCTTTAATCCCGGCCGACCTCCAGATCGAGCGCCAGTAGCTCTAGGCCGCACACGCCCCTAAGATAAACACCAAGGCGCTGCTTCCCCGATGTAATAGTCATACTAGCTCCTGTTACGCTGGGGAATGCTTCCATTAGTTGGGAATCAATCGGCGAAATTGAAATTCAGGGGCGACCGACCTCTAGCTAAGGTGAAATAGTATATGAGGAGAAACCTTGTGCATCACGAGTTACTAGGAACATCTAGTATCAAGAAGAAGCAGTCAACTAGTGTCTTCTGTGGGATGAATACCATGCAAGTAGAGATGTAAGATTTGCACGAATAAGGGAAGAGGAGTACCTTCTTCGGTTGCGGTGTGGTCACCTCCACATGTCGCGCGATCTTCTTCTTTTATCGGAAACCGATGTTACGGAGGGTGCGAGCTTGGACGAACCCATGGCCAAATTGTTGATTGTGTTGCCGTGGCCGTATGTCGGCGGAGGGGAAACAAATCCGAGGCGACGAAGGACGGCGTAGTAGGTACAGCTCCGGTGCGGTGGAGGGTGGCGATGTTGAAGCGGTAGCGGTGAGGCGTAGGACGGCGTGGTTGAACTGGCTCGGGTACGGACGACTCGGCATCGACTTCAACTACTAGCCGTGGAGGGCGTTGCGGTTGAGGTTGCGGTGGACGACGACGTTGGGGTATCGGCTCCGGCGTGATGGAGGAGGGTGGCGGTTGATGGGTGGGATGGGGTGGCGGACGGAGGACGCCGGGGTTTCGCGGCTGGTGGAGAGGTAGTTTTGGCGCCCACGGAGTACGAATGGGGAATCGGACGGGTGGGGGGCATGTTTCGATCTGGGACACGCTTGTTTTTGGCTTTTTGAATGTAAGATGGGGGCGCTTGTTTGATATTTGGGGAAAGTACATACTTTGCCCCCCTCTTAAATTTCGGACCTACTGCGGGTCGGGGTTAGGATGGTAATCCCAGGTGTCCCAAATAGTGAGCGGGAGCAATTTCGGCCGCTGCATGTGTGCTTAAGCGGCCATTGTGTATGAATGTTTTTTGAGGCGGTTGCGTGGCGTCTAGATGAAGCTACAAACATACCCCGGTTTAGACCTTTGGACGTCGGGCCGGTAGGTTTCACAGGTCGGAGTTATTAGAAAAGTAATTTCCTTGTACTACCAAACATTGGTCCCATGCGGTTTCGGGCGAGTAGACGCTCTTTTGGCGCTTCGTTCGAAATTTTGAAACACAAGCATTCACGTTTAGAGTACTCTTGAACTATGAGGACTGACCTAAATAGACAATGTTATATTTGACCTTGTATGTTTGAAAACCTCATCAATTATCCGCTTCATTTTGAAATTTTGACACTTGAAAATCCTATAACTACGATTATTTTGGAATGGAGGAGCTAAATTTGAATCTATTTTGTACACGACTACATATGCTATTATGTACAAAATCAGAGCAAAGATTGGTACCCCCATAGTTTAGGTATGGTTTACAAATGCCATGATATCAAATTCAAATAATTGAATGGACTTCATGTTGAATTCGATTTTTTAAACCACCTTAGGTTGAATTCAAATGTATGCTAGTTCATAGGTAGCTATTTATAAATGTCCATTGTGTAACTTTTGTATGTATAATGTGCTTTACACACACAACATGAACTATACTCACGTTTATATTCGATTGCTAAAGCGATGCATTGTCTGGAGTTCAAAATACTAACTATGTGGATCAATTGTGTCGAATAATAACATAGACATGCTCAAATTCGATAGAATCTAGATGTCTGATGGATCAATGACCGCTCCTTACGCGAATTGCAAATATCATGATCCCATCCTAATATTTGGATACAATTTATATCTTTAATCAATGTGTAGAGCAATCTTTTACGTGTAGTTTCACTCTCCATCGGTGGTCTCTCACACATGCTCACACACTCTCTCCCGAGGTGTCTTTCTCGCACACATGCTCTAGATATAACCCTCCTTCCCTCTCGTAACCATTTACAACTGTTTTCACTAACCTTTATCACAAGCACTCTTCCTCTACAAACATACACACGCACAATCCTCATCGACCCTTTCTATATACATGGACCTGCCTACGTGTCTCATGTACACATTATCTTTACGCCTTTGTCTCTCACGCATTATCTCACACCTCTCTTCCTAATCGATTTAGTATGATTCTAGCAGAGCATTTTGTAGGATCCCCTTAAAGTTAGGTTGGATGAATAGTAATATCAGAGATAAAGGGGTTACCTTAGTCCAAGAACCTAGGGTTACAAATCCTAGCCGGCTTTGTCAGTGGACACAGAGTCCTTCACAATTCTGCTATCTTTGTCTTGTACAACTAGTCATCCATGGGTCTTCTTAAATGTGTCATGGGCCGACCAATGTGGCGCAGGACGGAACCGAACGAAGGGCCTCACCTCGACCCACCGGACCTCACGCGGTGACACAACCTCTGCCCCCATGTCTCATTATCTTCTCACACCCACACATACCAACACAAACACCACACACACAGAAAATTCTCCTGGTGCCTCTATTCCCTCCCTTGCATATACACACTCAAGGGAATGTAATCTCTTGTCGTTACGTCATATTTGTCTCTATCTCTCTAGACCACTCTCATTTCTCGTGCTATCTCTCCCCCCCCCCCGGTCGACCCCTCTATCCATGCCTCTCTCGAATACGTAATACACACATACCACTCAAGGCCCCGCCAAATGCATAAACAAAACGTTCACACATGTTACATCACGTACCCCATTGATCTAAAAAGCCCTCTCTTCACGTTTATTTCGCATACAACATTCCTTTTGAATAAAATGTGGCCAAAAAATTATTTTAGAATTTCTACATATATACAACATTATAAAGTTATATGGAGGAGTACGAACGCTAATTTGCATTGCATGGTGCCCACAATGATATTTATTCCGACCGTGAATTTGTATATTTTTATACTATATACAAAGTTAGTCATAATAAAGAGAAGCGAAGAGCATCTCTCTCTCTCCATCGCATACCCCCCCACATGCGCCCCTTTCACGTATGCAGACAAAACTATCTCCAGGTCCTCTAAAAGTAAGCCCCCAGAAAATTCACGCGTGTTTCATCTTTCTCTCGCGATATATGCAATGACGGTCATTGTATTTCAAGCGAAAGCACGATACATACATTGGACTTCATAATCCACTCATTACGGTCACCGTTTACGGTTAGTGGTTACTATACAGTCACGGGCTCACCGTACAACTTTGTATTTTCTCATGACATGACTAGTTGACCAGTTAAACGCTCCACGTGGCACCTCTAGTGTTGCATCGCATTATCTCACTAACATCGTTCCCACCTGTCCACTTGTATCTACTCTACATCTACACTATTATAAAATACATAAAATACACTCTTATAAAAATTAGACTTGGTGATGATGGTGTGCCTGCCATCCTGCAATATAGACCGTCCGATTTTTATCTCACGGATAGGAAAGAAACTATGGCAATTTTGCAAAAAGGTACCCACACACCTCTCCACATTTGCAAATAAGGCCTTCCCTCGTTCATCCTTTTCTCTCACAAGATAAACAAGTCATACAAATGCATCTTGATGTTACGTGCAACGCACGGGCATCTTGCTTGTAAGAATGAAAACAAATGACAACAAAATATTTTGACGGTGGTTCGAAGTCATGACCGCGGGCACAACGGACAAGGTGGCCTTGCATTGGTATGCTGAGCCGTCTGTTTTAACACACAGGAGCTGGTGTGGTGATTATACACACGCACGCATGCACACGAACTCCATCCACGCAACACTCACACAAACACATGCACCCACGCACGCACGCAACACTCACACGCATATACGCACTCCACGCACGCACGCAACACTCACACGCACACACGCACGCATGCATGCACACACCAAGACACCACACGACGAACACACACTCTCACGCCAAGTGCTCAACCTACACGTGCATGCGCACACATCAAAGCCCCGACACACACATACACAACCAGGTGATTCCCACGCACGGGTTGGAGCCTTGTCGCGCTGCGTAAATTTGTGTTTATCCGACCTTTTCCCTATGCGAATCGACAGTGGGACCCACAAGGAACGTGGTCAATTTAACTAGTCAACATGGCGCCACGCAGACTACTTGGCCGTTCAACAGAGTGCAATCCGATGCGTGAGCGTGAGCAAGTGACCGTATAATCACCGCAAAACGTATATAGTGACCGTAATCAGCTTATTTTGAAGTTCGGTGAACGTATTACGCTTTTCTCTCTATAGGCCCTCCAAAACTACATCTCTACACGTTCTCGCATGTTACATCTAACAACTATGCAATACAGCACTACTACTACACTCTAACACAATAAATCATATGTGTTTTTAGTTTTACTAGATATCATATTGTTACTTATAATTATTCGGTTTGCATACATTAAAATTGCCTTTGAAATGTATGGCTAGTATCATCTAACGCGCGGGAAAAATCCCGCCCTTTCCTATTTAATTGGGTTTGTATCGATGGATCGTGCGAAACAGCAAAACTATAGTACTACACAGTACATGTGACAGTTCACTGGGCCGTCGTGTCGTCTACTCCTCTGTCGTAAGAGTGGAGCGCTCGCTTTCATAAATCTTCTAGTCCCGTTCACCGACATGTGGGACATCAAGCTACCGGGTCCACGTGCCATACCGGAATACAATGCAGAGTAGCCGGGGTGAAGCACCCCAGTCATGGCGCCGGCGTAGTAATGAGCAATGAGGCGTCAAATCACAAAGATGCACCTTTCCCGCAGTTAAGTTGGAGGGACGAGGTAATAATGCTAAAAAAGAAGTTGGAGGGACAAAGCAACCATCATTTCACTCGTTCTTTGAATCCGCTTCTCCCTCATCTTCTTCAACTTAACCACGTGTTGCTTCGCCATTGTTCTACCTCATGTGGAATGCGATCAGCTTGGTAAAGCAATCGACACGTGGGACCGCATGTTAGCAAACCGCCAGACAACGTCCTCCGAAAATAAGAAACCTCCCCTGCCATCCGCACGGCAAAATCACCTCCTTTTTACTAATCTTTGATTCTATAATTTTTTAGATCAATATAATTGAGATTTGTATAGATAGCACACGGGAGCAAAACCAAGTGGTACGGTTAAGGGCATCCACAATGTGTAGCAAAATGCGAAAATAGCTTTTGGCATCATGGGAACCATTGTGGACGGTGTTTCCAAAGCCAAAAAGATGGAACCAAAGCTCCCGGATTGATTGATTGAAGGAATAGAAAAATGCAACGGCTCTCCTCTTTCTCCCATGCTTGGACGCATGTAGTACAGTATAGAGCATAGAGTCTACTCCCATGTCCCTTCTATCACAAATCACAAAGTAGTGAGGCGTCAAATCACAAAACACGGACGAAGCAACTATCATTAGCTGACTCCGCTTCTCCATCGTCTTCTTCGAGAAACCATCTCACCGCACTAGTACTCCTAGTAGTAGTACTAGTAAAGGACTTCCTGGATGCAAATAAGGTGGTTGTCTTGGCTTGCAGGCGGCACTTGAAAACGACTTACCATGGTCTCCCTCAATGGCGTTCTCCGTTGAACGCACTTTGCCAAACCACAAAAAAAAGTCGTCGACGTCACCGCAATGGGCAAGGAATTCAAATATAGTTACTACCTCCATTTTTTTTACACAAGGCCAGTATATCAAAATTACAATTTGCAAAGGGCCACTAACACTAATCGAGGCAAAATTGATGGGGTTAGCAACCAAGGACATTAATATCCCCTGCATGCATGCGGAAGTGAGAAGTTTCATTTGCATGGCGCTGCATTAATCAAGCGATGAGGAGTGAGATGGTTAGCTCTTTGGTCTTTCAAGAAAAAAATATGCATTAATTGACACGTGAAACGAGGATTTGTATCGATTAAATCCCACGAAGGAAAACCCCGTCTTTATTTTTTAAAACTAGTACTCCTAGTACGTACGTACTTATCCTGTTTGGGTCTAGGCCTTGCATTGCCAAACTTCGCCACACATTGTTGCCAAGCTTGTCTAAAGTTTTCAAAATGAGAAGGAGGTACACTTACGCAAATTGTCAGCGATCGCACCGCACCCTCACACGGTCGCTTCCTGCACGCCATGGGTCGCACCGCACCCTCGAACAAATCGTTCTCGCACGCCAAGAACCCAACCAAGGGAACGCACCCTCACTGATATGTGCTGTCGCATGTAAACAAACCAAACTCAGCCATCCTATCGCTGACACATAATTTTCGTTCATAGAGTATGTTTATCCAACCGCATGTTGGGGAGTATCCATACGGCCCGTGCGGTGGTCTGTTGGGGAAGAAGAAGAGGTGAGGAAGAAGGAAAGAAGGGTTAGGAGACGTAGGATATTCATCCAACCGCCTGAAATGGTAGACTGACCCAAGTCAGGCGACTTGCATAACAAATAGTATGTTTTACCACAACAAAAGATCCATAAAAACAACAACATAAAGAAAAACTATCACTGCTCGCAGAAAGAGACGGCCTCGTCGTCTTTGGCTGCCGGCGTGAACCAGCCGTCGCTACCGACGTGTGTCTCCGCATTGTGGTTGTCCTCGGCCTCCAGCTACTCGTTCAAGCGGAGCGTGCGGGCACTCTGCACGGACGAGAGCACAGCCTGGTTCAAGTCGAGAACGTCCGGTTCCACCTGCAGGAGGGCCTCGATGGCAGCGGCATCCGCGCGCTCCGCGTCGAGTCGAGCCTCTGCCGCCCGGTTCAAGTCCAGGACTTCCGCCCACCTGCAGAGAGCGTCGATGAGAGAGCGGCATCCGCCTGGCTCTGCATCGAGTCGAGCCTCTGACGCCCGGTTCATGTCCAGGACATCCGGTTCCGCCTGCAGGAGGGCCTCGATGGCAGCGGCATCCGCGCGCTCCTCCTCAAGTTGAGCCTCCGCCGCCCGGTTCACGTCCACGACATCCGGTTCTGCCTGCAGGAGAGCCTCGATTGCAGCGGCATGCGCGTGCTCCGCGTCGAGTTGAGCATCTGCTTCCCGGTCCTCCTTTATTATCGCCATGTTGAACCGCTGGTTCGCCTGCACCATGGGGGACTCGGACGCCGGCACGAAGTCGACGTCCATCGTCTCATACCCAACGGGGGCCTTCTGCGCCGCGACCTCCGCAGTGAACATTGGATCGGCTTCCTCCTCCTCGTAGCTTGGCTCCAGAGAACTCGTGGATTGGCCCGCCGCAGCGAGCTTGGGAACGGAGGTGCGTGGGCGCCCGACCGCCGCACAATTTCTGCGCGGGCGCCCGACGCCAAGACATCTTGTAGTAAGTGATCTTGCGGTGCACCATGGCTTTCCGGTGAACTAGGGGACGCTTGATGTGGGCTAGTGGATCGAAAGGTGGGGGAATGTGCTGGAGATTACGTGTGGTTTTGGGGCAATGGCTGGCGTAGGCCGAGCAGCGAAGGTTCTGGTGTGAATAGTGGTTCTGGTGACGACTGGTCAATCGGTTTTGACTGTACATCGCTCTTGTCGCATTCGCGTTGCAGCCCGCACGTTGGACCCTCCACGCCGCTCCCCGAATGGAACGCTTCGTCTTGTGTTTTCGCCGCTTGTGGGACCGCAGCTTGAGAGCAAACCAATGTCCCTCCCCTCCCCGCCCGCATCATTTATTATACCACCACTCCCTCCGCTTTATGCGGAGTAAATAAAAGCAGAGGAATATACTACGGATGAGGATCCTCGACGTGGCGAACCCATTGAGTAACCGACATGCGGGGCCTAGCAAGGATGGGGTCCGCCAAGAAGTGACCGAAAGGGAGGGTAAGCGAGGATACCTACGTTAGAGGATCCACTTCCACTATACTACTTTGACCAAATGTTAGAGTAATAATATATGACATGCAACTTACACAAATGTTAGAGTAATAATATATGACATGCAACTTACACAAAGCATACTGTGGTTTAATGCGTTTTTCGAGGCTAACTTTGACCAAATGTTAGAGTAATAATATATGGCATGCAACTTACACAAAGCATATGGTCAACTTCGTATGTGAAAGGAGTTTCCAATGATATAATTTTCACATTATATATCTCATGTACTCCCTCCATCTAGGTGTGTAAGTCATCTTACGAAAACCAAATAATCCCAAAACACGTAGGCGCGGTGCATTAACTTCTACCTCGTTTCTTGTTTCTTGACATATGAACCAATAAGAGATGAGGGTGTGCATGCTTTTAATGACCTGGGACTATCAAACATGACAATGAGTGGTTAGTTCATTGCATGCAATGCTATTAATTAGCAAATAAACATTAATGTCTCTCGTTTTCCCCTCCTCCTTGGTCACGGTGCACAGCCTAAGATGACTTACTCACCTATGTGAAAGGAGTACTATTAATCTTGTCAATAGTCAAATTGGAAACCATCTCGAGTACAAATCTAGGAGTACGTACAAATCTAACAATATTTGTTGGGCGTTGTTGAATGTTGATACCTTTTTTATCATAGTAGAGATACTTTGACTACACATAAAACTTATACTCCTATCATAGTATGTAAAGTAGAAAGGATAGGAGGGAGTATATTGTACGTTCAAAAATGAAACGAACATTGAATACCCTTTATATATGATTTGTGGATGTTATGATCACCGGTTAAAAATGTTGAATCCGCCTTAGGTATCACGTGCCCCCACTCGTTCCCTCTCGATTTCATCTCAGGGTCCGGAGATCTATTGAAAGAGGACTATGGTGGGTACATGCGAATGATACTCGGCGGAATGTTCAAATGAGGCTTATGGAGGATGGACTCGGCCGAGGGCAACATGATCGATGGAGAAGAGGGTTGGAGAGGAATGAGAAATAAGCAAACGCCACATGATTACACTTGAATGGCTCAAATAAACAATAAGTTGTCTCGCTTGGCCTACATAGTGAAAGGCCTAATGTGCAACGCGGAGCATTGACGCTCGAATATGGCCGGGAAAACAGGGAAACCGACATAGCGCAGACTAGTCCAATGGAGGAGCTGGCCCACGACCTCCTCGCCACGGACAACCGTTCATGTCGGTCGTTGGGGCCAACAACAGGGTGCAGCTCCAGCACCGCCTCTAGACACGGCGACCGCGGTGAGCGACACGCTCATATCGTCGATAGATACGGTCGGTTTCAGTGTGCTGAGGGTGGCATTAGTGCTGTGGCACGACCAACGGTATGTTTGGTTTGTGCCCAAGGTTGCCCCATCAAAGCATAGGGTAGCCAAAATTTTGGTTGAGGTATTGGTTTCCCATGATTTGTCCGACATTGGCAAGAAAAATGAACTAGAGTTGGCTAGAGTTCATTGGCATGCCAAATAAATGGCAACCATCCAAACAAAGACCAATATTTGGGTCATGACCAAAATTTTGGTAAGGTGCACTTTGGCCACAATCCAAACACACCCCAACACCCGGCTCGTCGAGGATGCACGGGGCGCCGCGACGCTTCCGCGGAGTGGTGTAGCGCGGCCAACTGTATCCTCTGGACCTGAGACCATGCCGGGTCATCTTGCTTTTTCAATGACATGCGGGGATCACATTTGAGCAAAGGGCATCTCCAACGTTGCCACGACCGCAGCTGGATACCCTGGCACACCAAAGCCCTTGTCCCTCGCGCCGTCACGCGGTGCGTTCCCAGCCGGCGCCAGCTGCCCGCATTCATGACGTCCGTTCGTATGTCGTCGTTAAGAGGCTCGATGCCCGAGGAACCAACTCCGGCAACTTAATGACGCACCCGGACGCTTGGCCTAACTGGAATGCGCTACTTAAAGCGGCAAGGCCCAGCTAACCTCCACACCATAGCGCATCATCCTCCTACCTAGCACCACATCCGCCATGACCGCAAGTGTGAACGCTCTGCGAGAGAGCTTGTCTTCGGGGATGAAGCTCGAGGTCGCCGCCCTCGCTCAAGTCGCCTCTCGCGACGCAATAGCGGCGTAGCCGGACGCGGATGCGACCGCACAAGTGGTGGCCACACTGGCGAACGGCGATGGGAGAACCGTCAGCCACGCGTCCTACTTGCCGTTGTCCAACTTCCAGCACCGCCGAGGTCGGGGACTCCTCCGATGATGAGTAGGGCATGGGAGGTGGCTGGGCATGGTGTGCCAACTGGCCGGTTCGTATCACGCGTTCTACTCTTCCTCGCCGGAGACCGCACCTTCACTTCACGGGTCTTGAACCCCGCCCCCGTACATGGACGTCGGTCGCCGCCGTAGAATAGGTTTATGGTCGGGTTTCTTTAATTTATCTGTCCTATAAAAGTTCGAAATATAATGAAAATCTGCCGTGTTTGCATTACTCTCGGCCGGTGTATATTGCACGGAAGATCAAGATCTTGTGGGAGAAAAGGATGAACGAGGGAAATCCTTGTCTACAAATGTGGAGAGGAGTGCGGGTAAATTGTCATAGTTTCCTTCCTATCCGTTAGATATAGATCGGACGGCCTATATTGCAGGATGACATGCACACCATCATCACCAACTCTGCTTTTTATTGAACCGAGACAAATCTAAAAACCCAACTAAGCAAACATCCCAGCATATCGCTGGGAAAAAGACCGGCGGTGCCGTTTAGTCGGGATTACCAGACATTAGTAGCGATGTCGATGGATCGCGAAGCAACATTTTTTAGGGGCGAAGCACCTAGTTTAAAAGGAAAAAGGCGGTACACTCACAAAGACTCTGTCATGATCGCATTGCACCCCACACACATTCGGGTCCTACACATGGCTCACGCGAACGGAAAGCGCTTCGCTTGCCTCTTCACCGACACGTGGGACTGCACTTGGAGAAACCGACCATGCGCCTAAACTCCCCGCCCACCGCGAAAATCCTCCCCCGCCGGTGTCAAACCGCGGATCTCGGATAGGGGTCCCGATCTGTAAGGCCAAGGCTGATGGTAACAGGAAGCAAGGGACACAGATGTTTACCAAGGTTCGGGCCCTCTCGATGGAGGTAAAACCCTACTTCCTCCTTGATTAATATTGATGATATGGGTAATACAAGACTAGATCTACCACGAGATCGTAGAGGCTAAACCCTAAGAGCTAGCCTATGATGGTATGATAGTGATTGTGATCGGCCTACTAAGGACCACCATATCCGGTTAATATATACAACTAAGAGGGCTAGGGTTTACATGGAGTCGGTTAAAAGGAAGGAAACATAATATCCGGATCGCCAAGCTTGCCTTCCACACCAAGGAAAGTCCCATCCGGACACAGGCCAAAGTCTTGAGTCTTGTATCTCCACGCTTCAATAGTCCGGACGTTGTATACAGTCCGGCTGTCCGGATACCCCCTAATCGAGGACTCTCTCAGTAGCCCCTGAACCAGGCTTCAATGACGATGAGTCCGACGCGCAGCTTTGTCTTCGGCATTGCAGGGCGGGTTCCTCCTCCGAATACTCCAAAGTGGTTATCGAATACGTAGACCGTGTCCGGACCGCAAGATGATCTTCATATGGTATAGATCTGATTTGTCGGCAATCTTCGTAAGGCCGTGCCCTTGCATCGGGGCTCGGTCCAACGCGAACCGACGTTTCCTGCCCCACAATGACTCGTGTTGCGAGGCAGTTTTATTGGCACGTCCCGTCGAGGCAGAGATCGTGTTCCTCTTATTACTGGATTTTCCATCAATATGAGCACGCGTGATCCCACGACGGCTGTTGGTATAACCCGTGTGTTTTTTTATAAGCCTCAAACGGTCACACCGGGGACTCTTGATATTCACCCTCTTTATAAAGGGTTCGAGACCTACGCCTCTTGTTTCACCTTCATCGCGTCTTCTCGCACCTCGAGTTCTAACACCCAAAACCTAAGCTCCACCCCTCCGGAATCCTCCAATATGTCCGGATCTGACCCTCAAGGCCGGTGGGTGGCCTCCTCGATTGAAGAGAAGGACATTGCAAAGCTTAGGGAGGTCGGATACTTGACCACCGACATCCAACACCGGCTTCCCGCCCTAGGCAGGTCATCCCCACACCGGAGCCTAATGAGTGCATCATTTTTGTCCCACACTTTCTCCGCGGCTTGGGTTTCACCCTCGATCCCTTTGTGAGGGGGCTCATGTTCTATTATGGGCTGGATTTTCACGATCTGGCTCCAGACGCTATCCTCCACATCTCGTCGTTCATTATAGTGTGCGAGGCCTTCCTCCATGTCACCCCACACTTCGGCTTATGGCTCAAGACCTTCAATCTGAAGCCGAAGATGATCGAGGGGCGACACGCGGAGTGCGGAGGTGCTGTAATAAGCAGGAACGCAGATGCCCCATGGCCAGAGGGCTCTTTCCCAGAAGTATCCGATGTATGGCAATGGAGGTGGTTTTATGTCACGGCTCCCAGAGGCACAAAGTGGGTGGCCGCCCCCGAGTTCCGCTCGGGCCCTCCGTCCCAACTAGCGTCTTGGACCGACGTAGGACGGAATTAGGGGTCCGCTGGTGATGTGCCAGTACTGCAGAACCGCATCCGAGAGCTTCTTGAGAGGGACATTAGCCTTGTCAGCATAATGCAGGTCGTGTTAATCCGAGGGATGTTACCGTGCCAACGCCGGCCTCTCCGGATGTGGGAGTTCCATCCGGAGGGTCCGCGGACTGTCAAGCACTTCTTCGGCTTAAAGCTCGAAGGGATGTGCAGATTATTCTTCGGACCGAAAGTAAAGTGTCCGGACACCACCGAGGATGCGGGCCTAAGCTGCAATCGCCTAGATACCCAAGTAAGTAAACTTGATACCGACACCGTGGTTTTGTATTTGTTATGATTGTTTGTTCGAAAATCATCCGTGCTCATGAATGGCTCAAAGAAGGCGTAGAGAATCGGTGTCGCGCCACTTCCCGAAGGCTCGCCTGGTCCCACCATGGCCAAGAGGCTTGACCGGGTGCTCAGCAGAATGCACTCAGGGGAAGACAAGGGGAAGAACGAAGAAACCGAGCTTCACACGCTACGCATCCGTATCGGGGGAATTGTTGCCTCCCCTAAGGAGGATAGTCGGGAAGGGGAGGCTAAGGCCTCCTCCCTGCGCGGGAAGAAGAGGGCCGCCTCCGAAGACTCTGAGACGGAGATGCCCAAACCCGGGAAAAAGATAACACCAAGGGCTCGCCTCTAACGGGCACCCTCACCGCATCGTGCCCACCAACGGGCCAGCCCTCCACCGAGCTGTAAGTTAATTTTTAATTCAAAGGTACTGCGTTCCTCCTAGATCAATAACCAGGATTCGTCTTTCGCAGTCCGGCTAGCAGCCCTTCTCAACATAGTTCTTCTTTGGGGGATCTTCCTCCAGAGATGATGGAGAGTGAGACCCCACCCACCTCTCCGACTCATGAAGCGGGCGACACTGAGGTGTCATCACGTAGGAGTCCGGATCTGCCGAAGTCGGAAGCCACTGTGTCAGCCCCCCTGTGCCCGGAGCATTTGGCTCCCACGAGGGGCGATGGGAAGGGTCCGACACAGTTCGATGTCCGGCCGGACGTCTTGGACGGGCCCTCTTGGAGCGAAGCTGCGCTTTCGGAGGAGCACCGCCATTAATGAGCGCGGTGCTCAGAAGATTTCCTCCGCTACAAGCAGTTTGAATGAAGCATTTACAAGTCCGCTCGGAGGCTTTGAGGTATGTAGTGAAGAATACACTGCTTTTTGGTCATGAGGCACGTGATTAGCTGTGCTCCATATAGATAGTAGCCCTCGAGACTCTCGTTGCACGCCGTAGGGCGCAAACGGGGATCATACATCAATGATTGCGCTGTAAATACTTGCAGTACTGTGAGTCCGCCGCCACCAGTCCGTCAAGTTTCGAATCCGACTGTGAATTCGTTCGATTGATGCCGATATCACGCTGGTGAACGAAAGCGGCCGGAATCACAAGGTATGCGCTCTGCCTTCCTTTGTATAGGAAAATATGGAGGCGGCATGATATTAATGTAATATGTTCGGACTGCAAATGGTGCTGCTGCCGTGGAGGCCCTTAGGGTAGAACTTGTCCAAGCCAAGGAACAAGCTCGGGTTAGCAATGCGGCTGCCCTAAAGGCGACCGAGGAACTGAGAGCCGGACAGGCTGCTCATCGCCGAAGCGAGGAAAAGATAGCCGAAATGGCTATTGAGTTAAAAAATGCTGCTGACCGGTATGAGCTCCTTGAAAAGGAGCATAAGGATAGCTTGGCCGAGCTGGACAAGGCACGCAATGCCACCAAGGAAATACGGACCGAGCTCAGGGGTGCGCGGAGGAGCTTCAACAGCCGGTAAAATCATGGCCGGAGGTTCCTACTTGTCATGCGGACGGTTTTTCAATCCAAAGCACGCTCCTCCCTGGATGGGCGCCGGAGTCCTGGACGCCATGCGGATTTGGCGAAGAGTACGGCCGACGCCGCCAAGTTCTTCGAGGGTCGAGGTGATAAGGAGGTGGAGAAGCTTTTCGGTCGCAATTCAATGCTCCCACTCGCCCGCTGCCGTTAAATGACAAGATGGCTGTCAGTGGCGAAGCTTCACAGTGCTGTCCGCCTTGCAATGTGGTTTGTGATGGACCATCTTTGGCGAAAGGGCCTCAATGGACAGCCATTTTGGCTTGGTGCGGCAGCCTTGGGGCCGTGCCTCGGATCGACGCCATGAGGAGGTCGGCGTGCATAGAAGGTGCACGGATGGCTCTTGCCCGTGTTAAAGCCTATTGGACGGATATGGAGGCCAATATTATAGCGACCAAGATCCGATGGGGGCCAAGATGTCCGGCCGAGCACTATTTGGCGAGGTCACGAAGGTGCCCGCCTAATAGAGGCGCAAAGGCTCAAGAATGTCTTATTCGAGTGATGAATTGAATCATTGTAAAAAACAATGTTAGTTTGGTTATAAGGCTATATATATATATATATATATATATATATATATATATATATATATATATATATATATATATATATATGAATGTTTAATCCGAAAGATAGCAATGGTGGCTTCATCCCCACGCAGTAATGCGGGGTGTTCGTGATGCTTAATCACACTTGATCCAACGTCTTGGTCCATGAAGGAGGTGATCGCACGTCGAACTAGGCAACCGGACTATATAGCTGTAACACTTTCGCTTAGCCATGGGAGTCTAATGTTGGGGCTACTATGTAGCCCCTTGTACCTTCGCATGCATCCGAATACGGGCCCGTGTGTACATGAACGGGAAACGGTCCTTCATTAATGCGGAGGGATCCTAAAGATTCTGATAAGTCTTCGAGTGGTTGAACAGTCCCTCGCTGTATCATGACAGTCAATTTTCGGCTTTCTCTACTGAGGTGCTCGTCCGGAATAACCAGGGCACAATCGCAGTAGTTCTCCTTTGGCCACCTTAGCCGATATTAACGGAACGTAAGGCGGCAAACCCTGTGGAGCCGGCAAACCCAACATTTGACCAAAGACATGATTCGAGTCTGCTGCATATAAGGCCAAACTCGTCACGCCGAACACTCCCGAAGGTATTCGGACTTTATAATAGTCGATGGGCTCAAGAATGCCCATTCATTATAAACCCTGTATTTCCAGGTACGTGCGTTAATCTGTCATGGCGAGATGCCAAAAACGGAGTATCCTCTGCGGGTATAGAACCCACGGGATGGTTAAACAACAAGAGGCAATAGAAAAGGTTTACACATGAGCTTAATCTAAAAAGAAACATGTTGGACGGGGCCCTGTTGCACGTCTGCTCCTTTGTCTCTGTTGTGCCGTATCCTGGAAGGGTGTCGCGCGAACGTT
The DNA here is from genome assembly GCA_021605145.1 of Aegilops bicornis. Lineage (NCBI taxonomy): Eukaryota > Viridiplantae > Streptophyta > Magnoliopsida > Poales > Poaceae > Aegilops > Aegilops bicornis. The sequence continues at coordinate 296,979,969 of CM038674.1, forward strand.
GTCTGTGAAAAAAGGAAACTCGTAGAAGAGTACAACATAAGTCTGCGATGGATAATAAAAGTGTAAGATGTTGGCCTGCCCATAAGGTTGAGCCAACTGTGGGACTGTGTTAAGTATTTATAGCCCCTGGTGTCCACTATGGGATTACATATACGGTGCCCTGGTTCAATTTTATCCGGGCGACTGCACTCGTTTAGCCGAGTCTGTGGTCTTTAATGACCATTCATGTTTTCTCGATGTTGGAGGTTGCTTATAGTCCGGCCGCGAGGGCCGCCGCGTGTTCATCTGCGGCGTGATTTAGCACTCTATTAGTCCGCTTAACGGTGATGACGCCACGTGGACCCGCATCTTAAGTGTAAGGTAGCCATGGTGTGGCAATGCGCTGAAGCGGGCGAAGGCCGTTTCTTCCGAGCATCGCGTGATAGTCGCTTTGGAAGGGTGCGGCGATGAAGAGTAGTTCTTCGCTTCGAGTTGCTCGGAGAGCCGAATGTTACCTCCAGTGCGACGGAGCCTCTGCTATGGGCTTCAACGCCTGGTATCACCCCTTCAAAGGTGGTGTTGCTTTGGTTAATTCTGGATGGGTCTATCCCCATCCTGCGAACATTGTCCTCGTATATTAAATTGAGACTGATGTCGCCGTCCATAAGGACGCGCGTGAGACGGTATCCGTCGATTATCGGGTCAAGCACCAAGGCATTTGATCCTCCGCGCCGAATACTAGTTCGGTCATCCAAGTTATCGAAAGTGATCGGATAAGGCATCTAGTGGTTAGGCGTGAGTACGATGGGCTCTATATCGAGCGCGTCTCTATGCGTGCATTCGTGCCTCCTCATGGATGTGTGAGTCACGTGGATCATGTTCACTGTTTTAACCTCTGGCGGGATTTTTTTCTGTCCTTCAGTTTTCGGCTGGCGAGGTTCATCCTCATCTTCACTTGGTGTTTCCCTTTCCTTGTGTTCGGCATTTAATTTGCCGGCCTGCTTGAAGACCCAAAGACTCTATGTGCGTGTGGTTTGCAGGTTTGTCAGGGTTGCCATGAATTTGGCATAGTCTGTCTAGGACTCTATTCAGACCGGACGGTCCCTCTTTGCTGCCTTTAGATGGCTTATTTTGCTGATTAGGTCGAGAGCCCCTGAATCTGGCATTAACCATCGTGTTATCTGGGCTCTCTTCCTTATTTTGGCGTTTGTTTTTATGACGTCGTGGCTTCCCATTGCCATCCCTTATTTCGGATGTGCTGGGGTCGCTGGTGCCTTTACGGGCTAGCCAGCTATCTTCTCCCGCGAAAAAGCGGGTCATAAGGCTTGTTAGGTTTGCCATTGTTCTTGGCTTTTCTTGGCCGAGGTGTCTGGCGAGCCACTCGTCATGGATGCTGTGTTTGAATGCCGCTAAGGCTTCGGCATCCGGACAGTCAACAATTTGATTCTTCTTAGTGAGGAATCTGTTCCAAAACTTGCGGGCGGATTCTCTGGGCTGTTGGACTATGTGACTTAAGTCGTCAGCATCCGGAGGTCGGACATAGGTCCCTTGAAAATTGGCCCTGAAAGTGTCCTTGAGTTCCTCCCAGCTCCCAATTGAATTTTCGGGGAAGCCTTTCAACCAGTGCCGAGCTGATCCCTTCAGTTTGAGGGGGAGGTATTTGATGGCGTGAAGGTCGTCCCCACGAGCCATATGTACTGCAGGATAAACTCCTTGATCCAGACCCCTCGGTCTGTTGTTCCGTCGTATGCCTCTATGTTCACAGGTTTAAAGCCCTGTGGGAATTCATGGTCGAGTACTTCATCGGTAAAGCACAGGGGGTGAGTAGCCCCTCTGTATCTGGACGTGCTGTGGCGTACCGTCGGCTGTCGTTGTGTCCGGTGTTTATTCTGGACTGGTATTCGATTGGCGTAATCATTTTGGCGATCATAGTCTTTCGTTGGGGTGCGTCCTTTGGATCCATAAATGGACCTGGCTGCGCCAACTTTCTTATTCAGGTGTTCATGTGGATCGTGCGCGGCGTCGGTAGCCGCTTTGTTGCGGCTATGAAGTGGTACAGCTTCGTCGTTGAATTCTGGCAGTAGCTTGCATTTTGGATACCTCTTTGTATGGCGATCACCGCCGTATCTTTCTTCAGTGTCTAGCACTTTATTCCATCTGCGGTTGAGCGTTTCCTGTGCGGCCTTGAGCCGTTGCTTCTGCTTCTTTAGACTTATTGCGGTGGCCATAAGCTTTCTGTGGAGGTTATCTCGTTCGCTGCGTGTTTTTCTCGGGATTGCATAATTATCCGGACTGTTTTCCCTGTATAGTTCGCTTTTGATGACCTCGTCCGTCGGGATCATTGTCCTCGGCCGCCCGTCTTCGAACCGTGTTCGTGGTGACCTGGTTCGTCCTGCTCCATCGCTGGGTCCGTATGGTCGTCGTTGCCTTCGGAGTTGATTGTAGTATCGATCCCTCTAGCGCTCTTGTCACTATTTTTACTGTTGCTGGACTTAGAACCACGTCTGCACCGTCGCATTGGCTTTTGTCCGGGGGTTTTATCGTCCAGATTGCCGCCTTTGTCCTCTTTGGGCGTATCCACCATGTATATGTCGTGTGACGAGGGGGAAGTCCGGCGCCCCATAGATTCTGCATCTTCTCCTACATCGTCGTCCATACCGTCGATGTCCTCGGAGTCGAAGTCAGGCACGTCGGTTAAATCATCGACCGTGGCTATGAAGTGGGTGGTGGGAGGGCAACAAATTTCTTCGTCGCCTGCTTCCCACTCGAACCGGATGTAGCTTGGCCCAGAGATTTCTGTCAAAGAGAGAGTTTTCAACGAGTTCAGCATGTCACCAAAGGGCGACTGCCGAAAAATGTCCGCGGCGGTGAACTCCATTACCGGAGCCCAACCTGGCTCGACCGGCTCGGGAGTGCGCGGACCGGACTCAACCTCCGGATACGAATCCGGGGGTCCGGAGTCATAGGCCACCACAGAGGTAAGGCCCGTCTTTGGCTCCAACGCCGATGAGTGCGCGACTTGCAGGGCGGGGTCCAGCCCTCCGTCCTTAGGCAAAGCAGCCTGCTCCGGATTTAGGTCCGAGGCTAATGCGGGGGTGATACCCCGAGCTTTGCCCGACAAAGAAGTCCAAGCCATGCTCGCTGTGGATCGTCCAGATCGTGTTATTGGTGATGGTTGAAGGAGCCATCGAGCCCAAAGCAATGATTTACACGTAGGAACTCTCAATGAAAGCACCAATGTCGGTGTCAAAACCGCGCATCTCGTGTAGGGGGTCCCGATCTGCAAGGCCAAGGTCGATGGTAACAGGAAGCAAGGGACACAGATGTTTACCTGTGTTCGCCCTCTCGATGGAGGTAAAACCCTACTTCCTCGCTTGATTAATATTAATGATATGGGTAGTACAAGAGTAGATCTACCACGAGATCGTAGAGGCTAAACCCTAAGAGCTAGCCTATGATGGTATGATTGTAATTGTGATCGGCCTTCTAAGGACCAACCTCTCTGGTTTATATAGACACCGGAGAGGGCTAGGGTTTACATGGAGTCGGTTACAAGGAAGGAAACATAAAATCCGGATCGCCAAGCTTGCCTTCCACACCAAGGAAAGTCCCATCCGGACACGGTCCGAAGTCTTGAGTCTTGTATCTCCACGCTTCAATAGTCCAGACATTGTATACAGTTCGGCTGTCCGGATACCCCCTAATCCAGGACTCCCTCACCCCCCCCCCCCACCCACACAAACGTTCCCCCCAAATTCGATTCAACCGCCCTTCGGCCAAATATTCCCCAAACCCCCCTCCCCCCGTCCCCCCTCCACTCCATTCGCCTCCGCTAAAGCCGCCCTCACAAGGCCGATACACGGGCGCCGCTGTTCGTCGAGGGGACGACGGCGATCCTCTCGCTCCCAGAGTACGCTCTCGTAGATCGCCGTCCTCCGGCCAGCGCCACCTCACAGCTACGTTCTTGTGGAGGCGCGACGGCGTCAGCGCCACCACCGGCGGCGACGTCAGGTGGAGACGACGGCGGTCAGCCTTCTCCCACGGCACGCATTCTAGATCGAGGCCCCATTCATGTCGCCAGAAGCGCTGAATGTTAGCCGATAGACGTTGTTAATCTCACGCTTGCCAAGTAGTTTATCGTCAATATGCTCGCTTAAGAAGCTTCCTTGCCCTGCTCGCACTCAATCATGAATGAGATGGCATGCCAATGCCGATTAGTTGCTAAAATATCCTGCCATATATTTATTGTAACGTAGATTGCCATGGTCTAGTAGCCAATCTGTTAGGTGAAATAGCTCTACACCGTTTTATACTCGATCTTTGTTGCTGCGATGGCCTTCGATAGTTCGATGGTTGTGTGCTCGGCCTCATTGATCCAAACAAAATTTCTGCCATAATTTAGCACTCAAATTTGTTTGCTGAATTAGCTTTACATATATTTCGTTACTTAGATCTGCTCGTCTAAATATCATGCCACAGCTTTAGACATCGACCTAGGTATTTTTTCTGGACTTCATAAAAAAGCATATATGTTTTTCCTGTAATATCTAGTATAAGAACTAATTTGTATGTCTAACAGATGGACATGACTTGGATAACTTCTCGTCAAGATTCTCTCACGCATATGTCGAGGGGTTGAAAACTTCATGAACTTTATCAGAGCTGAGTATGGTGGTCTGAAATCAAATGTGCTCTACTCGTGTAGCAGTTGTATGAATTCAGTTACAAGACCCCAGTCACTATGCAAAATCATCTACACTTGTATGGGATGTCGGTCACATATACTAGGTGGGTTCATCATGGTGAAGCTGTGAACGTCAATGTTATTGACTACATGGAAGAAGAAGATCACCATCTTGATCTGCGTGATGCTCAGGTGGAAGAGGAGGAGGAGGTGGTGGTGGCGGAGCCAGTGAGTTTGACCAACATTGAAACAATGCTACGAAATGCTCGTGCATTCCGTGGACTTTCACCTGCAGAAGAAAAATGGTGCGCCCGCATGTTGGAACAATGCAACGTTCTTTGTCAACCCTGTGAAATAAGCTGTCAAGATTCTCAGCTATGGTCACCTTTCTTCGTGTGAAGACATCTGAGCGGATGAACAACAAATCATTCGATGCGATGTTGGCTGCTTTCTTCAAATCTTTCCCAGACAAGGCTCGAGCTGCCACACACCTACAAAGAAATGAAGAATTTCCTTCATGTAGTTGGAATTGGATATGATATGATCCATGTTTGTAAGAATAATTGTGTTCTGCTCGAAGGATTATGCCAACTTAAGTGAACGCCTCAAATGCAAATCATCTACATGGAAAGATGGCGATGTCAGAAGAGGGTTCCTCATAATGTTCTCGAGACATTTTCCAATTACACCAAGATTGCGAGAGGTTGTTTCATGATCTGTCAAACAAGAGAGGATGTACTTGTGGCATTCTAGGAACCAGGAGTACAGAGATCGTAATGTAATGAGCCATCCATCTCATGGTAGTGAGTGGAAAAGCTTGAATGATAAACACAAAGAGTTTGTTGTCAATTCGAGAAACATTAGACTTGTCTTAGCTTCGTATGGATTTAACCCATTTGGCCACCGTAGCGCCACATATAGCATGTGGCCAGTGCTTGTTATCCCTTACAACATGCCTCCAAATGTCTGCACCAAAGAATCAAACTACATGATGGCCTTGCTCATCCCTGGTCCAAAAAGTCCTAGAAAGGATTTTGATTTGTTCATGGAGCCTCTTGTGGAGGAACTTCAACAGCTATGGAACGGTGTTCTCACTCGAGACCTATATAGCAGCCCACCGGCTGATTTTTTTCTCGTCTTTGTTGTAATTTGGTGCATCCATGATTATCCGCTTTGGGCACTATGTCGTATGTAACAACACATGGTTACAATGCATGTGTTCGGCTGTGACAGAATCATTGTCATATGCAATACTTAGCAAGATCTCACATGACACCACCGTTTCCTTGCCAAGGACAAGCCGCATCCTAGAAAATACCGAAGACATGTGTTCAATGCAAAGCATGAAAACCGTGATGGGCCAAAGAGGCTCACCGCCGATGAGTTGCAAGTGGAATTAGAGAAGGTCGGGCATATTACACCAGGAAACCATCCTGGTAACGGTAGCAGGAAAAGGAAGCGTGGCACGGTAGAAGAGAGATTATTGTTTACGCGCAGTCCACTTTGTGGGACTTGGAGTATTGGAAAGATTTGGATCTGCAGAAGATAATCTTGATGTGATGCACATCAAGAAAAATATATGTGACAAAGATTATTGGCACACTTCTTAACATTGAAGGCAAGACGAAAGATACCTTAAAATCTAGGATTGATTTGACATACCTGGGTATCAGAAATGATTTGCAGGTGCAAGATGAAGGTAAACCACGGGATATGGCACCGCCAGTGTACGCCTTGGACAAGGTAAAAAGAAAATAATTTCATGAGGTCCTGTCACGTGTGAGATTCCCACATGGATATGCTTCCAACCTTGAAGGGAGAGTCAGTGCAGATGGAAACAAGGTACACGGGTTGAAAACTCATGACTGCCACATCCTACTTCAAAGGGTTTTACTCATATCCTTAGAGGATTGGGCCATACGACTTATACAGAGCGATTGCAAGAGTTGGGACAATTCTTTAGGGAACTCTGCAAGAGAAATATCAAGATAGATGCTTTGGAGCCGTCTTAGAGACAAGATACCAACTATCCTATCCGACCTTGAGAAGATATATCCTCCACCTTCTTTGATGTGATGGTGCATTTGGTTGTTCGCTCTACCGATGAGGCACTACTTAGAGGTCCAAAGACAAGATGGCTGGATGTTCCCTATTGAAAGGCGGCTAGGCACTTTCAAGGGCTATGTTAGGAAACGAGCTAGACCCGAGGGTTCCATTGCAAGAGGCCTACATTGCTATAGAAGCGTTGACATTCTGCTCAAAATACATTGAAACAAATGACCAGCTTAGCAAAGAGGTGGGTGAAGACAATCCCGGCTCAATGTTTTCAATTATTCTGCTCGAAAGTTACGTGGAAGAGTCGACAAGAGGAAAAACCTAAAGATTTGGACAAAATGGTTCGGTATGTGTTGAATAACCGTCCCGAGATACTACCTTATATCAAGTAAGTGCAAGATCGCAGCTTATACATTGTAATCTACTAAACTTGCAGCACATTCTTATATATTTAGATGTTTGACGCGATCATTATGTTGTGCAAAGATCTACAAAGAGGAGTTATCGCCGCAAAATCCAAGAAACATTGACAAACCGGGTTATGGCGGATTTATGTAAATGGTTCAAGAACCATGTAAGCTTTTGAAGTGCACTGTCAGTTTTTTTAATATATTGAGTACATAAGATGATCAGCTTGCCTATTTTCTAACCATAGGTTAAGAAGATGTGGTAGGATGGGCAGGCAGTTGATGATGCCCTTTACTCACTAGCAATGGGTCCTAATACTCGGGTAAGACATTATGAATCTTGCATTGTTGGAGATGTGCGCTACAACACCCTTGCACGAGACGAAGGCAGGAAGACAAAAAACAGTGCCATCATGCACACGGATATGTATGACAAAGACATAACTGAAATGTATGCTAACATAACTGACATTGTTCAGTTGCAGTATATCTCCAGTTTCGAGGATCATCGGTGTGTGGTTCTGTTGTGTTGTCGTTGGTATAACCTGTTTTCTAGGATCACAAAACCCAGAGCTGATGATTATCTCAAATCCATCAATGTCAAGGCGGCGTACCAGACCAACAAGCCTTTTATTTTGGCAAATCAAGCAACACAGATATTTTTCTTGGAAGACACATTTGCACGTAGCGATGACTGGAGAGTATTGCAAAGGTTTGAGCAGAGGAATTCGTTTAATGAAGTTGCACAACAAGATGATGCTTACACTGCTCCTGATGTACAAGATAACACAGATGTTCCTAATATCTTTGAGAACCATCACGTCAATGACGCCGGCTAAAATATTGCTTGTCGTGCTGTGGACATACAAGAGTTGATCAAGAAGAAGCCAACGTTCGAGGACGTTGAGGACGAAGAAGAAGATGACACCGTGGGGAATTATGATTCAGACTGATACACATAGCGAAAATGTTGACATTGCTGCTGTGTATGATGATTACATTGCTTTTGTCGACGGCTCGCCGTCAAGACGCTTTTTATCTACTATGTGAAAATGTGTTTGCTATGACAACTGAAACCTGATGAACATGTTGTTTAGTATTTTGCTTTGAGAACATCACTTGTTATGTATGCTGATTTGTGTTTGGTGATTGTATGACAACTAAAACATGATGACATTGTTGTTTAGTTGTACTCATATTTGGCTATGAAACTTGAATTTGATGACATAGTTTGCTGTTGGACTGCAATTTGCTCAACGTCTTCGAATGAGAACAAAGCTGACCCGACAGGGCCTCTCGCTATTTATTTATTTATATGAGCAAAGGGGATACCCCTGATTTCCGTTAATAGAAATCATTAGATGTTCACAACACTACGCCCAAATTTCGCTACATGTGTTTCATTAATTACTAGTTTCAAAGAAAGTGCTCATGTCGTAGCTAATTTAATACATCACGAGTGCTACATACACCGCAAATAAAGAGACAATCACCCTACATAGCACATCGATTTTGCCCATTATCTTCACAAGCTCTTTCATCTCCTCATTGTCTTTGTCAAGGCCGCTCGGAAATTGCTGTTTGGCCATGATCGGAGGAACTGCATTTTACCTTCCGCTCGCATCTTCCTCTTCTGTCGTTCCTTCAGCCATTTGTCCAACACCCCAACCTGCTGGTATTGGGATTCCTCACTAACCAAATAATCAGCGAAGTTGCATTCCCCCACATCAAGAACTTCCTAGAAATACAAATCACATGAATCTTCCCTTTTCTCGCACGAATCAAATTGGAAGATCATCAACAAAACTATTAAAAAATCAGCAACAAAGCAGCAGTAACAACACTTAAACATATTATTACCCCATGATTAGGGCATTTGTAGAAGACTCGCCGGGGTTGCGGATTGTGGTTGAGACGCTGACGAATGACGCCGCGTGATTTGGTAAAGAAGGGCACCACACCAACGGCAGCGGGTTGCGATGAGCAATCGGGCTGCGGTCTTGTGGTTTCGGCGGGGTGTGATGAGACCCACAGGCAATGGTACGGGTGGCGACTTGGCGCATATCTGGTTGTTGCCTGCTGAAGAGCGGGTGGACGAGCAGCCAGCGGACATGGTTGCCGTGGCCAGAGCTTCTGATGCTAGACAAAGTAAGTAGAGAAGAGGAGAAGCGAACGTTGGATATGTCGGGCCATTACTTGCGTAGTAGCATAGCACCATATATAGTCATAGTCTAGGTTTGGATTCGAACCAGCTACAGGAGCACGTCTTTCTTTTTTCTAAAACTCGGCAACGTCTCTTTACTGGTACACTAGCTTGTTCTGTACGCCTTCACAAGTTTTTGATTTTCGTTCCCTTTTTTGCGAGGAAGGAAGGAGGACAAAATTGAGAGTTCCTCGGACTCGAACCCAAGACCTCTCGGTTTAAAACCAAGGGCGCTAGTCACTTATGTGGCGAACGTTCCCTCTGAGGAGGACGGCAAAGTAACGATTTTCCTCGCAGCTTTCTTCCTATATATAAAAAGTATGCTACTTGGTGTCCGCTTAGTCAAAAACGATTGTGCCAACCTTGACCGCTCGATTGACATTCAGATCTGTCGCGTTTCTTTAGTCTCTTCTTCCTCGAGCCGCCAGTTAAACCAGCCACGGGCTGGACCGCCGCCTCCGCCTCCCATGGCTGGCCGTGATCTTCCCCTGCCCTGGTCGCTCTCGTCCGAGGCCTCACCATCGCCCTCCGCTTTGGTTCGTGGCCCATGGCGCCTCCTCGGTGTTGTCAACATGGTCAACAACCGAGAGGAATAAGGAGATGACTGTACATGGTGAGGATGATAGTAGGGACCCAAAGAACAAGTGATAATTTTGTTTTTTCGGGACGGAGAAGGGTATCAACTGGGTTGTAAAGGGACCCGTGGCCCGCCTAGCCTGTGGTTTTATTTCATATGTTTAGCACATGACCAGCCCAGCTTTGTTTTTTTCCTTTCAAAATGGCTAGCCAGCTATTTTGTTTTTTGCGTAATAACCAACATAGGCGTACTTGCTTTTCTACGCCTCAATGGAAATCTTTCAAGACGAGGAGGGATGCATTTTGCCCGTAAAATGGGCTATAAGTAATAAGAAATGGGCTATAAGTAATAATAAATGGGCTATAAGTAATAATAAATGGGCTATAAGTAATAATAAATGGGTCAGTAAAATGAAAAAATACAAAGAATAGGCAATTAGTTCCCGAATCTTTTTCTTTCTCGGATTTTGATATTTTAAATTTCATTGTTTTTGTGCGGGTAAAATTTCATTGAATTTAAATTAAGGTATATTTAGATTTAAAATTAATTTTAATCTGGCTAGAATTTCGAGCTGTATGCTATTTGGGACAGATTTGGAGGCTGACTTGTGGGTCTACTAGCTTGACGTGTACTTTGGCTTTGTCAACTTAGTCCACAAACGATTCAAATTTAGTCCACAAATGATTCTAGCAGCAGTGACCGTTGGATGTTAATCCAACGGCCGTGCTGCTTCTTCAATATCTGATCTTCTTGCTCCACCAAACCAGCCTCGTGGACTGCCTCGCTTCCCGCCTCCGGGTGGCCAGGTTGCCACATGCCGCACCGCCCCACCTGTCAGATTTGGGGTTCCGGCAGACCCTCAAGGTTCGAACTCTGGGGTGCCCGCGGAGATCACACCCCTTGCCTACCCATGTCTCGTCGCCTCGCAAGGATCTAAACTACACGAAGAACAACACAGAGGACACGAGGTTTATACTGGTTCAAGCCACCATTGTGGTGTAATACCCTACTCCAGTGTGTGGTGTGGTGGATTGCCTCTGGGCTGATGATGAACAAGATAAGGAAGAACAGCCTCGCGAGGGTGTTGTTCTTGGCTGGTGCGATGAACTGCTAGGGGAGTTCAGTCGCCTCTCTTTCTCTCTCTCTAGATGCCGATCCTCTACCCTGTGGGTGGCTAGTCCTATTTATAGGCAGAGGCCCTAGGCCTCTCCCCAAATATTGAGCGGGAAGGGCACCAACAATTGGCCATTTTGAAATGGAACATCTAGTACACTTATCCTGACTAAAGTCGGTCCTCGCCTGCCAAAGACTCTGACGGTGACGCCGGCTTGGGCTCCACGATGACCTCCGTTCTACCGTCCTGGTGGTCTTGGTCTTGTTGCATCGAAATGGTTCCTTTGCGTGAGGCCTTGGCCTGCGCTTGCCTCCTTTGCACCAAAGGGGAAATGAGGACACTGCTGGTCGGGCGCCTCGCCCGCGCCTCTGGCCGTCATGGCTTGCGTCATGGGCACCTCGCGAGGTACCCCGCCTTGATCTCTCAGCCTCCTCGTGAGCCAGCCTGACGAAGTCATGCTAGAGGAAGCTTCCTGTCGTCCGCCCCGCGAGGCTTGGCCCCTCGCGAGGGTCATGAGCTTGTGTTGATGAAGATGGGCCGTACTGGGCCACTCCTTGAGCCACGCCACAGGCCGCAGGCAGGCAATTCTGGGTACCCCCGTTCCCAGAACACCGACACCACCCTACTTCATTGTTGGCCAGGCCATTCCTCTACTCACCCACACCTCTTGTTATATTCCGGCGACGGCAGCCGACCAAGAAACTCTCAGATTCCCCACCGTAGGGCAACCATTGCCGGGTCTTCCCCGGCCCGTGTCGTTCCTTCCTAGGCCTCGCCGTCGTCCACCGCCATGGTGCTCTCGGCAGCCTGGTCAACGTGGTCAATGAACGACATCCATCGGCCGTGGATCAGACGCGCAAAATAATGATTCCTCCACCTGACAGCTGGGACCCACCGGAAGGGCCTCTGTATTTCGTGAAAAAAAACGTTCCCCCCACTGACATGTCGGACCCACCAGCTATACCTTCGCATGCAAGGAAGTGCCTCCTTATTACGCACAAAAAAATGAATACCCACCCTGCTAGATGGGACCCACCATAGTGGGAGGATGACTTGTGGGCCAACTAAGTTGACAGGGACGGAGGGCTTTGTCAACTTAGTCAATGTGAACAATTCTAGCTCCATGACCATACGATGTCCATCCAACGGCCATAGTGCTTCTTCAACCTCTGGTCTTCTTGCTCCAGCCGCCCAAAGCAGCGGGTCATGACGCGTGCTCCTGCCTCTCGTGGCCGGCTGTGATGTCGTGGAGGCCTCACCGCCCCTACTACTCCCACCGCTGGCCCAGGGTATCCCTCTACTCACCCACACCCCCTGTTATTCTGCGGCGACGGTAGCCTCACGCCGCAGCCGAACCAGTGAACCCTCAGATTCTCTCCGCTGGCTACCGCTGCCAGTCTTCCCCTGCTCCGCATCGTCGCCTTCCTAGGCCTCGCCACATCCGCATAACCGCCTGGTGCTCTCGGGCGCCAAGGCGTGGTCAACGTGGTCAACGACCGACTTCCATCTAAGAGTATTGTACGTGGAGAGGCCGATACCGGTCCGTGCAGCCGCAAGGAAGTGCCTCCTTATTACGTGCAAAATAATTATTCCTCCACCGATCAGGGACCCACCGGACGGGCCACCTTATTTCGCTAAAAAATGTTTCCCGACCGCTGGGACCCACCGGACGGGCCAGCGATTTCACTTAAAATGTTCCCAATACCGTCATTTCGGACCACTCACGGAAGTGCCTTCTTATTACGCACAAAAAATGAATACTCCTCTTGTTAGCCGGACCCACCATTGTGGGAGGCTGACTTAGGGCCTACTAAGTTGATCGGGACGGGGGCCTTTGTCAACTTTAATCAATATGAATGATTCTAGCTCCAGTGACCGTACGATGTCCATCCAACGACCGTAGTGCTTCTTCAACCTCTGGTCTTCTTGCTCCAGCCGCCCAAAGCAGCGCCGGTCGTGCCGCATGCTCCCCGCCTCCTGTGGTCGGGTCAGCCGCGAGGCCTCACCGACCCTACTATTCCCACGGCTGGCGGGCCCTACGGCGACGGGCAAATTTCACACCGCAGCCGCACCAGGAACCCTCAGATTCCTCTCCGCTGGCTTCCACTGTCGCGTTTTCCCCGCCTCCCGTCGTCCCTTCCTAGGGCTCGCTGTTGTCCACCGCCTGGTGCTCTCGCACGGCATGGTCAACATGGTCAAGGAACGACTTCCATCGGACGTGGATCAGACGTGGAGAGGCCGACAACCGGGTCCATCGCCGCAGCAAGGAAGTGCCTCCTTATTACATGGAAAATAATGATTCCTCCACCTAACAAATGGGACCCACCGGACGGGCCATCAGTATTTCGTGAAAAACGTTTACCCACGATCATTGGGACCCACCAGCCTACATCTTCGCACGCAAGGAAGTGCGTGCAGGCAAAGAAACAAAACGATTTGCCCCTCGATCACCGGGACCCACCACGACACCTTCGCACGCAAGGAAGTGCGTCCGCAAAAAAAGAACGATTCGCACTTCGATCACCGGGACCCACCAGCTACATCTTCGCACGCAAGGAAGTGCGTCCGGAAAAACGATTCAGCCCCTCGACCGCTGGGACCACCGGCTACATCTTCGCAGTAAGGAAGTGCTCGATACCGACCCACTCGGTCGAAGCGTACGTAGCGTTGTCATTCTGGTCGCGAACATGTACGTACATATTGGTCATTGTAGAGGCGCACACGTGTCGTAGTAGAGGCGCGCACGTGTCGTAGTAGAGGCGCGCACGTAGCATGTACATGTACGTACAACGGCGAGGGTGCAAGAAAGAAAATACGGCCACGTACGTACATACGGGCAAGGTCTTGAACGCCTACTCGCGCATACGTACATGGTTGGGTCAGAACAGAGAAACAGCGTCATCGTCGTGTTCATGGGCAGCCAACCGACTGGGTCAGAACGGAATGCGTGGTCGTGTTCATCGGGAGGGCTTGGACGGAACATGTGATGGAAACGAGGCCTGGCGTACCGCACAACGGAGGAAACAGACCTCCTACGTTCGGAACAGGGTCCTGTTGATCGGGAGGGGTGTGGGGTACCGCAAAACGGAGGAAACAGACCTCCTACGGTTGAAACGGGGGTCCTGTTGATCGGGAGGGGTGTGGCATACCGCAAAATGGAGGAAACAGACCTCCTACGGTCGAAACGGGGGTCCTGTTGATCGGGAGGGGTGTGGCGTACCGCAAAACGGACGAAACGGACTTGTGTTGGAGCGCTACGGTCGAAACGGGGGTCATGTTCATCAGGAGGGGTGTGGCGTACCGCAAAACGGGACTCCACGGGATACTGTTCATCTCCACCGTCGACCTCCTCCAGCCTCCACGGGCTACCGTCGACCTCCTCCAGCCTCCACGGGCTACCGCCGACCTCCTCCACCTCCACGGCTCCTGCTCATCCAGCCTCCACCGCGCACTACTCCATCGGCCATCGCTCAACCACCCCTCCACGGGCACCACTCCACCGCTTCACTGCTCATTCAGCCCTCCACACCACAGGTGGTCATGTTCAACCACCCCTCCACGGCCACCCCTCCAGCGTCTACTGTTCATCCAGCCCTCCACACCACGGGGTCCTGTTCATCCAGAGGCAACGCCATCGCTCACTATTCATCCAAACCCCCCTCCCCCCGCAACGCTCACTGTTCATCCAATCGATCGGCTTCAGTTAGCAGCAGCAGCGAAGGAATCTCTCCATCGGGTTCAGTTAACAGCCATCGATCGATCACTCGGGTTCAGTAACGCTGTACCTGCAAAGGCAATCGCCGGGTTCGCTTAGAGCCCAACGCCTCGCCGGGTTCGATTAGAGACAACGCCTCGCACACACGCACGCACGTGTACGAGAACGCTGCATCGCCGCCCCCGACCTCCCACCATAACCGCAACTCCTCGAAATTTTCCTCCCCTCGCTTCTACCACGGTTTTTTCGTCATGGACAGCCCAAAGAATGTCATGCAGCTGCCTCCGCCCGCCCAGATTTAAAAGCCCATTTTCTGTCATGATTTTTGTCATAGAAGTAGGAGCCCACCACATCTATGATGATACCGGGTTTTGTCACAATTATCGTCATAGAAGTGTCATATGTATGACAGAAAAAAAATTCGTTCGGCCCAAAATGTCACGGATGTGTCTTTTTTTGTAGTGTGTAGTAATGTTCAAAATTGCATGTAGGCACTAACAAGTTTTCTTCTTTTGTAGATAAGATTAGGCCCAGTGGTGGATAATGTGATACAATATAACAATCACGTCGAATGCCTATATCTGCATCTCTCAGAAATTACTTTGAACTCCTGTCGAGGGACCTTACCGGAGATTATATTCGTCAGGTTCTTTGTTCTAAGAGCAAGGGTGCTGAAGGAAATGAGGTTTGCCCTACATTTATTTCGCAAAAATGAATGGTTTGTTGATCGTATTTGGCGCTCTTGTAGAATGGAATAGGCTCCAAAATGCTGAATTTAATTTTGGAACTTCGTAAGATGTAGTAATCGGAAGTCATCGTGTCAACCCCATACATGACTTCTCAGTGGCTGGCCCCTTTGCAAAAATTGTGAGTTTACGAAACCAGACTTAGAAGTGGTAATATTAGTTTGAACCTCTCTGCTATCCATGTTCAGCGGATCAGCGTGAGTGTTTGCAGCTGATGAGCTGAATTTCATTTGTAATATCAGTTTGAACCTTGTAATCTTTGAATTTGAGCCATATAACTCACGAATTTGAACCTGTAATATTTCGAGCTTTTGTGGTACAATTGTTGAAACGGAATCATATGAGACTCGTATATTGGTAGCACTATTTTGACTGCAATGGTCTTATATTTTATTAACCATTCTCAAATCTGTTTACCTTGTCGATCTCACAGCACACGATCTGGTATAGCCAACTCGACTGTGATCTTCGACATTTATTGCACACAGTTGGTTTCTTCCACCATGTGCCATGTAGAGCGCATAATTAATTATCACACTCGAGTGTCCATCATCACCCTTCTGTGTAACTTTGACCTCATCACCCACGGGTAAACTTATGATCGAAGTCATTCCACACACTTCGTTTTTACAAAGCTTTTTGCCAATAAACGCCCATGATTTGTCCCTCTTCTAGCCGACGCATGGCCAAATTAGCCGGGCGGGAAGCTTGCGCGGTAAAGTGCGCGGTAGCGCAGGAATAGGCTCACCGACGATACAGTTGGTGCCTCTTCGAGCCCACGCGTGCGGTGCGGTGTTGTCAAGCGTGCATTAGAATCCTCCGCTATGAACGTCGTGACAAGACATGACGATTACAGGCCGTACGGCTCCCATTTATTATAGCAGCCATTTAACCCTTGTGTCTCTTCAACCTTTCGATCGTGCCCCACCAATGCAAGAAGCACACCTACCACGAGAAATTCTTAGAGGGTATCCTGCGCGGCTCCAATGGCGCTCTGAGCGGCTGTCGACGACGAAAGCGAAGCCATGCGTGCCGTGGTGGACACCCACAAAAGGTTCATGGACCTCTTGGTGGTGTACACCAACGACCCGGTCTAGGTGGAGCACTCCATCCACATCATGGAGTTGTTGCTTGCCGAGGAGAAATACAAGTTGGTTGGGTTCGACCTCGAGTACACCCATGCTCGTGTCGGGTCTCGTCCCAAGGTCGTCGTTGCCCAGATGTGCGTGTGCTACCACGTCCTCGTCTACCACTACTGCCTGGCCAGAAGGCCTTGTGAGCATTTCGCTAGGTTTTTCAACAGCCCCCACTACATGTTCGCTACGGTGGATATCACCAATGATGTAAAGGCGCTTGAGAATTCGAGCATCGCCTGCCAGAATTATGTCGACATCCAGGGCCAATACAAGATCTGGGGCAGCAAGGAGCATGAGAATGACTCACTAGTTCACCTCATCGAGGCCATCTTCGACCCTACTACAGAGACATGAAGGATTTGTGCAACAAGGACAAGCATGCCTGGCACTCGGCCTGGATGGAGAAACTAGACAAAGCTCATGTCGTGTACGTGGCCAAGGAGGCATACACGAGCTACGACATGTACAGGCGGATCGTTGACATGAGGAAGTGCCTCCTTCCCCAAAACGGCAAGGGATCTAGCCGGAAGCAGAGCAATGGCAAGCGTCCTCACAACAATAAGTAGATGATTAGATCCTCGTTTCTCCTAGTTTAGTATGCATGTAATTTCTTACTTTGGTGTGTGGAAATGTTATGTGTCTAGTCACTTGTGTAATTGTATGCTTAATTTGGTTATGCAATGATGGCTTTTTAAGTATATATGTTGATGCTCTGTAGATAGAGCGTATATGTCGTGGACAAAGTCACATCGCACACGAACTAAACAATGGAACGCGTCAGTGATGTTTTCGTCAAGCACTCACAATTGTATACCAGCAATCATTTGCTCACAACACACAAGGCTTGTTAGCAGCAATCGTCTGTGTTGTTATCGGTCTTCGCACACGTTTTTGATTACAGACCTGTTTGCCTCGTATCACACACATCTTGTTAAGTTGAACCGATTATGTTCTCTTGTCTCCACGCAAACAGTTCATCCGAGTGAACCGCATGTCGTATATCGCACACACCTTGATCTAGCTGACCGTTTCTTTTGTGTTGCCTAATCACTAACAATTCATCCAAGTGAACCATATGATGTACATCGCACACACCTTCATCTGGTTGCCCGTTTCTTTTGTTCCTCCTCATCGCAAACAGTTAATTGAACTAAACCGTATGCCCTGCATCGCACACGCAACTAAAATCTGAACCGTGTTTGATGCATCCTCCATCGCAAACGATTTGCACCTTTTTTGACGTTTTTTTACACCACCATTTGCGATTATTGCATCGCACATAGTTTCGTCGAAGGGTCTCTGATCGTAGTGTCGCGTTACAGCATCTTGCAGTAGTGCATAGACGCTCCCACTACACCTCTTGCATAGGTGGAGCTATTTAGATTATCGGGGGGTAACCCCTCGACCTTAGATAAAATTGTGAAGCTCTGTTTAGGATTGTTTATACCCACCCTCCCAAACACCGATGGGATATGCACACCCCCCCCCCCCCCCTCCAGGATAATATCATGTGCCCCCACACCTTGGATGCAAAGTGTTTGTGCAAAAAAAACATCCTACACTGAAAAATCGAAACAACACACGGGGGTCCCACCTGTCATTGATCAAATTTAGACCTAAAACTAACAAATGTGAAGGACGAGATTTGAACTGGCGACCTAGACTACAAAGCATACGTCGATAGCCTGAAATAGCAATGGTTGTTGGATTTGTCGCATAACTTGATTTTATACAGTATTACGTTGAGTAGAGTAGAGGAAGTGGCTCGTCACCACGTGCATGAACGTTGACTCACTTATTGGTGGGTCCCATGTATGCGATCTCTCTCTCCTCTCCATCTAGTACAACCTTTAGACGCAAGGGCACACAAGAAGAGTAGCACAAGCTTGCCGTGGTGTTATTATAACTAAGAATGCTTGGAAAATAGATGAATCGCCTAGAACAAGAGACGTTGTGGCTGGTCGAGATGGTGCTAACTACACCTATCCTCCATGCCACGTTAGCATAATGAAGTTGTGTGGCTAGTGGGGTGTTCTCGACCGACTGGTTGGGTCCCGAGGTCGAACCATAGGTAGTACGGTATATTTTCTACACGCACATTTTTCCTCCATGCCGAGACGTGGCACCCCCTACCGCGCGGTTTTTGGGTCCTCCCGTGTAGTGCACGCATATTTTCTTCCTTGCCAAGACGTGGGACGCCCTACCGCCCATTTTCTGGTCCTCCTCGGTCGTAGCGCCGAAGCAAGTAAACGACTCGTCAAATCACAAAAGCTCACCTTTCCTGCCGAGTACATCAGTGAAGCACGGTGGCTAGCTACTTCGGCTAGTGTGACCGGTTAGTGCTAGGCCGTTGCCACATTTGTTTTTTCACCCCTTTTTTCTCTCCTTGCCGATAGGTAAATTTAAATATCCACCGTGTGTTTCTCTGGTCTTTGGGTATGGCAGGCGCGGCAGGATTTTTATTTTTTTATTGACGAGAGCAGGAGCGGCAGCTATTAGTCATGGTGACCCCGGTGGTGCTCCCTGATGTGAAAAGTCATCGACTGGTGTTTTCCCGTGGTGAAAACCAAAAGATTCACCCCGCTCCTCGGCTGGCTCCCTCCACCTTCCCATAGATTGCATTACCTTTCACCGTTTAGCCCCTTTGCTTCCTCTCGCCCATTGCTTCTACCTGGTTCCATGGCGGCGCACCAGATCACTGGAGTCTGAGGTGAGGCGCCTGACACGGGAGCTCCATGCCAAGGATGCGGAGCTCAAGGCCAAGGACGTGGAGCTCCGTGAGCTCAAGGAGGAGAGGAGTGCCATGCTCCTCCTTTATGTGCGGAAGTTCCATGAACTCAAGGAGGAGAGGAGTGCCATGCTCCTCCCATGAACTCAAGGAGGAGAGGAGTGCCATGCTCCTCCATCAGCTCAAGGAGGAGAGGAGTGCCATGCTCGTCCTTTATGCTCCGCCAGTCTAAGTGTTCCGGAGCAGTAGTAACTGGGCTAGCAGGACTCTGATAAACCGGGCTGTAGCAGACTACCATGGCTGAGTGTAAGCACTAGACTACATTTCCCCATAAGACAGGCTATCAAGGATAGACAACTAGGTTGTCGGATCCCACACATACCAAGCATTTCAATCATACACACAATATGCTCGATATGTGTAAATACAACATGGCATCACAACAAAACTCTACGACTCAAAGTATTTATTCATTAGGCTCCGAAGAGCCAGATATTACAAACGTGGGTCTGATGACCCAGCATTCAAGTCATACAAGCAATAGCACATGCAGAAGCTTAAGTTGTCTGAGTACACACAACTACAAAAGGAAAGGCTGAGAAGCCTGACTATCTACAAGTCCATGCCGAGGGCACAAGATCGTAGTTGAGGTAACAAGCTAAACGTTGAAGTCCACGCGAAACTACAAGCGAGACTGAAGTCTTTCTGCAAAAACATGAATTAAGCAAACGTGAGTACAAATGTACCCAGCAAGACTTACATCAGAACTATCTACATATGCATCAGTATCAATAAAGGGGTGGTGGAGTTTGACTACAGCAAGTCAGCTTTGACTCGGTGGCTATCCTGAACTACGACTGCAAATAACTCTTTTGAGGTGGCACACACGAGTCCACATATTCACCATATCAACACACCACTATGGATCCGCTCCCGTCTCCCTACGAGAACGCCATCCATAGCACTCACGCTTATCTTGCGCATTTTTGAGTATCCACTTTCACTTGTCTATGAACTGTACATGCAACCCAGTGGTCCTTTACCGCGGACGCGGCTATTCGAATAGATGATGTTAACCCTGCAGGGGTGTACTTCTTCACACACGCTCTCAACACTTCCCGTCGTTTACACGACATGTACTCGGCAACCTTCAAGCGGAAGCCCAACGAGGGTGTCGGCCATGGCCTACCTAAACACTCAAGTCTCTAGTCCAGGTTTATCGCCTATTCATGTTCCATCCATAGGGAGTCCGGCCGAGGTTTCCACATACGGCCCCGAACGATGAGTACAGGGTTCCGCGACACCAAATGGGCGCCCGGCATACCCGGCCATGTGCCTACCTCATCACAGCCCACCCCTCGGGTCAGCGATGCGCACGGCCTCCAGCATACTACAAACACCAGAAACTACTTGCAACTCCTGGACAGAGGACAAGGGTGGTTAAGAAGCCGAGAGGGGCATTTAAGCATTCCAATGTGTGGTAGTAGTTGTTCATGGATCACATACACAAAACTCGGTTCCTGAGGACGGCTGCAATGAGACAACCCACCATGTACTCCTACATGGCCTCTCACCGCTACCTTTACCAAATCGTGTTCACACACTTAGCTCCCAACAGTAGGACATGTTCACCACATTCCAATTCATCCTCGATGAATCGGACCTGACTCAACTCTAAGCGATGGCGGGCATGACAACAAGCATGAATGAGTAGGCACATCAGGGCTCAAACAACTCCTACTCATGCTAGTGGGTTTGATCTATTTACTGTGGCAATGACAGGTCATGCAGAGGAAAGGGGTTCAACTACCACAGCATGTAACAGATGAATCGTTGTTGTCCTAATGCAGTAAAAGAGAGCAGGAGAGAGAGAGAGAGTGGGATTGTATCGGAATGAACAAGGGGGTTCTGTTTGCCTCGCACTTTTGAAGATACTAATAGCTCTTCATCAGTGTCATCGATCTCATCGTCGGAATGTCGTCTACTCAGAGGGAAGAATTACAGGCAAACAAGAAAGAACACAATCAATGCAATGCAAAAATATGATGCATGAATGTGACATGGCAATATGCTGTTGATTGAGCTAATGCAACTAGCAACAAGTTAAATGAAGTTGGTTTGAACCAAAGGTTCAAATTCAAACTCCATATGTGATTATTTAAATGCCAACATTTTATTTGACCTGATCAGCAGGTATAAGTTGCTCAAACATGCATGGAAATAGCATAAATGGGTAGATTGGATTTTTTGATAATTTTTCATATATAATTTATTTCATTTGGAGTTATAGATTAATTTCTATGAATTTTTGAAGTTTTGGATATTTTCTGAAATTTCCTGGATTATTTTAAAACCAAAAAAATCATTACTGCGCCACCATGACATCATGCTGACGTCAGTAGGTCAACGGCGCCAGCCCAGGTCAAACCTGACCAGTGGGGTCCACTAGTCAGTGACTCAGGGCTGGTTAGTGTCGCTGGCAGATGGGCCTGGTCAACTGCCACGTCAGCCAGTCAACCCTGATGCGTGGGTCCGCTGGTTTTGTTAATTAATCTAACTTCAAACTAAATAGCGGCTTAATTAGGCAGCAGGGCCCACTGTCATTGTCTAGAGAGTGGGGTTAATTAGCGGTGTTTAGCTGCTAATGATGTGCCACGTCATCCCGCCGCAGTTGAACGCCGGCGAGCACGCAGACGCGGTGGGGACGCTCGGGGTCGCTCTCCTGGCGCCCAAATGAGCGACGCAGAGCACCCACGGGGAGCCAGAGCTCTCCCGCATCCAGTGAAGCAAGTGGCAACAACTGGGGTGGCCGGAGCTTGTCGGAAACGAGCTCGAGGCGGCGGCCAGAGTTCGGTCAAGCTTGGGGTCGGTGTTGCGGTGCACGGGAGGAGGATCTGGTGTGTGTTCTCGGCTCCTGGGAGTGTGCTGAGCATGTTGATGGGCTCGGACGCGAGCAGCAGTAGCTGTGGCTGCGGCGGCGCCACGACCGGTGGTGATGTGCTCGCGGGCTCGGCGGTGAAGTTAGTTAGGGCGCGCAAACGGGGGGGTAGAAGAGAGGGGAAAGATGTTGGTGCTCACGGTGAACTCGCAGAACATGCCAGTGGGCTCGGAGACGTCCTGCGTGCGACGAATCGACGGCGGCGGTGGTTGGAGCCCGAGGTGGAAGACGACGCTGATGGCGATGTTGCTGGCCACCCGCGGTTGCGTGCTTTGGCGTGCGGCTCTACGGCGTCGAGGCGGAGCTCGTGGGGGCGCTGGTTGGGCGTGGGGATGCTGGTGGCCACGGCAATGCGAGCGGTGGCGACGGCAGTGCTCGGACTGCGCGGGGGAGCGAGCCAGAGAAAGAGGATATGTCCGGGGAGAGAGGGGAGAGGTGCAGGGGGTCGAGGGGGAGTGTGTGGCGCCCTCGGGTGCCTCCAGCGGCAAGCAGGTAAGCAGGAGGTGGCCGGCGCGCGGTGGGCACACGCCCTCGTCCTCCTGGCGCTAGGTTGAGGATGACTGGCAAGCGCCAGGTTGGCTGGGCCGGCTGGCCTGCGGTTGGGTTGCCAGGTAAGTTGCCCAGGTGATGTTCTCTCTCTCTGTTAATTCTGTTATTGTTTTATATTTTTATTCCTCTGTTTTGAATTAGTAAAAACACTAATTCATTTTGTAAAATCCTGAAAATAATTGTGGGCACTTTTGAAAATATTTCCAACAGCCCTCAAATGCTTTCAAGATTATTTGGACAATTAAAATATTTTATAGAATCTAAATGTCCAAATTCAAATACTTATGATTTAATTCAAAAATCCAGATTGTCCTAGAGAAGTGTGCACCAATTTTGTCAGAGGTTCTAGACCAATACAAAAATGATGAACATTTATGAAGGGCATTTGGGCTCATTGAAAAGATTTAATTTTGATCCTAGTTGGATTTCATTTGCTGCTAGGGTTTATCAGTCCCCATTTCAAGTTCATTTAAACTTAGACATGATTCATGCTCACTGATGTAACTAGTTACAAACAATTCTAGAGTTGTGACAACTCACCCCCACTAAACAAGAATCTCGTCCTGAGATTCAAGACGTAGGGTAAGAAGACTGAGGGGACACAAAGCTAACACGATCTTCACGATCCAACTGTCCCTCTCGAAGATGTTGATTCATTGCTTCAAATCGATCTTGACGTCTTGCTCTAAGAATTCCATTCGGCATGACAATGAGAAGAAAGGAAAAAACTGTAGAAAAAAATCGGTCTTCGTGAAGATCGAGCAACTCAGGATCAACTCATGGAGTGAGACAAAGCAACGTCTCTTGAGTTGAGATGCAAGACACACATCAGGGGTGAAGGGAAACAAATGGCAATGGCTCAAATTGGTAGGAAACAATTCCATGCTCGGTCACGACGTATCGAGGATTTAACTGCCATGATTCCACAACGGGGCACCTTAAGGAAGGTGACTCGTAGTATTATTCCCTTAAGTGGCAAAAAGAATTACTTCTGATATAGAGATCATTGAAACCCTCTATACCAGCCTAAGGAAATTCACAACGATTGTTTGAAGGAGCTTGAAGAAATGTCATACTCATACTAGAATGGATGATGTGGACTACCTTGTTGAAGACAATGCAATGGATGATTTCTTCTTATCATTGAGAAAGGATAGGGCCCAGGGTAACCCACTTTTGAGGATGATCCTGAATAACAATTACTGAGAAGGCAGACCATAGTAAAATGGCACAATGGCGGGTGCAAGCTGGGAACAAAATGCAAATGCTGGGAATGATTCTAGTAACTGGGGAAAACTCAATAATCGAGAGTGATTCCACTGTTTGAATGGTTATAGTATAATCGAAGAAACTAAGAGCACAAGAATCCCCAAGGAGCAACTTCTAGAAGAAATCGCACAAAATCCTGATGGAGAAGATGGTAAAATAGCTCAATCAAGATGCTACCATGATAGATCTTCCGACTAGGTGTGTCGGCCAGAACATCAACCTTGTCGGGACCTACATCATAGATCTTGGAAAAGTTCCAACCATCATATCTGCCTAAGATTCAGATCAGGTTGGTAACAGGATATTTCGCATAAAGATGTCTGGAAAAGAAAGTTTGCAACACAAACCGACGAGATGACGTTGCGAGATTCTCGAGAAATGAACTACGATAGCAAGCTCCAAAACATGAGTTGGTTCTGCTACATACATGTGAACACGTTGTCCAAGACAGGCTTGATCACATAGAAGTCTTACAACAAAACACTATCGAGTTCTAGTTGGGAACCATCATCGAGGATATCAAAGCCCTTACATAAGTCTTGCTCTTAGGAAGGAACTTCTTCTCCTTGAGCAATTCAATCAGTGGCTTGGTGTGCTAGGGATACATATAGAATGAAGGTCGCAAGTCTCCAGACCATATACTTCGCACATATGCATGACTGACTTGGGATGATTCCAAAGGAAGCAAAACAAAATTTCTCGAATTCACGGCGGCAACTTGCTTCAAATGCACATGAACTAGAGGAATTCTCTTCTTTCATCCAAACATATTCTTCATGAATGGGGCACGAAGATAATGCTTACAAAAATTCCCAGCACTGGCTTAATGTTCAACATGAATCATGGAGAAGATAAAATGCTGTTGATGGGCTCAACAACAAATCATTAAGATTTCCATGAAGATGGAATTCCACAACTATGTGAACAAAGCAATAGCATTGGTCAGAACAAAAGATATAATGGTGTATGCTTGAGGATCAACCACGAGTAAGACAACATTACGAACATCGTTGGTTCTGATTTGATTTGACGATAGCCCATACTCAAATCAAGGCTTTGACAAGACAACAGATCCAACACTGATCACGAGGACCAATAGATGGAGATATCATCGTTCTTAAACACACACTCACAAAAGATATACCTTTGGAATGAACTAAGTCAGATTAAGCTTTATCTTCCAATTCCCCAAGTTGTTGTTTAGCTCAACCGACTAGTTCAGGGTATCCAACACCGATTCTTGGAGAAGGGGTGATTTACAAGAAACCAACTTGATCACGAGCTCAACATAACAGCCAGGGGACAACCTGATGATACTTCTGAGAAGATAATCGGAAAATCACGAACCACCCATATGTTATTAAGCTCGGGAGCAATCTTGCTTTTGAGACAAGATGATATGATCAGAAGAGCAAGAGATTCAATCCTAACTCAAACATCGAGGAGTGCACCAGAAATAAGGACAAGGTAGCACGATCAATCCTAGAATAGTTATTCTATAACCAACATGCTAAGAAAGAGGTTATTGTCCATTAACTACCAAGCAACACAGTTGCTAGGAGTATTGATTTCACACATCATGATTCACTTGTCGACATTCCAGTTACAATAACACGGGAACTGAGGAATGAACAATAATGGCAAGAAGTATCACTACGTCAAGAATTCGTAAGAGTTGGTGCAATTCCTATGTTATTCTTGACATAAATAGGGTAATACTCCAAGGTAGAACAGAACAAAAGCTGGTTTGGCATTTGATCTGCGGAATACCACTACTTTGACCAGTCCAAGAAATGGATGAGGTGCTAGAGTTTGTTTCTCCTAGTCATTCCGGAATAGAATGGCTTGACGGACCACGAGAATAATAGGCATCGATAACACGAATGCACAACTAGTCCTGACTATCAATTGATAGACAGAGGTCAGAATACAACTAAAGAGAGATAACTCAAAGGAACATGTGGTTTTCTGAGTTGCGGATGCATAGATTTAGTATGTCAAACAAGTTCAACATATTTCTTCCAGATAATCCATGCAGAAAGGTAGGACTAGCAGATTCACAACACGGAATGGAGGACTCATCAAGAGCACTCTTATTGTGATCTTTTGGTTCAAGAACTTTTGCCATCAGCAGTTCATGGTATTTGGAAGAAGGATATACCACGGACCTTGAGGACTATTGCAAAGGTTACTAATATCCTAAAGGAACTAGAAAACACTATCAGTATGAAGTAAGTAGGGTGAACCTTGGGTTCAAGAACCCAGGAATAGAATAACTACTACTAAGCGGCATCACGGGATGCTTTCGAGAATGGTGGCCAGAATCATCACATCGGAAACACTAATCATGGCTAGATTACTAGGTGACTCCCTAAGACACCTAGGGTCATAATAATAGCTCCAACATATATGTCAAGGCAACAGAGTACCTCAACGCACTAGTTAGTGTGGTTAATCTGGCCCAAAGGAACACCGGGAACATGGAGGAATGATTTGCAAGTGCATCATACTATTTAGAAACCTGGGATGACTCGGACTGCATAACGGCTGTAATTGCTCAAAAAGATTTGAGACATCCTGGAAAAATGGTGGCATTACCACTCAACATCACAATATCAAGGTTCCGAGATCAACTGTCAACACACAGAAATAGTAGGAACTGAACTGAGAATTGAATCCATCAATCCTATAAGTCTATGGATTAGTAACACGTCATCCTGATAGATAGATGAGAAAGCCTAGTTCTTAATCCCCGAAGAAGAGAAGAGGAGGACTCAGATCAGAAGGAAATAAGGTATAAGGAGTAAAAAGAGCCTTACGTTCCCTCCCACAATCAATTCCCTTATATAACTAAAGCATTTCTAGACTCAACTTTGACCAGTTTGGCTTGGTAATCCTACAGGCAGTCGGGATCTGATACCAAAGCTGCCAGGACCCCGATTCTAAGTCACACCGATCTAGCATGTAACACATCATATCACTTTGCGACCTCAAGCACGGTATTCCCACGGGTGCCACCTTACCTTGCCCGGGACCGTTTGCGGCTTTTGGCTCACGTATATGATAGTGTCGCTAGTAACCATATGACAGAGAACCCGGGCCAACATGACTAGTCGTCAACCCAAAGTGGCGCTACCTTACGGGGACAAGCATACATGAACCAGCATCGAACGTGTCTGTCATCAGCGTGTGAATCCGGGCTGTATCAACTGGGCTAACAGGACTCTGGGAACCCGGGCTGTAGTAGGCTAGCAGGACTCTGGAAGTCACCGCGTGACATTTCCCCGAAGGGACAGACACAGGAACGAAGTGGATCACATGCCGGCTGGTCTAAGTGTTCCGGAGCAGTAGTAACTGGGCTAGCAGGACTCCGGTAAACCTGGCTGTAGCAGACTACCATGGCTCGGTGTAAGCACTAGACTACATTTCCCAATAAGAGAGGCTATCACGGATAGACAACTAGGTTGTCGGATCCCACACATACCAAGCATTTCAATCATACACACAATATGCTCTATATGTGTAAATACAACACGGCATCACAACTAAACTCTACGACTCAAAGTATTTATTCATCAGGCTCTGAAGAGCCAGATATTACAAACATGGGTCTGATGACCCAGCATTCAAGTCATACAAGCAATAGCACATGCGGAAGCTTAACTTGTCTGAGTACAGACAACTACAAAAGGAAAGGCTGAGAAGCCTGACTATCTACAAGTCCCTGCCAAGGGCACAAGATCGTAGCTGAGGTAACAAGCTAAACATCGAAGTCCACACGGAACTACTAGCGAGACTGAAGTCTCTCTGCATAAACATAAATTAAGCAAACGTGAGTACAAATGTACCCAGCAAGACTTACATCAGAACTATCTACATATGCATCAGTATCAATAAAGGGGTGTGGAGTTTGACTACAGCAAGCCAGCTTTGACTCGGTGGCTATCCTGAACTACGACTGCAAATAACTCTTTTGAGGTGGCGCACACGAGTCCACATATTCACCATATCAATACACCACTATGGATCCGCTCCCGTCTCCCTACGAGAACGCCATCCATAGCACTCACGCTTATCTTGCGCATTTTAGAGTGTCCACTTTCACTTGTCTATGAACTGTACAGGCAACCTAGAGGTCCTTTACCACGGACGCGGCTATTCGAATAGATGATGTTAACCCTGCAGGGGTGTACTTCTTCACATACTGTAGCGACCAGACCTCAAACAGTCTGATCTCTGTGCTCAAGTGTCATCCCTGGATCAGTAATGCTGACACCACACAGTACTCGTAGGATTTATAACAGAGTAGCAATCACACACTTATTACATCGAATGTCTCAAGAGAGAACTTAACAAAATAAATATGGCTTAAGGCCATCTAATAACTATAACAGCGGAAGGCTTGGAAGAATAAGCGAGTCCATCAACTCCAACGGCATCCTTGAGTATAGAACCACGACCTAAGCACCTTACTGTCGTTCGAAAAGTCTGCAACATGAAACGTTGCAGCCCGAAAACGGGTCAAGACATGGAATATGCTTTGGCAAAGTAACACATAGAGAATAATGAAAGAGTAAGCCTATACTACATGCATATATGGTGGTGAAGCTCTATGGTTACAGCTTTTTGCGTAAAGCCAATTTTTCCCTACCGCAAGGAATAAATTTATTTAACTATCATGGTCGTTGTTGAACATTGAGAATGGTTGACAAAGATCCTCAATCCCAATTAAAAGTACTCATTAACAACCCAACAATATTATTTAGAGTAACATGATGAGATTCACATGATAATCCAAGTACTAGATACTCAAGATGTCCATAACCGGGGACACGGCTAACCATGATTAGTTTATACACTTTGCAGAGGTTTGTGCATTTTTTCCCACAAGACTCGATCTCCTCCGTTTGATTTCTCGCACTACAAGGTGTTTGAGAAACGGATGACCGAGACATAGTCTTTCGGAAGCGCTAGCACCTTACATGTGGGTAGACCGTACCAACCTACAACCCCTACATCAGCTAGTCTACCCGTAAGAGTTCGCACAACTTAGTCAACTATGCTAGAGCCCATAGTAGCATGTGGCTGCACACGGAAGTTTCTAGCATGAATAATCTCATGATCCCTTTGAGCCTGGGTGGCGGTCCGAAGAAAAACTGACAAGTCCTGATGGAAACCCGGTGCCTCAATCCACCCAGATGTGTGTTTAAGTTGCCACCTTAAATAAACCATTAATTTAACAATCTCACATATGTCATGGATACACCCACCCAATCCACGTCTACTAGCATAGCATGGCATAATAAGCAAACGTAGAAGTAACTCCCAAAGGTTTGAATATAAATCAGGTAATAGGTACTACCACATCTACTTCCCATCCCACAAATTAATTAGATCCTAATCATGCAATGTTTGAGGATTGATCTAATGCAATAAAACTGGGTAGTAGAAACGAGTATGATCAAAGTGTTACTTGCCTTGCTGATGATCCGCGAAACCTAGAGACTCGAAGTAACAGGCGGCACACTCCGGGTATTCTATCGCAGACAAACAAACAAGCATACAATAAGTACTCATCTAATGCACAGGTAAAACTCAGACAAAAGATCTAACCAGAAAGTTCAACTTAAGAACTCCGGTTTTGCAAAAAGAATCAAATCAAACGAAGCAACGAAAGTCAAACGACGAAAGAAAACAGCTCCGTTTTACTAATCTGGATCTAAGTCAAATTTTACAGAACAAAAAAACTTGTTTAAGTTGGTTATTCGGAAAGAGGGTTTCGAGATGAAACTCTAGGCGCTTGAATCGCCTGATTCCAATAAACGAGCGAAAAGTTATACTAAAACGAAAATCGGATCAGGAATCGCGATCAGAAAAATCGCGGATTAAATCCGAGAAAAAGAAAAACGACGAACGGGTTAACAAACGGACGTTCGTTAACTAAAACTAATCTGACGAACACGTTCGTTAAAATAAATGAACGAGCGAACGCTCGCTATTTAACCGAACCGAAAAAAAACCAAAACTAAAAAAATAAACCGAAGAAAATTGTTCGGTTTTTAAAAAAACCGCAGGCACGGAAGTCGAGGCGCGGCGAACCTCGGCGGGGTCCGCGAGTCGGCGGGCGGCGGGCGGGTCCGGCGGGTCGGCGAGGTGGCGGCGGGTCCCGACGACGCTGACGGGCGGCCAATGGCTGTGAGAAGTCGGTAGCCAAGGGCTGTGGCGGCTGGCGTCGCTAGGGTTTGGGGGGCTGGGGTGGCGGCTGGGCCTCGGTCTGGCCTCCCCCGACTTATAAAGCCACCTCGGGCCGGAGTCTCGGGCGGACACGGCCCGTAGGTCGGTTGCGCGTTTTTTTTAAATAATTCCGCTTAGAAAAGAAATAAAAAGAAATACTAAACGGACTCCAAAAATCCCGAAATAAATTTTCCCCGGCTTCTAAAATCAAGCCGGACTAGATGAACATTTATTTGGGGCCTAAATGCAATTTTGAAAAACACACATTTTTCCTAAATTCAAATAAAATGGCGAAAACTCCAAAATAAACACTTATTTGATTTTATTATTAAATCCTCATTATTTCTTTATTTTGGGAAAGTCATTTTATTCCCTCTCTCATATTTTTGTAATAGAAATAATTGAAGATAAAATAATTAAAATCAAATGATCCTATTTTCAAAATTTGAGAAAACTCAATTATGAAAATAACGAAATCCCCAACTCTCTTCATGGGTCCTTGAGTTGTGTAGAATTTCTAGGATCGAGCCAAAATGCAACAAAAATATGATATGCAGTGATGCTCTATGTATAACATTCCAAATTGAAAATTTGGGATGTCACAAACCTACCCCCTTAAGATGAATCTCGCCCTCGAGATTCGGGTTGGCTAGAAAATAGGTGAGGGCGATCCTTAAGCAGATCTTCCTCTCGCTCCCAGGTGGCTTCATCCTCGGTGTGGTGGCTCCACTGAACTTTGCAAAACTTAATGACCTTGTCTTTGCGGGTGAGTCGGTGGCAAACTCGAGAATCTGGTGGTTTTCTCCTCATAGGTCAAATCGTTATTCAACTGAATCGCCTCTAGTGGCACAGTATCTCTCAGTGGTATATCAGCCATCTCTGCGTGACACTTCTTCAACTGAGAAACATGAAACACATCATGAACACCTGACAATCCTTCGGGTAATTCCAACTTGTACGCAACTTCTCCCATGCGCTCCAAAACTTTGTATGGTCCCACAAAACGTGGCGCTTAATTTTCCTTTAACACCAAAAGCGCTTAACTCCTCGGCGGAGATACTCGAAGATAAACTCTGTCTCGGCTTAGATTCTCGCCTCCTTGCGTTTTGAATCTGCATAGCTCTTCTGTCTTGGACCGGGCTACCTTGAGCCTATCGCGAATCAAATTTACTTTTCGTTCGCACTCCTTAATCAAATCCGGTCCAAACAACTGGCAGCTCTCAACTTCATCCCACAAGAGCGGGTTCTACACCTCCTTCCGCATAAGGCTTGAAAGGTGCCATCTTCAAACTGGTTTGGTAGCTGTTGTTATAAGAAAACTCCGCATAGGGCAAGTTTTCATCCCAACTTGATCCATAATCCAAAGCACATGCTCTCAAAGATATCCTCTAAGATCTGGTTGACTCTCTCTGTTTGTCCATCTGTTCGTGGATGAAAAGTCATGCTAAACTTGATCTGGTTCCCAAAGTTTCGTGCAACCGCTTCGAACTTTGAGGTGAATTGGGTTCCTCTATCCGATACGATACTCCTCGGAACTCCGGCAAGCATACAATCCTCGTCATGTATATCTTAGCCAATTTGGCACTACTGTAGGTAGTCTTTACTGGAATGAAATGAGCTTCCTTCGTCAAACGATCGACTACAACCCAAATCGAGTCATAGCCTGAACGGGTCCTGGGCAATCCCGTGATGAAATCCATGCCTAGTTTATCCCACTTCCATTCGGGTATAGGCAATGGATGTAACAATCCTGCTTCGATGTTCTCGCTTTCACTTTCTCGACACACATCACAAATCGCTACATACTCGCGATATCTTTCTTCATTCCGTCCACCGTAAAGTATCCTTCAAATCCAAATAAATCTTGGTATTTCCGGGGTGGATCGAATACGGCGAATCATGTGCCTCTTGCAAAATCAACTTCCGGATCTCCGGATCACTTGGTACGTAAACGCGGTCCTCAAACCATAAGGTATCATGCTCATCCTCACGAAATCCCTTTGCTTTTCCCTTGCTCGTCTTCTCCTTAATAGAAGCAACTTCCTTATCTGTCCTTTGAGCTTCTCTGATTTTGTCCATCAAAGTAGATTGAATCTCCAACGCTGCTACATAGCCTCATGAACTATTTCCAAACATAGCTCCCGAAATTCCTCGGCTAATTCTTTTGGTAAACCTCCGGTCATTAGGATGTTAACATGACTCTTATGGCTCAACGTGTCTGCTACCACGTCAGCCTTTCCGGGGTGGTAATGCAATCTCATATCATAATCCTTGATGAGCTCCAACCATCTTCTCTGCCTGAGATTTAACTCCTTCTGCGTGAAGATGTACTTCAAACTCTTGTGATCCGTATACACCTCACAATGATTTCCAATGAGGAAATGTCTCCATATTTTCAATGCATGCACTACGGCTGCTAACACCAAATCATGCATGGCATAGTTTAATTCGTGAGGTTTCAGCTGTCGTGAAGCATACGAAACAACTCTTCCCTCCTGCATAAGCACTCCTCCAAGTCCTCGATGTGAAGCGTCGCAATAAACTTCGTAATCCTTGCTTTGGTCTGGCAGGATTAATACTGGTGAGGTAACCAAACGCTTCTTCAACTCTTGGAAGCTTGCCTCACACCTCACCCAAATAAACTTGGTATCCTTCTTCAATAATTCTGTCATGGGCTTCGCAATCCTCGAGAAATTCTCAATGAATCTCCGGTAGTATCCTGCGAGTCCAAAGAAACTCCAGATCTCTCCAACTGTTGTTGGCGCTTCCCAGTTTGTCACCGTGGCAACTTTAGTGGGGTCTACTGCTATACCTTCTCCGGATATAACATGTCCGTGAAATCCAACTTCCTTCAACCAAAACTCACACTTGCTGAACTTGGCATATAACTGATGTTCTCTGAGTTTCTCCAGTACCAAACGCAAGTGCTCCTTATGTTCCTCTTCATTCTTTGAGTAGACCAAGATATCGTCAATGAATACCACGACGAACTTATCCAAAAACTCCATAAACACCTTGTTCATCATGTTCATAAAATAGGTCATGGGCGTTAGTCGGACCAAATGACATAACGGTATACTCATACAAACCCGTGCACAGTGGTAAAAGCCGTCTTGGGTATATCCCGCTCCGAATCTTCAATCGATGGTATCCTCGATCGCCGTCGATCTTGGAAAATACCTTAGCTCCTTGCAATTGGTCAAACAAGTCGTAGATCATCGGCAACGGGTATTTGTTCTTAATGGTTACTTCATTCAATCCTCGATAATCAACAACCATTCTTAAAGATCCATCCTTCTTCTCCACTAGAAGTACTGGTGATCCCCAAGGCGGAGAACTTGGGCGAATAAAACCTGTATCCAGTAACTCCTTAATCTGCTTCTTAATTTCCTCCAAATCTTGGGCTGGCATCCTATACGGTCTCTTAGATATCGGCCCAAAGGCTCGGTAGTAGTTAAATCATAAATTCAATGTCACTGTCCGTATGCATGCCTGGCAACTATTACTGATACACGTCCGGGTAATCCCTTACCACTGGTACTTCCTCCTGCACAACTCATGTTAAGGAATTTACATGTGCTCTCCTCGGCTCATGCCGTGATACAAACTTGATTCTCCTTCCTTCTGGGGTGGTAAGCAAAATCAACTTACTGGCGCAATCAATATTCCCTCCGTACTTTGATAACCAATCCATTCCTAATATCACATCCAATCCTTGGGATTCCAAAACTATTAGGTCCGAGGGAAATACATAGTTTCCAATCCTTAATGGCAGTCGATCGCACCATATACTTGCCATATATTCCGCTCCGGGTGAGGTTACTAGCATGGGTCCTAAGGGCTTGGGTTGGTAATTTATACTTATCCACAAATCCCCTTGATATGAATGAATGCGATGCACCAGTATCAAAAAGAACAACTGCAGTAAATGTATTAACCAAAAACTTACCTATTACTACGTCTGGCTGAGCTTCAACCTCCTCAACGGTAACGTGGTTTACTTGTCCCCTGTTGAAAGGGTTCGGCTTCTTGCCTGAGCTTCCATTGTCGTTACCATTTTGGGCTTCTGGACAATCATTTGCATAATGCACAGTCTTACGGCACTTAAAACAAGTGATATGGCTCAGGTCTACCTTAGATGGGGTTGACGGGTTGGTGCGGTTTTGTCCATTGCTTCCTCCTTCCCATTCACATTCTTGGTTGCATTATGGTTGTGCAAGCTACCTCCTCAGTGAGTATGCTGAAATTGTCCTCCTGGCTTCGGGGTAAAGCGAAGTTTCTGCTGAGCTCCAGAGTTATACTTCCCCTGTCCATACTTTCTCTTGCGAGTGTCAATCTGCTGCTGCTTCCCTTCAATCATAAGAGCACGATCTACTAACTCCTGGTAGTTATTGAAGGTGGCTACCATCAACTGCATGCTCAGCTCATCGTTCAGTCCCTCTAGAAACTTCTCCGCTTAGTTGCGTCCGTAGTAACGCTATCTAGGAGCATAACGTGCTAGCTTACTAAAGTCATCCGCATCTTGGCCAACTATCCGTCCTCCTTGGCGCCAAGTTGCGAAACTCACGCTTCTTCATGGCCATAGCTCCTGCCAAACATGAGCAAAGACGGAAAGCTTGTCAAACCGATCCCATGTGACAAAGGTGTCTACAGGGGTAAGTGGTCAGAAAATTCTCCCACCATGTTGCTGCGGGTCCTTCAAGCCGATGTGCGGCAAATTTCACCTTTTCCCTATCTGTACATCTTGCGGGTCAACTCCTCCCTACTTTGTGGAGCCAATCATCTGCAACAATCGGCTCGGTGCTCTTTGGAAAACACCGGCGGATTCACCGTAAGAAACGGGTCAAATGGTCAATGGTGGTGGTGGCGGTGGGTTGTTGTTGTTGTTGTTGTTGTTGCCTTGGTTCTGTACCAATATTTGAATCAAGGCATTCTCTGCTGAATCAACCGAAAGTGATCTCCGTGGAAAACAAATCCAGGGTCGCGTCTCGGAGGCATCTGAGGGTTTATTAGAAAAAGACGAGATTTAAGAATAGAATGAGATCTAGGGAGAAAACACTACCCATATGCACATGAGACAAAAACACACAAAATCACTCCAATAAAATCAAACAAGGGCATACAACGGTCTAACTATCGTTACAAAGTGTTGGGACTAAAACTAATTTTTAATGGGGGAATCTACTACTGTTATGGTGGTCAACTAGAAAA
This sequence comes from Aegilops bicornis, assembly GCA_021605145.1. Lineage (NCBI taxonomy): Eukaryota > Viridiplantae > Streptophyta > Magnoliopsida > Poales > Poaceae > Aegilops > Aegilops bicornis. Next base: position 297,015,514 of record CM038674.1, read on the forward strand.
ACTGCTCCGATGAAGACTCCATGATATCTGCTCCAGCTTCATCTTCGAAGTCATCATCACGAGGATCGGAATTGATGTCGTCGATGATGATGTAGTTCTCTGGACAGGTGCAATCTTCATCTTCTCCTTCGGGTGCTGAATTTCCCATGAGTTCTTCAATCTTCTCCTTAAGATCGCCGTTTTGTCTCACTAGAGCTACAATCTCCTCCATGTAGTCCTTGCGAGTGGCCTTCGGTTCTCCTTCTAATTCGATAATCTTGGCTTTTGCTGTCTTCAACTCCATCATGTCTGCGCACATCTGGTTCTCCTGGCGTCGAATGTGCTGATTTAACTCCTGGATGAAAGCTGCAATGGATCGATCCTTCTTAGTGCCAACTATCTCCCATTGTTCATCTCGGCGCCCACAAATCTGGTAAATAGTATCCTTGAGGTCTTCTTTGTAAACTTCTGCAATGCGTCCCATGGTTATGTGAGCTGCCATGCTCTTTCCCAGACTCCAAGTTGGTGCATTAAAAACATACTCTATGGGCTCCATGATCACATAAGCGTCCTTCCGGAACTTGAGCTTGAATCTTCCAGCGCTCTTCTTGGGTAAAGTGGAATTGTAGGTCCGGTGAAGCTTGGTATTCCGATGTTCGGTAGTTAGTGACTTCCTTCGTGTGTCATCCAAAGGGTGTATCTTCATCCGGCTGGGTGAACTTGATCCTCGCTTCCGTCATCCTAAAAGAGTAGAAAAGATGAGGAGTTAGAAATGAGAAGAGAGTAGTGATCTAGGGCTTTAGCTTAATGGTCTTGTCCTATAGTCAGTGTGTGCTCTGATACCATCTTTGTAGCGACCAGACCTCAAACAGTATGATCTCTGTGCTCAAGTGTCATCCCTGGATCAGTAATGCTGACACCACACAGTACTCGAAGGATTTATAACAAAGTAGCAATCACACACTTATTACATCGAATGTCTCAAGAGAGAACTTAACAAAATAAATATGGCTTAAGGCAATCTAATAACGATAAAAGCGGAAGGTTTGGAAGAATAAGCTAGACCATCAACTCCAACGGCATCATCGAGTATAGAACCAATGCACTCTAAGCACCTTACTCAGAAGTCCGAAAAGTCTGCAACATGAAACGTTGCAGCCAGCAAACGGTCAAGACATGGAATATGCTGGCAAAGTAACACATAGAGAATAATGAAAGAGTAAGCATATACTACATGCATATATGGCTGGTGGAAGCTATATGGTTACAGTTTTTGCGTAAAGCCAATTTTTCCCTACTGCAAAGGAATACATTTATTTAACTATCATGGTGGTTGTTGAACATTGATAATAGTTGACAGCATCCGCAATCCCAATTAAAAGTACTCATTAACAACCCAACAATATTATATAGAGTAAATTTATTTAACAATCATGGTGGTTGTTGAACATTGGGACCGTTTGCGCCTTTTGGCTCACGTATATGATAGTGTCGCTAGTATCCATATGACAGAGAACCCGGGCCGACATGACTAGTCGTGAACCCAAAGTGCCGCTACCTTACGGGGACAAGCATACATGAACCAGCATCGAACGTGTCGGTCATCAGCGTGTGAATCTGGGCTGTATCAACTGGGCTAACAGGACTCTGGGAACCCGGACTATTGCAGGCTAGCAGGACTCTGGAAGTCACCGCGTGACATTTCCCGAAGAACGGAACCACGAGGCGAAGTGGATCACATGTCGGCCGATCTAAGTGTTAGGAGGCGAGTAATCAGGCTAGCAGGACTCCGGTAAACCGGGCTATAGCAGACTACCATGGCTCAGTGGAAGCACTAGACTACATTTCCCAATAAGAGAGGCTATCACAGATAGACAACTAGGTTGTCGGATCCCACACATACCAAGCATTTCAATCATACACACAATATGCTCGATATGTGTAAATACAACATGGCATCACAACAAAACTCTACGACTCAAAGTATTTATTCATCAGGCTCTGAAGAGCCAGATATTACAAACATGGGTCTGATGACCCAGCATTCAAGTCATACAAGCAATAGCACATGTGGAAGCTTAACTTGTCTGAGTACAGACAACTACAAAAGGAAAGGCTGAGAAGCCTGACTATCTACAAGTCCCTGCCGAGGGCACAAGATCGTAGCTGAGGTAACAAGCTAAACATCGAAGTCCACGCGGAACTACTAGCGAGACTGAAGTCTCTCTGCAAAAACATAAACTAAGCAAACGTGAGTACAAATGTGTCAGATCATGGGTTCCGGCAGACCCTTAAGGTTCGAACTCTGGGGTGCGCGCGGAGATCCAACCCTCCACCGTCTCGTTCCTCGCCGAATCGCAGGGACCTAAATTACTAACAAGAACAACACAAGAGACGCGAGATTTATACTAGTTCGGGCCACCGTTGTGGTGTAATACCCTACTCTAGTTTGTGGTGTGTGGATTGCCTCTGGGGCTGAGGAAGAACAGTACATGGAAGAACAGCCTCGCGAGGGTTTGTTCTTGGTGGGTGTGATGAACTGCTAAGTGGTGCCCCGTCGCTCTAGCTTGAGGAACGGGTTTCTCTCTCTCTCTCTCTGGATTCCGAATGCTCTCTCCCCTCGTCCTTCGTCCCTTTTTTCTTCTCTCTGAGTGTGGCTACCCCTATTTATAGGCGAAGGCCCTGGGCCTCTTCCCAAATATTGAGCGGGAAGGGCGCCAACAATTGGCCATTTTGAAGGGGAACAGCGGGTACACTTATCCTGACTAAAGTTGGTCCTCGCGCCAAAGGCTCTGGTGATGGCCTTTGCTTGGGCTCCACGATGGCGCATTCCGGCCGTTGGGGCTGGTCTTGGTCTTGTTGCACGGAAGCGGATGCCTTTGCTTGATGCCCTTGCCTGCGCTTGCCCTTTGCACCAAAGAGGAAAGGAGGAGGGCTGCCTTGGCTGGCGCCCTCGATGCGTCATGGCTTACGTCACGGGCACCTCGCGAGGTACCCGCCTTGAACTCTCCGCCTCCTCGTGAGCCAGCCCGACGAGGCCGTGCTCGAGGAAGCTCTTGGTCGTCCGCCCGTGAGGCTTGGCCTCGCGAGGGTCTTGAGCTTGTGTTGATGAAGATGGGCCGTCTGGGCCTCCTTTGAGCTACGCCCGCGGGCAGCGGCGAGCAAGTCTGGGACCCCGTTCCCGAACACCGACAGTAGCCCGGGGCCACGACGGCCCGGGACTTGGCCGTCGCGAGAGGCGAAAGGGCAAGTGCGAGCGTTAGGGCCCTAACGACTGTGGCCTTGGGCGCCAGCGTGGCGGTTGATTGGGCGTGGGCGCTTACGCAACAGCGGGTTGATAATAGAGCGGCATCTTGCTTGCCTCCTTTACTTTCTCCGATTCTTGCTTTCGAGATCCCCTTTCTTGCGCCTCTTCTTCCTCGCTTCCAAGACCTTGAGATCCACCGCCTCCGTGCCCTAGCCGATCCATGGCTCCTCGTCAAACCCGGCGGAGCACGGTACTCTCCTGCCTTGGACCCGCTTAAGCGTGTCGCGAGCCTTGCCTCGATGCGCCGGCCAAGTGAGGCGCATGGCGTCAGCGGAACGGCGGTGTTCAAGGCCGGCTCCTCCGCCCCTGAGGGTTGGGGGAGTAACTTCTACCCGTTCTTCGCGGGCGCCATTATTGTTGGTCTGTCGCCTCCCTTCTCTGAGTTCTTCTTCTCCGTCCTTCGCCATTACAACATTCACGCTCTGCACCTCCATCCCAACTCCGTCCTTCTCCTGGCAATCTTCGCCTACTATTGTGAGGCCCATGTTGGGGTGAAGCCCTCGGAGGCCTTGTTGCGCCACTACTTCTTCCTCCAATTTTCCCGTGGTCCCGTCTCCGCGTGCGCGAGCTTCGTCGCATACGGCAGAGCTATTGCCATTTCAAACACTGGGAAGCGGATTGAGGGCTTCAGGAGCAAGTGGGTCTTGGTGGATGCCCGGCGGATCCACCTCGATCGATCCTCGCCCCACGGAGCCCGCCGAGAACTCAAACCGGGTCCCGGCGAAGATTCGGGATCCTCGCCTTGGCCGGTCTTTGGAGAGGATGGACGCAGATCTGAAGCCGACGATGCGACGGCGGGCGAGGTTGACCGTGCGTCGTTCTTTGAGGGAGTTCTGAGCACCAATCGGCCTGGCCTCCGCCAAGATTCGCCTCGATGTGGCGGCCTAACCCGAGCCCCTGTGGCCCCGCCAAGCGAGGATCTGGTGACGGTCCTCCAGTCCTTGGTAGGGGCGATGTGGTGAGACCGGGCGCCCCACGCCCCTGTTTCTTCGCGAGGATTGGGAGCAGGTTGTGGGGTCCATGCCCGCCTTCAATGGGGACGGGCTCGTGCCCGCGGAGGCTCCGGAGGACCTGGTGGACGTGCCCTCTTCCGACTCCAGCGAAGAGGCGGAGGAGAGGGAGCCGGGAGAGGGGGTTGATTCGGGGGCGGAGTCAAGGGCTCCCTCCCTGCGGTGCAGGCCCCGCGTTCTCCGCCTCCCCGAAAGTGACGACGACGAAGATGAGGATGAGCGGGGAGGCAAAAGCCTGCCCCCGATCCCGAAGAAGGACCAGACCGGGCTGGTCCCCCACGGGTCCGCCCCGGCCCTGGGGCGATCCACGGAAGCGCCTGCCGCTCCTGGTCCCCTTGAAGCCGACCCCTGCAGCCGGCTCTCGGGCTTCAAGTATGGCCGGAGGCTGCTCGAGTCCACCAGAGACGACCTGTAAGTGCTCGTCTCCTGTCTAGATTATTCCTTTGTTGACGAGATCTGATGTCCATGCTCTTGATCGATCTGGCGCTGCGGCGAAAGGCTGAAGGGGCTCTGAGGCCCCATCCGTGGTGGTGCCTTTGCCGAAAAGGAAGACGACCCCGACGCTTGTGCCTCTCCTGCCCAGCGCCTTCGCGAGGCTCGGCCGAGCCTGGGCGAAGCTCAGCCTTGTCCCAAGCGACTCCCGAGGCGGCCTTGCTGGGCGCAGCCCCCACCGTCGTCGTGGCGCCGCTGGTTCCGCCTCAGGGCGCAGTGGTTAAGCCGCCACCAACTCCTACTCTGCCTACTGCTGTCTCTCCGACTCCTCCCGCGGTCCTGGACCAAGCTGCTGCTGAACTGGACCGGCTGCGGCAGGATCTTCTGGGCGCCGACCCTTGCTTGGTGGCCGGGCGCCTGGAGCTGGCCTCTGGCTGGATTCGTGCCGACGCTTGATTCGGGCGGCCTTGGTCCAAAGCCCGGCCTGTGTGAGGAGAAGCGGAGTTGTTCGCGAGGCGAAGGTAGCCAGCGATGCTTTGCCACAGGGAGGCAGCCGACATCCAGTCGTTCTGCGAGACGCTGGAGGGTGAGTGAAGGGCCTGCGAACCAGCTCGCCGAGGAGGCTCGCCTCCGCCAGAGAGCAGGAGGAAGGCATGAAGGCTCGAGGCGCCATCAAGGACCGGAGGCCAAGCTGAAGAAGCGCCTTGACCGTCTTGACGCTAGCGTTAGAGGTGAACCGGAGGCGAGGAAGGTCGAGCTGGACGCCAAGGCGCTGAGTTACAGGTGAAGACCGCGTGGCCTTCATGGATATGGAGGTGAAGGCTCGCGTCCTGCTGAGCGAGCTTTATGACAATGGCCTGGAGAGCCCACTGGCCGGCGTGGAGGACGGCCCCGCCAAGCTGCTTCCCTTCATGATCCGCGCTCTTGAAGATGTCTCCCTTGGTCTTGGCCCCACGGCTGAGGCCGAGGCGCGAGTCTTGTCTTCGTGGCAGCGACGGATCCTCACCCACATCTATCTTCGCGACCCGGCGTCGACATGGACAGCCTCTTTGGAGCCGGTGAGCTGGCGAGCACGCAGCTTGCAGCCATTGCCGAGGCTGTGAAGGGTCGCGCGGAGGCTCTGTTGGGGAAGTTCCAGCCTTGACACCAAGCCGCGAAGCGCCTGCCCGCCTGCTGCTTCACGAGGCGCGCCCACTCCGCGCTGCTCCACCACCGACAAGTGACTCCACTGCGGCTCCTGCCTCGCTTGTAATTCCTGCACATGTATCATGCCTCGGGGAGGCGTTTAAACTTGCGTTTGGTACTGCGATAATAGTGTGGACTGTAATATTTGCTTTTGAATTCCTTGAAATTAGTGCTTCCTACTTGCTTATGTTCTATGCCTGCGGCTGCCGCACTTGCTCTCTCGGCCGCCGTTAGCCCGACCGGAAACCGTGAGGCCGGGACCAAGGGGTGAGGGCTACGTGACAAGTTAGGCTCTGATTCGTGATGCTCAGAGTCCCCCTTGGCGCCTGAACAGCAAGTAGGGAGGTGAGGCGCATGGCGGATCCACCGTTCTCGTCTGCAGAGCCCGGCCTCACAAGATACCCCAACCGCCGTTAGCCTTTCGGAACTAAGGGGTAAGGCTACGTGACCGATTAGGCTCTGAGTCGCGATGCTCGTGAGTCCCCTTGGCGCTCAAGCGGCATGCGTACCTTGGCTCCGCTCGGGGAGTGGCGTGCAACGATCCGGGCCGAGGGCTGGCTGGCGGCGCGTGCATCTGGCGTGACCCAGGCGCAGCCCGTGTCCAGCCCCTCGCGGCGCTCGAGAGGAGGCATTGCGAAGAGGCGAGACAGAGCTCTGCAGGCTCCCCTGAGGTTGACGCGACACAGGCCACCCTCGGTTGTTTATCACCAGGTAGAGCATAGCGCTTCAAGCATGCGTACGGGCATAGCCGCTCCTCGGTAGTGTCGTCAGCCAGCGCGGAGCATGGTGCTTTCACTGGAACGTGGGAGGGGGCTCCCCTCCGGGAGGAGCCCCCGGGGCGTATACAGCCCCACCCTGACACATGGCTGGCACGGTAGGGCTAGACGAGGTTTATCTGGGCACCCGTGAGCCAGCGCGGGACTCACGAGGCCCTACCTCAAGGCGGGTTGCGCTGGCTCTGGGCCTCATCTTGAGTGTGTTCCTGCAAAATGGCTAGATGCCGGTGCTCTCGTCTTGGTCCCGGCTCTCGGGCTGGTCTCTACCGTCACTGGCAAGCCGTGTCGCGATGCCATGGACAAGACCAGAGGGTGAGGGACGAGAGCCGGTAGGAGCCCAAAGTCGCGATGCTCAGGCACCCCCCTTTAACGCATAAGCTGGATTAGATGACACAACTCTCGTCCTCGGGTCCGGCTCTTGGGCTGGTCTCTACCGTCATTGGCAAGCCAGGTCGCGATGCCATGGACAAGACCAGAGGGTGAGGGCCGGAGAGCCGGTAGGAGCCACAGTCGCGATGCTCAAGCACCCCCCTTTAACGCGCAAGCTCGGTCGGAGGCAACAACTCTACGTCCTCGGGTCCCGGCTCTCGGGCTGGTCTCTACCGTCGCTGGCAAGCCAGGTCGTGATGCCATGGACAAGACCAGAGGGTGAGGGCCGGAGAGCCGATAGGGAGCCACTGAGTCGCAATGCTCGTGCACCCCCTTTAACGCATAAGCTGGATTGGATGACGAAACTCTCGTCCTCGGTCCCGGCTCTCGGGCTGGTCTCTACCGCGGGCAAGCCAGTGTCGATGCCATGGACAAGACCGGAGGGTGAGGGCCGGAGAGCCGGTAGGAGCCACTGAGTCGCGATGCTCGTGCACCCCCTTTAACGTGCAAGATTTCGCCACCCGTGAGAAGGCGCCAGATAACAAGCATGGTGGAGCATAATCCTAAGGAAAAACGCGCATGAAGGATACATGCCACTGGACTGGCCCGGCGGCTTGGGGATGATGCAGCCGAGGCGCCCCAAGAGGGTAAGCTAAGGACATGAAATAAAGGGATACATGCCGCGAGGGACGGACCCACGCTGCCCGGGAATAATGCGGCTCAAGGCGCTCCCACCGAAATAAAACTTAAAGGTGTCACCTGGTGATGTTGGGGATGAAGGGTTGTTGGTGTAGCAGACTCGGTGGGCTGCGGGAGCCGATCCTCACGAGCCCCCAGGCTCAGGGGCCTCGGGAGGCTCCGGAGGCGCTGGTGGCCCCTCACGGGCCGTCTCCACCTCCGCCAGGGCTGCGGCGTGCCTGACCTCTTGAGCCTCCAGGATGGTCCTCATGAGACGCTGGTGTGTAGCAGCCGCGTTTGGCAGGCCATAAGGCATTAAATGCGTAGGCGTGGGGCAGGCCCTGCAGCGTCCCACTCGCGAGGGCAGGCGCTCTTGAGATGCGGCTCGGTTGATCCACTGATGCGTCGATGCAGACGCGCAGCCCACCATCCTCACACGGATGGGGGCCTAGCAATGGCGGCGGGCTGCCCTCATGACCCTTGACTCCTGTGACTCTGAATGGCCTTCTTGATGAACTCTTGAGGGTTCTATTCTCCTGGTCTTGCTCACCTTGCAGGGAAGCGTGCTTGGAAACACGCCTCCACGTGGTGCCCAAGCGCCTCCCTCGAGACCTTGGCGAGGTCGGTGGCCCTCGGGAGAGCCCCGAGCCCTGCCGAGGAGGCGGCCGGCGCGCTTTCCTATGCGATGGTAGGAGGCTCCCCCTGGCCCGGCGTGGGCCCTGAGGGGCCTGTCTCTTGATGAGCCGGGTCGGTCGATGTCTTCTTCTTCTTGGGTGCTGCCTCGGGAGGCGTCCTGCTGCTGTGGTCTGGGTCTTCCAAATGATGCGGCTGGCTTCGCTCCAAGGAGCACATTGCATCTCTCTCTTCACAGGGCACCGTGATGACCCCGCCGCTTCCTGGCATCTTGAGGATGTTGTATCCATGGTGGGTCACGGCCATGAACTTAGCCAACGCTGTGTACCCAAGGATGGCGTTGTACGGCAGGCGAATGTGGGCGACGTCGAAGTCGATGAGCTCGGTGTGGTAGTTATCACGGGCCCCGAAGGTGACAGGAAGGCGGACCTGCCCGATCGGGACCGTGGAGCCGTCGGTGACTCCGGAGAAGGGCTTGGTTGGCTGAAGCTGGTCATGGGGCACTTGAAGATTGTTGAAGGTCTCCACGGACAGACGTTGAGCCACGCTTTCCCGACGTCGATGAGGGTCTTGGTGACCAGCACGTTCTTTGATGATTGGGGAGCAAAGCATTGGGAGAACTCCAGCTGTGGCTGCGCACTTGAGCTGATCCGCTGAGCTGAACGTGATGGCGCACGCTGACCACCTGAGAGGGCGCGTGGACTCGAGCTTGGGGAGGACTGCATTCACTTCATGGTCGAACTGCTTGAAAATGCGGTGGGAGGCTAGGGCTTGGGCTCCGCCCAGGATGCAGGCGATCGCGCACGCTTCCTGGAAGCCCCCAGCCCCCTCGTGCTGATGACGGTCTTCGATTCTCCTTGGTGGCGGCGGCAGCAGAGGGAGGCCTGCGTTCCCTTGCGGGCGATCCTCACGAGGCTGATCCCTCCAGCCCCCCTCGCGAGGTGGGTCTTGCCGGCCAGTCCTCGCGAGGTTGGTCGCGCCACCCTTGGCGCGGGCCGCGGTCTTCCCAACGTCCTGGATTTCTTCCTCCTCCTCGGCCGTAGCCCCGGTCGCTGCGCTCAGGGCGTCTGTCGACCCTTCCTTCACGCACGGCCCGGAGCTCTTGACATTCATTGGTGTTGTGGGTGTGGAGGTCGTGGTACACGTGATCTGCAGCTGCCCTTGGAAGACTCGGGCTGATCCCTGCCCCGCTTGGTGTCTGGTTCGGCCGCGAGTACGGTAGCCCCCTTGCGCTTTACGTCCTTGGCCTTGGACTTCTTCTCTTCGGGATCTGCGGCAGGCAGCTCGAGGAGGGAGAGGCGCCCCTCCTCAACCCTGGCGCACTTGGTCGCCAAGTTGAACAGCTCTAGGGAGGTGCACAGATCTTCATGCATCGCCAGCTCATCCTTCATCTTGACGTCGCGCACGCCATCGGAGAAGGCAGAGATGATGGCCTCCTCCGTCACCCTGGGGATCTTGAGGCGCGCGTTGTTGAAGCGCTGGATGTACTTTGCGGGGTTTCCCCGGCTGCTTGATTCTCGCATGTCGCTCACGGCGGGCGCCGGTCGCGAGTACCTTGGAACTTGGCGATGAAGCGGTGCGCATCTCGGCCCGAGAAGAGATCGTGCATGGGGCGGTCAGAGCCGGTGTGGGCTCCGTCCTGAGCGCCATGGGAAACCAGTTCGCCATGACCTTTTCATCTCCGTTGGCAGCCTCGATGGCCAGCTCGTGAAAGGCTGGAGGAACTCCGTAAAGATGCTGCCGTCGTGAAGCGATAAAGGCGGTCTGGCTTGAACTTGGCGGGCCAGCGACGCCGTGCAGCTTCGGTGGTGAAAGCGCGGCAGCCCGCCCGTGGCGTGGGGGGCCTCGGACGGCGAAGAGCTTGGTCTTGCAGGCCTCCTGCACCTTGGCTGAGGCGTAGCGAGGTCTTAGCGTCTTTGGGCGGGGAGTGCTTGGGCAGCTTCTTGTGGGCGAGGAACTTCTTGGCAGCTCTGCTCTGCCAGCGCGGCGCTGGCGGAGCGGGTTCCGCCAGGGCGCGCTTGGGGCCCGCCGTCTTGAGGAGGAGGCGGTAGGCGCCCGGAGCTTCATCGCCCGGGCGAGGCGGGTGCGGTAAATAAACGGATGGCGCTGGTCGCCTCCGCAGCCAGCGAACGAGCTTCAGCGACGCGGTCGAGCCATTCTTCGTGACGCGTCGTCGGCCAGAAGCGGTAGCGCAGGAGTTTGTTGGCGCGGCGAGTGCAGCTCGGGCCTCCATGGCAGCGAAGCGCGTGACAAAGAACCAGCGGTGAGCGGCGTGGCGGTGCGGCCGTCCCGCCTCATGGGCGGTGTCTTTGGGATGGCGCTTGCTACTCGTTCCCCGCCGGGCAGTGCCGGCGTTGACAGCGGTGACGAGAACAGCGAGGGCGTCACTTGACGGGAGCCGTCTGGGCGACATGGGAAGCGAGGGCGGCTCGGCGCTCGGCGCGAGCCCGACGAGCTTCAGACATGGTGGCGGTGGTCGGGGAAGAACGAGGCGACGAAAGGCAGATTCCGGCACACCCCTACCTAGCGCGCCAAATGTCAGATCACGGGTTCCGGCAGACCCTTAAGGTTCGAACTCACAGGGTGCGCGGAGATCCAACCCTCCACCGTCTCGTTCCTCGGCGAATCGCAGGGACCTAAACTACTAACAAGAACAACACAAGAGACGCGAGATTTATACTAGTTCGGGCCACCGTTGTGGTGTAATACCCTACTCTACTTTGTGGTGTGTGGATTGCCTCTGGGGCTGATGAAGAACAGTACAGGGAAGAACAGCCTGCGAGGGTCTGTTCTTGGTGGGTGTGATGAACTGCTAAGTGGTGCCCCGTCGCTCTAGCTTGAGGAACGGGTTTCTCTCTCTCTGGATTCCGAATGCTCTCTCCCCTCGTCCTTCGTCCCTTTTTTTCTTGTCTCTGAGTGTGGCTACCCCTATTTATAGGCGAAGGCCCTGGGCCTCTTTCCAAATATTGAGCGGGAAGGGCACCAACAATTGGCCATTTTGAAGGGGAACAGCGGGTACACTTATCCTGACTAATGTTGTTCCTCGCTGCCAAAGGCTCTGGTGATGACGCCGCTTGGGCTCCACGATGATCGCATTCCGGCCGTTGGGGCTGGTCTTGGTCTTGTTGCACCAAAACGGATGCCTTTGCTTGATGCCCTTGCTCGCGCTTCCCCCTTTGCACCAAAGAGGAAAGGAGGACGCTGCACGGGCTGGCGCCCGACTGGCGCCCTCGGTCGTCATGGCTTACGTCACGGGCACCTCGCGAGGTACCCCGCCTTGAACTCTCCGCCTCCTCGTGAGCCAGCCTGACGAGGCCGTGCCTGAGGAAGCTCTTGGTCGTCCGCCCCGCGAGGCTTGGCCCCTCGCGAGGGTCTTGAGCTTGTGTTGATGAAGATGGGCCGTCACAGGCCTCCTTTGAAACCCACGCCCTTGGCAGCCAGCGAGCAAGTCTGGGACCCCTGCTCCCGCAACACCGACAAAATGTACCCAGCAAGACTTACATCAGAACTATCTACATATGCATCAGTATCAATAAAGGGGTGGTGGAGTTTGACTATAGCAAGCCAGCTTTGACTCGGTGGCTATCCTGAACTACGACTACAAATAAATCTTTTGAGGTGGCGCACACGAGTCCACATATTCACCATATCAATACACCACTATGGATCCGCTCCCGTCTCCCTACGAGAATGCCATCCATAGCACTCCACGCTTATCTTAGCATTTTAGAGTGTCCACTTTCACTTCTCTATGAACTGCAGGCAACCTAGAGGTCCTTTACCGCAGACGGCTATTCGAATAGATGATGTTAACCCTGCAGGGTGTACTTCTTCACATCTCAGTAGCGACCATACCTCAAGCGATCGATCTCTCGTGCTCAAGTGTCATCCACAGATCAAGAATGCCGACACCACCACAAGATTACTCGAAGGATTTATAACAGAGTAGCAATCACACACTTATTACATCGAATGTCTCAAGAGAGAACTTAACAAAATAAATATGGCTTAAGGCCATCTAATAACGATAACAGTGGAAGGCTTGGAAGAATAAGCGAGTCCATCAACTCCAACGGCATCACTGAGTATAGAACCACGACCTAATCACCTTACTGGTCAAATGCGAAAAGTCTGCAACATGAAACGTTGCAGCCAGCGAAAACAAAGACATGGAATATGCTCGCAAAGTAACACATAGAGAATAATGAAAGAGTAAGCCTATACTACATGCATATATGGCTGGTGGAAGCTCTATGGTTATAGTTTTTGCGTAAAGCCAATTTTTCCCTACTGCAAAGGAATAAATTTATTTAACTATCATGGTGGTTGTTGAACATTGAGAGTGGTTGATGATCCTCAATCCCAATTAAAAGTACTCATTAACAACCCAACAATATTATTTAGAGTAACATGATGAGATTCACATGATAATCCAAGTACTAGATACTCAAGATGTCCATAGCAGGGACACGGCTAACCATGATTAGTTTATACACTCTGCAGAGGTTTGTGCACTTTTCACCACAAGACTCGATCTCCTCCGTTTGATTTCTCGCACTACAAGGTGTTTGAGAAACGGATGACCGAGACATAGTCTTTCGGAAGCGCTAGCACCTTACATGTGGGTAGACCATACCAACCTACAACCCCTACATCAGCTAGTCTACCCGTAGAGTTTGCACAACTTAGTCAACTATGCTAGAGCCCATAGTAGCATGTGGCTGCACAGGAAGTTTCTAGCATGAATAATCTCATGATCCCTTTGAGCACAGGTGGCGGTCCAAGAAAAACAGGCAAGTCCTGATGGAAACCAGGTGCCTCAATTCACCCAGATGTGTGTTTAAGTTGCCACCTTAAATAAACCATTAATTTAATAATCTCACATCTGTCATGGATACACTCACCCAATCCACGTCTACTAGCATAGCATGGCATAATAAGCAAACGTAGAAGTAACTCCCAAAGGTTTGAATATAAATCGGTAATAGGTACTACCTCATCTACTTCCCAACCCACCATTTATTTAGATCCTACTCATTAATTGTTTGAGGATTGATCTAATGAAATATAACTTGGTAGTAGAAAAGAGTATGATCAAAGTGTTACTTGCCTTGCTGATGATCCGCGAAACCTAGAGACTCGAAGTAACAGGCGGCGCACTCTGGGTATTCTATCGCAGACAAACAAACAAGCATACAATAAGTACTCTTATAATGCACAGGTAAAACTCAGACAAAAGATCTAACCAGAAAGTTCAACTTAAGAACTCCGGATTTGCAAAAAGAATCATATCAAACGAAGCAACGAAAGTCAAACGACGAAAGAAAACAGCTCCGTTTTAGTAATCTGGATCTAAGTCAAATTTTACAGAAGCAAAAACTTGTTTAAGTCGATTATTCGGAAAGAGGGTTTCGAGATGAAACTCTAGGCGCTTGAATCGCCTGATTCCAATAAACGAGCGAAAAGTTATACTAAAACGAAAATCGGATCAGGAATCGCGATCAGAAAAATCACGGATTAAATCCAAGAAAAAGAAAAATGACGAACGGGTTAGCGAACGGACGTTCGTTAACTAAAATTAATCTAACGAACACGTTCGTTAAAACGAACGAACAAGCGAACGCTCGCTATTTAACCGAACCGAAAAAAAACCGAAACTAAAAAAATAAACCGAAGAAAACTGTTCGGTTTTAAAAAAAACGAAGGCACGAAAGTCGAGGCGCGGTGAACCTCGGCGACGGGGTCCGGCGAGTCGGCGGCGGCGGCGGTGGGGTCCGGCGGGGTTGGCGAGGCGGCGGTCCGGCAATGACAGCTGATGGCGAGGCTGGCGCGGTGGTGAGCCAGCAGTGGGCGGTAGGGTTTGGGGGCGTGGTGGGCCTCAGGCTGGCCTCCCCGGCTTATAAAAGCCACCTCGGCCGAGTCCCGGACACGCCCGTGGAGTCGGTTCTTGGCGTTTTTTAAATAATTCTTTCGGAAAAGAAATAAAAAGAAATACTAAACGGACTCCAAAAATCCCGAAATAAATTTTCCCCTGCTTCTAAAATCAAGCCGGACTAGATGAACATTTATTTGGGGCCTAAATGCAATTTTGAAAAACGCACATTTTTCCTAAATTCAAATAAAATGGCGAAAACTCGAAAATAAACACTTATTTGATTTTATTATTAAATCCTCATTATTTCTTTATTTCGGGAAAGTCATTTTATTCCCTCTCTCATATTTTTGTAATTGAAATAATTGAAGATAAAATAATTAAAATCAAATGATCCTATTTTCAAAATTTGAGAAAACTCAATTATGAAAATAACAAAATCCCCAACTCTCTCCGTGGGTCCTTGAGTTGTGTAGAATTTCTAGGATCAAGCCAAAAATGCAACAAAAATATGATATGCAATGATGCTCTATGTATAACATTCCAAATTGAAAATTTGGGATGTTACACATACCCTCTCACCACTTACCGCCGTTTACATGACATGTACTTGGCAACCTTCAAGCGGAAGCCCAACGGGGGTGTCGGCCATGGCCTACCTAAACACTCAAGTCTCTAGTCCAGGTTTAACGCCTATTCAGGTTCCATCCGCAGGGAGTATGGCCGAGGTTTCCATATACGGCCCCGAACGATGTGTACAGGGTTCCGCGACACCAAATGGGCGCCCGGCATACCCGGCCACATGCCTACCGCATCACAACTCACCCCTCGGGTCAACGCTGCGCACGGCCTACAGCATACTACAAACACCAGAAACAACTTGCAAATCCTAGACAGAGGACAAGGGTGGTTAATAAGCCAAGAGGGGCACTTAAGCATTCCAATGCGTGGTAGTAGTTGTTCATGGATCACATACACAGAACTCGGTTCCTGAGGATGGCTGCAATGAGACAATCCACCGTGTACTCGTACATGGCCTCTCACCGCTACCTTTACCAAATTGTGTTCACACACTTAGCTCTCAACAGTAGGACATGTTCACCACATTCCAATTCATCCTCGATGAATCAGACCTGACTCAACTCTAAGCGTTAGCGAGGCATGAAAACAAGCATGAATGAGTAGGCACATCAGGGCTCAAACAACTCCTACTCATGCTAGTGGGTTTCATCTATTTACTGTGGCAATGACAGGTCAATCAGGGGAAAGGGGTTCAACTACCGCAGCATGTAACAGATAAATCGTTGTTGTCCTAATGTAGTAAAAGAGAGCAGGAGCGAGAGAGTGGGATTGTATCAGAATGAACAAGGGGGTTCTATTTGCCTGGCACTTCTGAAGATAGGAATAGCTCTTCATCGGTGTCATCGATCTCATCGTCGGAATGTCGTCTACTCAGAGGGAACAATTACCGGCAAACAAGGAAGAACACAATCAATGCAATGCAACAATATGATGCATGAATGTGACATGGCAATATGTTGTTGATTGAGCTAATGCAACTAGCAACAAGTTAAATGAAGTTGGTTTGAACCAAAGGTTCAAATTCAAACTCCATATGTGATTATTTAAATGCCGACATTTTATTTGACCTGATCAGCAGGCATAAGTTGCTCAAACATGCATGGAAATAGCATAAATGGATATATTGGATTTTTTTGATAATTTTTCATATATAATTTATTTCATTTGGAGTTATAGATTAATTTCTATGAATTTTTTAAGTTTTGGATATTTTCTGAAATTTCCTGGATTATTTTAAAACCAGAAAATCATTATCGCGCCTTGACATGACATCATCTTAAGCGTCGACATGTCAGCAGGCGCCAGCCAGTCAAACGACGATTAGGATTCACTAATCGATGACTCGAGGCTGGTTAGTGTCATTTGATAGATGGGCACGGTCCTTGCCACGTCGGCCGATCGACCACGATGCGTGGGTCCGCTGGTTTTGTCAATTAATCAAACTTAAAACTAAATAGTGGCTTAATTAGGCAGCAGGGCCCACTGTCATTGTCTAGAGAGTGGGGTTAATTAGCGGTGTTTAGCTGCTAATGATGTGCCACGTCATCCCGCCGGAGTTGAACGCCGGCCCGAAAGCCTGTGACGCGGACGGGGCCTTTCGGGTTCGCTCTCGGCGCCCAAAGTGTTGGGGCGTGGCGAGAAATTCAAAATTTTCCCTCGTGTCACCAAGATCTATCTATGGAGAGACTAGCAACGAGGGAAGGAGAGTGCATCTACATACCCTTGTAGATCGCTAAGCGAGCGTTCAAGAGAACGGGGTTGAAGGAGTCGTACTCGTCGTGATCCAAATCATAGGAGATCCTAGTGCCGAAGCAGACGGCACCTTCGCATTCAACACACGTCGTACAGCCGGTGGCGTCTCCCATGCCTTGATCCAGCAAGGAGAGAGGGAGAGGTTGAGGAAGACTCCATCCAACAAAGAGCCTGTGCAGGCGTGGTGGTGATGGAGGCGTGGTAGTCCAGCCGAGGGGCTTCGCCCAGCACCCAGGGAGAGGAGGAGTAAGAGAGGTAGAGGCTGCGCCAAGAGGAGAGAAACTCATGTGTTGGGCAGCCCCGGACCTCATGTATTTATAGGGAAGGGAGGGGTTGCGCCCCTCTGGGTTCCCTCCCAAGGGTGGCGGCAGCCCCAGATGCCATCGGGGTGGCGACCCGGAGGAGAGAGGGAGGCGCGCTGGGGTGGGCCTTAGGGCCCATCTGCCCTAGGGTTTGCCCCTCCCACTATTCCTGCGCCTTGGGCCCCTTGTGGGGCGCACCAGCCACACAGGGCTGGTCCCTCCCACACTTGGCCCACGCAGCCCTCCGGGTTGGTGGCCCCACTTGGTGGACCCGGGACCCTCCGTGGTCCCAGATGCGTTCTAGGAAAAATCCGAAACTATTCGGTGACCAAAACAGGACTTCCCATATATAAATCTTTACCTCCGGACCATTCCGGAACTCCTCGTGACGTCCGGGATCTCATCCGGACTCGAACAACATTCGGTAACCACATACAAACTTCCTTTATAACCCTAAGCGTCGCCAGAACCTTAAGTGTGTAGACCCTACGGGTTCGGGAACCATGCAGACATGACCAAGATGTTCTCCAGTCAATAACCAACAGCGGGATCTGGATACCCATGTTGGCTCCCACATGTTCCACGATGACCTCATCGGATGAACCACGATGTCGAGGATTCAATCAATCCCGTATTCAATTCCCTTTGTCTAGCGGTATTGTACTTGCCGAGATTCGATCGTCGGTATCCCGATACCTTGTTCAATCTCGTTCTTGGCAAGTATCTTTACTCATTCCGTAACACATCATCCGTGATCAACCCCTTGGTCACATTGTGCACATTATGATGATGTCCTACCGAGTGGGCCGAGAGATACCTCTCCGTCGGCGGAGTGACAAATCCGATCTCGATTCGTGCCAACCCAGAGATACTTTCGGAGATACTGTCATGAACCTTTATAGCCACCCGATTACGTTGTGACGTTTGGTACACCCAAAGCATTCCACGGTATCAGGAGTTGCACAATCTCATGGTCTAAGGAAAAGATACTTGACATTAGAAAAGTTTTAGCATACGAACTACGATCTTCGTGCTAGGCTTAGGATTGGGTCTTGTCCATCACATCATTCTCCTAATGATGTGATCCCGTTATCAATGACATCCAATGTCCATGGTCAGGAAACCGTAACCATCTATTGATTAACGAGCTAGTCAACTAGAGGCTTACTAGGGACATGGTGTTGTCTATGTACCCACACATGTATCTGAGTTTCCTTTCAATACAATTATAGCATGGATAATAAGCGATTATCATGAACAAGGAAATATACTAATAACTAATTTATTATTGCCTCTAGGGCATATTTCCAACATCTCCCACTTGCACTAGAGTCAATAATCTAGTTCACATCGCCATGTGATTAACACTCACATGTCACATCACCATGTGACTAACATCCAAAGAGTTTACTAGTGTCATTAAACTAGTTCACATCATCATGTGATTAAGACTCAATGAGTTACGTGGTTTGATCATGTTTTGCTTGTGAGAGAGGTTTTTAGTCAGCGAGTGCGCAACATTCGGATCCGTATGTACTTCATAAATCTCTAGGTCATATTGTAAATCTTTGCTTCCACGCTCCACTTGGAGCTATTCCAAATAGTTGCTCCACTATCATTATCCGGTTTGCTACTCGAGTCACTTTCGGATAGGTGTTAAAGCTTGCACCCACGTAACCCTTTACGCGAACTCTTTATCACCTCCATAATCGAGAAACATGTCCTTATTTACTCCAAGGACAATTTTGATCATTGTCCAATGATCCATTCTGGATCATTCTTGTACCCTCGATCGACTCATGGCAAGGCACACTTCCGATGCGGTACACTGACATAGCATACTTTGTAGAGCCTACGTCTAAGGCATAGGGGCGACCTTCGTCCTTTCTCTCTTTTCTGCCGTGGTCGAGCTTTAAGTCTTAACTTCATACCTTACATCTCGGCAAGAACTCCTTCTTTGGTGATCCATCTTGAACACCTTCAAGATCATGTCCAAGGTATATGCTCATTTGAAAGTACCATTAAGCGGTTTTGATCTATCCCTATAGATCTTGATGCTCAATGTTCAAGTAGCTTAATACAGGTTTTCACTTGAAAAACACTTTTCAAATAACCCTATATGCTTTCCAGAAATTCTACATCATTTCAGATCAACAATATGTCAATAACATATACTCATCAAAAATTCTATAGTGCTCCCACTCACTTCTTTGGAAATACAAGTTTCTCATAAACTTTGTATAAACCCAAAATCTTTGATCATCTTATCAAAGAGTATATTCCAACTCGAGATGCTTACTCCGGTCCATGGAAGGATCACTTTGGAGCTAGCATACCTTTCAGCATCCTTAGGATCGACAAAACCTTTACGATTGTATCTCATACAACCTTTCCTTACGAGCTGGTAAGGAAACTCGTTTTGACATCCATCTGCTAGATTTCATAAATGCAGCTAATGCTAACATGATTCCGACGGACTTAAGCATCGCTACGGATGAGAAAATCTCATCGTAGTCAACTTGTGAAAAACTCTTTGCCACAAGTCGAGCTTCATAGACGGTGACATTACCGTCCACGTCCGTCTTCTTCTTAAAAATCCATTTATCTCAATAGCTTGCCGATCATCGGGCAAGTCCACCAAAGTTCATGCTTTATTCTGATACATGGATCCTATCTCGGATTTCATGGCCTCTAACCTTTTGTCGGAATATGGGCCCACCATCGCTTCTCATAGCTCGTAGGTTCATTGTTGTCTAGCAACATGACCTTCAAGACAGGATTACTGCACCACTCTGAGGCGATGCAGCATCCTTGTCACCCTCTGAGGTGCAGTAGTGACTTGATCCAAGTTTCATGATCTCTATCATAAGCTTCTACTTCAATTGGTGTAGGTGCCACAGGAACAACTCCACATGCCCTGCTACACACTTGTTGAAGTGACGGTTCAATAACCTCATCAAGTCTCCACCATCCTCCCACTCAATTCTTTCGAGAGAAACTTTTCCTCGAGAAAGGACCCGTTTCTAGAAACAATTACTTTTGCTTCCAGATCTGAGATAGGAGGTATACCCAACCATTTTGGGTATCATATGAAGATGTATTTATCCGTTTTGGGTTCGAGCTTATCACGATGAAACTTTTCCACATAAGCGTCGCAGCCCCAAACTTTCAAGAAACGACAGCTTAGGTTTCTCTAAACCATATTTCTCACGGTGTCATCTCAACAGAATTATGTGGTGCCCTATTAAAGTGAATGTGGTTGTCTCTAATGCCTAACCCATGAACGATAGTGTTAATTCGATAAGAGACATCATGGTACGCATCATATCCAATAGGGTGCAACTATGATGTTCGGACACACCATCACACTATGGTGTTCCAGGCGGTATTAATTGTGAAACAATTTCCACAGTGTCTTAATGGCGTGCCAAAGCTCGTAACTCAGATACTTATCTCTATGATCATATCATAGACATTTTATCCTCTTGTCACAATGATCTTTAACTTCACTCTAAAATTACTTGAACCATTCAATAATTCAGACTTGTGTTTCATCAAGTAAATATACTCAACATCTACTCGAATCATCTGTGAAGTCAGAACATAACGATATTCATTGCATGCCTCGGCACTCATTGAACTGCACACATCAAAATGTGTTACTTCCAATAGGTTGCTACCTTGTTCCATCTTACTGAAACCGAGGCTTTTCAGTCATCTTGCCTATGTGGTATGATCTGCATATCTCAAGTGATTCAAAATCAGGTGAGTCAAAACGATCCATCTGCATGGAGTTTCTTCATGCGTATACACCAATAGACATGGTTCGCATGTCTCAAACTTTTCAAAAAGAGTGAGTCCAAAGATCCATCAACATGGAGCTTCTTCATGTGTTCTACACCAAATGACTTACATGGCAGTGCCACAAGTAAGTGGTACTATCATTACTATCTTATATCTTTTGGCATAAAAATGTGTATCACTACGATCGAGATCCAATAAACCATTCCTTTAGGTGCAAGACCATTGAAGGCATTATTCAAATAAACAGAGTAACCATTATTCTCCTTAAATGAATAACTGCATTGCGATAGACATAATCCAATCATGTCTATGCTCAACGCAAACACCAAATGACAATTATTCTGGTTTAATACTAATCTTGATGGTAGAGGGAGCGTGCGATGTTTGATCACATCAAACTTGGAAACACTTCCAACACATATCGTCGACTCACCTTTAGCTAGTCTACGTTTATTCCGTAGCCTTTTATTTTGAGTTACTAACACTTAGCAACCGAACCGGTATCTAATACCACAGTGCTACTAGGAGTACTAGTAATATACACAATAACTTAATGTATATCCAATATACTTCCATCGACCTTGCTAGCCTTCTCATCTACCAAGTATCTAGGGTGGTTCCGCTTCTGTGTCCGTTCCTCTCATTACAGAAGCACTTAGTCTCGGGTTTGGGTTCAACCTTGGGTTTCTTCACTAGAGCGACAAGCTGTTTTGCCGTTTCATGAAGTATCCCTTGTTGCCCTTTCCTTCTTGAAACTAGTGGTTTTACCAACCATCAACAATTGATGCTCCTACTTGACTTCTACTTTCGCGGTGTCAAACATCGCGAACACTTCAAGGATCATCATATCTATCCACGATATGTTATAGTTCATCACGAAGCTCTAGTAGCTTGGTGGCAATGTCTTTGGAGAAACATCACTATCTCATCCGGAAGATTAGCCCCCACTCGATTCAAGTGATTGTTGTACCCGGACAATGCGAATACAAGCTCAACGATTGAGATCTTCTCCCTTAGTTTGTAGGCTAGAAAAACTCGTCGGAGGTCTCATACCTCTTGGCGTGGGCACGATCACGAAATGCCAATTTCAGCCCTCGTAACATCTCATATGTTCCATGACGTCAAAAACGTCTTTGGTGCCTCAATTCTAAGCCGTTTAATATTACCCGAACTATCACGTAGTCATCAAAGCGTGTGTGTCAAATGTTCGCAACATCCACGAGACCACGTTCGAGGTCCAAAGACACCGAGCAATGCATTGAGGACATAAGTTTTCTACTGACCGCATAATCGCTACTGTCAACTTTCAACTATATTTTCTCTAGGAACATATCTAAACAGTGGAACTAAAGCGCGAGCTTACAATATAATTTGCAAAGATCTTTTGACTATGTTCAGGATAATTAAGTTCATCTTATGAACTCCCACTCGAATAGACATCCCTCCAGTCATCTAAGTGATTACATGATCCGAGTCAACTAGGACGTGAACCGATCATCACGTGAGACGGACTAGTCATCATCGGTGAACATCTTCATGTTGATCGTATCCACCATACGACTCATGCTCAACCTTTCGGTCTCTTGTGTTCCGAGGCCATGTCTGTACATGTTAGGCTCGTCAAGTTAACCTAAGTGTTTCGCGTGTGTAAATCTGGCTTACACCCGTTGTATGTGAACGTAAGAATCTATCACACCCGATCATCACATGGTGCTTGAAGCAGCGAACTTTACATAGCGGTTGCACGATTAGGGGAACACTTTCTTGAAATTTTAATGAGGGATCATCTTATTTACTACCGTCGTTCTAAGCAAATAAGAAGTATAATCATGATAAACATCACATGCAATCAAATAGTGACATGATATGGCCAATATCATATTGCTCCTTTGATCTCCATCTTGAGCTCCATGATCATCATCGTCACCGGCATGACACCATGATCTCCATCATCATGATCTCCATCATCGTGTCTCCATGAAGTTGTCTCGCCAACTTATTACTTCTACTACTATGGCTACGGTTAGCAATAAAGTAAAGTAATTACATGGCGTTGCTCAATGACACGCAGGTCATACAATAAATAAAGACAACTCCTATGGATCCCGCCGTTGTCATACTCATCGACATGCAAGTCGTGATTCCTATTACAAGAACATGATCAATCTCATACATCACATATCATTCATCACATTCTTCTTGGCCATATCACATCACATAGCATACCCTGCAAAAACAAGTTAGGCGTCCTCTAATTGTTGTTTGCATGTTTCTGATGGCTGCTATGGGTTTCTAGCAAGAACGTTTCTTACCTACGCAAAACCACAACGTGATATGCCAATTGCTATTTACCCTTCATAAGGACCCTTTTCATCGAATCCGTTTAGACTAAAGTGGAGAGGCGGCACCCGCTAGCCACCTTATGCACCAAGTGCATGTCGATCAGTGGAACCTGTCTCACGTAAGTGTATGCGTGTAAGGTCGGTCCGGGCTGCTTCATCCCACAATACCATCGAAACAAGAATGGACTAGTAACGGTAAGCATATTGAACAAAATCAACGCCCACAACTACTTTGTGTTCTACTCGTGCAAAGAATCTATGCAATAGACCTAGCTCATGATGCCCTTTGTTGGGGAGCGTGGCGAGAAATTCAAAATTTTCCTACGTGTCACCAAGATCTATCTATGGAGAGACTAGCAGCAGGGGAAGGAGAGTGCATCTACATACCCTTGTAGATCGCTAAGCGGAAGCGTTCAAGAGAACGGGGTTAAAGGAGTCGTACTGTCTGTGATCCAAATCACCGGAGATCCTAGTGCCGAGCAGACGGCACCTCCGCGTTCAACACACGTACAACCCGGTGGCGTCTCCCATGCCTTGATCTAGCAAGGAGAGAGGGAGAGATTGAGGAAGACTCCATCCAAAGCAGCAGACAACCATGCGTGGTGGTGATGGAGGAGCGTGGTAGTCCAGCAGGGCTTCGCCAAGCACCGCGGGAGAGGAGGAGTAAGAGAGGTAGGGCTGCGCCAAGAGGGAGAGAAACTCATGTGTTGGGCAGCCCCCAGACCTCATGTATTTATAGGGGAAGGGGAGGGGGCTGCGCCCCCTCTAGGGTTCCCTCCCCAAGGGTGGCGGCAGCCCCCAGATGCCATCAGGGTGGCGGCGAGGGGAGAGAGGAGGCGGCGCTGGGTGGGCCTTAGGGCCCATCTGCCCTAGGGTTTGCCCCCTCCCACTCTTCCCTGCGCCATGGGCCCCTTGTGGGGGGCGCACCAGCCCACCTGGGGCTGGTCCCCTCCCAGACATGACCAAGACGTTCTTCGGTCAATAACCAATAGCGGGATCTGGATACCCATGTTGGCTCCCACATGTTCCACGATGATCTCATCGGATGAACCACGATGTCGAGGATTCAATCAATCCCGTATTCAATTCCCTTTGTCTAGCGGTATTGTACTTGCCCGAGATTCGATCGTCGGTATCCCGATACCTTGTTCAATCTCGTTACTGGCAAGTATCTTTACTCATTCCGTAACACATCATCCCGTGATCAACCCCTTGGTCACATTGTGCACATTATGATGATGTCCTACCGAGTGGGCCAGAGATACCTCTCCGTCAACCGGAGTGACAAATCCCGCCTTGATTCGTGCCAACCCAACAGATACTTTTCGGAGATACCGTAATGAACCTTTATAGCCACCCGATTCGTTGTGACGTTTGGTACACCCAAAGCATTCCCTACGGTATCCGGGAGTTGCACAATCTCATGGTCTAAGGAAATGATACTTGACATTAGAAAAGCTTTAGCATACGAACTACGATCTTTGTGCTAGGCTTAGGATTGGGTCTTGTCCATCACATCATTCTCCTAATGACGTGATCCCGTTATCAATGACATCCAATGTCCATGGTCAGGAAACCGTAACCATCTATTGATTAACGAGCTAGTCAACTAGAGGCTTACTAGGGACATGGTGTTGTCTATGTACCCACACAATTATCTGAGTTTCCTTTTAATACAATTATAGCATGGATAATAAACGATTATCATGAACAAGGAAATATACTAATAACTAATTTATTATTGCCTCTAGGGCATATTTCCAACACAAAGGAGCGACGGAGAGCACCCACGGGGAGCCGGAGCTCTCCCTCATCCAGTGCAGCAAGCGGTAGCAGCTGGGGTGGCCGGAGCTCGTCGGAAACGAGCTCGAAGCGGCGGCCGGAGTTCGGTCAAGCTCGGGGTCGGCGTTGCGGTGCACGGGAGGAGGATCTGGTGAGTGTGCTCGGCTCCTGGGAGTGTGCTGAGCATGCTGATGGGCTCGGACGCGAGCGGTAGTAGTTGTGGCTGCGACAGCGCCATGGCTGGCGGTGATGTGCTCGCGGGATCGGCGGTGAAGTTAGTTAGGGCGCGCAAACGGGGGGTAGAATAGAGGGGAACTCGCAGAGCATGCCAGTGGGCTCGGGGACATTCTGCGTGCGGTGAATCAACGACGGCGATGGTCGGAGCCCGAGGTGGAAGACAATGGCGATGGCGACATTGCTAGCCACCCGCGGTCGCGTGCTTTGGCTTGCATCTCTACGGCGTTGAGGCGGAGCTCGTGGGGGCGCTGGTTGGGCGTGGGGATACTGGTGGCCACGACAATGACGAGTAGCGGCGACGGCAGCGCTCGTACTGCGTGAGGGAGCAAGCCAGAGAAAGGGAATAGGTCCAGGTAGAGAGGGGAGAGGTGCAGGGGGTCGAGGGGGAGTGTGTGGCGCCCTCGGGTGCCTCCAGCGGCGAGCAGGTAAGCAGGAGGTGCCGACGCGCGGTGGACACACGCCCTCGTCCTCCTGGCGCTGGGTTGAGGACGACTGGCAAGCACCAGGTGGGCTGGGCCGGCTGACCAGCGGTTAGGTTGCCAGGTAAGTGGCCCAGGTGTTGTTCTCTCTCTCTCGATCTGTTAATTCTGTTATTGTTTTCTATTTTTATTCCTCTGTTTTGAATTAGTAAAAATACTAATTCATTTTGTAAAATCCTGAAAATAATTGTGGGCACTTTTGAAAATATTTCCAATGACCCTCAAATGCTTTCAAGATTATTTGGACACTTAAAATATTTTATAGAATTTAAATGTCCAAATTCAAATACTTATGATTTAATTCAAAAATCCAGATTGTCCTAGAGATGTGTGCACCATTTTTGTCAGAGGTTCTAGACCAATACAAAAATGATGAACATTTATGAAGGGCATTTGGGCTCATTGAAAAGATTTAATTTTGACCCTAGTTGGATTTCATTTGCTGCTAGGGTTTATCAGTCCCCATTTCAAGTTCATTTAAACTTAGACATGATCCATGCTCACTGATGTAACTACTTACAAACAATTCTAGGGTTGTGACAGATAGGTGGTCAGGCGAGCCGGATGGAGCACAAACGGGCCGATCGTGACGAGGTCCATGATCTTCTCAACCACTTGTTGGACCATGTTGTGACGCACGTGTTGCGGCTATGCGATGCCTACAGTCGCGCCAACGCAACCGTGTCGGCCGTTGGGCTAGACCCATTCGACCACCCCATCGACTTCAACAAGCTGCGGCTTCCTGACCTGGTATCCTTCTTCACCTATACCTCCGAGGAGCTGAGTCGTCTCCGTGTGGTGGTGGGGCGGAGCCGGACAAGAAGGGGTTGCGGGCGGTCATCACCGTTGTCGGGCGAATCCTCTCAGGGCTTCATCACCGGAATCCATTCGTGCCATTGGACGTCGTCTTTGATGAGTTGGCTCCCGTTGACCGGGAGCGGGCTCTGCCGGCGGTGGCACCCTGCATCACCACCGTCGTGCGCCTCGAGAAGCAGAGGGACTTCGGTGGTGTTTAGGCGCCCTATGCATGGGCATGTCTCCGTGCAACATGAACGTTGGATCAAACTCAGACTTTGCAGATCGATCCTTTGTAGCACAAAGCGTGCGGGTGTGTTTGGTTGCATTCTCATCTCAACATAGTTGTTCCTTCTTCGTGCATGCTCATCTCAGCACCCCTCTTCATGCATGCTCAGCATGTTCCTAGTGTATTTGTGTTAACCTAGTGTGGACTCATGCACCCTTCATGCAATCTGCCAAACACCCAAAAGTGGGTGGGAATCTTTTGCTCCCACGCACCCTTCATACACCCTACCTAACACAGATTTGTGCTTCATATGGTTCATTTTCCGTGGAGTACTATAGCATCATACTCTCCGTGCGCTGTCGAACTAGTTATATTAACATTGATCTCACCGTTCATTCTCGACCGGACAATCAAAAAAGGGGCATGTTACATTACTGTTCATAGTTGACATGCGCACAACATCATTTTTATCATCATATCTTACTACACTAGCAACAAGATTATAGTACTGACGTATGAACCACTGCACATGCCTAATAGTAGGAGTATTGTGTAAGTTCAAGTGGTTACCGTGTTACGCACTCTGTCGGTGTACAAAAGTAGGGGTCCATTTTTGCACCCCTTTACTTGTGCGCGGGCAGTCGCAGCCCCACGCCCCTGGCCATGCTTGGCGGGGCAGAGGAAGCGAAGGCACAAGACGACCAGATCAACACCAAGCTAGAAACACAAAGAGCAGAAGGGCGAGGTGGACCGCCCTGGCAAGGCCCTTGCCGGGGCGGCCTCCACAGCCCCGGCAAGAACCTTGCCGGGGCAACTTGCCCAACGCCAGCAGGCCTGCCAACCTTGAGCCTGAGAGGTCCGACGCCCTCAACCACATTGGAACCAAAGCTCGAGAGGCGCCTCCGTGGTGGCATGCAAATATTTGTGAAGACCAAGAACGTGCAAGATTAGATGAGAATCAGAAGACGGGGATCCTCGGTGAGATCCTTCCCGAGGATACCCACGAGACCCCCTCTTGCCGGGGACGCCCACGACACCGCGGCAAGACCCTTGTCGGGGCCCCGGCAAGACCCTTGCCAAAGACATCCGCGGGGCCATAGCTAGGCCCACATCTGCCAAGACTCCACTACCGTTCCCATGCAGCCGCCAGCCCACCAACTAGGCGAGCACCTGCATGGCGACGTGCGGCCTCTAGGCCAACCCAGCAAGCACCTGCGTGGTGGCATGCAGATCTTCGTGAAGACTCTGCCACCGCATCAACTTACCAGCGAGCCATCCAGCATGGCACTACACACCTCGTTAGCTCGGACGCGCGTCGAAGCCAGGCGAAGCGGCGATAGCTGGGATGAGCTTCCTTGCCGTCCCTGATAAAGCAAGAAGGGCACGTCGGCACCGCATAAATTGTGTTTTGTCCTACGGTGCCAGAGGATAGACTCGACCACTGTATAGCTTTCCACCTCCTATGTGCCACTGTGGCAGCCCCTTTGTCTATAAAAGGAGGCCCGCGGCATACTGAGAGAGGATTCAGACTCTTTGGACCCTGCACGCCTTGTAGCTAGTCCAAGAACACCAGATAAACATAAACCAGTAGGAGTAGGGCATTACGCATCGCTTGTGGGCCCGAACCTGGATAATCCCCCTGTGTTGTTCTTCTAATCCCGCTCTTCCACAGCCTCGTGGCCGCCAACCGTAGAAAAATGGATTCTTCGTGGTCCCATAGGTGTCGTAGCCCCCAACATCTTTGGCGCGCCAGGTAGGGGGGCGCAAGTTGTGAGAATCCGGTTTTGGAGCCGATGCATCAAATCTGTCATAAGGATGGCTCGAAAGTTGAAGGCGACGCCGATCAGCTGCCCTTTGGTGTCGTCCGCAGCTTTGACAACCATCTGCGTGGCCCCGAAAAGCTAAGTCATGCAAAATTTTGGCTAATTTCATATATAGAAGTTTGTCTTCCTCGAAAGATCTCTTTCCTTGTAAGGGGAACCTGCACGTGATGGGACCCTTCCGCTATTGGCAACGCCCTTGTCTCTGTCTCAAGTCCGCTCGACAGCTCATGCGGCCGCGCTGAGAACGGCAAGGTGGCCTACCCGCTACTGGCCGCGCTCTTGTCATGTTTCGAGTCCGCTCGATAGTTCAAGCGACCGCGCTGGGAGCGGCAAGGTGGCTTGCCTGGCAGCAAGCGCCTCCCCGGCAGGCTGCTAAGGATCCGTCCTCAAAGCACCCCGGCATGGGTTTACGCGCCGGCAGCCTTATCCAACCAAGCGTAGGGTGCGAACATACAAAGAGAGATCTAACAGGATGATAGCATGCCTGATCTTAAAATACTGCAGAGTTATATTACACCAAATAATCACTGCGGTTCTAACTTAAGATAAAATTATCTTGGTCTTGAACTTGCAGCGGCGATGAGAAACGGGGTGCCTAGTCCCAGCGTTGGCCCTCCACCCTCTCAATTCCGTCGATGCAGTCGATGATGGGCTTGATGCGCTCCTTGAGCACCGTGAGGTCCGCCTCCTCCGGCAAGTTCTCCAACGCATTGGCAAAGTTGACGGTGGGGTTCCAGAATGCCACCTTGGTGAGCACCTTGGTCAGGGTGCCCCGACAGAGCCTCCGGGACTCGTTGGCCAGATAAGCTGCCCGGTTGGAGCGGAGCTGCTCCAGGGCTCCAAGAACGCCCTCGAAGAACAGGGTCGATTTGGCATTGGGACTCACGTTCGGCTCCGGGGCGTACCTCAAATTCGGCATCCCCATGGCAGCCAGCTTCGTGGTGGTCCTAACGGCAACGTCGGCGAGGCGGCTAACCCAACGGTTTATGCCCTCCGCATACTCCTTGTGTTCGGCGGCCTCATTCCTCCGCAGCTGCCTCTCCTCCTCCAGGTCCTTGGTCAGGGTCTCTTCCCGGGCCCTGACCTCCTAAAGCATCCCCTCAAGACCCTCCAGCTTCAGCTTCAAGTCTTTGATGGAGTCGTTGGCCTTGGAGAGCAGCTCGGCCTTGCCTTAGGACTGCAGCCTGCGCCTCCACCAGAGCGTCGTTGATCGTGTCTTTCTCCTTGGCCAGCTCCAGGACCTATTTCTTCAGCCCATCCTGCTCCACCTCCAGCTCCTTCACCTTGTCGGCATGGACCTGGGCTTGAGCATTGAGTGCCTCCTTGTGCCTCTGCTCCAGCTCCTGGGTCTGCTGCACTGCAAGCTTCTCGACCTCCTCATCCTTGCCGCGGAGGGTGGCGGCGAGCGCCTCCTCACGAGCGGCAAGCTCCACCTCCTGGGAGTTCAGCTCGGCCTGGTGCTGGTGCCGAGCGGCCTCGTTCTTGGCAGCATGTTCCTTCGCCGCCTCCTAGGCCTTCTCGACATCGGCTTGCTGCAGGATATGCTCCTGTTTGCACTTAGCCAACAGATCCTGGGCGACCGTCAGTTCCTCGTGGGCCTGGTAGAACTAGGCCTGTGTCTCGGTGACGCACCCCTCGAGATCCGCCTCCTCCTTGTCCACCGCCGCCATCCCGGATTTTTCCTTGTCTAGGCGGGCACGGTGAAGCGCCTGGAGCTTCTGGAAGTTGGCGCTCATGGCCCGAAGCAGCTGCTCCTCTTGGAAACCACCGCCACCGGCGCTCGGTTCATCAACAACCTCGAGCCAGGCGGCGGCGAGCACCTCATCGTTGAACACCTCCCCCTCGGTTGGCGCCCTCGTGCTCGCCATTCCTGGGAGGTGGACGAACAGGTCGTCGGCCACCTTCAGGTACTTGCTCGAGCCAGAGGCAGCAGAGGAGGAAGGTTGGTCGTCAACCACCCCGTCCCCGGCAGCGGCGTTGCCGGCCTCTCCGGCAGGCCCCTTGCCGGCCTCCTTGGCAGCGGCCTTGCCGGCCTCCCCGGCAGGCCCCTTGGCGGCATCCTCCGCGGTGGTCTTGGCGGCCTCCTCAGCAGCAATCTTGTCGGCCTCGGCCTCGTCGTCCCTGGCGAGCTCCTCGATGACGGTGTCAATGTCGACCTGTCCGTTGAGGAAGGGTCTGGATACCAAGAAGGGGAATGAGGTGAGGCCATGGTCGAGGTTCAAAAAGAAGAAGAAAGAACAAGGACAGAAAACAAATAACTTACCCACACCGGGCTGGGAAGAAGTGGCGCCCTCCCCGCTAGCATTCATTGCCGGGGCAGAACCCCGGCACCCAAGTTCGCCTCCTCCTCTTCCATATGCGTGGGCTCGGTGGTGGATGCCCTTGCCAGGGACGCCCCTCGGGGCGGCGTAGTTGAGAGGGGCGGCGTGTTGGGGGTGGCCTCGGCGGCTCCTCCTGCTGCCGTTCTTCTTCTACAAACCTGGCAAGATCAGCGTCAACGATTCGCACCTCAAAGTTCATCAATGGAGGAGTAAGTGATGAGCTTACGCTGGGGACTGAAGCGGGGGCTACGCCGGGGGCTGCTGTCCGGGCTGCTATCCACCAGCAACGGCGTATGCGAAGTACCCGCCGGGGGCTTGTCGCCCGTCGAGGCCTTGGCCCTCTTCGCCACCCTCTGGGCCAGCGTCTCCACGTCCCTGTGAAGATAACACCAAATCAAATAAGGATAACACTGGAGTAAAGTCAAGAGATGACGTGGGGGGCAAAATACTTACTCTTCCTCTACCTCCTCCTCCGCTAGCTTCCTCTTCCTCGCGGAGTTGAAGGATCCGATGTCAAACTCGGACTCCAAGGTGCTGCCCGAAGGGGAAGGAGATGGGGTCCGGTACCGCTTGGACAAGGAGGGAGCAGTCGCCTTCCTTTTCGCCACCGCGGCTTTCGCCGCCTTTGTCGCTGCCGCGGCATTCATCACCCTCGTCTCGCGCACGAGCTGCTCCTGGGGTGGCTGCCGCTGCATGATCCTGCTAGGTCGAACCGGCTCGCCAGAGCTGGCCCACCGCAAGACGCGCTGCCTCCCCATGACCGGGGGGTCGTTCACCTCGACCTCCTCTTCGGATGACTCGTCGCCCGCGTCTTCAACAAGGGGGACCTCGGTGTTGGTGCCGCTAGCCTCCCCGGCAGACTCCGCCCACTGGGCGAGCTCCCTCTCCTCCACGGCTGCGTCGGCCTCGTCTTCCACGCCGCTAGCATTGTCGGCCTCCCTGGCAAGTGCCTCCTCCGCTGCCGTGGCGGCGATGTAGTCCTGCTCCGCATTAGTGGTGTCCTAGATGAGCAGCGGCTCGTTCACGGACATAAGCCTCCGACAAAGTGTCGAAGAACTCCTGCACCATCTTCGCTCGCGGCTCGGCCCAGGACGGGTCAAGGCCGTGCGCATTGAAGTCCGGCATCATGGCGATGATGGCGGACTGGCGAGAGTTGTTGCTCAGCGGGACCACTCCCACTGGCAACCCAAATAGGGGCCCCTTGACGGCCTTTCCGGCCTTCGTGGCCCTGTCGGTCCTCTCCGCCATGTCGTCGCTGTCCACGTCGAGCTGGAAGAACCTTTGGTAGAAATGGGCATGCCCCATCACCGTGAAGTTATGCTTGTGCCGTATGAGCCTCATGAAGTCGGTAGCATTCCCCGAAATCCTGTGCCGGCCTCCCTTGTTGTGTGTAGAAGGGCGATTCACGACGGATGAAGTCCGCCCCAATTATCTCGAGGGTGAGCCCGGCCGTGGTAAGGCGATGAATCCTGGTGGTGGCGATTGAGAGCTTCTTGTCATTGACGTCGAGGTCACTCCAGTCTTGGCGGCGGTTCGGCGGGCTCTGACGGACCTGGCAGAACTCCGGCGGGTCCTTCTCCTCGATCCAGCACCACCAGCCCCGCCACTCCTCCCACCTCTCCTTCTGGGCACCCTCCGGGTATGTGCCTTTCTCCTGGGTCCTCGGGATCCAGGCGATGCTCCCAGAGATGGCGCCCCCTGGTTGGAGGCGAGGGTAGAAGTAGTGGCAGAAGAGCGTCGTGCTAGTGAGCACCCTGGCAAAGCTCTTGCGGAGGTGGGCAAATAGAGCCATGCACACCACGACTTTCGGCATGAGATCCAAAAGATGGAAGTCATAGGTGTGCATGACGTCGTTGAAGAAGTCAGAGGAAGGGGGCAGAGTCCGCAAGAGAAGAAATCAACGAAGAAGGGGTACCGATTTGGGCCGTCCTTGGCAAAATTGGCGGGGACGACGCGCGTGGCAGGGTGCCCCGTCGTCTTCCTCCCTCACAGGGGCAAGAAGAGGTTCTTGAGGTGGACCGCATCGACCGTCGATGGGAAGTAGGGGAGCTGCATCCGCCGCACCGCCGACTCACTCTCCGGCGCCTCCTTCTCCCCGACATCCTTGGCCGCTCCCTTGCCCCTGCTGGTTTCGGGCGCCATGGCAGCTGGGAGGGGGCGAACACTACAAGAAATATGTCAACTAGTGACCTTCTGTCAGTGACCCTGGAAGAATTGGTTATAGATCTATGACCATCTGAGACCAATTGGTCAAAAGCTGTTCGGGGGGCTCCAAACCCTAAACCATTGTGACCATTTTGGTCAGAAGGTCGTAATTTCCTTACGAAATGGTCGAAGAAAAAGCAAGCTGGTCCGCTGCCTTATTGCTAGTTGTTAACGACCAATATAGATGGTCATAGCCTTGTAGGTTGTGGTGGGTTGTGATGACTAGGCGCCATCTCATCAGTTTTGCCTATGTGTCATGTCCATGTGTCAATTTTTGCCCTAGGTTGTGAAGCAACCTATATTTCTGTTATTCCAAAAATTCCCAAAAAAATCTCATAAATTGTTTGGATCATATCTTCATCAAATATGTCAAAAACCTTCCTTGCCTAGTTCAAAAATAACTCAACAATATTCATTTTCCTATTCTGTTCAGAGCAGCACTTTGTGAAGGAAGTGTTATTTATATATTCTTGATTTCCCTAAAAATTTGTGAAGACGGTCTTCTTAATAATTGATCATCCTCAGCCAAAACTCAAGCCCATTAGCCATGTGCATTTCCCGTACCGCAAATCAAACACTTGGTTGCTTATTCATGTTTGAGCATCGATCGGTCTCCTCGTGAGAATCTTATGTTATAATTTTCTTCCTAGCATCTACCTAGGGAGTGAACAACCCACTAGACATGCCTAGGCCGCCCAGAACGCATGGCAAGGCCACGGTCACGCGGTGACCACGCGGCGGGCATGCGAGCTTATGCGCTCTAGAGTTGGGGCCCTCAGCCACCATCCAAACCTCGATGTCTCTCCATCAAACCATGTATTTTTGATTAAATAGATACTTATTTACCT
Organism: Aegilops bicornis; assembly: GCA_021605145.1. Taxonomy (NCBI): domain Eukaryota; kingdom Viridiplantae; phylum Streptophyta; class Magnoliopsida; order Poales; family Poaceae; genus Aegilops; species Aegilops bicornis. Next base: position 297,049,256 of record CM038674.1, read on the forward strand.
AGAAATGATTTTTGGAAAAAAATAAAGAGCAAACTATGAGTTCAAATTTGACCCGCTTCCAGCTGAATCAGCGGGAATTTGTCTTTTTCACAAGAGGTGAATCAAAACTTTTGACACCCAACCATTTTGTCAATTGTGCATTAAATATGGCCTAGTATTTTATAAAATTGATTAGGTCCAATTTTGCAACAAATATATGGTAGGTCCTTCAAAAAAAACTCATTTCAGGCACTCGGAAAATGGAAAATGGTTTTTTCGTCCAAATAAAATGAAAACTTGCTTAGGCAACATTGTTTACCATTCCAATATGCACCCTTGTGCACAATATGAGATCATTTGAACAAACTATGCCATGAATGTGGCCATAAGATTGATCATTTGGCTTGAAAGCCATGAATCTTCACGCTTGATAGCTCATTTCTGAGAACACTTTTTTAAAATAATTACCGTATTAAAGTTTATTATTTTTCCTGGAAACTTGGTCACATATAATGACACAATGCGAAGGTTTTCCAATTTTTTGATTTCTTTTGAATTTTTTATGCCCGTTTCAAAATGTGGTCAAAACGGCGGGCTTGACCGTTCCTATCTAGTGGTTGAATCTTGGATTTTTTTGGTGTTTCTCTGATTAAATAGATACTTATGTACCTAGAAATGATTTTTGGAAAAAATAAAGAGCAAACTATGAGGCGCCTTCGCTCAAATTTGACCCGCTTCCAAATTGAATCAATGAATTTGTCTTTTTCACCAGAGGTGGATCAAAACTTTTGACACCCAACCATTTGGTCAATTGTGCATTAAATATGGCCTAGTATTTTATCAAATTGATTTGGTCCAATTTTGCAACAAATATATGGTAGGTCCTTCACAAAAAAAAAACTCATTTCACGCACTCGGAAAATGGAAAATGGTTTTTTCATCCAAATAAAATGAAAACTAACTTAGGCAACATTGTTTGCCATTCCAATATGCACCCTTGTGCACAATATGAGATCATTTGAACAAACTATGCCATGAATGTGGCCATAAGATTGATCATTTGGCTTGAAAGCCATGAATCTTCACGCTTGATAGCTCATTTCTGAGAACACTTTTTTAAAATAATTACCGTATTAAAGTTTATTATTTTTCCTGGAAACTTGGTCACATATAATGACACAATGCGAAGGTTTTCCAATTTTTTGATTCTTATTTTATTTTTATGCCCGTTTCAAAATGCTACTAAAACTAGGCTTGACCGTTCCTATCTAGTGGTTGAATCTTGGATTTTTTTGGTGTTTCTCTGATTAAATAGATACTTATGTACCTAGAAATGATTTTTGGAAAAAATAAAGAGCAAAGTATGAGGCAGCTTTAGTTCAAATTTGACCCGTTTCCAGCTGAATCGGCGGGAATTTGTCCTTTTCACCAGAGGTGGATCAAAACTTTGGACACCCAACCATTTGGTCAATTGTGCATTAAATATGGCGTAGTATTTTATAAAATTGATTTGGTCCAATTTTGCAACAAATATATGGTAGGTCCTTCACAAAAAAACTCATTTCAGGCACTCGAAAAATGGAAAATGGTTTTTTCGTCCAAATAAAATGAAAACTTCCTTAGGCAACATTGTTTGCCATTCTAATATGCACCCTTGTGCACAATATGAGATCATTTGAACAAACTATGCCATGAATGTGGCCATAAGATTGATCATTTGGCTTGAAAGCCATGACTCTTCACGCTTGATAGCTCATTTCTGAGAACACTTTTTTAAAATAATTACCGTATTACAAGTTTATTATTTTTCCGGAAACTTGGTCACATATAATGACACAATGCGAATTTTTTCCAATTTTTGATTTTTTGAATTTTGTATGCCTGTTTCAAAATGCTACAAGCAATGGGCTTGACCGTTCCTATCTAGTGGTTGAATATTGGATTTTTTGGTGTTTCTCTGATTAAATAGATACTTATGTACCTAGAAATGATTTTTGGAAAAATAAAGAGCAAACTATGAGGCAATCAGAGTTCAAATTTGACGCTTCAACCGAATCGGTGAGAATTTGTCTTTTCACCGTGAGGTGGATCAAAACTTTTGACACCCAACTATTTGTTCAATTGTGCATTAAATATGGCCTAGTATTTTATAAATATGATTTGGTCCAATTTTGCAACAAATATATGGTAGGTCCTTCACAAAAAAATATCATTTCGGGCACTCAAAAAATGGAAAATGAAATTTCCGTGCAAAGAAAATGAAAACTCCCTCAGGCAATATTGTTTGGAATTACAAGATGCACCCTTGTGCACAATATGAGATCATTTGAACAAACTATGCCATGAATGTGGCCATAAGATTGATCATTTGGCTTTAATGCCATTGATCTACCATAACATTTGGGCATTTCTGTGATGGCTGATGTTCGACGACGGTGGTGACGATTTGTTGATGCGAGGGGTGTCGAAGCTCTTGGTGTGGGGTAGTGATGCGTGGTCTTGGCGAAATTCTTAGAGGGTGTCCACCGATCATGCACACGAGGATGGTGTCGCATAAGGTTCTTGGGGGTTGCGGCGGAAGGTGCGTCGCAAATAGTCACCGATGATGCAACATAGCATCGCCCGCGATCAAGGCGTCTTTGTGATCCAACATTATCGGGACCGACGAGTTCTGATGAAGCATTGTTAGGCCGCCAGTGTTCTGATGTAATATCGTCGAGGGTCGCCGGAGTTGCAACGAAGCCTCCCCGAGTTAGTCAATATTGTATAATATTTTTGAAAATGAAGTGGTGCCCTTTTGCAGCAAATATTGGATAGGTTATTTACATGGATGAGAAAATATGTAAGAGAAAAAAAAGAAAAAACAATTGCATAAGCTTAATCATCATTGGTGGAAACATGCGTGCCATGGATCGATGACATGGCATAGATCCATCCATCCATCTTTTCATCCCACATCCATCCATCCATCCATCCATCCATCCACCCAACCACCCACAGTCGCACACCCAGCCGTTGTGTCCCACCCACCCACCCGCTGTGCCCGATGCGGAGAGAGATATGCGGAGAGAGAGAGAGAGAGAGCGCTCTCCTCCTCCCCTTCCCTCGCGCCGCCACCACCACCATCCCTCCCTCCCTCGTGCCGCCCATTCATCCGAGCCCGATGACGCCAGATCCGCACGCTGCCCATCATTCCCCATCTTCCGCTCCATCCCTCCACCTCCCGCAGCAGATCCAGCGCCCTGCAGCCTCGGCGTCACGGCTGGCTGGCTTGCCGGCACGCGCGTGCTTTGATGCGCGCCGCTCCGTCGAGCTGGCCGGACCACGACGGCATGTGACCTAGCGTTTGCAGGATCCTCGAACGGCCGCCGTCCACCTCGCTATAGGGAGGGGTTCGTCGTACTCCACCCTAGCAGTCGATCCCAGCCGTCGCTGCTTCACCAGCCTCCTCCTCTGGCGTCTCCGTGAGGGCGCCCGACGCCAGGCAGGCCGTCGACGCGCCGGACCTCAAGGCCGGTCGTGCTGCTCCTTTTGCCTGCGTCCTTCCCCGACAACGTCCCCATGGCTAGGGTTTCGGATGCGATGGCGCCTCCGTCGATGGTGCGGCTCTGGTGACTCTTACCTCACCCCACACGCAGCTGCCCATTCATCCGAGCCCGATGACACGAGCTCAAGGTACTCCCTTCCACTCGTGGTAGATCTGTTCCAGTGATTAGGTTTCTGACGATCTGTGGTGTTGTAGGTTGGCGGTGAGGAGCAAGGGGGCCGAGAAGCCGGCCGCCAAGGGAAGAAGGGCAAGGCCGGCAAGGACCCCAACAAGCCCAAGATGGTGCCCAGCGCCGTCTTCGTCTTCATGTATGCCCAACGCACACGTCCACCCCAGGATCCGCGCGCTACTCTGGCGCTCAGCATGGTGCCCTGCGTGTTGTGCTACCTCGTGGGTCAGAGCAGCGAGGCTGCTCCGTCCGGAGAGAACCAGGAAAAGGTAATCGCCCCTACTTCTCAATTCTCATGCATCTTTGTCGTGCAGGCTTGTGTGTTCTGACGTGCAATTTTCTGGTGCCGTTTCTGATCTTCACTGACAGTGAGCAGTCTGAGCGATTCAGGATTCAGCAAAGGGGATAGCTGCATAGTGGATCAGAGTACATTTGGTGTTCCTCTTCTCTGAAGCTTGCATACCTTAGAATCCCTTATCTGTGATTCTGTATCTAGTTTTTGTCTGAATCGGTGTGGCTTTGAACTTTGGTGATTGTGTGCGAGTGGCATCCAGAGTTAACTCAAGTTTATCATAAGCCCTCTATGCTTGCAGTTTCTGAATACTGAATTTCCAAGTCATTTGGTTCAGTTAAATGATGATTTTGCTCTGCAATTATCAGCCAATGACATTCACTAGCTGATAAGGGAATGATGCTTCTACGCAGTAGAAAAAAGATTGTTATAGTTAAGTTTGAATCAGGCGAACAGTGTTGATATTTCTGTTATAGTTAAGCTAGACAAGTTTGCATTTGATATTTCTGTTTTGTTTCTGTTATAGTTAAGCTACACAAGCTCCTGTATCAGCACTCCTAATTGGTACTTTATTGTTTGCATAATGTAGTTGTTGTGACATGTATATCAAATACTGGACTAATAGTAACAGCTCTTTGCATCCATCAAATTTGTAGATGATTCAGTGAGCAACAGGTTTCTGTTAGGTGTTTTGGTTTCTGTATGGATTCTTGGTGGGGTTGTGGCTTCTTGCTTGTTGAGCTCTCTGTTTCTGGTTACCTACTTGTGGTTGGCGGGTGCAGCACCATACCAACTTGAAAAATTGCTTCCTGTTTTGCCTGATTCTTGGCAAGTTTGGTCTCTGAATTGCCAAGTGGTAATAGTAACCAGTAGTAACTGATATTTTTGTGTGTTCTTAGTTTATCTCAAGTCATGTCTAGTTAGGCCTTTCCACCCATTGATAGGTACCACTGATTTGGACTGGTGTTTTCCTGAAATTATATGTTGGTTTCATTTCATCAGCTGAGTAGAAAGGCTTTCTTTTTGTATGCAGGTTCTTCAGAAAGAAGACCGAGGTGTTGTGTGTTCAGGAAGTACTCCAAGGTAGATATATAGATGCTTTCAGTTCTGTTGGGTCCATTCTCTCCTTTTGATTTACTTCGCTTGCAGTAGAATTCTTTCACTCCTCTTGTAATTTTCTGAATGAATTTGCAGTGGTGCTTCGGCGGCTTCCAGACCCTCTCTTGGATGTGGCGATGGTCACACCACAGCCATGGTGTGGCTGAGCCTCCGCTACAGCTACAACCTCCCTCTAGTGAGCTCCTCTCCGTTCCTTCTTCTCTGATGTAGCTCCTGCATGGCCTTGGCCATGATTTGGGTTGGATGTGGGGCTCTACTAGTTGCTACAACCAAGCATCAACTTCTACTGGAGCTCTTTGGTGGAAAATTCATGCGGTTCTAGGGTCTGTCAGTAGCTGCCCATGTGTACTTGCTTTATATATGTGCTCCTGTGATCATGGTGGTGTTGATGCTTATCTTGCGTGTCTCTGGTGGTGGTGGTGTTGACAGCAGTTACACACCTAGCTTGTAACTAATATCCTTACTGCTAATTTTTGCATGAGAGCAAACTGGTGTAGCTAGCTGGACTATGCGGCCATGAATCAGGAAGTAGCATATTCAGTTTTGCTAATAGAAAATAAATGTATTAAAAACTTTAAAAACTGCATAATAAGTGCTTGTTCATGTTTGGTTTTCTCTAAACTTTGTTTGTATGATTGAGGGCAAATTTACTTGGTTCTTTTCTCTAAACTGTGCTTGGAACATTCATTTTTATGATCTAAAATTGCCTTCCTGTGATGATGCAGGTGCCCAGTTTGTGCTCGCTACCGAAGGAGCTCCATGTTGAAGAAGATTGAAGACACTTGTAGAGCTACAGGGTTAACACCAGGGCAGCTTGTAGAGCTTGTAGAGCTTGTATATGTATAGAGCTTGTAAATGTATCACATGTAGAGCTTGTAGAGTATATGTTATTTGTACAATAGGAGCTCTGTACTGAATCTGGCTGATAATATTTGGAGTATTATGTGTGTGTTTTGTTTGTGCCAATTTAAATACTCGTTATTTATTTACTGTTAAATTGAAATATGAAGAATATGAACTTGCTAGCTGGGACCCACGTACATGACCCTGACATCTGGGACCCATTTGACTAGTGGACCTTTTTTATATTACAAAAAAACTAAAACTTTCTAGCAGAAAATGCCACGGCCCCAAAATGAGAAGGCTTAATTGTTGGGCTTGGCCCATCTACCTAGCCAAAATTAATATGAGAAAAAACACAAATAAATTTGAATTGTTGGGCTAGGCCCATGTAGAAAATCGAATTGGACCGGCTGAATCTTGTGCCACATCGACTTGCCACGCTGGATGCCTACGTGGCACAGGGAGGTTGCTAGTGACCAAAACGCCATAGTGGACATATTTTGGTCATAAACGTCTTCACCATTCCGTAAGAAAGGTCGCTATAGTCGGGTTATGACCGCCACTTTGACCTTCTCTTTTTGGTCACAAAAAGGTCGCAAATGAAAAACCATGACCTTTCAGTGACCAATAGTGGTGGTCACAAGTTGACATATTTCTTGTAGTGGAAGAATCAAGAGCAATGGGGGCGCAGCGGCACCAAGCAGAGGCAAGAACTTCGAATCTTTCGCCTGAGGAAGAAGAGAGGAATGGCGGTTCTGAGATTGGAAGAGGCACAGAGGGTAAATGAGCAGCGCGCCTGTGGTTTTTCCTTTTTATGGGGAAGGCGCGGGCCGCCTTTTTAACATTTACTACGAAGTGCCGCATGAGGGCAGCAACCGCCCCACGCATGACTCCCATATCACGCGTGACCCCCACATCATGCATTCAACGCGAGTCGTGGGGAAGCGCAACGAGCGAGGGAGTTACTGCGGTAAAAACTCCACTGACACGCTACCACAAGACAGCCTGTGGTTCGCCCAATAACGCCTTGCTTATATATGGCCCAGGCAGAGGCTCTGTCGATGTACAAAAGTAGGGGTCCTTTGGCACCCTTTACTTGTCTTGTGAGCGATCATGACCCGCCACAGCCACGCTTGGCGAAGCAAAGGAAACAAAGGCACAAGACGACCGCACCAATGCCAAGCCGTAAATACAAAGAGCGAGAAGAGGCGAGGTGGACTCCCCGGCAAAGGCCCTTGCCGGTGGTTTTCCATAGCCCCTGCAAGAAGAACCTTGCCGGGGCAACTTGCCCAACGCCAGCAGGGCTGCCACCCTTGAGCCTGAGAGTTCCAACGCCCTCAACCACATTGGAAGCAAAGCTCGAGAGGCGCCTCCGTGGTGGCATGCAGATCTTTGTGAAGACCAAGAACGTGCAAGATTAGATGAGAATCAGAAGACGGAGATCCTCGGCGAGATCCTTGCCGAGGATACGCACAAGACCTCTTGCTGGGGACGCCCATGACGCCGCGGCAAGACCCTTGTCGAAGACATCCGCGGGGCCGCAGCCAGGCCCACATCTGCCAGGACTCCACCGCCGTTCCCATGCAGCTGCCAGCACACCAACTAGGCGAGCACCTGCGTGGTGACGTGCGGCCTCTAGGCCAACCTAGCAAGCACATGCGTGGTGGCATGCAGATCTTCGTGAAGACTCTGCCACCGCATCAACTCAGGAGCCAGCCAGCCAGCATGGCACTACACGCCTCGTCAGCTCGGACGCGTGTCGAAGCCAGGCGAAGCGGCGATAGCTGGGACGAGTGAGGGAGTCCTGGACTAAGGGGTCCTCGGGCGTCAGGCATGTTGGACATGGGCCGGACTAATTGGCTGTGAAGATACAAAACCGAAGACTCTCTCCCGTGTCCGGATGGAACTCTCCTTGGAGTGGAAGGCAAGCTTAGCGGCCAAATATGAAGATTCCTTTCTCTGTAACCAACTTTGTACAACCCTAGTGCCCTCCGGTGTCTATATAAACCGGAGGGCTTAGTCCAGAAAGAGATACAGTCATACAGGTTAGACTTCTAGGGTTTTAGCCATTACGATCTCGTGGTAGATCAACTCTTGTAATACTCATATTCATCAAGATCAATCAAGCAGGAAGTAGGGTCTTACCTCCATAGAGAGGGCCCGAACCTGGATAAACATTGTGTCCCCTGTCTCCTGTTACCATCGACCTTAGACGCACGGTTCGGGACCCCCTACCCGAGATCCGCCGGTTTTGACACCAACATTGGTGCTTTCATTGAGAGTTCCACTGTGCCATCCTCAAAAAGTTTGATGGCTCCTTCAATCGTCCACAACAATACTGTCCAAGGAGAGGTCTTCCTCCCGGGACAGATCTTATCGTGGTTCGCTTCAAGATCAAGGCCAACTTCGCAGCCATCTGGAGTAGATCGATAGCTACGCCCCTGGCCGTCAGGTCAGATTTGGGAGCTTGAACTACGTCGTAGATATCCGCAGATACTTGATCTTCGATGGATTCGAGAACACGGCAGTCGCTCCCCATCACCACAATGAACATGACTTAAATCTCTCATCAGGCCATACCCAGGAAATTGCACCTGTAACTGCTCTGGCCTTAGATCGGAGCAGATCGCGCCATCCGAGGACGGGAAGCTTAACCCCGCCACGGAAGCCGCAGATTCCACGGCGTTGGAGCCGCACACAGACCTAACCTTGGGTGATGTCCGTGTCATCGGAACCTCGGACTCGTTTCCGGCTATAAGTTCCGAACTAAGTGCGTCCGTGTATGTCGAGCAGGATCGGTCGTCGTTCGCCGACTTCAGTGCCGCGGACATCTTCCGGCACTCGCCTTTAGGAGACGTGCTGAACTCATTAAAAAATATGTCCTTACTGGGGGACTCATAACCGAACTGTATCCGGTTCAAACTGGAGGCTGGTGAAGGAGAATTTCGCTTCCCACCCGCCACCCACTACATAGTGAAAGTGCAACTATCCCTAGGTGGTTTTGGTAATTCCTAACAACATATAGCTCATTGAGCTAATGCTATTTCAAGATTAATATTTCAGGAAAGCTCAATGATTGGCATGGCATGGATGAGAAAAGTGGACCCCTCAAAATGCTAAGGACAAAAGGATTGGCTCAAGCTCAAAGCTCAAGACTCTACATTTTCTATTTTAGTGATCCAAGATCACATTGAGTCTATAGGAAAAGCCAATACTATCAAGGACGGATGAGGTGTTGCTTAATGAGGCTCTTGCTCAAAATGCTTAGTGATATGCTCCAAAGCCCTCAACTACTTTCTCACATCCACATATGACCTAAACCAAAAGTCAAACTCGGCCCCACCGATTCTTTCTATCTGGCGCCACCGAGTTGAGATGTCATAGCCACTGCCACAAACCCTAGGCAAATCGGTCTCACCGATAGGGATCTCGGTCTCACCGAGATGGGATTGAATTCTCTCTGTTTCCCTTCGTAAAGTTTTGGTCCCACCGATATGAGCGATCGGTCCCACCGAGATTGAAATTTAAACTCTCTGTTTCCCTTTCGTAACATTCTGGTCTCACCGAAATGAGCGAATCGGTCCCACCAAGTTTACCTAACCAACTCTCTGGTTAGCTTATGACCAAAATTGGTCTCACCGAGTTTTTCTAATCGGTCTCACCGACATTATGTTATGCCCTAACCCTAACCATATCGGTCCTACTGAGTTGCATGTCGGTCGCACCGAAAATCCTAACGGTCACTAGATTTGCTGAATCGGTCCGACCGAGTTTATCAATTTGGTCCCACCGAGATTGGCAAGTTGTGTGCAACGGTTAGATTTTGTGTGGAGGCTATATATACCCCTTCACCTCCTCTTCATTCGTGTAGAGAGTCATCAGAACGAACCTACACTTCCAACTTACCTTTTCTGAGAGAGAACCACCTACACTTGTGTTGAGGCCAAGATATTCCATCCCTACCATATGAATCTTGATCTCTAGCCTTCCCCAAGTTGCTTTCCACTCAAATCTTCTTTCCACCAAATCCATATCATGTGAGAGAGAGTTGAGTGTTGGGGAGACTATCACTTGAAGCACAAGAGCAAGGAGTTCATCATCAACACACCATTTGTTACTTCTTGGAGAGTGGTGTCTCCTAGATTGGCTAGGTGTCACTTGGGAGCCTCCGACAAGATTGTGGAGTTGAACCAAGGAGTTTGTAAGGGCAAGGAGATCGCCTACTTCGTGAAGATCTACCGCTAGTGAGGCAAGTCCTTCGTGGGCGACGACCATGGTGGGATAGACAAGGTTACTTCTTCATGGACCCTTCGTGGGTGGAGCCTCTGTGGACTCGCGCAGCCGTTACCCTTCGTGGGCTGAAGTCTCCATCAACGTGGATGTACGATAGCACCACCTATCGGAACCACGGAAAAAACATCTGTGTCTCCTATTGCGTTTGAATCCTGCAAACCTTTCCCTTTACATTCTTGCAAGTTGGATGCTTTACTTTCCGCTGCTCATATACTCTTTGCATGCTTGCTTGAATTGTGTTAAGATTGCTTGACTTGTCCAAAGTTGCTAAAATCTGCCAAGAACTAAAATTGGGAAAAGGAAAAGTTTTATTTGGTCAAGTAGTCTAATCACCCCCCTCTAGACATACTTTCGATCCTACAAGTGGTATCAGAACTTTGGTCTCCATTTGCTTTAATTTCCATAGCTTTTGGTAGTCATAGCCTTGGTTTCACAACCTAGGAGAGTATGGCGTCTAGCAAGGGAAATTACCCCCGTAGAGGTACTTACTTTGATGGTACTAATTTTGCTAGTTGGAAGCATAAGATGAAAATGCATATTCTTGGACATAACCCTGCCGTATGGGCTATTGTGTGTATTGGCTTGCAAGATGAATTCTTTGATGGGAGAGAACCAAACCGTAAAGCTACCGCCGAAGAGTTGAAGATGTTGCAATACAATGCTCAAGCTTGTGATATCCTCTTCAACGGATTGTGCCCCGAAGAATTCAAAAAAATCAGCCGTCTTGAGAATGGAAAGGAAATTTGGGATACTTTGATTGATATGCACGAAGGTAATGACTCCGTCAAGGAATCCAAGTTGGATGTGCTTCAAAGTCAGCTTGACAAGTTCAAAATGAAGGATGGTGAAGGTGTCGCTGAAATGTACTCTAGGCTTCCTCTTATCACAAATGAGATCGCCGACTTAGGAAGTGAAGAGATGACCGACAAATTTGTCGGCGTTCTGGGAACGGGGTACCTGCACTTGCTCACTGCGGCTGCGGCGTGGCTCAAGGGGTGGCCCAGCACGGACCATCTTCATCAGCACAAGCTCAAGACACTCGCGAGGGGCCAAGCCTCGCGGGTCGGACGACAGGAAACTTCCTCAGGCACGACCTCGTCAGGCTGGCTCGCGAGGAGGCGGAGAGATCAAGGCGGGGTACCTCGCGAGGTGCCCATCACGCAAGCCATGATGACCAAGGCGTCGAGGCGGCGCCCGACCAGCAGGTCCTCATTTCCTCTTTGGTGCAAAGGAGGCAAGTGCGGCGAGAGCATCAAGCAAAGGCAACCATTTTGGTGCAACAAGACCAAGACCATCACAACAGCGGGAAGGAGGTCATCGTGGAGCCCAAGCCGGCGTCACCCGTCGAGCCTTTGACAGCGAGGACCAACTTTAGTCAGGATAAGTGTACTAGATGTTCCCCTTCAAAATGGCCAATTGTTGGCGCCCTTCCCGCTCAATATTTGGGAAGAGGCCCAGGGCCTCTGCCTATAAATAGGACTAGCCTCCCACAGGGTATGGGGATCCGGCATGGAGAACAGAGCTAGAGATCAAGCAATCTAGAGAGAGAGAGAGAGAGAGAGAGAGAGAGAGAGAGAGAGAGAGAGAGAGAGAGAGCGACCGAACTCCCCTCAGCAGCTCATCAAGACTGCCAAGAACAGACCCTCATGAGGCTGTTCTCCCTTGTATTGTTCATCATCGACCTCCGAGTCAATCCACGGACCACACACTAGAGTAGGGTATTACACCACAATGGTGGCCCGAACCAAAGATAAACCTTGTGTCCCTTGTGTTTCTCTTTGTGTAGTTTAGATCCTTGCGAGGCGACGAGGTGCAGGTAGGTAGGGGGTGAGATCTCCGCGTGCACCCCAGAGTTTGAACCTAGAGGGTCTGCCGGAACCCGAAATCCGACATTTGGCTGTTCTGCCGCTCCGCGCCCCGTCGCATCGTCATCATTATGTCCGGCGACCAGGTAGGCAACCACGATCCTCGGGCGGCTGGCCCACGCCCACCTTGAGCCGCTTCGCCCGAGCGACCCGTGCCCTAGGCAGCTCGCGGTCCCGGGAGGCTGCTGCAGCCAGGCGACGCGGTCCGGCAACGACAGCTCTCATGCCGCGGCAGGCGTGGTCGGTGGCGAGGGCCTCGAACCACGCCGCGACCACGACGTCGTACACCCGACGGGAGCAGGCGAACTCAAGGGCCGCGCTCACGATGGCCCGAGAGCTACTGCAATGCAGGCTGCTGGAGGGCGGCCGCGACGTGCTGCTGGAGCGGGTGGCGGAGCTCCTGGGCTTCGCCGCATCGGGGGCTCACCCCTTCTGCACCCAACTGCCACCTCAGGTCCAGGGCGGCCCATGCGGAGGCCCCACGTACGCCCACGCAGCTCCAAGCGGACTCCAAGGCCACTCCAACGCCAGCCAGACCGTCAGCACCGGGCCGGCAACGGCGCTGCCTCCGCCCCCGGCCAGCGAAGAAGGACTCGCCTGTGACACTCCAAAATTTTTCCTTTGGTTTTCTTCAAAATTTTGTTGGATTTGAAGGAGGTCACCAAAACCCTTCCAAAAATCTCTATCAAAAGCTTTTTCCCTCTGGCAAAATATTTTAGTTTTGCATCTCCTTCAACTCTGTTGTTTGGTTTTTAAATTTTTCCTCTGATTGCTCTCTCCTCAAGGATTCAAGAATTTTTTTTTGAAGTTTATTTTTCTTTCAAAGAAGAAACTCTGGGAGTTTTTCATCCTCTCCCATATTTGAAATCATTTATGGTTTGGCCATACACCACATGGTAAAATCTTCCCAAATATATCTCCTTCCACTTTGGGAAATCCAAACACTCTATCTCTACTAGTTCAACTCTCTTCTGAATTTTTATTTCAATTATTTCTCTCCCAAATCTTTTCTATCTATTATTTTGAGCCTAGGTAATTTGCAAAGCAAGTACCTTAATGCATTTGAATTTTGACCTCAAACCAACTCCCTTGGATAGTCCTTGGTACCCACAACCTAGAACTATCAAGATCCACTCCTCTTCTGTTCAAAAATTTCAAATTATAGTCCTGCAAGTTTGGACCAGATTTGCCAAATTTGGTGAAATTCATATCTACATTACTCCAAAATTCCACAAATATTCAGGCAGCCTCTAGATGCAATGAGAGGCCCCTCCACCAAAAACCAGCCCAAGGAAAAATCCCTACATGCCTAGATCATTACAGCCGAACACCTTGCATGCACTAGTACTGTTCACTTTCGGAAAATTCAGTTCAAGGTCGATCTCCGTCGGTAACCCGATCACGAGTCCACAGTGCCCTTGGCACGTTGCTCGCAGCCTATCCCTCTTGTCCGGAGCTTCACACGAGCGTTTGGCTGCGTTCACGGTGTCGGTGGCGCCACAGCCCGCTGCGCCCGGCGTGCTTTCTTGGCGGCCGCACCACCGTGAACGGACGACGAGGCAAAACTGCGCGCAACCCCGTTCGGGCGCCGCCTAAGTGTCTGGTGGCTCCAGCGTGGCCACCTCCTTGCCAACAAGACGCGCATGCGGCACCGTCAGCCGTGGCTTGGCACGCAGCAGAAGCGCTCTCTGCCGCCGGCGGGCGTGCGGCCGTTCCGAGGGCGGTCGTAACCAGCCCTCCCGTCTTTGAGTTGGACACGAGAACGGCTCCAATACTCCTCCTAGGCGATGCTCAAGCTCCAAAGCCGACCGTCCACAGCCAGCCAACAGTAATCAACTTCGCCGGACTTACCCTGTTCACGGCAACCGACTCGGGCCGGCTATATAGCACCGAGCTTGCTCTCGCCTCCTCACGACTCCACCACCTCACGGACCCGCCCTAGCCCTTTGGAGGGGCCTCGAGGGGCCTTTCTTCCTCGACTCCGGCCACCTCCCCGCCTCAGGCTCCGGCATCGTTCTCTGCGGTGAGAACTCCTCCGCCGCCCTACTTTCGCCCGTAGCCTCGTACCACCTCTAGTAGGATAACCCCCACCTCAATTTTGGCCCTGCAGCTCGCTCCGGCGAGATCCACGACCGTCCGAACCGCCGCCCGCCGGAGCAAGGGCCGCCGTCGACGTGGTGCTCGCCGACGACCTCTGCCACCACCCACAGGAGCGGAAGGGCGCACTGATCACGAAGGTACACCCCGATCACCTTACCTCGCCGTGGATCGCCGCCGGCGACCACCGCACCTCTCGGCGCCGTCGCGCTCTGTTTTCCCTCGTTTGAAAATTCAAACCTGATGGGTGGAGCCCGCCTGTCAGTCTCTCAGCCGTTTCTTTTAAAAGACTCGTTATCTGGACTTTTCCGCAGAACCCCCTGGAAACTTTCTGTTCCATTATAGATGGGTCCTTGGACCAAAACTCTTATAACTTTTAATCAGAAAAGTATTTTTGATTGATTCTTTTTCTGTCCTCTTTAAAATTTTATCTAGTTTTTTATCAGCTTTATTTGAAAAATATTTGGAGTAATTTTTGTGCACCTCACGGTATTTACATTAAGCGTATGTTTTCTTTATACCGTAGATACCAAGGAGGTGACGGGACCATAAACTTCACTGAGCTAGGCTCCGACTACTCTAAACCAGGCAAGCATGTTTGAACTTTTGATATGATGAGTGTTCTGGCAGGTTTGCATTAAGTAGTTTCATGGCATGTTTGTGAGCATACCGATGAATGTTATTCTTTCATGCAAAGTTGAGGCAAGTGAGTTCGATAATCCATACGTGTTGGATGTGAATGTGCACGGCCATGTGTTGGCATGAGGATGGGTAAGATGGCAGTGTTGTAGCATGCCAGTCTTATGCCATACTATTTGACTTCAGTGTCAACCCAGACGGTCCGGTTCCCATCCATTTCCCTTCCCGTACAACCACATGTTTTCCGCAAGGGATATGGCTTAGTAAGTAGCAAACCGCTTTCCTGGTACACACCAAATGAAGAGGCCGTGATGATGGTTCCATGGCCCTGGATTAAAGGCAGTCATCCGGTCAGGGGGCATGGGTGTTTCCGGTTGGGACCGAGAGGGGGGCACCCCTTAGAGCGCGGGAATATAAATTTGATCCCATGCTATTCGAGTTTGTGATCTCCCCGTCTCAAAGTTTTTCTTGGAAGACGTTTAGGGTGATTCCTAGCATCGTGAGGTAGGATGGGTGTGTACTGGTTAGCTGTGTTTCTTCCGAAATACCATAAACGGAACTAGTCCTTCAGGACTACGGAAATCCGTTGGCTGTGGGTAATTTTAGTAAAAACTCTGCAGAGTATTATATCCTCGAATCATCTTATCCTTGTCCAAGTTCTCAGTATTATCTTATCCCCGACAAGTGTCGGTTTGGTGATGAATACTCGGTGAATCACAAGAGTACTAAGTCCGTTAAATGTTTATTCACGTGGATGGACTAACCCGTTTAAATTCATGTGTTGAATATTTATTATGAGTGCTATATCTTTGTGATGAAAGCCCTTTACGTGATGTCGCTCGAGACGTCCGATCGCGACATTGTGTTACTTATTTTTTTATTATAAGCCCTTTACGTGATGTCGCTCGGGACGTCCGATTGCGGCATTGATGTTACTTATTTTATTATAAGCCCTTTATGTGATGTCGCCAGACGTCCGATCGCTATGACATTGCCGTTACTTATTTTTCTTATAAGCCCTTTACGTGATGTCGCTCAGACGTCCGATCGCGGCATTCTGCTGTTACTCATTTTATTATAAGCCCTTTCGTGATGTCGCTCAGACGTCCGATCGCGGCATTGATGTTACTTATTTTTATTATAAGCCCTTTACGTGATGTCGCTCAGACGTCCGATCGCGGGCGCGCATGCATTTTTATTTCAATATAAGCCCTTTATGAGGTGTCGCTCGGACGCCCGATCGTGGCAATATTTTGCTTATTTATTCACCTTTCGAGGCGCCGCTTGCATAATCTGATCGGTTTAAGTTTGCCTCCTTGGGTTTTCGAGCGGACTACCGCCGACTCCCATTTTAATTATTTTTCTATACTGCTTAAATTGAGCATTGTTAAGATTAACTATGTCACATTCATGCTTCCATTTGTTGTATCTTTTGTCCGAACTGTCTTGCGAGTACTTTCATAGTACTCACCTGGCTTGTTGATTTGGCCAGATCTTGTGAAGCGATCTCTTGGATGAAGAGTTCGATAGCGAGTCCGACGCCTAGAGGAATACCAGCCAGTCTCGTGCGACCCCTGGATTAGTCCTTGTAAAATATCCGCTTCCGCTACCCAAATAAATTCATCAAGCCTCACCTCGACGCTCGATGAGCCACCAGTGCAGTAGACTTATTAACCACCACACTGTGTTATTCCACCAACCACGCATACTCCAAGTCAATAGTATTTCCACCCTACACCTTGTGCCATATCCGCCATCATGTATAATTATTGGCGTGTTGTAATAATTGGTTGGGCATCTTTAGTCCGACCCTTGTAATATTGTAATGCTACTGGCTTCTTGTATCCAAGTTTTGTCTACCGATATGGAGGATTTATCCTCATATTGGATTTCATGGGTCGGTTGTTCAATAAGCATTTTTATTGAAAATCCGGTCGTGACAAGCTTGGTACCAGAGCCAGGCTGACTGTAGGAAGCTACTAGGTGCGATCGCTAATCGGTTATTAGCATAATAGAGCTAGTTATTTTTTTTACAAATGTAGTCAATTTCGATACGGTCGGCATAAATTTATGATTTGACTACTCAGGATTTTTGCCTACTTTTGTAGATGGCCAGCAACGATCATGCGAGTCGCAGATGTTCGCCAACATGCCCGATGGGTTTGTCAAGCTTCTCTCCTTCATCGCCCAAGTCGCGATGGGGCGGATGTGCGCCCAGTCTTCTCTCTCTCTCAGCACAAGGTCAATGACCGTCTAACCATGCACCAAGCCGCGGTGGAGTTCAAGAGAGGACGATTTGAGCGTTACCGGTTCGTGGGGAGAGCCATGCCAACAGAGAAGCACGCGCTACAGATGGCAGCCCGTGAGATGATAGCTCGTCTCAGGGATATCCTGCCTTCAATGAAGACTCGTCGCTACCGCTACCTGCCATGTCACGTGCCATACACCTGCCACTACTGCGTTCTCTTGCCCCAGAGGAGAAGCGGGACGAAGCTTTGAGATGCTCATCGAGTATCTCCGGCTTTGGAGGCAGCCTTCGACAACCTGGTGGGCGACTTTGTAGCTGCCGCATGGACTCGGCCCATGGTCAGGCCGCCAACAGGAGGGAGCTCCTGCGTCTGCACCGCCACCGACTTTCGCCTCACATCAAGATCGTTCGCTCCTACTACTCGCACCGCTACTCGTCGGGCCTGCCTACCACGGAGGAATTCAACCATGTCATTGCACCTACTCCGTCTGCTCGCACCACCCCTCGTGCCCGCCAGATTCGAGTTGTCCCACACAGGCACCTGCTCCACCAACTCCGCAGCACCTCTCGTCTGGAGCCTATCTCCGAAGAGGAGGTTGAGTCCCCACCTCTCTCGCCTCACCCTTGGCAGGCCAAGGGAAATCCTTACCATCTCCGACTAAATGCACGCTTACGCCATGCGATGTACCGACTTGTACGATATGTTTATATGTAAATAGGCTGTGAGAAGTAGTTTGTTTGGGCATCATGTAGGATCTGGAGGAGTGCACTAGACTAAATAACATGTCAGGATTTATGTACGCATATCCTGAGTGATGTATTGGATAATTACTGCTTGCGTGTAAGATATGTAATGAGCAGTCCTTCTCTGTGCGCAATCGACTTGTTTCTTAAAAAAATCTTGGGCTTTTAATTTATTTGCCATCGTTATGCATTTATGGACTTAATTTTTGCGACTTTTTCCACTTTCTTATGAGTGTTTCAAAATATATCCCCAGAGTAAATTATGTCTCGTCCTTGGACGCGCTCCATGCCAACTCTGACAGAGGAAAATTATGGCAAAGCCCCAGGCAACAATTTCACATTGTGACGAGACAAGTCAACAGGACGGTGAAGCGGCACTTTCCCGAGATGTGCCGTCTTTATGAACAAAGTCAGCAAGAACATCAGGAAATCTTGAACCAAGTCATCAATATGGGGAATCACCGCAGACGATGTCAGCAGCAATCCAAGTTATCCGAAGCTACGTAAGACGCGTCCCCAAACATTTTCAGATCGACAAACCTCTCGGAAGCCGAGGACCGGCTTCGAGACATGGAGAGAAAATAAATTATCGCCCAGTTGTTCAGACCTTGAGAAAGTGCTTTATGCTCCGCACTATCTCACTTTGAGCAGCCGCATCGTGGTGGGAAAATTTCCTACACATGCACCCCAACGAAAATAATATATCATGGGAGGAATTTAAAGAAGGTTTTCGTGGGGCACATATTCCTAAGAGTCTGATGAAGATCAAAAAGAGAGAATTTAATGACCTCAAGCAAAGAACAATAACAGTGTCCGAATATAACAGTCAGTTTACCCTGCTATCTCGCTACGCCAACGAGGAACGAATGTCAGAAAACAAAAAGATGGAGAAGTTCCTAGGCGGATCGACACCGGCGCTTAAATGTCGGTTAAATGCATACACATTTCCAGATTTTAAGACGCGGTAGATAAGGCCATTACCTTGGAAAATGAGAGACGAACTTAGAAGATTTCCATAAGCGGAAGAGGGACCAGTCTAAACACACCCGCAACCACCGCAACAAGACAGACGTTCAGAAAAACTGGACACCCAAACCCACGACAAACGTCTCATGCCCAAGCAAGAATTTCCACGCAAGGGACAAGGAGTTCACATACCGCCCAGGCGTTACCTGTTAAGCTTGTGGAGAAGAAGGGCACTATGCCAAGCAGTGCCCCAAGCCAAGGAACTCGGCCCCAAAGCCGAACAATGGAGGCAAAAGTTCGGCACCAAAGCGCAACAATTTCGACCCAAATAACAACCAGAGGAAGGGTCATCTGAACCACGTGACCAAAGAGGAAGCACAAAATGCCCCAATATCGTACTCGACACGTTTCCTGTCAACACAATACCTGCCATGGTTTTGTTTGATTCTGGAGCTTCTCACTCGTTCGTTTCGAAAAGTTTTGCTTTGCAAAATAATTTTTCGATGCTTCCCTTGGGAAAATCTATGATCATCAAGTCCCCTGGAATCAAGCAAGTTACCCAGAATTATTGCCAGGATGTGGTTATCGAGTTTGAAGTTCCACGCAAATCTTATCGTATTGGAAAATAAAGGACTGGATGTCATCTTAGGGATGGATTGGTTAGCCACCAACAAAGGTTTTATTGACTGCTTCAACAGGACCGTAATTCTCACCCATCACCACGGGAAGACCATAAAGGTTTCAGCCAAGGAAAAAAAAATATGCCGGCAACCGAGATTGAACAAGGTAGATATTTCTGAATTGAGCAAAGTGCCGATGTGTGTGAATTTCCGGATGTATTCCCGAAGAACTACTGTGCATGCCACCGGATAGAGAGATTGAATTCAGCATTGAGCTAGCACCGGAACCGCCCCCATATACAAGAAACCATACAGAATGGCACCATCCGAATTGGTGGAACTGAAGAAGCAAATAAAGGAACTGTTGGAAAAATGGTACATACGAGCCAGTTCCTCACCTTGGGGTTCAGCAATTTTTTTCGCCAAAAAGAAGGATGGAACACTGAGATTGTGCATAGACTATCGAGCGCTAAACTTGGTCACAATCAAGAACAAATATCCGATGTCATGAATAAATGATTTATTCGATCAACTCGCTAAGGCCAAGGTGTTCTCAAAGATTGACTTGAGATCGTGGATATCATCAACTGAAAGTACGAACCGAGGATATTCCCAAGACCGCTTTCACCTCCGGAATCTGGATTATGCGAGTTCACCGTGATGCCATTCGGACTAACAAAGCGCCCCAAGCATATTTTGTTCACCTCATGAACAAAGTATTCATGAAGTTTATGGATAAGTTTGTTGTGGTATTTATCGATGATATTCTGGTATACTCCAAAACACCAGAAGAACACGATGAACATCTCCGGATTGTACTAGGAGAACTCAGAAACATCGGTTGTACGCTAAATTCAGCAAGTGTGAATTTTGGTTAAAGCAAGTAGGTTTTCCGGGCCCACGTCTTGACTCAAGAAGGTATCGCCAGAGACCCGGAAAAAGTCAAGGTCAGCCGTACTTGGCTGGAAGCCGCCCGGCCAGCGTGATGGATGTCTGAAGTTTCTTGGGTATGGCAGGATACTACCCAAGATTTATTGAAGGATTCTCCACCATAGCAAAGCCAATGACACAACTACTCAAGAAAGGCAGGAAGTTTGAATGGGACGGAAGCTTGCGAGAAAGTTTCCAAGAACTCAAGAGGAAACCCATAACAAAGACCCAGACTAATTGTGCCAGCGATATACACAAAATTTTGAGGTATTTTGTGACGCATCACGAAAGGGCCTCGGGTGCGTATTGATGCAAGAGGGCAAGGTTGTCGCATATGTTTCGAGACAACCCGCAAGCATGAGGAAAATTACCCTACCCATGACCTGGAATTAGCGGCGATTATTCATGCACTCAAGGAATGGAGACACTTTTTCCTTGGTATTTGTTGTGAACTATACACGGTCCACATAAGCCTCAAGTATATTTTCACACAAGCAGAACTAAATTTACGGCATGTTCGCTTGTTGGTATTAGTATAGGATTATGATGTTGGGATCCACTACCAACCGTGCATGGCAAATGTTGTAGCAGATGCTCTGAGTCGGAACCCCTGTCCGGACAACGACGGCATGCCAGACTTAAGACCTGAATTCCAGCAGGAATTCGCAAAGCTCAACCTGATGGTGGTCACCGAAGGCAGTGTGTCAAACTTAGAAGTATATCCTACCCTGATAGAGAAGGTTAAAGAGGCTCAACGTGGATACCCCAACATTGAAGGCATAAAACGGAAGATGAAGTTGGGCAAGGCCTCGGAATTCATTATTGATGAGCAAGGAATATTGTGGTACGGGAATAGGCTTTATGCACCAAATATCCATGACCTTAAACAGCAAATCCTGGCTGAAGGCCACACCGCTCCATATTCAATCCATCCCGAGGAACAAAAATGTACAAAGATCTTCGTGAAACATTTTGGTGGCATGGTATAAAAAGAGACATAGCCACGTTTATTGCATGTTGTGACTCTTGTCAACGCATCAAGGACGAGCACCAGAAACCGGCCGGGCTATTGCAACCAAATAAGATACCCGAGTGGAAATGGGACGAGATTGGAATGGATTTTATTGTTGGACTACCTCGGTCGCGACATGGACATGATGCCATATGGGTAATCATAGATAGACTGACTAAAGTAGCTCACTTCATCCCCGTGAAGACAACACACACCACTCGTGAAGCTTGCTAGGCTCTACCTCTCCCGTGTCGTTTACCTACATGGAGTCCCAAAGAAAATAATCCGGACAGAGGCACTCAATTGCCTCCCGGTTTTGGGATCACTTACAACAAGCTCTGGGAACTCAGCTGGCATTCAAGATCGCATACCATCCCTGCATGTATGGGCAGACTGAGCGAGTAAACCAGATTCTAGAAGATATCTTTGAGAGCTTGTGTCCTCACCTATGGGACCAGCTTGGGAGGAGAGCTTACCATACGCAGAATTCGCATATAACAACAGCTATCAGTCCAAATTTCAAATGGCACCATTTGAAGCTCAGACGGACGAAGATGTCATACCCGCTAAATTGGTCGGAAACCGAGAGGCAGTCATATCTTCGCCCGGACACCTGCTCAAAGAGGTCAAGATAAAGTCAAGGTAATTAAGGACCGACTCAAGACAGCCCAAAGTCGACAAAAGAGTTATTACGATCGAAGCATCATGGAGTCCATTTTGAACCCGGTGAATTTGTGTACCTCAGTATCACCCATGAGAGGCCTGCACCGATTCAAGATTAAAGGGAAGCTAGCACCAAGATTCATCGGACCTTTACGCATAGTAGCACGAAGGGGCATGGTGGCCTACCAGCTAGACTTACCAAGAATTATCCGACATCCACGACGTATTCCACGCCTCCCAATTGAGGAAGTGCGTAAGCAACCCAGAAACAAGTACCCCATAAAAACATTGACGTGCAACCAGACCTTACGATCGGGAGCATCCGATAAAAATCTTGGAGGAGTCGGAAGGAGAACCCGACAAACAAACATCAAGTTCTTCAAAGTTCAAAGGAGCAACCACCCGAAAGTGAAGCCACTTGGGAAAGAGAGGATTTCCTTGAGCGGAGCACCCACAATTATTTGAGGATCAACCGGAATCTCGGGACGAGATTTTTCCTAAGGGGGTAGGTGTTGTGACACACCAAAAATTTTCCTTTGGTTTTCTTCAAAATTTTGTTGGATTTGAAGGAGGTCACCAAAACCCTTCCAAAAATCTCTATCAAAAGCTTTTTCCCTCTGGCAAAATATTTTAGTTTTGCTTCTCCTTCAACTCTGTTGTTTGGTTTTTAAATTTTTCTTCTGATTGCTCTCTCCTCAAGGATTCAAGAACTTTTTTTTGAAGTTTATTTTTCTTTCAAAAAAGAAACTCTAGGAGTTTTTCATCCTCTCCCATATTTGAAATCATTTATGGTTTGGCCATACACCACATGGTAAAATCTTCCCAAATATATCTCCTTCCACTTTGGGAAATCCAAACACTC
Source organism: Aegilops bicornis (assembly GCA_021605145.1). NCBI lineage: Eukaryota > Viridiplantae > Streptophyta > Magnoliopsida > Poales > Poaceae > Aegilops > Aegilops bicornis. The sequence goes on from CM038674.1 coordinate 297,072,144, forward strand.
TATCTCTACTAGTTCAACTCTCTTCTGAATTTTTATTTCAATTATTTCTCTCCCAAATCTTTTCTCATCTATTATTTTGAGCCTAGGTAATTTGCAAAGCAAGTACCTTAATGCATTTGAATTTTGACCTCAAACCAACTCCCTTGGATAGTCCTTGGTACACACAACCTAGAACTATCAAGATCCACTCCTCTTCTGTTCAAAAATTTCAAATTATAGTCCCTGCAAGTTTGGACCAGATTTGCCAAATTTGGTGAAATTCATATCTACATTACTCCAAAATTCCACAAATATTCAGGCAGCCTCTAGATGCAATGATAGGCCCCTCCACCAAAAACCAGCCCAAGGAAAAATCCCTACATGCCTAGATCATTCATCGAACACCTTGCATGCACTAGTACTGTTCACTTTCAAAAAATTCAAGTTCAGTGTCGATCTCCGTCAAGAACTTCAACACGAGTCCACAAAGTGCCCTTGGCAGGTTGCTCGCAGCCTATCCCTCTTGTCCGGAGCTTCACACGAGCGTTTGGCGCGTTCCTGGCGTCGGTGGCGCCCGCCCGCTTCAAGGCCCAGTGCTTTTGGCGGTTGCACCACCGTAACGGACGGGGGCAAAACTGCGCGCAACGCCGTTCGGGCGCCGCCTTAAGCGTCTGGTGGCTCCGCGTGGCCACCTCCTTGCTGGCCAAGACGCATGCGGCACCGTCGCCAGGCTTGGCACGCGCCAGAGGCGCGCTCTTCACGCCGACGGGCCGTGCGGCCGCTCCGTCGAGGGCAGATCAGAACCAGCCCTCCCGTGCCGAGTTGGACACGGAAGGGCTCCAATACTCCTCCTAGGCGATGCTCAAGCTCCTAAGCCGACCGTCCAGCCACAAAGACCGCCAGAATCAACTCGCCGGACTTATCCGTTCACGGCAACCGACTCGGGCCGGCTATATATAGCACCCCGAGCTTGCTCTCGCCTCGCACGACTCCACCACCTCACCAGACCCGCCCTAGCCACCGAGGGGCCTCGAGGCCTTTCTTCCTCGACTCCGGCCACCTCCGTCCGCCTTGGGCTCCGGCCTCGTTCTCTCCGTGAGAACTCCTCCGCCGCCTCTACTTTACCAGTAGCCTCGTACCACCTCTAGTAGGATAACCCCCACCTCAATTTTGGCCCCGCAGCTCTCTCCGGCGACATCCACGACCGTCCGAACTGCCGCCCGTCGGAGCAAGGGCCGCCATCAACGTGGTGCTCGCCAACGACCTCTGCCACCACCCATAGGCGCGGAAGGGCGCACTGATCACGAAGGTACACCCCGATCACCTTACCTCGCCGTGGATCGCCGGGCCACTGCCACCACCTTCTCTCGGCGTCAAGGCTCTGTTTTCCCTCGCTTGAAAATTCAAACCTGATGGGTGGAGCCCGCTGTCAGCTCTCGGCCGTTTCTTTTAAACGAAACGTTATCTGGAATTTTTAGAACCCCACTGAAACTTTCGTTTCATTATAGATGGGTCCTTGGACCAAAACTCTTATAACTTTTAATCAGAAAAGTATTTTTGATTGATTCTTTTTCTGTCCTCTTTAAAATTTTCTCTAGTTTTTATCAGCTTTATTTGAAAAATATTTGGAGTAATTTTTGTGCACCTCACGGTATTTACATTAGCGCGTATGTTTTCTTTATACCGTAGATACCGAAGGAGGTGACGGGACCGCAAACTTCACCGAGCTAGGCTCCGACTACTCTGAACCAGGCAAGCATGTTTGAACTTTTGATATGATGAGTGTTCTTGCATGTTTGCATTAAGTAGTTTCATGGCATGTTTGTGAGCATACCGATGAATGTTATTCTTTCATGCAAAGTTGAGGCAAGTGAGTTCGATAATCCATACGTGTTGGATGTGAATGTGCACGGCCATGTGTTGGCATGAGGATGGGTAAGATGGCAGTGTTGTAGCATGCCATCTTATGCCATACTATTTGACTTCAAAGTGTCAACCCGTGTCGATCCGGTTCCCATCCATTTCCCTTCCGTACTACCACATGTTTTCCGCAAAGGGATATGGCTTAGTAAGTAGCAAACCGCTTTCTGGTACACACCAAATGGAGAGGCCGTGATGATGGTTCCATGGCCCTGGATTAAAGGCAGTCATCCGGTCGAGGGCATGGGTGTTTCCGGTTGGGACCGAGAGGGGCACCCCTTAGAGCCTTGAAATATAAATTTGATCCCATGCTATTCGAGTTTGTGATCTCCCGTCTCAAAGTTTTTCTTGGGCGACGACGTCTGGGTGATTCCTGGCATCGTGAGGTATGATGGGTGTGTACTTGGTTAGCTGTGTTTCTTCCGAAATACCATAAACGGAACTAGTCCTTCAGGACTACGAAATCCGTTGGCTGTGGGTAATTTTAGTACAAACTCTGCAGAGTCATAAATCCTCGAATCATCTTATCCATGTCCAAGTTACGTATTATCTTATCCCGACAAGTGTCGGTTTGGTATGACATACTCCGGTGAATCACAAGAGTACTAAGTCCGGTTAAATGATTATTCCTGTGGATGGACTAACCCGCTTAAATTCATGTGTTGAATATTTATTATGAGTGCTATATCTTTGTGATGAAAGCCCTTTACGTGATGTCGCCGACGTTCGATCGCTGACATTGTTGTTACTTATTTTTTATTATAAGCCCTTTCTGTGATGTCGCTCAGATGTCCGACTGTGGCATTGATGTTACTTATTTTTATAATAAGCCCTTTTACGTGATGTCGCCGAGACGTCCGATCATGACATTGCCGTTACTTATTTTTCTTATAAGCCCTTTCGTGATGTCGCTCGAACGTCCGACTTCGCATTGTCTGTTACTCATTTTTATTATAAGCCCTTTACGTGATGTCGCTCAGACGTCCGATCGCGGCATTGATGTTATTATTTTTATTATAAGCCCTTTCGTGATGTCGCCAGACGTCCGATCATGCGCGCCGCATGCATTTTTATTTCAATATAAGCCCTTTATGAGGTGTCGCTCGACGCCCGATCAGTGCAATATTTTGCTTATTTATTCACCTTCGAGGCGCCGCTTGCATAATTCGATCGGTTTTAAGTTTGCCTCCTTGGGTTTTCGAGCGGACTACCATGACTCCCATTTTAATTATTTTTCTATACCGCTTAAATTGAGCATTGTTAAGATTAACTATGTCGCTTTCATGCTTCCATTTGTTGTATCTTTTGTCCCAACTGTCTTGCGAGTACTTTCATAGTACTCACAGCTTGTTGATTTGGCGGAATCTTGTCGACGAAGGCGATCTCTTGGATGAAGAGTTCGATAGCGAGTCCGACGCCTAGAGGAATCCCAGTCGATCTCGTATGCACCCTGGACTAGTCCTTGTAAAATATCCGCTTCCGCTACCCAAATAAATTCATCGAGCCTCACCTCGGCTCGATGAGCCGCCCGATCTGATGAGACTTATTAACTACTGCTTGTGTTATTCCACCAACCATGCATACTCCAAGTCAGTAGTATTTCCACCCTACACCTTGTGCCATATCCGCCATCATGTATAATTATTGGCGTGTTGTAATAATTGGTTGGGCATCTTTAGTCCGACCCTTGTAATATTGTAATGCTACTGGCTTCTTGTATCCAAGTTTTGTCTACCGATATGGAGGATTTATCCTCATATTGGATTTCATGGGTCGGTTGTTCAATAAACATTTTTATTGAAAATCCGGTCATGACATCGCCACGGCCCACGGCCCCAGTGGGCCACCGCGCTACCACCCCCAGGTGGGCACCTCAAGCAGCGCTGCATGGCACGCGGGGCACTACGGTTCAGCATTCGGGATGGCGGCCCCGGAAGAGTACGTGCCCCACATGATGGATCAAGGGCACGCGCAGGAGGACGAATGCGGCTCGATCCTCGGCCCAAGCTGGGGGGACGAGGCGCTCGTTGAGCTCTTCCAGAGCCCCGAAAGCCCCCGTCGACCTCGCCGGAAGCAACGATTATCGGGTACCGCTAATTCCTCAGGAGCAGGCATACGCTAACCATGGATCGCAGGAGGTACAGGTCGTCGCAGCGGACGGCTGCCCCAATCCCGCAGTTTCCTACCCCTCACGAGGAGGGCGCCTGGGGCTGCAGGAGAGGGGCCGAGATCCAGCATCACCACTGCGGCGTTCGGAGCAAGGCGTCCTCAGGAGGTAGGCCCTCTGCCGGGGAGGCGCCAGGCCTACCCGGCAGAGGACCCGTGGTCGCCGGGGAAACGCTTAGCGACCGCTCTACCCCATCGGCGGCGTCACAGGTCTCCGCCTCACGTCGCCGATGGCACTAGAGTGTGGCGCAAGGCGGGGCCCTCGTCAGTGATATGAAGCAAGGTCGGTAACTATGAAGAAGGACCAGTGCATGTGAATATCGACGCCCCATGACACTCTCACGTAATAATCAGTGGGGCTGTACACGACCCGGAATCTCGTGAGCGCCTACCGAGGCCACTGGGCTCCCTCTCACACCCAGTGGCAGCACTTAGCTCCGCGCTGGTGAGAAGACGTCCAAGACTAGACTAGGTGCCGGATGCGGCTTTTTCTGCCTTTCTTGCCTTTCCCATTGGCTGTCCCTTTTTCCCCATTTGGATTTAAGTTGGATTAGAGCTTGCGATTTGCGTGTGTTCGGGGAAGGGGTGTTTAGTCTCGTTCGAGCAATCTCTCGCGTCCTGGTTACCACTCTGCCTCAGCTGCCTCCCCTCATGAGCCCCTCGCGAGCCGGGCCAGGCCTAGCATGCGTACGGACCGGACAGCCATCACCGCGCCCTCTCAGGGGGTTCTCATCACAGGTTCAATGGGCTCGTTCAGGGAGCACACGGAGCGCCTTCTGACCCTCCGCAGCTATCTCGGGCCCACGCGGGTCGAAGGTAAACAAGCCAGCCAGCTCGTCGCAAGGCCAGCCACTTGGCGCAGCGTCGGGTGATATCTCATCTACTACTACGCTAACTGCAAGTTTTTACACGAGGGGCTCCCCCTCCCAAAATGCTCTTACAACCTTCAGGGCCAAGCCCGAACTCTACCTATGCAGGATAAGAAAGCAGGAGCAGCACGCAGTCAATCAGATAAATCCCCCAATGCATCCTCGAGATCACCTCCTGAATCGTCGCTGGCCTCGCCATCGCCCTCCGCGTTGCCGTCAGCGGCGTCAGGACCGTTCACCACGCCGCCTTCATCAGCGGCCACGACCACACCTTCGTCGTCAGTAGTGAAGGCCCTGACGAGGGCATCCACGTTGTCTTCCACCCAATGCACCAGGTCGTCCCGGACGGCCTGGGGTACTGGGGCAATGGCGGCATCAAAGTCGAAGTTGGGGTCCATGTCCCGAAGATGGCTGAAGACGCGAGAAAAGGCACGTTCGAGCAGGGCGCGACTCCTCTCCTCCACCAACCTGTTGGCTCTGCCCAATCGCACCTCCAGCTGCATCACCACATCAGTGAAGAACTGAAGGTTACCAACATATTTAACTGCATGAGGCTCGCCAACGGCCGCCTCGCAGATGTTGCTCAAGGCCGTGTTAGCTCTTTCCCGGAGCGTTCGGAGCATAGGGCCATGCTCGTGCTCCAGGATCTGCCACTGGCGCATCTCGTCCTCGTTCCGCCGCACAACAGCCTCAGCTGCATCCACCCACTGACATAGAAGAAGCGCCTCGGCGTGGGAGGAAGTCAGCTCCTCCGGTGCCACGCCAAGGGCGGCCCGGGAAGCGTCGGCCCGCCGCGTCACTTCATCCAGCTTGGCCCTTAGGGCGGCGGTCCTGCCTTCCGCTTCGGCCCTGATCAACCCCAGCCTCTCCTCGAACTCGCACTCGAGGTTCAAGCGGGCGGTCGCCACCCGGCGATCAACCTCTTCCAGGACTCAGGCCTCCCGCGCGGCGAAATCGTCCTCCGCCTATGTCACCAAGCGCTCCCACGTCTCTAGCTGCTCAAGATCGCGGGCGCGCTCGGCAGCTTCCAGCGTCAGTGCCTCCTCGCGTCTCTGGAGCTCCGCCTGGTCGACCGAAGCCCCTTTCATCGACGCAAGGGCCGTCTCATGCAGCTCCACCTGCTGCTCCAGGGAATTGCTCCAGACCTGGAGCTTCCGCGCCCGCTCCTCCGCCGCCTCACGCCGCCGGTCAGCCTACCGGGCCTCCTCGACTGCCCGGGAACTGCCCTCCTGTGAGGCCGCCAGCGACACCTCGGCTTTCTCATTGTCGAGGTCACGCTGGTGGCGCACAAGGGAAACGGCCACCTTCAGCTTGCGCCCCTCTTCAGCTAGGCGCAGGCCCACAGCTTCAAGGCGCGCGTCTTCGTCAGCGAGCTCTGCACCAAGCTGGCTCACTGCTTCAGCCACCCTCTGGAGAAACCCTTGGCGAAGGGCACGGCGCTCCCGGGCGCTCTCGAGCACGTCTTCCGCGTCGTCATCTGCCCTAGGTGTGCGCGGGGGGCCACGAATCAGCACTCCCCCTCTGGGTAGGGGGCTGGGGGCTGGCGCCCTCGTGATGGCCGGGCACGCCTCGCCAGAAGCCCGTCCTAGAGCCGGCCCGTCCCCGAACGAAGAACGAAGGGCCAACCTCAGCCAATCGTCGTCCACAACTAGTCGAGGAGCCCAAGGCAGGCTGGCTATACCCTGGGAAGGCTCGCGAAGGAGGGTCGCGAGGTGCGTAGAACCATGATGCGCCACAGGATGGCTCACCTCTCCGACCAGCCTCACCACAATGGCAGTGCTTGAGCTCGGAGCACTTGGAGACGGTGAAGAGGGCGAGGCCTAGGGGGATGGCTCCTCAGCCATCTCCGCGAGCTCGGCAGGCAGGGCCCTGCGGAGCGAGGATCAGCCGGAGCAATGGGAAATAAGGAACTAGGAAAGGAGAAGGCTTACTCATCAATGGCGAAATACTTCCTGCGCTTCAGCGGGCGGCAAGGGTAATCATCACCCAAGGCCTCCCTTCTCTTCCGGAGAGCCTCGAAGTCCACACGGAAGCGTCCTAGGAGCTCAGCGCAGGGGTCAGCCTGCAGCAAGGAAGTAGCACCAAGGTGACCAGCGTTAGGGGCGTCATCCTGGCGCTCGCCGCTGGTCGCCCTACCAAGAAGGGTGGCCGGGGCCTCAGGGGCCTCGGCCACGGGAGCCGCGGGCATGACTCAGCGCCTCGGCCCGCGGCAGTCACGGGCCTCAGAGCTGCCACCTCGGGAGTGCCGCTGGCGTCGTCATCCCGTGGAGGCCCCTCAGCCTCCGGTGGCCCTTGCCTCCCTTCTCCACCACTCGAGGAAGGACCGCCGTGGGCAACTTGAAGGCGATCACCACAACTGGGTTCTCGTGAGGTCCCATGAGGCTGCGGGCGCAGCCCCATTCGTCAGTGGGCATCTGCTTCACGAAGTCACCACCCTGCTCGAGCAAAGGTACAGCAGAGCACCCCTGTCGGATGCTGCCAGGGAAGGGTCCCCGGTCAGATCCGAGAACCTTCCTTAGCACTTCAGGCGTCAGGTCCTCCTCCTGGAGCCTCATGCGGTCCTCACGCCCGCCGAAGGCCCATGTCCGGCGGGAATGGCGCTGGAGAGGGGCAATGCGGCATAGGAGGAACTCATTCACCACCTTGGGCACCATCACGCCGAGCGCTCTCAAGTACGCGAAGCGATGCCAGACGAAGACGAGCCGGGGGCTCGTGAGCGCCTCCTGGCCCCAGCCCGAATTGGGGACAGCGGGCAATGTTGGCTCCGAAAGTAGGGGGCTGGGCACCCCGACATCCACATACAGCCACCGCCATGAACCCGTGACGCGGGCGGAGGAAGGTTGAAATCAGTCCCTGAAGCCGATGTTTCTGGTGCGGCAATGAGGCACACGCACCTCGAGCATTGGGTGGGGTCGATGAGGCGCAAAGAGAAGAAGTGGTGCAGCAAGGCAACTGAAGGAGGGATGCCCATCATCGCCTCACAGACAAAGGTGAAAACGGCAAGAAGAGTAATGGATTCAGGACCCAAATGCATCATATGGATCTGGTAATGGGAAAGCACAACGTTGAAGAAATTGCAAAAGGGGGGAACCAGTCCCGCCCATTGTATGCCGTCAATGGGACCACGGTGACTATTCATCAATGGAGAAGTGAGACGCGGGCGGACCTTCGTCCTCCCACACTCGTTGAAGATGGTGGCGAGGGACGAGCTGACCTTGTCCAAGCCTTCTCGGTTGAGTATGATCGACCGATCGACAGCAGGAGCCGTCGGCGACGGCGAGCGGGACGGAGGCACATGCTTTTTCCCTTTCCCCTTCTTCGTCGGAGCCATGGCGACAGGAAGGGGGAGGATTCGAGATTGGATTGGAATCGGAGACTGGAGCTCGAGAGGATGAAGAGCAGGAGACGGTCGAGCGGCGAAAAGAGGGATGACTGTGTGCAACCACAGGTCCGCCTAGCTGGGTGCAAAACAAGGAGGCGTGGGGGAACAGGGACACCCACGTCCAATCAACCGCCACGCGGCGCCCGAGGTCAAGCTGTTAGGGGCCCGTGGCGCCGCACTTGCCCCTTCGCTTCTCTGCTAAGCCAAGTCCAGGCGCGCCTTGGGCCCGGGGGCTACTGTCGATGTTCTGGGAACGGGGGTACCCAGACTTGCCTGCCTGCGGCCTGCGGCGTGGCTCAAGGGGTGGCCCAGCATGGCCCATCTTCATCAGCACAAGCTCAAGACCCTCGCGAGGGGCCAAGCCTCGCGGGGCGGACGACAGGAAACTTCCTCAGGCACGACCTCGTCAGGCTGGCTCGCGAGGAGGCGGAGAGATCAAGGCGGGGTACCTCGCGAGGTGCCCATCACGCAAGCCATGATGACCAAGGGCGTCAGGCGGGCGCCAGCCCGCGCAGTGTCCTCATTTCCTCTTTGGTGCAAAGGAGGCAAGTGCAGGCGAGAGCATCAAGCAAAGGCAACCATTTTGGTGCAACAAGACCAAGACCATCACAACGGTAGGAAGGAGGTCATCGTGGAGCCCAAGCCGCGTCACCGTCGGAGCCTTTGACAGCGAGGACCAACTTTAGTCAGGATAAGTGTACTAGATGTTCCCCTTCAAAATGGCCAATTGTTGGCGCCCTTCCCGCTCAATATTTGGGAAGAGGCCCAGGGCCTCTGCCTATAAATAGGACTATCCTCCCACAGGGTAGGGGGATCCGGCATGGAGAACAGAGCTAGAGATCAAGCAATCTAGAGAGAGAGCGACCGAACTCCCCTCAGCAGTTCGTCGCACCGGCCAAGAAAAGACCCTCGCGAGGCTATTCTCCCTTGTATTGTTCATCATCAGCCTCTGAGGCAATCCACCACACCACACACTGGAGTAGGGTATTACACCACAATGGTGGCCCGAACCAGTATAAACCTTGTGTCCCTTGTGTTGCTCTTTGTGTAGTTTAGATCCTTGCGAGGCGACGAGGTGCAGGTAGGTAGGGGGTGAGATCTCCACGTGCACCCCGGAGTTCGAACCTAGAGGGTCTGCCGGAACCTGAAATCCGACAAAATTCATCGTCAAGAAGATCCTAAGAGCTTTGGACGGAAAATATGATACCATATGCACATTGATCCAAATGATGCCCAATTACAAAGATCTCGAGCCAACGGAAGTCATTGGAGAATTGTTGCTCATGAGATGTCGCTCAAGGATAAGGAGGAGCTCCATAACAAGTCAAGTGGTGCTTACAAAGCCTCATGTGAAGCTCCCACATCATCAAGTGAGAAACAAACCTTCAATGAAGAATTGAGCCAAATGGTGAAGAACTTCAACAAGTTCTACAATAGTAGAAGCAAAGAGAGAAGTTCCAAGTCAAGGTCCTACAATGACAAAAGGTCTTCTAGTCGAGAGCGAAATTGCTACAATTGTGGAAGACCCAGACACTATTCCAATGAGTGTACGACACCCTACAAGAGAAGAGAAGATTCTCCAAAAAGAAGAAGTAGAAGAGAAGAATCACCATCAAGAGAGAGAAGGAGTAGAGATGATCGTTATGAACGAAGAACATCCCGGAGAAGCAAGGATTCGGAAAGGAAGGACAAGTCATCAAGGTGCTACACAAAACGAAGACATCAAGCTCATGTTGGTGAATGGGTATCCGGCTCTGACTCCGACAATCACTCCGAGAGAAGCTATCACTCCGACTCCGAATATACTCAAGATGAAGGTGTTGCCGGTCTAGCACTTGTGTCAACTAACTCCCTCGACATATTTGATTCACAAAATGAAGGACTTGGAAGATGCTTCATGGCTAAAGGCCCAAAGGTATCACACCCCGAGTATGTTGATTTCAGTAGTGATGAAGATGACTTGTTAGGTGATGATGATTTACTTGTTGACAACTCTAGTGATGAATACTATGATGAAACGTCAATTAATCATGCTAATCAAGATAAAACTAATGACAATGATAAGGAGAAGATTGAGTTTCTAACTAAAGAACTAAACACTCTTAAGTTAGCTCATGAAACTATCTTAGGAGATCATCGAGAACTTTTAAGGACTCATGAGAAATTACGTTTTGAAAATCTCAACCTTGAGCAAGAGCATGAGTTCTTAAAGGCAATCAATGATGATCTTTGCAAGAAAAGTTCTTCTTACATAACCAAGCGTTTACTCTTATCCACTTACATGCCTCAAGTCAAGTCTAGTAACAAGAACAAGGAAGATTCTTCCCCTAGTAGTAACAATAATCATGCGAAATCCAATGTTGTTGCTTCTAGTAGTTCTCTTGATTCCACTAATGATTCTCTTAGCCAAGTTACACTTGAGCAAGAAAATAGCTTATTGAAGGGAATTATAGAGAAAGGTGTTTACAAGAGCCTTGCCGGGAGTAAGCAATTCGAGGAAATTGTACGCAAGCAAGGAAGGCACCGGTAGAACCAAGGTGTTGGTTTGAACGAAAGTTCAATGCCAATGGAGTTGAGTGGGAAGAGGATCAATACCCCAAGACGAAGTTTGTTCCTCAATAAAAGAAGTATGATCCTACTTCCTTCAAAGGGACACGAGCTCAAGATGATCTTCCACCACAAGACCACAAGCAAAAAGGCAAGGATAAGCTTCAAGAGGAGATTAATGCATTTGAAGAAGCTCCTAAGGCCTTGGTCAAGTGGGTTCCCAAGACTACATCAAGTTCTACTTGATCAAGTACGACTACAACTCCAAGGATTCCCATCAAGATGATTTGGATCCCGAAGAAGAAGAACTAGAGAGTTCCTGAGGGTGACTCCGCCAACATACTTCACTCTTATCATTTTGGCAAGAACAAGTGCAATCAACTTCCACATCTTGAACTAGTTCAAGGAGTCACAAACCCTCTTGTTGGTAAGACAAGGGACAAGGTAACCTAATGCTTTCATAGACATCATCTTGTGTGTGCATCACTCTATGTCTATGGATATCCTTGTTTGTTCCTTGTGGGACTAACCCGTGTAGGTATTGAAAGTGCAACTCACTCCAAAGGATTGCTCCAGATGATCTACATCAACATTGAGCATCCACATCTTCAACACCTACATGAAGTCATCATCGAAAAAACCCAAGGGTAGTTCATCCCTCTTAGGGGGATCTCACATCTAGGGGAGCTTTACTCTAAGAATTGAGCTAAAGCAACTCTAATGGTGTGAACACAACAACGCTTTATGTAAAAGTGGTAACCCCACTTGTGCTTAAGCGATGAGTATGACCTATGATCAAATGTTCTCATTTGACTCCTAAGTCAATATACTCATATATAGATGACCTAGTCATCGCCAATTGCTTGATAGATGCTAGAATTGGTTGTGCATGCTTTCCACATATTTCATTTGCCATTTTATTGTGTGAGCATGTTGGTTGCATAATTTACTCATTCGAGGACATCCACTTGTTGTTTTGATTGATTGGTTCATTTTTCTTTTGCCAAGTGGATGGACAAGAATGCCTAAGAACCTTCTCTAGCTATCTATGATTTTCTTGTCTCAAACTCTATTCATGCTACATCACAAAGTTTGATCAAGTCAGATTCGAACCACTCTGTGTGAGGAGCACTCGGAGTTCCCGATTCGTCATAGACTTAAACTTCCAAAACTTCTTTGTGTGTTTCGGTCTGACCGATTCATCCATTTCGGTCATACCGAGATCACTAAGTCGATCTATGTTTTCAATCTCGGGGCAACCGATTTGAACTTTTCTGTCACACCGAGTTGCAGTAACTGCTTGCAGTAACTGCTTGCAGTTATGCATCTCGGTACCACCGAGTTGTTCCACTCGGTCACACTGACAGGGTCAGGCTATATATATCCCCGGGCCAAAATTTGGAAAATTCTCCGAACCCCTTCGCCCGCGCTCAGCCTGCTCTGCCTCCCTGGGTCTCCGGATCGTCCTCTTCATCGCTAGCTGCCTCCCGCCACTAGTATCTGCCGCCGTCAACGGAAATCGACTCCGTCATTGCCGCCGTAGCAGGTCCATCGCCGCACTTAGGGTATGGACTTGATCCTTGTGCTAATCTCACTCCGATTCCTAGCACATTGTTTTGCCATGTATCTTGCCATGATTGAGATCACCCTATCCAGCGAAATCACTCTGTAGTTTAGTTGTGGATTGAATCTTCCTTGACTCATTTAGTAGTGGATTGAAAACTTCCATCATCATGTTTTGCCATGTATCTTGCCACAGTCCCTCTAGCAGCTATGATGATGGAAGCAGGAGTACACCCAGCAACTTGCCTAAGGCAGCCACCAGGGCCAGAAAGAAGAGAACCTCATATTCTGAGGATGAGGACTATGTGGCTGTTGAGGAAGAGGCCACCTCAAAGAAGAAAGTGATGAAGAAAGAGTATGGCTCAGCTGCTGCAACTAAGCCAGGTCTGAAAACAAAGATGCCAGCAACAAGACAGTCCATGTCTAAGCCAAGGAAAGTTTCCACAGGTGAAACTATGAAGTTCACCATTGAGTCTGAAGAAGAGGCAGCTGGAGAAGATAAGAAGAAGAATAAGAGAGCAAGAACCACTACTACCAGTGTTCTTGGCAAGCCCTCAATGAGGAAGGTTTCTGAAGAGGAAGAGGAAGAGGTTGCTGCACCAGCACATAAAGCTTAGAAGCTTATGGGAGATGCTATAAGATCAGGGGCTGCTCCATCTGAGCCCAAAGAAGCTCCCAAGGCAGCTGCTCCAAAACCCAAAACTGCACCCAAGAGGAGAACAAGGAATATTCTAGCTGCAGAGAAGAACAAGGCCCAGTGCCTGAAGCTTCTATAGAAGAAGAAGATGATGAGTCACATGTCTTGAGGAAGTTGAAGCCCAAAATTCCAGATCACAATGACGCTCATCCAGTAGCTGAGGACATGAAGCTCAGGAAGGATGCAGGACTCAGACAGTGGAGATTGACTGATCCCTATGCAGTCAGGAGAAGAACTGCTGTGGACTACAGGTTCCATACAAAGGAACAGCAGGACTTCTATGAGACAGTGTTGCTTGACAAGAAGCCTATAGCCTGTGATATGAGATGGGTGGACTGGAAGTACATCAGGGAAAGTGAGAACACTATCCTGGAGTCTATGACAGTTTCATGTCTTGTGGAGTAGAGGACTTTGTTGGGCAGAAGCAGTTCTACTCCACAGCTCATTTCTACCTAGATGGAAGGATTGTCTGGATGTCTGAAGGTACTAGGTACCAGTCAACAATTGAAGAATGGGCAAAATTGATCAATGCTCCTAAGGAGAATGAAGATGACTTGGATGTCTATGCCAACAAGAAGAAGGATCATAACACCATGGCACATATGTATAGAGAGATCCCAGATGCTGCTCTTGAGACACACAAATTTGGATCAGTACATTACCTTCTGTCACGTTTGCCAACAATCAACTGGATCCTCAGGCACACTCTATTGCCAAAGTCAGGTGATCACAAGATGATCAGAGGCCATGCAATTAACCTGCTTCACATATTTGATGTGCCTCAAAAGTTCAAAACCATGAGCCTAATTGTGGAAACTATAAAGAGAACAGCTGCAGATCAGAAGAGAAGTTGTGGGTATGCCCCACAGATATAGGAGCTAATCAACTCCAAGATGGGCACTGGCACATATCTCTTGGACAAGGATCATATGCCCATCTACCCAGACTTTGAGGACAACACTGTGGTAATGGATGAGAATGAACCATCTTCTGTGCAAGCACAAGCAAGGAGGGAGAAGGCAAGGACTGAAAAGGCTGCAAAGATGTCAACCATTGATGAGGCATCTCAGTATCTTCTGAAGAGCAAGCTAGATCATCTTGGCTACTTGATTGCCTCCACTCTGAGGATTGAGAAGGGATTGGCCACCCTGGCTCAAAACCAGGAGAGCTTGGAGAGGATCATGGAGCAGAAGTTCTATGATTTAGATGTGAAGGTCACTTAGATACAGTCAGTTGTTGAGCAACTTCAGGATGAAGTGCAGGAGAAGAAGGGCAAGTCTACCACTGATGCTTTTGCTAGAGTGCCCAGAGGACAAAGATCTACTACAGTGCGATTCTGACACACGAGCAACTTCATACGCATCTACCATGCCTTCAAGTGCCACCAGCTCCGCACCCACTCCACCAGCTCCATCTACATCAACCGATGCCTTCGTCCTTGGAGTTTTATCTACACCACCACACAAGACCAAGCCTGAGAGTCGATCTAGCACTATGCATTTTTTATGAACTTTTTGGTAACTTGTTGCCAAAGGGGGAGAAAATGTATAGATCATAGGCTTCGAGAGAGAGTGTTGCCCTTTGTTCTCTCTTGTTGTTTGGTGGTTGAACTTTGTTATTTGCTTGTCTGAGATACTTTATGCTTTTGTGTGATACTTGGATGATCATGTGTTTGATCATATGCTACCTTAATGCTTGTTGGATGACATTATCCTTTTATATCCCCATATGATCATTCACTTTGCTTGGTGATGAGTGCATGTATTTAAGTATTATCATTTTGAGCGCTCCACCAAGATGTATGTGACATGGAAGAGTAACCCATGATCCTAACTCATTATGCATTTGCAGTCCAAAGCAAATCTTAAACTATGCACAAATTTAGGGGGAGCTCTTGCTTTTCACATACTTCTCAAAGCGACAATGTTTTTCACTCTTATTATCATTTGTCGAAGCTTTGATCTATATGTTGTCATCAATTACCAAAAAGGGGGAGATTGAAAGTGCAACTATCCCTAGGTGGTTTTGGTAATTCCTAACAACATATAGCTCATTGAGATAATGCTATTTCAAGATTAATATTTCAGGAAAGCTCAATGATTGACATGGCATGGATGAGAAAAGTGGACCCCTCAAAATGCTAAGGACAAAAGGATTGGCTCAAGCTCAAAGCTCAAGACTCTACATTTTCTATTTTAGTGATCCAAGATCACATTGAGTCTATAGGAAAAGCCAATACTATCAAGAACGGATGAGGTGTTGCTTAATGAGGCTCTTGCTCAAAATGCTTAGTGATATGCTCCAAAGCCCTCAACTACTTTCTCACATCCACATATGACCTAAACCAAAAGTCAAACTCGGCCCCACCGATTCTTTCTATCGGGCGCCACCGAGTTCAGATGTCATAGCCACTGCCACAAACCCTAGGCAAATCGGTCTCACCGATAGGGATCTCGGTCTCACCGAGATGGGATTGAAATCTCTCTGTTTCCCTTCGTAACATTTAGGTCCCACCGAGATGAGCGATCGGTCCCACCGAGATTGCAATGTAAACTCTCTGTTTCCCTTTCGTAACATTCCGGTCTCACCGAAATGAGAGAATCGGTCCCAATGAGTTTACCTGACCAACTCTCTGGTTAGCTTATTACCAAAATCGGTCTCGCCGAGTTTGTGTAATCGGTCTCACCAAGATTATGTTATGCCCTAACCCTAACCATATCGGTCCTACCGAGTTGCATGTCGGTCCCACCAAAAATCCTAACGGTCACTAGATTTGCTGATTCGGTCGGACCGAGTTTATCATTTCGGTCTCACCGAGATTGGCAAGTTGTGTGTAACGGTTAGATTTTGTGTGGAGGCTATATATACCCCTCCACCTCCTCTTCATTCCTGGAGAGAGCCATCAGAACGAACCTACACTTCCAACTTACCTTTTCTGAGAGAGAACCACCTACACTTGTGTTGAGGCCAAGATATTCCATTCCTACCATATGAATCTTGATCTCTAGCCTTCCCCAAGTTGCTTTCCACTCAAATCTTCTTTCCACCAAATCCATATCCTGTGAGAGAGAGTTGAGTGTTGGGGAGACTATCACTTGAAGCACAAGAGCAAGGAGTTCATCATCAACACACCATTTGTTACTTCTTGGAGAGTGGTGTCTCCTAGATTGGCTAGGTGTCACTTGGGAGCCTCCGACAAGATTCTGGAGTTGAACCAAGGAGTTTGTAAGGTCAAGGAGATCGCCTACTTCATGAAGATCTACCACTAGTAAGGCAAGTCCTTCGTGGGCGACGGCCATGGTGGGTTAGACAAGGTTGCTTCTTCGTGGACCCTTCATGGGTGGAGCCCTCCGTGGACTCGCGAAGTCATTACCCTTCGTGGGTTGAAGTCTCCATCAACGTGGATGTACGATAGCACCACCTATCGGAACCACGACAAAAACATCCGTCTCTCCTATTGCGTCTGAATCCTCCAAACCCTTCCCTTTACATTCTTGCAAGTTGCATGCTTTACTTTCCGCTGCTCATATACTCTTTGCATGCTTGCTTGAATTGTGTTAAGATTGCTTGACTTGTCCAAAGTTGCTAAAATCTGCCAAGAACTAAAATTGGGAAAAGGATAAGTTTTATTTGGTCAAGTAGTCTAATCACCCCCCTCTAGACATACTTTCGATCCTACACATAGCCAATGTCGAGGAGTTAACCGACATGCTCATTTACGACTCCGAAGACATCAACGGTATGGACGACGATGCAGGTGAGGAGCACGGCCAAAACCCGCCGTTCACCGGACGCTGGACAGCCACGTCTTCGTACGAAGTCTACATGGTGGATACACCTAAAGAGAATAATGGCAAGGACAAGGAAAATCCAGTGGAGGATGAGCCTCCTAAGACACAACCAAAGCGCCGGCATCAGCGGTGCCGCTCTAATTCCGCCGCACCAAGGATAGCAACACCAGCACAGGAGACGATAACACTCCGGATGGTGCCGAAGACAGAGAAGATCCCGATGAACAAACGGCCGAACAGGACGATCAGGAAGATGGGCAAGTTAGCCCTGATGAATAGGCCATAAACGATGACTCGAAGGGCAGCACTTATCTTCCACCCTCCAAGGATGAGGTGAGCCTTAGCAACAAAGATTTTATCGTGCCTAAGGAACCTCTTGAGCAGGAGCGCTTTAAGCGCCAGCTAATAGCCACTGCAAGGAGCCTGAAAAAGAAGCAGCAGCAGCTTCAAGCTGACCAAGATCTGCTCAACGACAGATGGTTGTCCTAGCAGCCGAAGAATACGGCCTTAAGCGCCCAGCCAAAAGTAACCCGAAGCGCAAATTGCTACCTCAATTCGATGACGAGGCACCGGAGCCCGTACCATCATCGCGCAATGCGGCCGACCGACCACCACGCGGCCGGGATAAAGCGGCAACTCAAGACGAACACCAGCCCGCCCCACCTTGCCGTAAAGGCAGAGATAGAATAGCTCGGGGTTATACATATGACCTTCGGCAGGACCTGGACAATAGAGCATGACATACCAGATTGATCTACGGATCGCGAGGACGTGCCCCGACACGTGACGACGGCTATCTATTCGGACGTGACAAGCCTAGTCACGCCTAGGCCGAAAACCGCGGACGGACTCCATCGGAGCTATGTCGTGATGTGGCCCGATATAGAGGCGCCACACACCCCCTTTGCTTTACTGACAAAGTAACGGATCATGAATTCCCAGAAGGGTTTAAACCCGTAAATATCGAATCATACGATGGAACTAGGGATCCCACGGTTTGGATCGAGGATTTTATTCTCTACATCCATATGGCCCGCGGAGATGACCTTCACGCCATCAAATACCTCCCACTAAAACTAAAAGGCCCAGCTCAGCACTGGTTAAATATTCTACCTAAAAATTCTATTGGCAGCTAGGAGGACTTGGAAGAAGCCTTCCTTGACAACTTCCAAGGTACATATGTCCGGCCACCAGATGCGGATGAATTAAGTCACATAGTTCAACAGCCTGGAGAGTCAGCCAGGAAATTCTGTACTAGGTTCCTAACTAAAAAGAACCAGATCGTCGACTGTCCGGATGCCGAAGCTCTAGCGGCCTTTAAACAAAGCATCCATGACGAATGGCTCGCCTGCCACCTCGGACAGGAAAAGCCGAAGTCCATGGAAGTACTCACGGCACTCATGACCCGCTTTTGTGCGGGTGAGGATAGTTGGTTGGCCCGTAACAAAAACACAGCAAGTGAAATGGGCACCTCTGAGGTCAAAAATAGCAACGGCAAGCTCCGACGCAACTGACACAAACGCCGAAGCAATCGTGACAACACCGATGACACGACAGTCAATGCCGGATTCAGTGGCTCCAAGTCTGGTCAGCGGAAGAAGCCATACAAAAGAAACTACTCAGGGCAATCTAGCTTGGACCGCATACTCGACCGTCCGTGCCAGATCCATGGCACCCCAGACAAACCAGCCAATCATACCAACAGAGATTGTTGGGTTTTCAAACAGGTTGGCAAGTTAAACGCCGAGAACAAGGAAAAGGGATCACAAAGCGAGGAAGATGACGAGGAGCCCCGGCAACCGAACACAGGGGAACAGAAGAAGTTTCCCCCTCAGGTAAAACGGTGAACATGATATATGCCACAAACATCCCCAAGAGGGAGCGCAAGCACACGCTCAGGGACGTCTATGCGATAGAGCCCGTCGCCCCAAAATTCAATCCATGGTCGTCATGCCCGATCACTTTTGATCGTTGGGATCATCCGACCAGTATCCGTCATGGCGGTTCAGCCGCACTAGTCCTCGACCCAATCATTGATGGATTCCACCTGACGCGAGTCCTCATGGACGGTGGCAGCAGCCTCAATATGCTCTATTAGGATACATTGCACAAAATGGGCATTAACCCATCACGGATCAAGCCCACAAAGACTACCTTTAAAGGAGTCATACCAGGTGTAGAGGCCTGTTGTACGGGCTCAATCACACTCGAGGTTGTCTTCGGATCTCCAGATAACTTCCGAAGCGAAGAGTTAATCTTCGATATCGTCCCCTTTCGTAGCGGCTATCACGCACTGCTGGGACGAACGACATTTGCTCGATTAACCGCGGTGCCACATTATGCTTATCTCAATCTCAAGATGCCCGGACCACCCGGCGTCATAACAGTTCATGGAAACATGGAACGCTCCCTCCGTACCGAGGAGCACACCGCTACCTTAGCAGCAGAAGTACAGAGCGGTCTTCTCAAGCAGAACCTCAATTCAGCGGCCGAACTCCCGGACACTGTCAAGAGAGTCCGGACTATTCTGCAGCAGGACAGCTCGGCTCGTCGAGAGCTCGATTAGCAATTTGGCCTCTGTCCCAGTCCCGATCAAGTGGCGGCATTCGCACCGCGCGTACATAACTACGCACTCAAAGTACCATGGGCATAGATGGAGGCATACCTACCTTGTGATCCACAATACGGCTCAACCGCTCCCGGACACATATACTTTCACTGTTCCCTTTTTCTCCTTTTCAGGTTTCTTTTCCACAGGCCTCCTCTGACGGCCTGACCAGCGGTCCTTTCGAAGGATAAATACACCAAGATGGCAAGAAGCACAGACGTATAGGGGAATTTCTAGGTGGTTTCTTTAACGATCACTCTACCTGTTTTCAGGACCCACACACAGCTCTCCGTTGGTTGTGGCATGTTAAATAGCCTGTTGCTTATCGCACTACTTGTATCAATGCGCTTTGACGTATTAATCAAATTATAATGGAAACAGTTTGCAGCCCAAATTTTAGGGCCCCAGCTCATTACCTTTGCTCCCTTTCTGTTTTCCTTTTTCTGTTCATAACCTTATCAGACAGCACCCGTACACTTTGGTATGTCTCACATTTGCCAGGGGCTTCATAGCGCCCCACACTACGACAACAAAGTCTGAACACTTTTTACAGTATAGTTCAGCACCCCGAATTTAGCACTATATGCATTGGCTCTGAATCATGTCTTTGGTCAACAGTTGGGTTGCCCGGCTCCTGTGCTTGCTACCTTATGTTCCGCTATATCGGCTAAGGTAGTAAAGGGAGAACTATCGCGATCGCCTGGTTTTACCGAAGGAGCACCCCAGAGAGAAAGCAAACCGATCATTATGATGCGACAAGAGCCGGTCAGCTCTTCGGAGGTCTCAAATCTTTAGAGATTTTTTCCGCATTACGCGCGGGATTGGTACTTGCCCGATCAGGTGTTTACAGCTTCCTAGTTTGGATACTAGGGGCTGCGCCTAAATTTTTATTGTCAAACTCCTATGGCTAAGTGAGGGTGTTCAAGCCGAATGGTCGGATTGCCTGGTTCGTTGCACTAAACACCTCCTTTAAGGACCAAACAATTGGATCAAGAGTGTTTAGATTACATCCCGAACACCCCCATACTACCTACGTGGGGGCAGAAGTCGACTGGCCAACTCTCATATTTCATACAACACAGCCGCACAGGAGGTGAATTTTTTTAAAACAAACATTATATTACATAACAACTTTGTTTCATCATACAAGAAATGGACAACATGAATATATTCATTCAAAGATAATGTCTCGCGCACATTGCTCGCCACAATGCAAGACCCCTCCAGGACGTCCTCAAAGTACCGCTCGGGCGTGCGGTGCTCCTTGCCTTCGGGCGGCCCCTCGGTCACAAGCTTGACGGCATCCATCTTCGCCCACCACACCTTTACGCAGGCAAAGGCCATGTGCGCGCCCTCGATGCAGGCCGACCGCTTGACGACGTCCAGCCGAGGGCATGTATCTACCAGCCGCTTCACGAGACTGAAGTAGCTGCCGGGTACAGCTTCGGCAAGCCACAGCCGGATTATCAAATCCTTCATGGCCAGTTCGGTAAAGGGCACTGGATGTTCTAGCGCAAGGTATTGCGACCAGAACAACTTCTCCGTCGAGCTCCCTTCTTCGGCTCGAAAGAACTCCGCAGCGTCAGAGTCACTACGCGGAAGATCCGCAAACGCCCCTGGAGAACTCCGAATACGGGTTAGTAAGAAGTACTTCTTCTTCACATACTTGCTTTGCATACTAAACTCCTTACCCGCCGCAATTTTCTTGGCCCCCTGGATCTCCTGGAGGGCGCCCTGGGCTTCAACCCGGGCCTCTTCAGTGCTTTGGCGAGCCTTGGCGAGTTCGGTCTCTCGAGCCCAAACATCGCAGTCCAAGGCATCGCATTTTTTCACAGTGTCCTGGAGCTCTTGCTGGACCTCGTTAAGCCTGGCTTTGAGCTTCTTACGGGCGGTGTAGCGACCAAACCTCAAAAAGTCTGATCTCTGTGCTCAAGTGTCATCCCTGGATCAGTAATGCTGACACCACACAGTACTCGAAGGATTTATAACAGAGTAGCAATCACACACTTATTACATCGAATGTCTCAAGAGAGAACTGAGCAAAATAAATATGGCTTAAGGCCATCTTAATAACGATAACAGCGGAAGGCTTGGAAGAATAAGCGAGTCCATCAACTCCAACGGCATCACTGAGTATAGAACCACGACCTAAGCACCTTACTGTAAATGCAGAAAAGTCTGCAACATGAAAGCGTTGCAGCCCGAAACGGGTCAAGACATGGAATATCTTTGGCAAAGTAACACATAGAGAATAATGAAAGAGTAAGCCTATACTACATGCATATATGGCTGGTGGAAAGCTCTATGGTTACAGTTTTGCGTAAAGCCAATTTTTCCCTCTTTGTAAAGGAATAAATTTATTTAACTATCATGGTGGTTGTTGAACATTGAGAATGGTTGGACAGCATCCTCAATCCCAATTAAAAGTACTCATTAACAACCCAACAATATTATTTAGAGTAACATGATGAGATTCACATGATATCCAGATACTAGATACTCAAGATGTCCATAACCGGGGACACGGCTAACCATGATTAGTTTATACACACTGCAGAGGTTTGTGCACTTTTCCCCACAAGACTCGATCTCCTCAGTTTGATTTGTCGCACTACATGGTGTTTGAGAAACGGATGACCGAGACATAGTCTTTCAGAAGCGCTAGCACCTTACATGTGGGTAGACCGTACCAACCTACAACCCCTACATCAGCTAGTCTACCCGTAAGAGTTCGCACAACTTAGTCAACTATGCTAGAGCCCATAGTAGCATGTGGCTGCACACGGAAGTTTCTAGCATGAATAATCGATGATCCCTTTGAGCACAGGTGGCGGTCCGAAGAAAAACAGGCAAGTCCTGATGGAAACCAGGTGCCTCAATCCACCCAGATGTGTGTTTAAGTTGCCACCTTAAATAAACCATTAATTTAATAATCTCACATATGTCATGGATACACCCACCCAATCCACGTCTACTAGCATAGCATGGCATAATAAGCAAACGTAGAAGTAACTCCCAAGGGTTGATAATAAACAGGTAATAGGTATTACCTCATCTACTTCCCATGACCCACAATTTAATTAGATCCTAATCATGCAATGTTTCAGGGTAGATCTAATGCATAAAACTGGGTAGTAGAAAAGGTAGGATCAAAGTGTTACTTGCCTTGCTGATGATCCGCGAAACCTAGAGACTCGAAGTAACAAAGCGCACTCCGGGTATTCTATTGCGGACAAACAAACAAGCATACAATAAGTACTCAACTAATGCACAGGTAAAACTCAGACAAAAGATCTAACCAGAAAGTTCAACTTAAGAACTCCGGTTTGCAAAAAAGAATCAAATCAGACGAAGCAACGCAAGTCAAACGGCGAAAGAAAACAGCTCCATTTTACTCATCTGGATCTAAGTCAAATTTTACAGAGTCAAAAACTTGTTTAAGTTGGTTATTCGGAAAGAGGGTTTCGAGACAAAACTCCAGGCGCTTGAATCGCCTGATTCCGATAAACGAGCGAAAAGTTATACTAAAACGAAAATCGGATCAGAAATCGCGATCAGAAAATCGCGGATTAAATCCGAGAAAAAAGAAAAACGACGAACAGGTTAACGAACGGACGTTCGTTAACTAAAACTAATCTGACGAACATGTTCGTTAAGACGAACGAACGAGCGAACGCTCGCTATTTAACCGAACCGAAAATAATAAACCGATCTAATAAAAAACGAAAACTAAAAAAACCGACGAAAACAAAAAAAAAACGATCGGTTTTTATTAAAAAAACCGGCGCGGAAAACGAGGTGGCGGCGAACCTCGGCGGCGTGGTCGGCGGCTCCGACGAAGTCGGCGGCGGCGGCAGCGGCGGCGTAAGCGGATTAGGGTTAGGGTTTGGGCCGGCTCGGTAGCGGGGTTAGTGGTCAAGGTCGGGCGAGGCGGTATATAAAGGCTGCCCAGGCGGCGTCCGCTTCGAATGCACGTAAGGCGGTTCATTTTTTTTAATAAATAATTTCGCGCAGAAAAACAAACAAAAGAAATACTAAACGGACTCCAAAAATCCCGAAATAAATTTTCCCCGGCTTCTAAAATCAAGCTGGACTATATGAACATTTATTTGGGTCCTAAATGCAATTTTGAAAAATGCACATTTTTCCTAAATTCAAATAAAATGGCGAAAAACTCCAAAATAAAATCTTATTTGATTTTATTATTAAATCCTCATTATTTCTTTATTTTGGGAAAGTCATTTTATTCCCTCTCTCATATTTTTGTAATAGAAATAACCGAAGATAAAATAATTAAAATCAAATGATCCTATTTTCAAAATTTGAGAAAACTCAAATATGAAAATAACAAAATCCCCAACTCTCTCCGTGGGTCCTTGAGTTGTGTAGAATTTCTAGGATCGAGCCAAAAAGGCAACAAAAATATGATATGCAATGATGCTCTATGTATAACATTCCAAATTGAAAATTTGGGATGCTACAGGCGGCCTGCTCCTTGGCAGCTTTCTCCTCGGCTTCGGCCAGGGCCCTTTTAAGGGCCTCGACCTCGGTCGTCGCTCCTACACATATAATGACACTATGGTCAATACACATCATTTATTCTTTCCGAATATATAGCGAGTCATTGCATACCTTGCTGGTCTTCTAGCTGCTTCCTCGCTTGGCCGAGCTCTTCCTCGGCCCGCTCCCGTCTCTGCTTTAGTCCAGAGACTTCGGCAATGTGTGAGGTCGCGGCTAGCAATGACGCCTGCTTATTCACATAAGACATATTCAGTTAGTTTCCTGCAAAATTTAATTGATCCTCTGTCCGGCTTTTCTCTCCAAACACTGGACAGTGTCTCAGGGGCTACTGTCTATATTGGGATTTTCTCTTTTGCGTCGCTTACCTCAAAACCTGTCGGCAGGCCGCTGCAGGCTTCGGTCAGTCTGCTCTTGACGGACTGGACCCTCTCAATCACCGTACCCACGAGGATACAGTGTTCCTCCACAATGGAATTGCCTTCCGTACAAGGCTTCGAAAGGTGCCATCTTCAAACTAGTTTGGTAGCTGTTGTTATAAGAAAACTCCGCATATGGCAAGTTGTCATCCCAACTTGATCCGTAATCCAAAGCACATGCTCTCAGCATATCCTCTAAGATCTGGTTGACTCTCTCGGTTTGTCCATCTGTCTGTGGATGAAAAGTTGTGCTAAACTCGATCACCGTTCCCAAAGTTTCGCAACCGCCTTCCGAACTTTGAGGTGAATTGGGTTCCTCTATCTAATACGATACTCCTTGGAACTCCATGCAAGCATACAATCCTTGTCATGTACTCCCTCCGTTCCTTGATATAAGGTGTATAGATTTTTGAGAAAAAGTCCAAAATATAAGGTTTATCGCATTGCACCACTGGTTTGGATAATTTTTTAAGGGATTTGATTACATTTCCTTATATTAGGTAATCTCCTCTATTTTCTCATGTCAAATAGTCAGGAGTAATATCGCCCAAAACTTGTGAAATTTTCCCTCCACTTGCGTTCTTTAATTTTTGTGCCAAAAACTATACACCCTATATTTAGGAATGGAGGGAGTATATCTTAGCCAATTTGGCACTGCTGTAGGTAGTCTTTACTGGAATGAAATGAGCTATCTTCGTCAAACGATCGACTACAACCCAAATCGAGTCATAGCAGAGCGGGTCCCGGCAATCCCGTGAAGAAATCCATGCCTAGTTTATCCCACTTCCATTCGGGTATAGTCAATGGCTGTAACAATCCTACTGGCTTCTGATGTTCTGCTTTCACTTTCTGACACACATCACAAACTGCTACATACTCTGTGATATCTTTCTTCATTCCGGTCCACCAGAAAGTATCCTTCAAATCCAAATACATCTTGGTATTTCCGGGGTGGATCGAATATGGCGAATCATGTGCCTCTTGCAAAATGAACTTCCGAATCTCCGGATCACTTGGTACGTAAATGCGGTCCTCAAACCATAAGGTATCGTGCTCATCCTCACGAAATCCCTTTGCTTTTCCCTTGCTCATCTTCTCCTTAATATAAGCAACTTCCTTATCTGTCCTTTGAGCTTCTCTGATTTTGTCCATCAAAGTAGATTGAATCTCCAACGCTGCTACATAGCCTCACGGAACTACTTCCAAACATAGCTCCCAAAATTCCTCGGCTAATTCTTTTGGTAAACCTCCGGTCATTAGGATGTTAACATGACTCTTACGGCTCAACGCGTCTGCTATCACGTTAGCCTTTCCGGGGTGGTAATGCAATCTCATATCATAATCCTTGATGAGCTCCAACCATCTTCTCTGCCTGAGATTTAACTCCTCCTGCGTGAAGATGTACTTCAAACTCTTGTGATCCGTATACACCTCACAATGATTTCCAATGAGGAAATGTCTCCATGTTTTCAATGCATGTACTACGGCTGCTAACTCCAAATCATTCGTGGCATAGTTTAATTCTTGAGGTTTCACCTGTCGTGGCGCTTACGAAACAACTCTTCCCTCCTCGCATAAGCATCGCTTCCAAGTCCTCGGCGTGAAGCGTCATAATAAACTTTGTAATCCTTGCTTTGGTCCGGCAGGATTAATCTTGGTGAGGTAACCAAACGCTTCTTCAACTCTTGGAAGCTAGCCTCACACTCCTCAGTCCAAATAAACTTGGTATCCTTCTTCAATAATTCTGTCATGGGCTTCGCAATCCTCGAGAAATTCTCAATGAATCTCCGGTAGTATCCTGCGAGTCCAAGGAAACTCCGGATCTCTCCAACTGTTATTGGCGCTTCCCAGTTTGTCACCGTGGCAACTTTAGTGGGGTCTACTGCTATACCTTCTCCGGATATAACATGTCCGAGAAATCCAACTTCCTTCAACCAAAACTCACACTTGCTGAACTTGGCATACAACTGATGTTCCCTGAGCTTCTCGAGTACCAAACGCAAATGCTCCTTATGTTCTTCTTCATTCTTTGAGTAGACCAAGATATCGTTAATGAATACCACGACGAACTTATCCAAAAATTCCATAAACACCTTGTTCATCATGTTCATAAAATAATTTGGGGCGTTAGTCAGACCAAATGACATAACGGTATACTCATACAGCCCGTACCTGGTGGTAAAAGTCGTCTTGGGTATATCCTGCTCCCGAATCTTCGACTGATGGTATCCTGAACGCAAATCGATCTTGGAAAATACCTTAGCTCCTTGCAATTGGTCAAACAAGTCGTTGATCATCGGCAACGGGTATTTGTTCTTAATGGTCACTTCATTCAATCCTCGATAATCAACAACCATTCTTAAAGATCCATCCTTCTTTTCCACTAGAAGTACTAGTGATCCCCAAGGCGAAGAACTTGGGTGAATAAAACCTTTATCCAGTAACTCCTTAATCTTCTTCTTGATTTCCTCCAAATCTTGGGCTGGCATCCTATACGGTCTCTTAGATATCGGCCCGATGCACAGCGATAGTTCAATCAGAAATTCAATGTCTCTGTCCGGCGGCATGCCTGGCAACTCCTCTGGAAACATGTCTGGATAATCCCTTACCACTGGTACTTCCTCCTGCACAACTCCTGATAAGGAATTTACATGTGCTCTCCTCGGCTCATGCCGTGATACATACTTGATTCTCCTTCCTTCTGGGGTGGTAACCAAAATCGACTTACTGACGCAATCAATATTCCCTCCGTACTTTGATAACCAATCCATTCCTAATATCACATCCAATCCTTGGGATTCCAAAACTATTAGGTCCGAGGGAAATACATAGTTTCCAATCCTTAATGGCAGTCAATCGCACCATATACTTGCCATATATTACGCTCGGGTGAGGTTACTAGCATGGGTGACCTAAGGGCTTGGGTTGGTAATTTATACTTATCCACAAATCCCCTTGATATGTATGAATGCGATGCACCAAAGATCAAAAAGAACAAGCTGCAGAAATGTCTTAACCAAAAACTTACCTATTCTGCGGGCTGAGCTTCAACCTCCTCCACGGTAACGTGGTTTACTTGTCCCTTGTTGAAAGGGTTCGGCTTCTTTCCTGAGCTTCCATTGCCGTTACCATTTTGGCCTTCTGGACAATCATTTGCATAATGCCCAGTCTTATGGCACTTAAAACAAGTGATATGGCTCAGGTCTACCTTGGATGGTGTTGACGGGTTGGTGCGGTTTTGTCCATTGCTTCCTCCATTCCCGTTCCCATTCTTGGTGACATTATGGTTGTGCGAGCTACCTCCTCCGTGAGTATGCTGAAATTGTCCTCCGGCTTCGGGTAAAGCGAAGTTTCACGAGCTCTGAGTTATACTTCCCTTGTCCATACTTTCTCTTGCGATTGTCAATCTGCTGCTGCTTCCCTTCAATCATAAGAGCACGATCTACTAACTCCTGGTAGTTATTGAAGGTGGCTACCATCAACTGCATGCTCAGCTCATCATTCAGTCCTTCTAGAAACTTCTCCTGCTTAGCTGCGTCCGTAGCAACGTCATATGGGGCATAACGTGCTAGTTTACTAAAGTAATCCACATACTGGCCAACTGTCCGTCCTCCTTGGCGCAAGTTGCGAAACTCACGCTTCTTCATGGCCATAGCTCCTGCTGAAACATCGGTAGTATGGAAAGCTTGCTGAAACTGATCCCATGTGACAGTGTCTACAGGGTAAGTGGCTGTAAAATTCTCCCACCATGCTGCTACGGGTCCTTCAAGCTGATGTGCGGCAAATTTCACCTTTTCCCCATCTGTACATCTTGCAGTGGTCAACTCCCTCCCTACTTTGTGGAGCCAATCATCTGCAACAATCGGCTCGGTGCTACTGGAAAACACCGGCAGATTCAGCCTTAAGAAACGGGTCAAATGGTCAACAGGTGGTGGTGGCGGTGGGTTGTTGTTGTTGTTGTTTCCTTGGTTCTGTACCAATGTCTGAATCAAGGCATTCTGCTGCTGAATCAACTGAGTGATCTCCGGCGGGAAAACAAATCCGGGGTCACGTCTCGGAGGCATCTGAGAGTTTATAGAAAAGACGAGAGTTAAGAATAGAATGAGGTCTATGGAGAAAACACTACCCATATGCACATGAGACAAAATCACACAATATCACTCCAATCAACTCAAACAAGGGCATACAACGGTCTAACTATCGTTACAAAGTGCTGGAACCAAAACTAATTTTTTTAATGGGGAAATCTACTACTGTTATAGTGGTCAACTAGAAAAACTGCTCCGATGAAGACTCCATGATATCTGCTCCAGCTTCGTCTTCGAAATCATCATCACTAGGATCAGAGTCGGTGTCGTCGATGATGATGTAGTTCTCTGGACAGGTGCAATCTTCATCTTCTCCTCCGGGTGCTGAATTTCCCATGAGTTTTTCAATCTTCTCCTTAAGATCGCCGTTTTGTCTCACTAGAGCTACAATCTCCTCCATGTAGTCCTTGTGAGTGGCCTTCAGTTCTCCTTCTAGTTCGATAATCTTGGCTTTTGTTTTCTTCAACTCCATCATGTCTCACAAGACATCCGTTCTCCCGGCATCGAATGTGCTGATTTAACTCTGGATGAAAGCTGCAATGGATCGATCCTTCTTAGTGCCAACTATCTCCCATTGTTCATCTCGGCGCCCGCAAATCTGGTAGATAGTATCCTTGAGGTCTTCTTTGTAAACTTCTCCAATGCGTCCCATGGTTATGTGAGCTGCCATGCTCTTTCCTAGACTCCAGGTTGGTGCATTGAAAACACACTCTATGGGCTCCGTGACTGGCGCGAACGTCCTTCCGGGAACTTGAGCTTGAATTCTTCCAGTGCTCCTCTTCAGGTAAAGTGGAATTTTAGGTCCCGGTGAAGCTTGGTATTCCGATGTTCAGGTACTTAGTGACTTCCTTCAGGTGTCGTCCAAAGGGTGTATCTTCATCCGGCTGGGTGAACTTGATCCTCGCTTCCATCATCCTAAAAGAGTAGAAAAGATGAGGAGTTAGAAATGAGAAGAGAGTAGTGATCTAGGGCTTTAGCTTAATGGTCGTGTCCTACAGTCAGCGTGTGCTCTGATACCATCTTTGTAGCGACCAAACCTCAAACAGTCTGATCTCTGTGCTCAAGTGTCATCCCTGGATCAGTAATGCTGACACCACACAGTACTCGAAGGATTTATAACAGAGTAGCAATCACACATTTATTACATCGAATGTCTCAAGAGAGAACTTAACAAAATAAATATGGCTTAATGCCATCTTAATAACGATAACATCGGAAGGCTTGGAACAATAAAAGAGTCCATCAACTCCAACGGCATCACTGAGTATAGAACCACGACCTAAGCACCTTACTCGTCGTCTGAAAAGTCTGCAACATGAAACGTTGCAGCCCGAAAACGGTCAAGACATGGAATATGCTGGCAAAGTAACACATAGAGAATAATGAAAGAGTAAGCCTATACTACATGCATATATGGCTGGTGGAAAGCTCTATGGTTACGCTTTTGCGTAAAGCCAATTTTTCCCTACTGCAAAGGAATAAATTTATTTAACTATCATGGTGGTTGTTGAACATTGAGAATGGTTGACAGCATCCTTAATCCCAATTAAAAGTACTCATTAACAACCCAACAATATTAGTTAGAGTAACATGATGAGATTCACATGATATCCAGATACTAGATACTCAAGATGTCCATAACCGGGGACACGGCTAACCATGATTAGTTTATACACTCTGCAGAGGTTTGTGCACTTTTCCCCACAAGACTCGATCTCCTCCATTTGATTTCTCGCACTACATGGTGTTTGAGAAACGGATGACCGAGACATAGTCTTTCGTAAGCGCTTAGCACCTTACATGTGGGTAGACCGTACCAACCTACAACCCCTACATCAGCTAGTCTACCCGTAAGAGTTCGCACAACTTAGTCAACTATGCTAGAGCCCATAGTAGCATGTGGCTGCACACGGAAGTTTCTAGCATGAATAATCTGATGATCCCTTTGAGCCTGGGTGGCGGTCCGAAGAAAAACAGGCAAGTCCTAATGCAAACCAGGTGCCTCAATCCACCCAGATGTGTGTTTAAGTTGCCACCTTAAATAAACAATTAATTTAACAATCTCACATCTGTCATGGATACACTCACCCAATCCACGTCTACTAGCATAGCATGGCATAATAAGCAAACGTAGAAGTAACTCCCAAGGGTTGATAATAAACAGGTAATAGGTACTACCTCATCTACTTCCCATGACCCACAATTTAATTAGATCCTAATCATGCAATGCTTGAGTATAGATCTTATGCATAAAACTGGGTAGTAGAAAAGGTAGGATCAAAGTGTTACTTGCCTTGCTGATGATCCACGAAACCTAGAGACTCGAAGTAACAGGCGGCGCACTCCGGGTATTCTATCACAGACAAACAAACAAGCATACAATAAGTACTCAACTAATGCACAGGTAAAACTCAGACAAAAGATCTAACCAGAAAGTTCAACTTAAGAACTCCGGTTTGCAAAAAGAATCAAATCAGACGAAGCAACGAAAGTCAAACGGCGAAAGAAAACAGCTCCGTTTTACTAATCTGGATCTAAGTCAAATTTTACAGAGGCAAAACTTGTTTAAGTTGGTTATTCGGAAAGAGGGTTTCGAGATTTAAACTCCAGGCGCTTGAATCGCCTGATTCCGATAAACGAGCAAAAAGTTATACTAAAACGAAAATCGGATCAGAAATCACGATCAGAAAATCGCGGATTAAATCCGAGAAAAAAGAAAAACGACGAACAGGTTAACGAACGGACGTCCGTTAACTAAAACTAATCTGACGAACACGTTCATTAAAACGAACGAACGAGCGAACGCTTGCTATTTAACCGAACCGAAAAGAATAAACCGATCTAATAAAAAACGGAAACTAAAAAAACCGACAAAAACTAAAAAAAGCCGATCGGTTTTTATTAAAAAAACCGGTGCGGAAAACGAGGCGGCAGCGAACCTCGGTGGCGGGGTCGGCGGTTCCGTGGCGGCGGTGGCGGCGGATTAGGGTTAGGGTTAGGGTTTGGGCTGGGCCGGGCGGCTCGGTGGCGGGGTTGGTGGGTCAAGGCGGTCGGGCGAGGCGGTATATAAAGGCTGCCCCGGCGGAGTCCCGCTCAGTGCAACCCGGATAAGGCGTTCGTTTTTTAATAAATAATTTCAGCAGAAAAACAAACGAAAGAAATACTAAACGGACTCCAAAAATCCCGAAATAAATTTTCCCCGGCTTCTAAAATCAAGACGGACTAGATGAACATTTATTTGGGGCCTAAATGCAATTTTGAAAAACGCACATTTTTCCTAAATTAAAATAAAATGGCAAAAAACTCCAAAATAAAATCTTATTTGATTTTATTATTAAATACTCATTATTTCTTTATTTTGGGAAAGTCATTTTATTCCCTCTGTCATATTTTTGTAATAGAAATAATTGAAGATAAAATAATTAAAATCAAATGATCCTATTTTCAAAATTTGAGAAAACTCAAATATGAAAATAACGAAATCCCCAACTCTCTTTGTGGGTCCTTAAGTTGTGTAGAATTTCTAGGATCGAGCCAAAAATGCAACAAAAATATGATATGCAATGATGCTCTATGTATAACATTCCAAATTGAAAATTTGGGATGTTACAGGCGGCCTGCTCCTTGGCAGCTTTCTCCTCGGCTTCGGCCAGGGCCCTTTTAAGGGCCTCGACCTCGGTCGTCGCTCCTACACATATAATGACACTATGGTCAATACACATCATTTATTCTTTCCGAATATATAGCAAGTCATTGCATACCTTGCTGGTCTTCTAGCTGATTCCTCGCTTGGCCGAGCTCTTCCTCGGCCCGCTCCCGTCTCTGCTTTAGTCCGGAGACTTCGGCAATGTGTGAGGTCGCGGCTAGCGATGACGCCTGCTTATTCACATAAGACATATTCAGTTAGTTTCCTGCAAAATTTAATTGATCCTCTGTCCGGCTTTTCTCTCCAACCACTGGACAGTGTCTCAGGGGCTACTGTCTATATTGGAATTTTCTCTTTTGCGTCACTTACCTCAAAACCTGTCGGCAGGCCGCTGCAGGCTTCGGTTAGTCTGCTCTTGACGGACTGGACCCTCTCAATCATCGTACCCATGAGGATACAGTGTTCCTCCACAATGGAAGCGCCTCGTAGTGCTTCCAGCAGATTATCCGGAGCCTCTGGTTGGATAGAGGTCACCGGCGGGACATGCACACCTCCTTCCAGATCCGTGTTCGGTTGGGGCCCTAACTGAACACGGCCCTCATCACTAGTCTCCATGGGGACCCGCTCCCCCAGGTGTTCGGCAACCGAGTTTTCACCCTCCCGCGCCACCCTGACGGCCTCCTGAACCTCTCCTTGGCCTGGGAAGGTCCTTTGGGACAGCACCTCGTCGTCGCCCTTGGCCTTGGGAGAGTGAGCAGTCGACGGTGACTCGCTGGCCATCGCCTTTGAATCCAGCTAACCTCTCGATGAGGTTCGCGGGGAGCTATCGTGGGCCGGACTGCAATAACACGATCTCTGCTTTGACAAGGCGTTCCTATGGAAACCGCATCTCGCAGACGAAAACGGTTTGAAATAATGACCGGGCAGACGTGATGTCATCTTGCAAAAAGTTGTCAGCGGATGGGACTCGTGAAATACTATACTCTCTACGGGTGTGTGTGTGGTATTTGTGTTGCAGATCCAGACACGTTCGTTGCGTCCGAAGACTATCTTGGAGTATTCGGAAAGGGAAACCCGCCTTACAATGTCGAAGACAATCTGCGCGCCGGACACCTTGTCATTGAAGCCTGGTTCAGGGGCTACTGAGGGAGTCCTGGACTAAGGGGTCCTCGGGCGTCCGACCTGTTGGACATGGGCCGGACTAATGGGCTGTGAATGTTGGAGATATGCCCTAGAGGCAAACATGTATGATGATATTTCCTATGTGTTTATGAATAAAGA
Source organism: Aegilops bicornis (assembly GCA_021605145.1). NCBI lineage: Eukaryota > Viridiplantae > Streptophyta > Magnoliopsida > Poales > Poaceae > Aegilops > Aegilops bicornis. Next base: position 297,105,618 of record CM038674.1, read on the forward strand.
TAGTCCTTGGACATTATCAATGATGTGTATCAGCAAGTACGTGACTTGTTTGTGGGACTATGCATTGTATGATGACTGTCCTAAAAGGTCCCTAGTCGAAAGGACTGTGTGGACGTGCAGCCGACGAGACTAGCATATGACACGGTCGATGGCTTGGTCTCACTAGCCATGGAGCATTGGATGCTAACCGGATAATATGGACTTGGAAAGGTCTGGTCGGATTCGACGTAGTCGGATCCGAGTCGAGATGAGGACTGAGTCGGACAGACCCAACTATGAGACACAGAGATATGTCATCTGTGAGTCTCTAGTACAACCTACGTTCTATGTCCTAAGACCTGAGCTGACGCATGTACTCGGGATGGTGACAGACTTGCTTTGGGCCAACCAAACGCTACTCCGTGACTGGGTAGTTACAAAGGTAGGTTTCGGGCTTGTCCAGACCCATGCTGCAAGACATGGTCAAGCAAGATGAGATTTGCCCCTCCGATCAGGAGAGATATACTCTGGGCCCCTCGTGTGATCCGACCAGGATAAGCATGGCCATGCGACAAGGATTATGAGATAATCTGGATAGTGGTCGGTATCACTGGAACGAGAAAGAGGTCGGGCTAGCACAAGGATGACAGTCTCGCCTTGAGCCCGACAACATATATCATGTGGCAAAGGGAACAGAAGTGTGACACGTTGTACAGGTTCGCCTAACCAGCTTCATAGTCTGCTTGGTGGTCGGCACGCCTTGCTAGAGGTCGCTACCAACCGTGCAGGTCGGAGGTGATCCGAACTGTGACCAAGACGACTTGAACCTAAGGGGTCGCGCGCTTTAGGGAAGGAACCTACGAGGTCGGTTCATAGGACACTGGTCAGATGTGATCCGAACTGGACTAGTAACGTGACTGAGTAGACTTTGGGCTTTAGGGTCCGTGCGAGGCCCAAGTGTTGGGCCTGCGACGGACGCCTATATAAAGTGGAGGTACGGCACACTCATGCGGTTGATCGCTTCGGCGTTGCGACTAGGGTTTGCATGTATTGCAAATATCTACCTCCACTCGCCGCCGACTGTGTGATCGGACCTAGCAGTCCGCCGCACGGTGTTCCTCCTGCACATGCATGTACCGTTAGAGGCGGTGCACTTGCACTGCTCCGACGAACTTGTACGTGGCATCGGACGACCGGCTGTTCGAGGGAGATCGAACGAGGAGGAGACGATCCACGCAGACGCTGCCTCAACTCTTCTTCCGCTGCACGACACTATGCGTCTAGTGGTAACGAACTATGATCCATCTCCCGTAGCATGTTCCTGGATGTTCTGCGCGTAGGAATTTTTAATTTGCAGTCGACGCACCCTACCATAGAACCCAACAGTGGTATCAGAGCCTCTGCTATAGGATTTGGTTTCAGATCATATGCATATTAGATATGTGGAGGCGGCAGATGAGATCTGTCGTCCTTGAAGAAATCGGCTATTTGCATGGTTGATGTGATCAACTGCACATGGGGATTGTTGAGGCTATGTTTTCTGTAAATCGGGATCGATGAGGTCATGACACGATCTACCCCTACCGGTCTGTTATCCGCCATCGGGGTTAACAGTGAAACATAAATCCGAACCGGATTCGCGATGATCGATAAGATCGGTCAGATCAGAGAATCCTGCGTGATCGGAGTTCAGATGTGATCTGTGATTTCCGAAAACGTCGGGCGCTGCCCGCACCCGCGAGGGGCGCTGCCCCTTCGAAGCCCGCCCGCTAACCGGCTAGCGGGACCACCGTGTGCGTAGTGCCGTGTATTTCGTACCCAACACACAAACTGGTAGAATGCGATTCTATGCATAACTTTGTTTTGCAGGTTTGATGTGAATAGTATGGCTCATGTGTATGTGATGCATGTGTGTAATTTATACGTGCCCTGCGTGTCATGTTTGTCAGCCGGCAGGAGCCGATGTGTTGTCATTTATTGTATAATGACCTGCGTGTCGACTTGTGACTCTACGTAAAATTCATTACTAGTAGTAGTAGTTGGATAATAGAGATCAGGTTGGTGGCTTGGCGTCCCGGCGTGACAAACAAGATGGAGTTCGTAGATGGTCATCGGAGTCGGAGCCGACCGGAAGAACGTCCATGAAGGAGCCATACTATTCACAATATGTGTTATATTTGTGATTGTTATGCTTCGTGTTTCTATGCATGTTAGAATGATAGAATGATCCCTCATGAATATCAAGGGAATTGCCATCCCCGATGTTGCACCTTCGCACGTCAAGTACGTCTAGTAGTGGGCTCATAAAATTGGGGTGCTACTGGGTGTCCTTGAACTGAAGGGTTCGTGTCGGATATGGACATGCACTGCATCAGGTTAACTTGACGAGGCTATCAAAACGGTTTTGGGCCATGTGGCTGTCGGCGTTCTGGGAACGGGGGTACCCAGACTTGCCTTCCTGCGGCCTGCGGCGTGGCTCAGGGGGTGGCCCAGTATGGCCCATCTTCATCAGCACAAGCTCAAGACCCTTGCGAGGGGCCAAGCCTCGCGGGGCGGACGACAGGAAGCTTCCTCAGGCACGGCCTCGTCAGGCTGGCTTGCGAGGAGGCAGAGAGGTCAAGGCGGGGTACCTCACGAGGTGCCCATGACGCAAGCCATGACGACCAAAGGCGCCAGGCGGGCGCCAGCCCGCGCAGTGTCCTCATTTCCTCTTTGGTGTAAAGGAGGCAAGCGCAGGCGAGAGCATCAAGCAAAGGCAACCATTTCGGTGCAACAAGACCAAGACCAACACAACGGCCGGAAGGAGGTCATTATGGAGCCCAAGTTGGCGTCACCGTCAGAGCCTTTGGCAGGCGAGGACCGACTTTAGTCAGGATAAGTGCACTAGATGTTCCCCTTCAAAATGGCCAATTGTTGGCACCCTTCCCGCTCAATATTTGGGAAGAGGCCCAGGGCCTCTGCCTATAAATAGGACTAGCCACCCACAGGGTAGGGGCAATCAGGAGGAATCTGGATAGAGGTAGAGATCAATCTCGAATCTAGAGAGAGAGAGAAGCGACTGAACTCCCCCTAGCAGTTCGTTGCACCGGCCAAGAATAGACCCTCGCGAGGCTGTTCTTCCTTGTACTGTTCATCATCCGCCCCTGAGGCAATCCACCACACCACACACTGGAGTAGGGTATTACACCATAATGGCGGCCCGAACCAGTATAAACCTTGTGTCCCTTGTGTTGCTCTTTGTGTAGTTTAGATCCTTGCGAGGCGACGAGGTGTAGGTAGATAGGAGGTGAGATCTCCGCGTGCACCCCAGAGTTCGAACCTAAAGGGTCTGCCGGAACCCGAAATCCGACATTTGGCGCGCCAGTTAGGGGTGCACCGGAATCGGCCTTCCACCGCCCTGTTCTTCGCCGCCCCTCGCATCCATGTCAGACACTCGTCGGGCTCGCGCCGAGCGCGGGGCCGCTCTTGCTACTCGCGTCGCCCAGACGGCCCCCGTCGGTGGCCGCCCCCGCCGTTCCCCGTCGCCTGCCATGAACGCCGCCACCGGCCCGGCAGGGAACGAGCAGCAGGCGTCGTCCCAGCATCCATCCGTGAGGCGAGACGACCGCACCGCTACTCCTTCGGTCGCCCCAGCTGGTTCTTCGTCTCAAGGCGCTCCGCTACCATGGAGGCTCGAGCGCTCGCCATCGCGACAAAGCGAGCTCCTGCGCTACCGCCTGTCGCCGACGAAGTCTATGAGGAGTGGCTCCACCGCGTCGCCGAAGCTTCGTCCGGCGCGAAGGCTCCCAGCGCCGTCCTTCTCGCTGCACTGCACCCCGCCTTGCGCGGGCGATGAAGCTCCGGGGGCGCCTCAGCCGCCTCCCCCTCAAGAAGGCTCCTTGGCCCCAAGGCGTGTGGCCCCTGGGCGGAACCCACTCCGCCCGGCACCAGCGCAGCAAGAGCAGAGCTGCCAAGATTCCCTCGCCCCCAAGAAGCTGCCCGAGTGCTCCCTGCACCGGCCCGTCATGACCGCGCTCTTGCTCCAGCACGCCAAGACCCCGCGCTGCTCCCAGCGGCAGCGCACAGGGACCCACAAGATCAAGCCCTTCATCACCAAAGGCCTCCCGTGGCCACTGCAGGCTGCCGCTCCTTCACCATCGAGCTACGCAGCGTCACATGGCCCGGAAAGTTCAAGCCAGACCTGCCTCCTCGCTATGACGGCAGGCCGACCTCGAGGAGTTCCTCCAGCTCTACGAGCTGGGCATCGAAGCCGCCAACGGGGAGGAGAAGGTCATGGCGAACTGGTTTCCCATGGTGCTCAAGGACGGTGCCCGCACCTGGCTCCTGAACACAGCTCCCGCACGATCTCCTCTGGGGACGAGATGCGCACCCGCTTCATCGCCAACTTCCAAGGCACTCGCGACCGGCCTCCTGCCGTGGCGACATGCGCCGCATCAAGCGGCAGCCGTGAGAGACCTGCGAAGTACATCCAGCGCTTCAACAACGCACGCCTCAAGATTCCCAAGGTAACCGAGGAAGCCATCATCTCAGCCTTCTCTGACGGTGTGCGTGATGTCAAGATGAAGGAGGAGCTGGCAATGCATGAAGACCTGTGCACATCCCTGGAGCTATTCAACTTGGCGACCAAGTGCGCAAAGGCTGAGGAAGGATGCCTTTCCCTCCTCGAGCTGCCGTCTGCCGACCCCGAAGAGAAGAAGCCCAAGGTCAAGGACGTGAAGCACAAGGGGGCTGCCGTGCTCATGGCGTAACCGCATACCAAGCGAGGCGAGGATCAGCCCGGAGTCTTCCAAGGGCAGCCGATACTGCGTGTACCACGACCTCCACACCCACAACACCAACGAATGCCAAGAGCTCAGGGCCGTGCGAGAAGGGCGAATCGGTCGACGCCCCGACCGCATTGATCGAGGCTATGGTCGAGGAGGAGGAAGAAGCGCAGGACGTTGGGAAGACCGTGGCCCTCGCCAAGGGTGGCGTGACCGACCTTGCGAGGACCGCTGGCAGGATCAGCCTCGTGACGGAGGTTGGAGGGACCCGCCTCGCGAGGGAGGCTGAAGGATCAACCTCGCAAGGATCGCCCACAAGGCAACGTAGGCCTCCCTCCTTTGCCTCTGCCGCCAAGGAGAAATGAAGACCATCATCAGGACGAGGGGGCTGGGGGCTTCCAGGAGCCGCGCGCAATCGCTTGCATCCTCGGCGGAGCTCAAGCCCTAGACTCTCAGCGTATCTTCAAGCAGTTCGCCTGTGAAGTGAATGCAGTCCTCCCCAAGCTCGAAGCCACGCGCCCTCTCAGGTGGTCAGCGTGCGCCATCATGTTCAGCTCAGCGGATCAGCTCAAGTGCGCAACCACAGCCGGAGTCCTCCCGATGCTTTGTTCCCCAATCATCGAACGCGTGCAAGTCACGGGACCCTCGCCGATGGCGGAGCAGGGCTCAACGTCACGTCCACAAGACATTCAACAATCTCCAAGTGTTGTACAATCAGCTTCAGCCAACCAAGCCTTTCTCCGGAGTCACTGATGGCTCCATAGTTCCGATAGGGCAGGTCCGCCTCCCTGTCACCTTCGGGGCACGCGACAACTACCGCACCGAGCTCATTGACTTTGACGTCACCCACATTCGCCCGCCATACAATGCCATCCTCGGGTACCCAGCTCTGGCCAAATTCATGGCCGTGACTCATCACGGCTACAATGTCCTCAAGATGCCAAGAAGCGGTGGAGTCATCATGGTGCCTTGTGAAGAGAGAGACGCAGTTTGTTCCCTGGAGCGTGCTTTTCAAGTCGCGTCAATTGAAGACCCAGATCACAGGAGCAGGAGGCTCCCCGAGGCTGCTCCTAAGAAGAAGAACACATCGCCTGGCCCGACCCCTCGGGAGGCAGGCCCCTCAGGGTCCGCGCCTGTTCAGGGGGCACCTCCTTCTGTCGCATAGGAAGGCGCGCCCGGCGCCCTCCTCGAGCAAGGCTCGGGGGCTCTCTCCTAGAGGGCCATCGACTTTGCTAAGCTCACGAGGGAGGTGCTCGGGCACCACTTGGAGGCGTGTTTTAGAGCACATTTCCCTCAGGAAGGAGCGAGGGAAGGAGGGCCAAACCCTCAGGTGTTCGTCAGCAAGATCATTCAGGAGCTGCAGGAGTCAAGAGTCATGAGTGGCAGCCGCCGCTTACCCGCCGTAGCTCCCCATCCAGGAGAGGATGGTGGGCTACGCGTCTGCATCGACATACCAGGGCTCAAGCGAGCCGCCTCTCAGGAGCGCCTCTAGCCCTCACGCGTGGGGCGCTGTGAAGGTCCACCCCACAGCTACATTCGCATGCCTTACGGCTTGCAGAACGCGGCTGCCACGCGCCAGCGCCTCATGAGGAGCATCTTGGAGGCTCAAGTGGCCAGGCGTTCCGCAGTCCTGGCGGAGATGGAGATGGTCCGCGAGGAGCCACCAGCGCCTCCAGAGCCTCCCGAGGCCCCTGGGCCTGGGGCTCGTGGAAGATCGGCTTCCGCAGCGCACGGCGTCTGCTACTTGATATCCCTTCATCTTCAACATTATCAGTGACATCCTTCGAAGTTTCATTTTCAGTGGGAGCGCCCCCAGGCTGCATCATTCCCGAGCCGCGTGGGTCCGTCCTGCGGCATGCATCCCTTTAATTCATGTTCCTAGTTTACTTTATTGGGGCGCCTCGGCTGCATCATCCCAAGCCACCCGGGCCAGACCCAGTGGCATGTATCCCTCTTGCGCTTATTCGGGTTGTGCGTTTGACCCATCATGATTGTTATTTGGTGCCTGTCCATGGCACCCCTCTTCCTTCATGTCGGCCGCTTGCACGTTAAAGGGGGGGTACCTGAGCATCGCGACTCATGGGCTCCTACTGGCTCTCCAGCCCTCACCCTCTGGCCTTGTCCACGGCATCACGACACAGCATACCAATGACGGCCGAGCCCTGCTCGAGGGCGGGACCCGAGGACGTAGAGCGCCGGCATCTAACCAAATTTGCAGGAACACATCATAAGTTAAGGCCCAGTGCCAGGCGCAATCCGCCTTGAGGTAGGGCCCCGTGAGTCCCGCGCTGGCTCACGGGTGCTAGGATACACCTCGTCAGGCCCTACCGTGCCAGCCACGTGTCGTATGGGGCTGTACACGCCTGGCTCCTCCCGAGGGGAGCCCCTCCCACGCACCAGTGGAAGCACCATGCTCTGCTGGCTGAGAACACCGCCGAGGAGCGGCTATGCCCGTGACACATACGAAGCGCTATGCTCCGCTACCGGTGATAAACAATCGAGGGTGGCCCCGGCCGCATCAACCTCGGGAGCCCAGAGCTCAATGTCTGGCCTCATCGTAACGCCTCCTCAGAGTGCCGCGAGGGGCTGGGCACGGGCTACGCACTGGTCACGCCAGACGCACGCCACCCAGCCAGGCCCCTCGAGCCTGGTTCGTCGCACGTATCTCCCCGAGCGGAGCCAAGGTACAAAGGCCGTTTGAACGTCAAGGGGGACTCCTGAGCATCGCGACTCAGGAGCCTAACTGGTCACGTAGCCCCTCACCCCTCCGAAAGGCTAACGGCGGTTGAGGTATGCGCGGGGTCGGGCTCTGCCGACGTAGAATGGTAAATTCACCCATAAATCTCACCTCCATACTTGCTATTCGTGCGTCAAGGGGGACTCCTGAGCATCGCGACTCAGGAGCCTAACTTGTCACGTAGCCCCTCACTCCTAGGTCACGTCCTGGTTTCCGGTCGGGGCTAACAGCGGCTGAGGTATGCGCGGGGCCGGGCTCTGCCGACGTAGAACATAAGAAAGTAGGAAGGAAAAGCGCAAATCTCAAGGAATTCAAAAGCAAATATTACAGTCCATAACTATTTTCACAACGCCAAACGCAAGTTTAAACGCCTCCACGAGGCATGATGCATGTTGCAGGAGCTGAAAGCAGGACAGGAGCCACGAGGGAGCCACTTGTCAGCAACACCGTCGCTGGCGGCGGAACTGCGCTGGGCGGGTTCGCCTCGTGAAGCCTCAGGATCGACAGCGCCTTGCTTCGGCTTGGTGCTGAAGGCCCGGAACTTCGCCAGCAGAGCCTCCACTCGACCCTTAACGGTCTTAGTTGCGGCAGCGGCAAGCTCGCCGCTCACAGGCTCCAGTAGGCTGTCAAGATCAAAGTCGGGATCGCGAAGGTAGACGTGGGTGAAGACGCGCGTCAGCGCTGCAGAAGACAGGGCACGCGCCTCGGCCTCAGCCATGGGGCCGTGGCCAAGGGTGAAATCTTCAAGGGCGCGGACCAGGAAGGGAAGCAGCTTGGCGAGGCCATCCTCTGTGCCGGTCAGCGGGTTTTCTAGGCCGCTGTCGTAAAGCGACCTCAGCAAGGTGCGAGCCTTCACCTCCAGCTTCACGAAGGCCACGCGGTCCTCGGCCAGGACCCGCGCCTTGCCGTCCAGCTCAATCCTCTTCGCCTCCAACTCCTGCTCCAGCGCACCTAAGCGGCCATGGCGCTCATCAAGCTTAGCATCCCGGTCCTTGGCGGCCGCCTCACGAGCCTTCATGTCTTCCTCCTTCTCTTGGCGGACGCGGGCCTCCTGGGCAAGCTGGTCGCGCAGGCCCTGTAGCTCGCTCTCCAGCGCCTTGCAGTGACCTCGGACATCGGCTACCTCCCCCAAGGCGGCATCACGAGCGGCCTTCGCCTCAAGGACGGCCTGCTTCTCCTCGTCGCAAGCCGTCGCGGCCTGAACCAGCGCTGCCCGAATTGAAGCATCAGAGCGAACCCAGCTTGAGGCCAGCTCCAGGAGTCCGGCCACAAAGCGAGGGTCGGCGCCCAGAAGATCTTTCCGCGGCCGGTCCAGTTCAGCAGCAGCGCGATCCAGGACAGTAGAAGGAGTCGGAGAAACGGCAGTTGGCGGAGTAGGAGGAGAGGACGGCAGCGTAATCACAACACCATGAGTCGGGACCTTCTGCGCCCCGACGACTGCGGCAGTGGCATCAGGCAAGGATACCTCGGGAGTCGCTTGGGCCATGGGGGCTGAGCTCGCCCCAGCTAGCCCTGCCAAGCCTCGCGAGGATGACCGGGCAGGAGAGGCCCGCATCTTGCCACCCCCTTCTTCCACGGATGGAGGTGCTGTCCCGGGCGAAGCCTCAGGAGCCCCCTTCAGCTTTTTCGCCGCAGGCGCCGGCCTAGCCAAGGAATACAGATATCAAGCCTCAATGATGAAGCAAGAAGCAAAACGAGAATCAAGCACTTACTGGTCATCGCTCGTGGGCTCGAGCAACCTCCGGCCGAACTTGAAGCCCGAGAGCTGGCTGCTGGGATCCACCTCAAGAGGCTCGGGAGCAGGAGGCGCGTCTGCAGATCGCCTCGGAACCGGGGCAGACCCGCGGGGAACCAGCCCCGTCCTGTCCTTCTTTGGGATCAGGGGCGAGCCCTCGCCACCTCGCTCATCGCCATCCTCATCATCGTCCGGCAAGAGGCGGAGAGCGCAGGACCTACGCCTAGGGAGGGGAGCTCTCGACTCCCCGTCGGTCGCCTCGGAGTCGGGCCCCTCTTCCCGCTCCTATTCTTCCTCCTCTCTGCTGGAGTCGCCGCAGGACACGTTCACCGTCGCCAGGGCCGCCGGGTCCTCGAGAACCTCCGCGGGCACAGGCCCGTCCCCGTTGAAAGCGGGCATGGAGTCAACCACCTGCTCCCAATCATCTCGAAGGAACAGAGGTACAGGAGCGCCCTCCAGCCTCGCCACGTCTCCCCCGACCAAAGATTGGAGGACCGCAGCCAGATCTTTGTCGGCCAAGACTACGGGGCTCGGGCGAGGCCTCCAGAGCGGAAGCGAGTATTGCCGAAGCGGGGCCACCCGGTGCTCCAGGAACTCCCTCAGGAGCGACGGCCCGGTCAGCTTCGCCGTCGCCATGTTGCCCGGCCACAGGTCCGCGTCCATCTTCTCCAGCACTGGCTTCGCGCAGGGATCCACGAGTTCCGCGCGAGACCAAGCGTCAATGGGCGTGGGCTGCTCCGTGGGCAGAATCAGCCGAGGATGGATGCGCCCAGCATCCACCATGACCCACTTGCTCCTGAAGCCCTCAGTCCTCTTCCCGGGCTTCGAGATGGCGTTGGAGCTGCCGTGCGCGACAAAGCTCGCGCACGCGGTGATGGGGTCGCGAGAGGCCCGGAGGTAGAAGTAGTGGCGCAGCAAGGCCACTGAGGGCTGCACCCCGACGTGAGCCTCACAGTAGTAGGCGAAGATCGCCAGGAGAAGAACAGAGTTAGGGTGGAGGTGTAGAGCTTGCAATTTGTAATGGCGGAGGACAGAAAAGAAGAACTCAGAAAAGGGAGGCACCAGACCAGCGGCAATGGCGCTCACGAAGAGCGGATAGAAGGTGCTTCCTTGGTCCTCAGGAAGGGCAGAGCCAGCCTTGAGCACCGCTGCCCTGTCGTTGCCTTGCGCCGCCATCATCCGGCGCGCCCGGGCAAGGCTCTTCTCCGACACGTTCGGGGAGTCCAAAGCGGGCGAGTACCAAGCTCCGCCCGGGTCTGGCGAGGCGCCATACCTTGCTAGGGCACGGGGTCAGAGTAGATCTAGGGATTTTGGAAGCAGGAAGGATAGGAGCGAGAAAGGGGATCTGGGCAATGAATGGAGAAGGCAAAGGAGGTAAAGCCTAGACGGGTACCGCTCTCTTATCGGTTCGTGCAATTGCCAAGGCGTCGCTGGGAAGTAGAGACGCCCACATCCAATCAACCGCCACACGGCGCCCAAGGCCGCAGGCTGTTAGGGCCCGCGGCGCTTCGCACTTGCCCCTTCGCTTCTCTGCTAAGCCAAGTCCAGGCGCGCCTTGGGCCCGGGGGCTACAGTCGGCGATGCAGGAACAGGGGTACCCAGACTTGCTCGCTGCGGCTCAAGGCGTGGCTCGGGGTGGCCCAAGACGACCCATCTTCATCAAGACAAGCTCAAGACCTCGCGAGGGGCCAAGCCTCATGGGCGGATGACAGGAAGCTTCCTCAGGCACGACCTCGTCAGGCTGGCTCGCGAGGAGGCAGAGAGATCAAGGCGGGGTACCTCACGAGGTGCCCATGACGCAAGCCATGACGACCAAGGGCACTAGGAGGGCGCCAGCCCGTGCAGTGTCCTCATTTCCTCTTTGGTGCAAAGGAGGCAAGCGCAGGCGAGAGCATCAAGCAAAGGCAACCATTTCGGTGCAACAAGACCAAGACCAACACAACGGCCGGAAGGAGGTCATTGTGGAGCCCAAGCCGGCGTCACTGTCAGAGCCTTTGGCAGGCGAGGACCAACTTTAGTCAGGATAAGTGTACTAGATGTTCCCTTTCAAAATGGCCAATTGTTGGCGCCCTTCCCGCTCAATATTTGGGAAGAGGCCCAAGGCCTCTACCTATAAATAGGACTAGCCACCCACAGGGTAGGGGCAATCAGGAGGAATCTGGATAGAGCTAGAGATCAATCTCGAATCTAGAGAGAGAGAGAGGGAGAAGCGACTGAACTCCCCCTAGCAGTTCGTCGCACCAGCCAAGAACAGACCCTCACGAGGCTGTTCTTCCTTGTACTGTTCATCATCCGCCCCTGAGGCAATCCACCACACCACACACTGGAGTACCACAATGGTGGCCCGAACCAGTATAAACCTTGTGTCCCTTGTGTTGCTCTTTGTGTACTTTAGATCCTTGCGAGGCGACGAGGTGTAGGTAGGTAGGAGGTGAGATCTCCGCGTGCACCCCAGAGTTCGAACCTAAAGGGTCTGCCGGAACCCGAAATCCGACAGTGGCAAAGAAGGTTGGGAGCCGGGGTATGAGATACCTTCCCGACTGACAGGAGTCGTATAGAGATACGATTAGCAAGGAGTTGCTTACTGGATAGGTATGTTGGCTAGCAGTGATGCTAAACCTCACTAGTCGCATGCGCTAGTCGGATCCTGAATCACTGAGAGTTTGCGGAGGGATGCTGACTTCAGTGGGAGTATTTCTGTTTAGGCTAGAATTACTCTACATAAACACATTGCTTAGTGATTGCATATTTTCTGTTGTAGATCAATGGCACCACTTGCTCAACCCAACTTTGCATTGAAATCAATTCTGGAAAAGGATAAACTGAATGGAACAAACTTTACCACCTGGTATAGAAATTTGAGAATTGTTCTCAAGCACGATAAAAGGAACATGTTCTAGAGGATCCACTTCCGGAGGAACCTGCTGATAATGCTAGTGCCACAGCTAAAAATGCCTACGTAAACTCGTTGATGAATCAACGGAGATCACCGTCTGATGCTGGCTTGTATGGAGCCTGATTTGCAACAGCATTTCGAAAATGTTGAGGCTTACGATATGATCGAGAGTCTCAAGAGCATGTTTCAGACATAGTCTAGGACCGGAAGGTTTAACGTCTGGCGATCCTTGATGGATTGCAAGCTGAAGGAAGGTGATCCACTGAGCCCACATGTGATCAAGATGATCGGATATGTGCAAGCTTTGGGTAGGTTGGGCTTCCCGCTCTTGGATGAGCTGGCTCGATGTCGCTCGGGTTCTCTTCCGCCCAACTATGGGACATTCATCTCGAACTATCATATGCATGGCATGGATAAGAAGCTCACTGAATTGCATGGGATGCTCAAAGTGGCAGAGGAGGATATTAAGAAAGGCACGTATCCAGTGTTGATGGTGCAGAAATCGGCTAAGTTCAAGAAGAGTTGATCCAAGAAAAAGGCTAAGGCAAAGGGCACGGAGACGGTAACCTCTGCCGCTGCGCCGAAGTCTGGACCGGACTCGAAGACCGTTTGCTTTCACTGCAAGGAGACCGGTCACTGGAAGAGGAACTGTAGCAAGTGGCTTGTAGAGCATGGCAAGAAGGCCAGAAATGCTTCTTCAGGCAAAGGTACACTTGTTGCATATGTTATAGACATTTACCTTCCTGACATACCTAGTAGCTCTTGGGTATTTGATACCGGATCGGTTGTTCATATTTGCAACTCGATGCAGGGGCTGGTAAGAACTAGGCGTGTGGCACAAGGGGAGATTGACATCGTGGTCGGCAAAGAAAGCAAGAGTTGCTGCGTTGGAGGTCGGCACGATGCAGCTCCAACTTCCTTCCGAATTCATAATGGAATTGAATAATTGTTATTACATTCCTGCACTTAGTCGGAACATTATTTCTGCCTCATGTTTGATGAATCAAGGTTATGAATTCAATTTAAAGGACAATGGTTGTTTGATATTTTTGAGTGGTATGTTCCACGGCTATGCACCCATTGTTGATGGGCTATTTATATTGAATCTAGAACAGGAACCGATCTATAACGTGAATGTCAAGAGGCATAAGCCTAATGAGATAAATCCGACATACTTCTAGCATTGCCAACTTGGACACATTAGTCTGAAACGCATGAAGAAGCTCCATGATGATGGGCTCCTAACTTCGTCCGACTTCGGGTCGTTCGAGACATGTGAATCATGCTTGCTCGGCCAGATGACTAAGTCTCCTTTCGCAAAGAGTTGCGAGAGGGCGTCCGAGCTGTTGGAGCTTATACACAGTTATGTGTGTGGTCCAATGAGCACAACTGCCAGAGGTGGCTATCAAGATTCGTGACTTTTACCGACGACTTGAGTAGATATGGATATATCTATTTGATGAGGCACAAGTCGGAGACTTTTGAAAGGTTCAAAGAGTTTGAGCGAGGTTGAGAATCAGCTCGGCAAGACTATAAAGCTTCGCGATCTGATCGTGGAGGTGAGTACATGAGCCAGAGTTTGATGATCATCTCGAAAAGTCGAGGTATAGTACCTCAGCTCACACCTCCGGGTATGCCACAGAGAAACGGCGTGTCGTAACGGAGGAATAGGACCTTGTTGGACATTGTCCAGTCTATGATGAGCAAATCGGATTTACCCTTGTCATTTTGGGGATACGCTCTAGAAACTGCTGCTTTCACACTTGATAGGGTACCATAAAAATCCGTAGACAAGACACCACATGAGATGTGGACCGGGAAGAGTCCTAGTTTGTCTTTTCTAGAGATTTGGGGTTGTGAAGCATTTGTCAAGCGACTTATGTCAGACAAGCTTACACCTAAGTCGGATAAATGCATATTCGTGGGATATCCGAGGGCAACCTTGGGATATAGCTTCTACAACCGGGAAGAGAACAAAGTGTTTGTTGCTCGGAACGGGGTTTTCCTTGAGAAAGAGTTTCTCAGTCGGGAGGCCAGTGGGAGGAAGGTTTGACTCGAAGAAATTCGAGGACCACTCGGGGACGGCTCGGCTAGTGATGAGATCATACCAGAGTCAGTCAGGGAACCTGTAGTGGAAGCGGCACTGGAACCACGGAGGTTGGAAAGATTGCGCAGAGTGCGTGATGTATTGTTGCTAGAAAGTGACGAGCCGGCCACATATGCGGAAGCGATGGTGAGCCCAGATTCCGAGGCATGGCTGGAGGCCATGAGATCCGAGTTAAAGTCCATGGATGAGAATCAAGTCTGGGACTTGGTTGATCCGCCACCTGGCGTAACTGCCATTGGTTGCAAATGGGTCTTTAAGAAGAAAACCGATGTGGATGGAAATGTTCAGGTCCACAAAGCTCGGCTTGTCGCTAAAGGTTATGGACAAGTTCAAGGAATTGACTACGACAAGACTTACTCGCCGGTAGCGATGCTGAAATCGGTGAGGATCATACTAGCTATAGCTGCATATTTCGATTACGAGATATGGCAGATGGATGTCAAAACGTCTTTCCTTCACGGAAATTTAACCGAGGACGTGTATATGATACAGCCCGAGGGTTTTGTTGATCCGACTAGCACTAGTAAGGTATGCAAGCTCAAGAGATCCATTTATGGGTTGAAGCAAGCATCTCGGAGTTGGAACATTCGTTTTGATGAGGTCGTCACTGGTCTCGGTTTCATCAAAAGCGAAGAGGACTCTTGTTTATACAAGAAGTTAAGTGGGAGCTCGATAGTGTTTTTTCATCTTGTATGTGGACGACATACTACTGATCAGAAATGATGTTTCGATGTTAAACTCGGTCAGGGGATCATTGAATGGCAAGTTTTCGATGAAGGACCTTGGTGAGGCAATCTATATTTTAGGCATTAAGATCTATAGAGATAGATCGAGGAGGCTGCTCGGCCTAAGCCAGAGCACGTACATAGATAAAGTGTTGAAGCGGTTCAACATGAGTGAGCGCGAAGAAAGGGTTCTTGCCACTCTCACATGGTATAAGGCTAAGCGAGACTCAGAGTCCTTCGACATCTGATGAGCGAAGCAGGATGAGTAGGATTCCATATGCCTCGGCAATCGGATCCATCGTGTATGCCATGATATGTACAAGGCCTGATGTTGCTTTTGCAATAAGCCTAACAAGTAGATACCATGCCAACCCAGGTGAGAGTCACTGGGCAGCGGTAAAGACAATTTTGAAGTACCTGAAAAGGACTAAAGAGATGTTCCTAGTTTATGGAGGTGAGGAAGAGCTCATCGTAAGGGGTTACGTCGATGCTAGTTTCCAAACCGACAGAGATGATTGTCGATCACAGTCCGGATTCGTATGCGTCACGAGCGGAGGAGCAGTGCACTGGATGAGTTCCAAGCAGGATACGGTGGCCGATTCTACCACAGAAGCCGAATACATTGCGGCTTGTGAAGCTGCAAAGGAAGGTGTTTGGATCCGGTATTTTCTGGATGATCTTGGTATTTTCCCAGCCTCGGTGAAACCGTTGGACCTTTATTGTGATAATTCTGGTGCCATCGCACAAGCCAAGGAGCCGAGGAATCACCACAAGGTCGTACACATAGATCGGAAATATCACCGATACGAAAGATCGTAAAGAATGGTGATGTAGAGTTATGCAAGATTCACACGGATGCAAATGTTGTAGATCCGTTGACTAAGCCGCTTCCACAACCCAAGCATGAGGGGCACGTTAGA
Organism: Aegilops bicornis; assembly: GCA_021605145.1. Taxonomy (NCBI): domain Eukaryota; kingdom Viridiplantae; phylum Streptophyta; class Magnoliopsida; order Poales; family Poaceae; genus Aegilops; species Aegilops bicornis. The sequence continues at coordinate 297,121,480 of CM038674.1, forward strand.
GCTATGGGCATTCGATGTCTATTTGATTGACACTAGTGCAAGTGGGAGACTGTTGGAGATATGCCCTAGAGGCAATCATGTATGATGATATTTCCTATGTGTTTATGAATAAAGATAGTCCTTGGACATTATCAATGATGTGTATCAGCAAGTACGTGACATGTTTGTGGGACTATGCATTGTATGATGACTGTCCTAAAAGGTCCCTAGTCGAAAGGGTTGTGTGGACGTGCAGCCGACGAGACACGTGCTGCGAGACATGGTCAAGCAAGATGGGATTTACCCTTCTGATCAGGAGAGATATACTCTGGGCCCCTCGTGTGACCCGACCAGGATAAGCATGGCCATGCGACAAGGATTATGAGATAATTCGGATAGTGGTCGGTATCACTGGAACGAGAAAGAGGTCGGGCTAGCACAAGGATGACAGTCTCGCCTTGAGCCCGACAACATATATCGTGTGGCAAAGGGAACAGAAGTGTGGCACGTTGTATAGGTTCGCCTAACCAGCTTCATAGTCTGCTTCGTGGTCGGCACGCCTTGTAGAGGCCGCTACCAACCGTGCAGGTCGGAGGTGATCCGAACTGTGACCAAGCCGACTTGAACCTAAGGGGTCGCTCGCTTAAGGGAAGGAACCTACGAGGTTGGTTCGTAGGACACTGGTCGGATGTGATCCGAACTGGACTAGGAACGTGACTGAGTAGACTTTGGGCTTTAGGGTCCGTGCGAGGCCCAAGTGTTGAGCCTGCAACGGACGCCTATATAAAGTGGAGGTACGGCACACTCATGCGGTTGATTGCTTCGGCGTTGCGACTAGGGTTTGCATGTGTTGCGAATAGCTACCTCCACTCGCCGCCGACTGTGTGATCGGACCTAGCAGTCCACCGCACGGTGTTCCTCCTGCACGTGCGGATACCGTTAGAGGCGGTTCACTTGCGCTGCTCCGGCGAACACGTACGTGGCATCGGACAACCGGCTGTTCGAGGGAGATCGAACAAGGAGGAGACGATCCACGTGGACGCGCTGCCTCAACTCTTCTTCCGCTGCACGGCACTGCGCGTCTAGTGGTAACGAACTGTGATCCATCTCCCGTAGCATGTTCCTGGATGTTCTGCACGTAGGAATTTCTAATTTGCAGTCGATGCACCCTACCGTAGAACCCAACAGTGAAGATACAAGACCGAAGAGTCTCTCCCATGTCCGGATGGGACTCTCGTTGGAGTGGAAGGCAAGCTTAGCGGCCAAATATGAAGATTCATTTCTCTGTAACCGGCTTTGTACAACCCTAGTCCCCTCTGGTGTCTATATAAACCGGAGTGCTTAGTCCGGAAAGTCATACAGGCTAGACTTCTAGGGTTTTAGCCATTACGATCTCGTGCTAGATCAACTCTTGTAATACTCATATTCATCAAGATCAATCTAGCAGGAAGTAGGGTATTACCTCCATAGAGAGGGCCCGAAGCTGGGCAAACATTGTGTCCCGTGTCTCTTGTTACCATCGACCTTAGACGTACGGTTCGGGACCCCCTACCCGAGATCCGCCGGTTTTGACACCGACAACGAGCTTCCTTGCCGTCCCCGATAAAGCAAGAAGGGCACGTCGGCACCGCATTAAATGTGTTTTGTCCTACAGTGCCAGAGGATAGACTCGACCACTGTATAGCTTTCCACCTCCTGTGTGCCACTGTGGCAGCCCCTTTGTCTATAAAAGGAGGCCTGCGGCGTACTGAGAGAGGATTCGGACTCTTTGGACCATGCATGCCTTGTAGCTAGTCCAAGAACACCAGGTAAACATAAACCAGCAGGAGTAGGGTATTACGCATCGCTTGCGGCCCGAACCTGGATAATCCCCCTGCGTTGTTCTTCTAATTCCGCTCTTCCCACAGCCTCGCCCCCCAACCGTAGCAAAAGGGATTCTTCGTGGTCCCATAGGTGTCGTAGCCCCCGACACACTCCTCCGTCGTAAGAGTGGAAATGCTTGTTGTAATCATTTTTTCAGAAAAAGTGGACACGCTCTACCGCATGGATCCTCCTCAATGGTCGTCGCGAACCTTGCTACTCACTTTTGCCGATGTGTGGGACAGCCAGCATCGGGGTCCACTTGCCATGCACTAAATTACTCCGTACTAGAGTGCACAACTGCACGGTAGACTACACTGGTCGAATCGCCGCAGTAATGGCCAATGAGCCGTCAAATCACAAAACCCCCACCTTTCCAGCAGTAAGTTGGACGGACGAAGCAACCATCATTTCACTCTTATCCCTCATCTTACTCTCTTGAAGAAACCCCCAACTCACTTCTCCCTCATCTTGTTCCTCATTTCTTCGAGAAAACCGCGATGAGTTTCTGCCTTTGTTCTTCTCTCCCAAAGAAGGAAAGGTGAGTGCATCAATGGTGTTGCTTCTGGCCAAGGCCCGGTCTTGCAACCCCGCGACCGATCCTAACTCCCTCTTTATTCTTCTTTTCGGTTTGTGATTTTGGTTTCTTTTCTTTTATTTCTATTTGATAGTTTCTTGATGGACCCTAGAGCACCGGGCGAAGTGATGTCTATGGCCCTGGCCGAAACCGTCGAGGCTCTGGGTACGAAGAAGCGCAAGCACCCCGCCAAGACTACCGCAGACAAACTCAAGGCCATCGCTGTCACAACCCTGAATAATGTTGTAATTAGTTGCATCAAGCATCCATGCATCATGTCTAACCTTAAATGAATTTGAATTGGGGATGTTAAAACCCTAGCACCAAATGAATTCAACTAGGTTCAAATAAAAAAATACTTACAATGAACCCAAAATGCCCTTTGAAAATGTTCATGGTTTCTGATAAAGGTGAAATCCTCTGCCAAAAATGATGAACATATGTCTAGGTCATTCCTGGATTTTTGAATTAACTCTTAATTTATTTGAATTGGAGCTATTAATTCCTATAAAATATTTGGTAGCTCCAAATATTCTAAAACTTGGTGAGGGCCTCTGGTTTAAATCAGATAGTTCCCACAAAAGTTTGCAGAATTTTATAAAGTGATTTGGTATTTAAACTAAATCAAAACATACTGCAAAAAATAGAGAACAGAAAGAATTATAAAAGAGAAAGACAGAAGAGAGAGAAGGACTAACCTGGCAGCCCAGCCCACCAGGGGAAAAACTGTCTTCAACCTCTACCTACTGGCAGAGGCAAGGCCGAGCACGGCGCCCGCGTGTGCCGGCACGCAGCTGCCTGCCTGGCCCTCCCCTGGCCAGCGTGATGCCGCCAACGACTCGCCGCTGCCGTCTGGACCCCCTGACCCCTCACTCTCCCCCTTCGTCTCTCCCTTGCCTCTCTCTCGCACACCCGAGCACCACCGTCGCCGCCGCTCGCCACTGCCGCACCCTGAGCCACCTCCTCACCTCCCCGACGTATCCATCGGCTCCGCCGCGTCGCCCTAAAGCTCTCCGCCAATGAACATGATGCTAGAAGGCCCGTATCGTCGTCCCCGACCTCGTCTTGAAGCTTCGGCCACCGGAGATCATTGTCGTCAATTCACCGACCCCACCGCATGCCCGAGCTCGCTAACCACCTCAAAGCCCCTGCTTTGAGCTCCACTGCGTTTCCCCTCTTTCCTTTTGCTCGCCACCGCACCGTAGCGCCAAATCCGACCCCGCCCGAACTACGGCCGCTGCCACGAGCTCTTTTCCGGTGAGCTCGGTCCACCCCAGCTCCTGCCGGTAGCCGTGTTGGATGCGCGTGAGTCCTAGCACCGCGTAAAGCCTCTCCATCGCTTGTTTGGTCGTCCGAGGGCGAGACCCGAGCCTCCGCCGTGCTCACTGTCGCCGGCGACAAGCCGTCAGCGTATTAGGCCCGGTTGACCAGGGGTTTGACCTCCCCTGGGTCAATGACATGTGGGCCCGGCCACTGACAGCCTTTAGTTTAGGATAATTAGTGCTAAGCACCCTGGTTAACTAAATGAGTCACTGACATGTGGGCCCATGCTCTAATTAACCTAGGTTAGTGTTTAACCTAGCACTAATTAACTCTTTTAGTTAGTTGTTACACTGACATGTGGGTCCCAGCCGTCAGGTTTGACCTGGGCTGGCGCCTTTGACTTGCTAACATAGTGATGATGTCACAAAGCCTTTTCTGGAATTTAAATAAATCTAAATGATTTATTTATTTTTAGAAAATACCCTAAACTTAAAAAGTTAAATAAAATAATCTATAACTCCAAATGAAATAATTTATATATGAAAAATGATCAGGAAAATCCAATCTTTCCATCTGTACCATATTTGTGCATGATAGAACAACTTATAGCTGCTGAATTGGACAAATCAAATAATGACACTTGAATGATCACATATGGAGTTTGAAATGGAATTTAGTGTTCAAAGCAACTCCATTTAAATCATTGCTAGTTGCATTAGCTCAAATCACATCATATTTACATGTCATATTGTGGCATTGCATTGATTGTGTTCCTTCTCTGTTTGCCGGTGTTGTTCCCCCTTAGTAGACGTTGTTCCGATGATGAGTTTGATGACACTGATGAAGGGCTATACTATCTTCAGAAGTGCAAGGCAAGCAAAACCCCCTTGTTCATTCCGATACAATCCCACTCTCTCGCTCCTGCTCTCTTTTACTGCATTAGGACAACAACAATTCAACTGTTACATGTTGAGGTAGTTGAACCACTTTCCCCTGCATGACCTGTCATTGCCACAGTAAATAGATGAAACCCACTAGCATGAGTAGGAGTTGTTTGAGCCCTGATGTGTCTACTCATTCATGCTTGTTTGTCATGCACACTCTTTGCTTAGAGTTGAGTCAGGTCCGATTCATCGGGGATGAATTGGAATGTGGTGAACATGTCCTACTGTTGAGAGCTAAGTGTGTGAACACGATTTGGTAAAGGTAGCGGTGAGAGGCCATGTAGGAGTACATGGTGGGTTGTCTCATTGAAGCCGTCCTCAGGAACTGAGTTCTGTGTTTGTGATCCATGAACAGCTACTACCACATGTTGGGCCCTGAAATATGACCCCGCTCGTCTTATTAACCACCCCCTGTCCTCTGTCCAGGAGTTGCAAGTAGTTTCTGGTGTTTGTAGTATGCTGGAAGCCGTGCACAACGCTGACCCAAGGGGTGGGCTATGATGCGGTAGGCACATGGCACGGTGTACCGGGACGCCCGTTTGGTGCCTCGGGAACCCTGCACACATCGTTCGGGGCCGTAAGTGGAAACCTCGGCCGGACTCCCTTCGGATGGAACCTGAATAGGCGATAAACCTGGACTAGGGACTTGTGTGGTTAGTCAGGTCGTGGTCTACACCCACGTCGGCTTTCGCTTGAAGTCTGCCGAGCACATGTCGTGTGCAGACGCTAAGTGGTGGAAACATGTGTGAAGAAGTACACCCCTGCAGGGTTATAAATGATCTACTCGAATAGCCGCGTCCGCGGTAAAGGCATTCTCGTAGGGAGACGGGAGCGGGTCCATAGTGGTGTATTGATTGGTGAATATGTGGACTCGTGTGTGCCTCCTCAAAAGAGTTACTTGCAGTCGTAGTTCAGGATAGCCACCGAGTCAAAGCTGGCTTGCTGCAGTTAAACTCCAGCACACCCCCCGCCCCCTTTGTTGATATTGATGCATATGTAGCTAGTTCTGATGTAAGTCTTGCTGGGTACATTTGTACTCATGTTTGCTTAATTTATGTTCTTGCAGAGAGACTTCAGTCTCACTAGTAGTTATGTGTGGACTTCAACATTTAGCTTGTTACCTCAGCTATGATCTTGTGCCCTCGGCAGGGTCTTGTAGATAGCCAGGCTTCTCAGCCTTTTTCATTTGTAGTTGTCTATACTCAGACAAGTTAAGCTTCCGCATGTGCTTATTGCTTGTATGACTTGAATGCTGGGTCATCAGACCCATGTTTTTAATATCTGGCTCCTTGGAGCCTAATGAATAAATACTTGAGTTGTAGAATTTTGTTGTGATGCCATGTTGTATTTGCACATATCGGGCATATTGTGTGTATGTTATTGAAATGCTTGGTATGTGTGGGATCCGACAACCTAGTTGTTTATCCTTGGTAGCCTCTCTTATTGGGAAATGTCTCCTAGTGCTTCCACTAAGCCATGGTAGCTTGCTACTGCTGCAGAACACTTTAGCTGGCCGGCATGTGTCCTTCTTCGTTCCTGTGTCTGTCCCTTTAGGGAAATGTCACACGGTGTCTACCGGAGTCCTGTTAGCCTGCTACAGCCCGGATTATCCGGATTCCTGTTAGCCCAGTTGTTACAGCCCAAATTCACTCGTTGATGACCGACACGTTCGTTGTTGGTTCATGTATGCCTGTCCCTGTAAGTTAGTGCCACTTTGGGTTTACGACTAGTCATGTCGGCCCGGGTTCTCTGTCATATGGATGCTAGCAACACTATCATATACGTGAGCCAAAAGGCGCAAATGGTCCCGGCCGTAAGGTGGCACCCATGGGAATACCGTGCGTGAGGCCGCAAAGTGATATGATGTGTTACATGCTAGATCGGTGTGACTTAGGATCGGGGTCCTGACAGCTTTGGTATCAGAGCCTGACTGCATGTATGATTACCAAGCCAAACTGGTCGAAGTCGAGTCTAGAAATGCTTTAGTTATATAATGGAATTGATTGTGGAAGGGAATGTAAGGCTCTTTTTACTCCTTTACCTTATGCCCTTCTGATCTGAGTCAACCTCTTCTTTTCTACGGGGATTAAGAACTGGGCCTTCTCATCTACTATCAGGATGACGAGTTACTATGATAGAGACTTATAGGATTGATGGATTCAAGTCTTAGTTCAGTTTCTAGTACTTCTGTGTGTTAACAGTTGGTCCCGGAACCTTGATATTGTGATGTTGAGTGGTTATGCCACCTTTTTGCAGGATGTCTCAAATCTTTTTGAGCATTTACAGTTGTTATGTTGTCCGAGTCATCCCAGGTTTCTAAATAGTCTGATACATTTGTAAATCCCTTCTTTCCGTTCTCGATGTTACTTTGGGCCAGATTAACCACACTAATCGCCATGTTGAGGTACTCCATTGCCTTGACATATATGTTGAAGCTATTATTATGACCCTAGGTGTCTTAGGGAACCATCCAGTAATCTAGCTCGGAATTGTATTCCCAGTGTGATGATTCTGTCCATTATTCTCGAAAGCATCCCGTGATGCCATTTAGTTAGTAGGCATTCTATTCCTGGGTTCTTGAACCCAAGATTCACTCTACTTAATTCGTGTAGATAGTGTTTGCTCGTTCCTTTAGGATATTAGTAACCTTTGCGATAGTCCTCGAGGTCTGTGGTATTTCCTTCTTCCAAATACCATGAACTACTTATGTCAGAAGTTCCTCGCTGAACCGAAAGATCACAACCAGAGTGCTCTTGATGAGTTCTCGATTCTATGTTGTGACTCTGCCAGTTCTACCTTTCTGCATGGGTTATCCGGAAGAAATATGTTGAACTCGTTCGACATGCTAATCTATGCACCCACAACTCAGACAATCATAGGTCCCTTTGAGTTGTCCCTCTTTAGTTGTCTTCTGACCTTCGTCTATCAATTGATAGTTAGGAGTAGTTGTGCATTCATGTTCATTGATGCCTTTTACTCTTGTGGTCCATCAAGCCATTCTATTCTGGAATGACTAGGAGAAACAAACTCCAGTACCTCATCCATATCTAGGATTGGGTCAAAGCAATTGTATTCCGCGGATCAAAATGCCAATCCAGCTTCTGCTCTGTTCTACCCTTGAGTATTACCCTCTTTTATGTTAGGAATATCATGAGAATTGCACAACCTCTTACGAATTCTTGTTGTAGTGATACCTCTCGCCAGCATTATTCGTTCCTCGGTCCCGTGTTGTCGTAACCAGAATGCCGACAAGTGAACCGTGATGTGTGAAATCAATACTCCCAGCAACCCCGTTGCTTGGCAGCTAATGGACAATAATTTCATTCTTAGCGTGTTGGTTATTTAATTATCATTCTAAGATTAATCGTGCTACCTAGTCCTTATTTCTGGTGCACTCTTCGGTCAGTGAGTTAGGATTGTGTCAATCCCTCACTCTTTTGATCATATCGTCTTGCCCTAAAAAGCAAGATTGTTCTCGAACTTAATAACATACCGGTGGTTCGTGATTTTCCGAATATCTTCTTGGAAGTATTACCAGGTTGTTCCCTGACCGCTATGTTGAGTTCGTGATCATGTTGGTTTTTCTCTAAACCAGCCATTCTCCAAGAATCTGTGTTGAATACCCCTGAGCTAGTTGGTTAAGCTAAACAACAACTTGGAGAGTTGGAAGGTAAATGCTTGCCTAACTTAGTTCGTTCTAAGGGATATCTTCTGTGGGTGTGCGTTTAAGAAAGATGGTATCCTCATTGACTCATCCTCGTGATCAGTTGCCGGCACTATTGTCTTATCCAATCTTTGATTTGAGTGTGGGCTATCGTCAAATCAAATCAGAACCAACAATATTTGTAATTTTGTCTTACTCGTGGTTGATCCCTCGATCATACACCATTAGATCTTTTGGTCTGACCAATACTATCACATTGTTCACATAATGGTGGAAGTCCAGTGATACGGAAATTCTGATGAGTTGTTGTTGAGCCCATTAGCAGCATATTGAATCCTTCAGGATTCATGTTGAACATCAAGCTAGTGTTGAAAACTTTTTTGAGCATTATCTTCGTGTTCCGTCCATGAAGCCTATGCTTGGATGAAAGAAGTAATTTCCTCCAATTCACGTGCATCCGATGCAAGTTGCCGCCGTGAATTAGAGAAAGTTTATTTTTGCCTCCTCTGGAATCATCTCAAGTCAGTCATGCATGTGTGAAGTATACTTTGGTTTGAGAGATTAGCTACCTCCATTCCACATGTATTCCCTAGCACACCAAGCCACTGATTGATTTGTTCAAGCATAATAAGTTCTAAGTGCTAGTCCTGAAGGTACCAGACGGATTTGTACAAGATTTCGTTATCCTCGATGATGGCTCCCAACTAGAACTCGGTAGTGTTTTTTTGTAAGACTACCATGTGGTCATGTTTGTCTGGGACATTGTGTTCACATGTGTGTAGCAGAACTAGCTCATGTTTTGGAGCTTATCACCGCAGTTCATTTCCCGAGAATCTTGCAACGTCATCTCGTCGATTTGTGTTGCAACCTTTCACTTTCAGACATGATGAGTCTGGAATATCATGACACCAACCAAATCTGAATCTCAGGCAGATATGATGGTTGGGACATTCCCAAGAATTATAATTTTGGTCTTTTGAATTGATAAGTGGATGTCATAGTTAACACACTTATCCGGGTGATCTATTAATGTAGTATCTTGATTCAGCAATTTGGCCATTCTTCCATGAGGAGTTGGTATGACTTAGTCTATAAGTTGTTCCTCATGGGTTCTTTGTGCTCCTGAAGTCCGACCTTCACTTGATTGCCATGTTGAGCTTTTAAGCATTACAGTGGTAGCTAGAACATCAAGGGGAACATTAGAAGCGGAGTGCTAAATGTCTCCCGGTCGATCATCCAGATTTCGTTCCCTTGGCCTCGCTAAGGTGAAATATGAGAAAGTGGTGTCTTCCTTTGCATCTGCATTGTCCATCACTATTCATCATGGTAGTAAGATGTGTTGCCAGGATCCTCGGCACGGATGTTGGTAAGACCTTGATGAGTATGGAAATGCTCAAGTTCTTGAGAGAACACTCAGTCACTAGGTTATATCCTCGGTATCAATTGGGATGTGCCACCCGTTTGCTGAGTTGTTCTATAACCATAGTTTCCTTTCCGATCTGAGTATGACATTCCTTTGAACTCCACCAAATGATTGTTGGTGAATTGCCTTAGGCTGGTATAGAGAATTTCAATGATCTCTGAATCAAAAGTAATTCTTTTTGCCACTCAAGGGAATATTTCTACGAGTCACCTCCCCCAAGGTGTCCCCTTATGGAATCATGGCAATTATCTCCTCGCTAATTTGAAACCAGTGCACCATCTCACTAAAGCGTGGAACTGTTGCCTACCAAATTGAACCTTCGTCATCTCTTTCTTTCCATCCCTCTTGGTGTGTGTTTGGGTCTCATCTCAAGAGATGATTCAATGCCTCATTCCGTGAGTTGATCGTGAGTTGCTCGATCTCCAAGAAGATTGATTCCTGTAGAGTTTCCTTTTGTCGACATAGTGTTGGCATGAATGTCTCGGAAGCAAAGATGTCAAGATCAAGATGATGCAATGAATCAACGTCTTCGAGAAGAGCAAATGGATCATGAAGATTGTGAAAGTTTTGTGACCCCTTTCCTCTTACCTCACGTCTTGAATCTCGGGACGAGATTCTTATTTAGTGGGGGTGAGTTGTCACAGCCCTGAATAATGTTGTAATTAGTTGCATCAAGCATCCATGCATCATGTCTAACCTTAAATGAATTTGAATTAGGGATGTTGAAACCCTAGCACAAAATGAATTCAACTAGGCTCAAACAAAAAAATACTTTCAATGAACCCAAAATGCCCTTTGAAAATGTTCATGGTTTCTGATAAAGGTGAAAACCTCTGCCAAAAATGATGAACATATTTCTAGGTCATTCCTGGATTTTTTTTAATTAACTCTTAATGTATTTGAATTGGAGATATTAATTCCTATAAAATATTTGGTAGCTCCAAATATTCTGAAACTTGGTGAGGGCCTCTGGTTTAAATCAGATAGTGCCCACAAAAGTTTGTGGAATTTTATAGTGATTTGGTATTTAAACTAAATCAAAACATACTAAAAAAATATAGAGAATAGAAAGAATTATAAAAGAGAAAGACAGAAGAGAGAGAAGGACTGACCTGGCAGCCCAGCCCACCAGGGGCAAACCTGTCTTCAACCTCTGCCTACTGGCAGAGGCAAGGCCGAGCACGGTGCCCGCGCGCGCCGGCACGCAGCTCCCTGCCTGGCCCTCCCCTGGCCAGCGAGATGCCGCCAATGACTTGCCGCTGCCGTCTGGACCCCCTGACCCCCTCACTCTCCCCTTCGTCTCTCCCTCGCCTCTCTCTCTCGCACACCCAAGCACCACCGTCACCACCGCTCGCTGCTGTCGCGCCCTGAGCCACCTCCTCGCCTCCCCGATGTATCCATCGGCTCCGCCGCGTCGCCCTTAAGCTCTCCGCTAACAAACACAGCGCCGGAAGCCCTATATTGTCGACCCGACCTCGTCTTGAAGCTTCGGCCGCCGGAGATCGTCGTCGTCGATTCGCCGACCCCAGCGCATCCCCGAGCTCGCTGACCACCTCATCGCCCTCGCGGTGAGTTCCACTGTGTATCCCCTCTCTCCTTTTGCTCGCCCCCGCACCGTAGCGCCGAACCCGACCCCGCCCGAATTCCGGCCGCCGCTACGAGCTCTTTTCCGGCGAGCTCGGTCCACCCCAGCTGCTGCCGCTAGCCGTGTTGGATGCGCGGGAGTCCCAGCACCGCGTAAAGCCTCTCCGTCGCTTGTTTGGTCGTCGGAGGGCAAGACCCGAGCCTCCGCCGTGATCGCTGTGGCCGGCGACGAGCCGTCGGCGTATTAGGCCCGGTTGACCAGGGGTTTGACCTCCCCTGGGCCAATGACATGTGGGCCCGGCCACTGACAGCCTTTAGTTTAGGATAAATTAGTGCTAAGCACCTTGGTTAACTAAATGAATCACTGACATGTGGGCCCAGGTTCTAATTAACCTAGGTTAGTGTTTAACCTAGCACTAATTAACTCTGATAGTTAGTTGTTACACTGACATGTGGGTCCCAGCCGTCAGGTTTGACCTGGGCTGGCGCCTTTGACTTGCTGACGTAGTGATGATGTCACTCTGATGTCACAAAGCCTTTTCTGGAATTTAAATAAATTAAATCATTTATTTATTTTCAAAAAATACCCTAAACTTCAAAATTTCATAGAAAATAATCTGTAACTCCAAAAATATTTTATATGTGAAAAATGATCAGGAAAATCCAATCTTTCCTTCTTTACCATTTTCATGCATGATAGAACAACTTATAGCTGCTGAATTGGAAAAATCAAATAATGACATTTGAATGATCACATATGGTGTTTAAATTTGAATTTAGTGTTCAAAGCAACTCCATTTAAATCATTGCTAGTTGCATTAGCTCAAATCACAGCATCATATTGACATGTCATGATCATGCATCATATTGTGGCATTGCATTGATTGTGTTCCTTCTTTGTTTGCGGGTGTTGTTCCCCTCAGTAGACGTTGTTCCGACGATGAGTTCGATGACACCGATGAAGAGCTATACTATCTTAAGAAGTGCCAGGCAAGCAAAACCCCCTTGTTCATTCCGATACAATCCCACTCTCCCACTCCTGCTCTCTTTTACTGCATTAGGACAACAACAATTCAACTGTTACATGTTGCGGTAGTTGAACCCCTTCCCTCTGCATGACCTGTCATTGCCACAGTAAATAGATGAAATCCACTAGCATGAGTAGGAGTTGTTTGATCCCTGATGTGTCTACTCATTCATGCTAGTTTGTCATGCCTGCTACTTCTTAGAGTTGAGTCAGGTCTGATTCATCGGGGATGAATTGGAATGTGGTGAACATGTCCTACTATTGAGAGCTAAGTGTGTGAACACGATTTGGTAAAGGTAGCGGTGAGAGGCCATGTAGGAGTACATGGTGGGTTGTCTCATTGAAGCCATCCTCAGGAAATGAGTTCTGTGTTTGTGATCCATGAACAGCTACTACCACACGTTGGGCCATGAAATATGACCCGCTCAACTTATTAAACCCCCCTGTCCTCTGTCCAGGAGTTGCAAGTAGTTTCTGGTGTTTGTAGTATGCTGGAGGCCATGCGCAGCGCTGACCCGAGGGGTGGGCTATGATGCGGTAGGCACATGACATGGTGTACCGGGACGCCCGTTTGGTGCCTTGGGAACCCTGCACACATCGTTCGGGGCCGTAAGTCGAAACCTCGGCCAGACTCTCCTCGGATGGAACCTGAATAGGCGATAAACATGGACTAGGGACTTGTGTGGTTAGTCAGGTCGTGGTCTACACCCACGTCGGCTTTCGCTTGAAGTCTGCCGAGCAGATGTCGTGTGCAGACGCTAAGTGGTGGAAACATGTGTGAAGAAGTACACCCCTGCAGGGTTATAAATGATCTATTCAAATAGCGCGTCATGATAAAGACTTCGGGGTTGCCTATACAGTTCATAGACAAGTGAAAGTGGATACTCTAAAATGCGCAAGATAAGCGTGAGTGCTATGGATGGTGTTCTCATAGGGATACGAGAGCGGGTCCATAGTGTTGTATTGATTGGTGAATATGTGGACTCGTGTGCGCCACCTCAAAAGAGTTACTTGCAGTCGTAGTTCAGGATAGCCACTGAGTCAAAGCTGGCTTGCTGCAGTTAAACTCCACCACCCCCCTTTGTTGATACTGATGCATATGTAGCTAGTTCTGATATAAGTCTTGTTGGGTACATTTGTACTCACGTTTGCTTAATTTATGTTTTTGCAGAGAGACTTCAGTCTCACGAGTAGTTCCGCGTGGACTTTGACGTTTAGCTTGTTACCTCAGCTACGATCATGTGCCCTCGGCAGGGTCTTGTAGATAGCCATGCTTCTCAGCCTTTTCATTCGTAGTTGTCTGTACTCAGAAAAGTTAAGCTTCTGCATGTGCTTATTGCTTGTATGACTTGAATGCTGGGTCATCAGACCCATTGTTCGTAATATCTGGCTCCTCGAAGCCTAATGAATAAATACTTGAGTCGTAGAGTTTTGTTGTGATGCCATGTTGTATTTGCACATATCGGGCATATTGTTGTATGTTATTGAAATGCTTGGTATGTGTGGGATCCGACAACCTAGCTGTTTATCCTTGGTAGCCTCTCTTACCGCGAAATGTCTCCTAGTGCTTCCACTGAGCCATGGTAGCTTGCTAATGCTCCGGAAAACTTTGGCTGGCCGGCATGTGTCCTTCTTCGTTCCTGTGTCTGTCCCTTCGGGGAAATGTCATGCGGTGTCTACCGGAGTCCGGTTAGCCTGCTACAGCCCGTATTCTCCGGAGTCCTGTTAGCCCAGTTGCTACAGCCCGAATTCACTCGCTGATGACCGACGCGTTCGTTGTTGGGTCATGTATGCATGTCCCTGTAAGTTAGTGCCACTTTGGGTTTACGACTAGTCATGTCGTCCCGGGTTCTCTGTCATATGGATGATAGCGACACTATCATATACGTGAGCCAAAAGGCGCAAATGGTCCCGGGCCAGGTAAGGCTGAGGGAGTCCTGGACTAAGGGGTCCTCAGGCGTCCGGCCTGTTATCCATGGGCCGGACTAATGGGTTGTGGACATACGTAGACCGAAGACTGCACCTGTGTCCGGATGGGACTCTCCTTGGCGTGGAAGGCAAGCTTGGCAATCAAATATGTAGATTCCTTTCTTTGTAACCGACCTTGTGTAACCCTAGATCCTCCTGGTGTCTATATAAACCAGAGGACTTAGTCCGGAGGAGGATATACTCATTACCATAGTCATACAGGCTAGGCTTTTAGGGTTTAGCCATCTTGATCTCGTGGTAGATCAACTCTTGTAATACTCATATTCATCAAGATAAATCAAGCAGGAAGTAGGGTATTACCTCCATGAAGAGGGCCCGAACCTGGGTAAACATCGTGTCCCCTGTCTCATGTTACCGTCGACCTTAGACGCACAGTTCGGGACCCCCTGCCCGAGATCCGCCGGTTTTGACACCGACATTGGTGCTTTCATTGAGAGTTCCACTGTGCCGCCCCAAAAGGTTTCGATGGCCCCCTCAATTGTCAATAATGACGTTGTCCAAGGAGAGACCTTTCTCCCCGGACAGATCTTCGTATTCGGCGGCTTCGTATTGCGGGCCAACTCGTTTGTCCATCTGGAGCAGATCGATAGCTACGCCCCTGGCCATCAGGTCAGATTTGGGAGCTTGAACTACGTCGCGGACGTCCGCGGAGATTTGATCTTTGCCCGATTTGAGACCGCGGCAACTGCTCCTGACCACCTCGATGAACATGACCTAAATCTTTCGTCGGACTGCGTACAGGAAATAGCTCCTGCAACTACTCTGGCCTTAGATCTGGAGCATACTGCGCCATCCAAGGATTGAAGGCTCAACCCCACCACGGAGGCCATAGATTCCCCGGTGTTGGAGCCGCACATGGACTTAACCTCACACAATATCTGTGTCACCGGAACTCCGGACTCGTCTTAGGGCGTAAGTTCCGAACCATGTGAGCCCATGTATGCCGAACTTGATCGTTTATCGATCTTCGAGTTCAGCGCCGCAGACATCTTCCAGCACTCGCCCTTGGGCGAGGTGCTAAACTCATTAAAGAACTTGTCCTTTGCGGGGGGACTCACAGCCGAACTATCTTAGTTTCGAACTAGGGGCTGACGATGGAGAATCTTGCTTCCCACCCGCCACCCACTTCATAGCCACAGTCGAGGATTTAACCAACACGCTTGATTACGACTCCGAAGACATCGACGGCATGGACGACGATGCTGATGAGGAGCAAGACTAAAATCCGCCATTTGCTGGACACTGGACGGCCACTTCTTCGTATGATGTGTACATGGTGGATACACCCAAAACAACCAGCGACGATGACAAAGAAAGTCCAGTTGAGAATAAACCTCCTGAGACACAGCAAAAACGTCGGCGTCCGCGGCGCCGCTCTAAGTAACGTCGTTCAAGAGACAGCAATGCTGGCACCGGAGAAAATAATACTCCAGATGACGCCGAAAACAAGGAAGACCTTGCTGAGGTAACATCCGAACAGGAGGAGCAAGAAAATGGCACGCCAGTCCCGACGAACAGGACAGGCCCAATGACTCGGAGGACGGTAGTTACCTTCTGCTCTCCGAGGATGAGGAAAGCCTCGGCAATGAAGATTTCATCATGCCTGAGGAACCTCTCTAGCAGGAGCGCTTCAAGCGCCAGCTAATAGCCACCGCAAGGAGCCTGAAAAAGAAGCAGCAGCAGCTTCAAGCTGACCAAGATCTGCTCTCGATAGATAGACTGATGTCCTGGCAGCCAAAGAACACCGCCTCAGACGCCCAGCCAAGAGCTACCCAAAGCGAAGGTTGCTACCTCAATTCGATGAAGAGGCGCTGGAGACCATACCTCCCTCGCGTAAGGCGGCCGACCGAACACTACGCGGTCGGGATAGTGCGACGGACCGACCACCTCGTGGTCGGGATAAAGCGATAATTCAAGCCGAACAGCAGCCCGCCCCACCGCCATGGAAAAATAGAGACAAAACAGCTCGGTGTCATACATACGACCTCCGGCAAACCCTGGATAGCATAGTAGGATACACCCGATCGATTTACGGATCGCGGGGATGTTCCTTGACACGTGGTGATGGCTACCTATTCGGACGAGACAAACCTAGTCACACCCGGGCCGACAACTGTAGACAGACTCCATCGGAACTACGTTGCGACGTGGCCCGATATAGAGGCGCCACACACCCTCTTTGCTTCACTGATGAAGTAATGGGTCATGAATTTCCCGAAGGGTTGAAACCCGTGAATAGTGAATCAGACGACAGAACAACTGATCCCGCGATATGGATCGAGGACTTTATCCTCCACATCCACATGGCCCGCGGAGATGACCTCCACGCTATCAAATACCTCCCACTAAAGCTTAAAGGGCCAGTGTCCGTGTCAAAACCGGCGGATCTCGGGTAGGGTGTCCCGAACTGTGCGTCTAAGGCGGATGGTAACAGGAGGCGGGGGACACGATGTTTACCCAGGTTCGGGCCCTCTTGATGGAGGTAATACCCTACTTCCTGCTTGATTGATCTTGATGATATGAGTATTGCAAGAGTTGATCTACCACGAGATCGTAGAGGCTAAACCCTAGAAGCTAGCCTATGGTATGATTGTTGTTGTCCTATGGACTAAGCCCTTTGGTTTATATAGACACCGGAGGGGGCTAGGGTTACACAGAGTCGGTTACAAGGGAGGAAATCTACATATCCGTATTGCCAAGCTTGCCTTCCACGCTAAGGAGAGTCCCATCCGGACACGGGACGAAGTCTTCAATCTTGTATCTTCACAGTCCAACAGTCCGGCTAAAGTATATAGTCCGGCCGTCCGAGGACCCCCTAATCCAGGACTCCCTCAGTAGCCCCTGAACCAGGCTTCAATGACGATGAGTCCGGCACGCAGATTTGTCTTCGTCATTACAAGGCGGGTTCTTCCTCTGAATACTCCATAGAAGATCTTGAACACAAGGACAGTTTCCGGCTCTGCAAAACAAATTCCAAATACCACCGTAGAGAGAATAATACTTCCACAAATCTAATCTGCTGGCACGTTCGGCAGCATGACATCATACCACGGCCCGGCCATTATTCAAACCATTTATCTCAACCAGCTACTACACATATTGCGAAGCGGTTTTCTTGGCGCATCTTGTCGAAGCAGAGATCGTGTCCCCTTATCACGGGATTCTCATCAATACGGGTGTGGGTAACCCAACCATGCCATCAATTACGGCACTTGGGGAATAAACGGTTTCACTAGGCAAGTGGGGAGGCGCAGAATCCCTGATGCCTTTATAAGGGGATAAAGACTCTCTTTCACACCCATGCTTTCTCCTTCCCGATCCATTCCCCTTCACTCAAGCTCCAACCCCCAAGCGCTCGTCTTCTCCGCCCATAAAGGCATTCCAAAAATGTACAGATCCGGAGCAGGAGGCAAATGGATGGCCTCTACTGTCCGGGAGAAGGATATTAAAAAGCTTTGGGAGGCCGGGTATCTGGCCAAGAAAATCAGCCATCATCTCCCAACGACGGGATAGATCATCCCTACCCCGGAACCCCACGAGAGGGTTGTATTCCTCCCTCACTTTGACCGCGGGCTAGGGTTTCCCCTCCACCCGTTCGTTCACGGCATCATGTATTATTATGGGATCAATCTGCACGATCTGTCCCCTAATTCCTTCCTCAACATCTCGACATTCATTGTCGTGTGCGAGGCTTTTCTCTGCATCTTGCCACATTTTGGATTGTGGCTGGAGATTTTCAATGTGAAGCCCAAGGTAGTGGGCGGCGACCACGCCGAGTGCGGGGGCGCTATGGTGAGCAAGATGCCCAATGTTATATGGCCAACAGACACCTTTAACGATTCCGTCAAGGAGTGGCAACAACAGTGGATTTACATCACCGAGCCGCGCGGCACAGAATGGGCCGCTACTCCCGAGTTTCGATCCGGTCCCCCCTGCGGCTCACATCCTGGGTCAAGAAGGGCCTGAACTGGTCCTCGTCCAACGAATTGTCGATGCTCTAGATGCGTGTTAGAGATATGGGAGACAAGAACATTGAACTTGTCAACGTGGTCTAGGTGATATTAGTTCGCCGGATCCTGCCTTGTCAACACCGGACTTGCAATATATGGGAATTCGATCTGGCCAAGCACCAAACCTTGCGGGAGCTTTTCGGCTCCTCGCACAAGGACATCTGAAAGGTGCTTTTCAAG
The DNA here is from genome assembly GCA_021605145.1 of Aegilops bicornis. NCBI lineage: Eukaryota > Viridiplantae > Streptophyta > Magnoliopsida > Poales > Poaceae > Aegilops > Aegilops bicornis. The sequence goes on from CM038674.1 coordinate 297,139,980, forward strand.
TTCAGCAAATCATGGCCGGACTCCTCCGAAGACCGTGGGTAGCAACTGTCCCGCCCTGCAAGTTCGGTGAGTAATTGTACTTTTTGCCCACATAACCCAAGGGGAGCGCTTAACGTGCTTTCCATAATTATCCTAGGGCTGGACGAAGAAGGCGGAGTGGATCAATTGTCCGGCCCCGCTGTCCGAAGAACCGGCCGTCCCTCTTCTGACGAAATGCTGGTCCCGGCGCCTTACAAGGTGCCGAATAAGACGGTCGAGAAGGAGGTCAAAAAGACACGAGGCGGCCTTCGTCGCCGCAGCACTTCGGACACAATATCCAAAGGCTCTGATGCTCGTTCCGCCTCTGAGGAGGACGAGGAGGAGGAGGAAGATGAATCCCCTGCGGGGGAAAGAAAGAAAAGGACGGCCTCCACACACCTGGAGGTCGAGTCGCCCAAATGGGGAAAAGCTCCTCTCCCGGAGGAGTTCGCTGCCACCACCGCCAGTGGCCCAGGGTGGGACCCCAGGGTCCAGCCCCTGGTGAATCCGTGAGTATATACAGTCCGAACATGCATATGTGTCTAGACTTATCATGGCGTAATTTATTTAATTTGAGCCATACGTTTTTTTTAGTCTGGCGAGGCCCCGTGCCGAACAATCCTCATTGGAGGATTCGCTGAGCTCGAATGGTATGGAAAGCGGGCAACCCTGAAGGCCCCTTCCTCCAAACAGGTGGATACCACCGAGCCTTCGTCCTAGAGGGACCTCGGCCCAGGAGGAGAGGGAAAGACCGTGAAGGCAGCGCCTGGAGGTCCAACTTCAGGGGCCGAACACATGGGGGAGCAGATTCCCATGGAGCTGATGGCGGGGCCCATCTTGAATTCGGCTCCCAGCCAGATGCTGTTCCGGAGACCAATACGGCTCCAGAATCAAGCAGGCAGCCTCTCAGCTGGAGGAGGTATACCAACGACCTCTGTCCAACCAGAGCGTCGGATGCTTTGTTGGTGGCGCTGAAGGGCGCCTCCATCGTCGATGAACACCGTGCCCTTATAGGTGTGGTGATTGAGAAGGTTCAGTCTGCTGAGAGTGGACTGAAAGGAGCTTGTATCGGCCTTATAAAAGGCTTTGAGGTATGTTTTATGAGTTTTCGAAGAGTGTCATAGTATAGATAGTAGCCCCTGATACATTGTTCGGTGAAAGAAAGAACCAGACAGAGGATCGAATTATGCTTGCAGGAAGACTCATTGAATGACATCTATTTCTCTTCTGTTATAAGCAGGCGTCTGTGGCGGCTGCTGCTTCTCATGCTGCGGAGATCTCCGGACTGAATCAAAGTCTGGAGCGGGCCCAATGAGAACTTGGCCAATTGAAAGTGCAGTTGAGAGATAAACAAGGTCTGCACAAGTCTTGTTCGCGCTTATTGCGAATAATTTTTCAATATGAAATAAGCTTCATCATTTGCGCTAGGGATTGTGACCGAAGTCGAAGCCCTTAAGAAGGCTATGGCCAAGGCCGAGAAAAAGGCAACCACAGAGCAGTCTCTTCGTGAGAAGCATGAGGCCAGGGTTATTAAAGCTGAGCAGGAGCTGCAAGAGGCCGTGAGGAAATGCGAGATTTTGGAGCAGAGTTTAACAGAGAAGGAATCCGAACTCACCAAGGCGCATCAGGCCACGAGCGATGCCCGGGGAGAAACCCAAAGCGGCCTGCGAGGGATCCAAGAGGCGAGAAAGATTGCGGCGGGTAAGGCTTTTTCCATGGAAAGCAAGTATTTGAGGTGAAAACTATGTTTCTAATTTTGAATTTGGATTTTCCAGGGGTATTTTCCGAGCTACCCCGCAGTATATCAGATGCCGCCCAATTCTACCAAGCCGAAGAAAGGAACACTGCAGATAAGCTCTTCTGGTCGCAGTATTTGGCACCAAATTATTCGGTGCCTTTCACCGATCAACTAAAATAGCTGATCGAACTGCATAAGGAGGCGGAACTAGCCATGAAAGATTTGGTTATCCGGCTATGGCCTGCCGAGCCGTTTCCTAGCAGCTACTTCAGGCTTGTGAAGCGGCTTGTAAGCGCTTGCCCTCGACTTGACGTCATCAAGCGGTTGGTCTGTATAGAAGGTGCGCGAATGGCCTTCGCCGGCGCAAAAGTGCACTGGGGGAAGATGGATGCTGAAAAGCTGATGACCGAAGGACCGCCAGAGGGGAAGGAGCACCGCAAGCCCGAATTGTATTATGAGAGTGTCCTAAAAGGATCCTACCTTGCAGCGGAGCTATGCACCAAGGACATTATATTTCCATGAATACCAATCATGTTGTCCTTTGTAATATTTAAACAAGGTCATTTATTTGTTGCTTGTTATATAAAAGTTTACCCTCCTGTGCGGCCGTTTTATATGCTAAACCTGAGAGTTGGCCAGTCGTCGGCTTCTGCCCCCACGTGAGAAGTACGGGGGTGTTCGGGGTAAACCTGAGCACTCTTTATCCCAGTCTTTGGTCCTTCGAAGGAGGTGCTCAGCACAACGAACCAGGCAATCGGACTATAGGGCTTTATCGCTCTCACTTAGCCATAGGAGCTTTAGTATGGTAGGCGCAGCCCCTGGTGTTCGGAAGACCGTACTAGGGGCTCTATAAGCACCTGATCAGAGAAAAAACCGATCCATCGCATGCTGCATTGGTTATGGCATTATGCGGGAGAAATCCTTAAAGATTTTGTGACCTCTCGAACAGCTGACCAGCTCTCGCCGTATCATGACAGTCAGTTTTCGGCTTTCTCTACTGAGGTGCTCGTCCAGAAGAACCGGGACACAATCGCAGTAGTTCTCCTAGTGCTACCTTAGCTGATATAGAGGAACGTAAGGTACCAAAACATGGGAGCCGGGCAAACCCAACTATTGACCCAAGACATAATTCGGAGCTGATGCATATAATTCTATAGGTTCGGGGTGCCGAACTTCCATGAAGGTGTTCGGACTTTATTGCCGTGTTATGGGTAAAACGAAGCCCCTGGCATATTTTAAGGCATACCGTTGTGTACGGATGCCACTTGACAAAAGAATTTCAATAAGAAATAACAGTAGGTAAACGTCATATAAATTCACATGTTGTATTTGAATAGTACGTTTATGCGTATAAGTACAAGTAATGTGATAAAAAAGGAATATGACTGCGGAACCTGCTGAGACCAGGGGGAAGAAGATGAGTGCGGATCCGTAATATAGCCGAATGGTCATTGCGGGGAATGTCTAAGGATTCCCCTGCTTGTTCAAGTTGCCTCCGTATAGCCCGTCCTGGTCGGCGCAAAGGTGAACCTGCGAAGGAAATGAAAGAAATACTTGCGTGTCGGAGAGCAGTTGAGCCGCTGAGTTCGGCCTGTCCTGGCCTTCCCCGGAGTGTTTAATTGAGCTCTGGACGAGCCGGGCTATCCTTCCACGGAGTAGTTCGGCGTCCCTAGACATTGTCTGGGAGCCTGGGCGTCGACTCGAGGTTCAGCTGCAAGGTGCTGCTCGATGCTTTTGCTGCTAAAGCAGTGGTGTATTTGTTGGTGCCGAAGGAAGGTTCGGCCTTGCCATTAACTGTGATGACGCTGCATGGACCGGGCATCTTGAGCTTACGGTAGGCATAATGTGGCACCGCATTGAATCGAGCGAACGCGGTTCGTCCGAGCAGTGCCTGATAATCACTGCGGAAAGGGACGATTTCGAAGATTAACTCTTCGGTACGGTAATTTTCTGGTGATCCGAAGACTACCTCAAGGGCAATGGAGCTTGTACAGCTGGCTTCCACACCTGGCATAATGCCTCTGAAAGTGGCTTTAGTGGGTTTGATCACCCAATGATCGATGCCCATCTTGCGCACTGTGTCCTGGTAAAGCAGATTTATACTGTTGCCTCCGTCCATAAGGACTCGAGTGAGGTGGAACCCGTCTATTATTGGGTTGAGGACTAATGCGGTTGGATTGCCCTGATTGGCGTTAGTCGGATGATCCATGAGGTTGAAGGTGACCGGCCCTAGTTTATATTGTGGGACGACTAGTTCCGTTGAGTCAGCATCCCTAAGGGTGCGTATCCGGTCCGAGTTGGTAATTTGGGTGGTATTTACCACATTCACCGATTGAATATGCGGGGGAAATTTCTTTTGCCCTCCTGTGTTCGGTGATCTGGGCTCTTCATCGCCATCATCGCTTTGAGGCCCCCTTTCTCTATCTTTGGTGCCTGCCCTGTCGGCTTGTTTGAAGACCCAGCATTCTCTGTTGGTATGGGTGGCTGGCGTTCCTGGGGTGACGTGAATTTGGCAATGGCAATCGAGTATGCGGTCCAGACTGGATGGACATGGATTGTAATTTTTGGGTTGCCCTATCCGCTGATCGGATTTTGAGCCCCTGAACCCGGCATTGACTACCGTATTTTCGGCGTTTTCACCGTGTTTGCAGCGCTTGTGTTTGTTGCGTCGTGGTGTGCTGTTGCTATCCCTGGCTTCTGATATGCCAGGTTTGCTTGCTGTGTTGTTGCTGCGAGCCAGCCAGCTATCCTCACCCGCGCAAAAGCGGGTCATGAGTGTTGTGAGGGCTGCCATAGACTTCGGCTTCTCCTGGTCGAGGTGTCAGGCGAGCCACTCGTCACGGATGTTATGCTTAAATGCCGCTAAGGCCTCTGCATCCGGACAGTCGACAATTTGGTTTTTCTTAGTTAGGAACCTGGTCCAGAATTTCTGGCGATTCCCCTGACTCTTGAATTATATGGTTCAAGTCATCAAGATCCGTGGTTGCACATAAGTGCCCTAGAAGTTGTCAAGGAATGCATCTTCCAAATCCTCCCAACTGCCAACGGAGTCTGCTGGCAAGCTATTCAGCCAATGCCGAGTTGGTCCTTTGAGTTTTAGTGGAAGGTACTTGATGGCATGTAGATCATCACAACGTGCCATGTGGATGTGGAGGAGGAAATCCTCGATCCATACCGCGGGGTCTGTTGTACCATCATATGATTCAATGTTTATGGGTTTAAAACCCTCTGGGAATTCGTGATCCATTACTTCATCAGTGAAGCATAGGGGTGTCTTGGCGCCTGCATGCGGGCTATATCACGACGCAGTTCATACGAGTCTTGTCTGTTGTATTCGGCCCGGCCGGATTTGCTTTTGGTATATCCGGCGTGACGATCATCGTCCCGCGTTGAGGCGCGACCACGTGATCCGTAGATCGATCTTGTATGCCCTGCTTTGTTTTCCAATACGTCTCGCAGGTCCCGCGTGTTGCCCCGGGCCTTGGTGTTTTTGGTTGAACGGCGGCGGGGTGCGGTCTGGACTTTGGGTTGATATGCCTCTCTGTCTCGGCCACGAGGTGGCCAATCAGCCACATCATACGTTGGTGATGTGGGTTTTAATGCTTCCTCCTTGAGTCGGGGTAGCAACCTACGCTTTGGGTAACTCTTGGAAGGGCGTTCGAGTTCGTATTCCTCGGCCGCAAGGACTTCGGTCCATCTATCCGCTAGCAAATCTTGATCAGCTCGAAGCTGTTGTTGCCTTTTCTTCAGGCTATTTGATGTGGCTATAAGTCGGCGCTTGAAGCGCTCCTGATTGACGGCATCCTCGGGCACGATAAATTCTTTGTCGCCGAGGCTCACCGCGTATTCGGAGAGAGGTGTGTAATTGTCATCCACTGTTTCTCCCATCTGCTGCCTGTTCTGGAGGGCTAGCTTGTTCATCCTCCCGCTCTAAATCTGGCTGGAGGGGATTGTCGTCGTCTTCGGCACTATTCAGAGTGTTATTGTATCTTGTGCCGGTATCGCTACTTTTGCTATGGCAGGACTTAGAGCGGCGCCGCTGACGTCGGAGCTTGGGCTGCTTCTTGGAGGGGTCATCCTCCGCTGTCTTATCGCCATCGCCTTCTTTGGGGGTATCCACCATGTATATATCATATGATGAGGTGGATGTCCAGTGCCCTGTAGGCGGTGGTTCCTGCTCGTCTCCTGCATAGTCCTCTATACCGTCGATGTATTCAGAGTCGAAGTCGAGCATGTCGGTTAAATCGTCGACAGTGGCTATTAAGTGGGTGGTGGGTGGGGAGTGAATTTCTTTATCGTCTGCATCCCATTCTAGCCGGACATAGTTCGGCCAAGGTTCTCCTGACAAGGAGAGAGACCTTAATGAATTTAGCACATCGCCAAAAGGCGAGTGCTGAAAGATATCCGCGGAGGTAAACTCCATGAACGGTGCCCAGTCGGATTCAATAGGCACGGACGCAGGCGGCTCGGAGCCCATGGCCGGGGACGAATCCAATGGTTCGGCAACACGGCTCTCGTAGGAGGTGGAGTCAGTATTCGGCTCTATCGCCACTGAGAGTGCGGCCTCCGTGGCAGGGCCTATCCACCCATCCTCAGATGGCGCAATTTGTTCTGGATTGAGGGTCGGAGTAGTTGCAGGTGTGATCTCCCGAACACTATCCGATAGCAGAGTTAAGTCATGCTCATCGTGATTATGCGGCGCACCTGACATGGGCTCGAATCCGTCGAAGATCAAGTCTCCATAGATGTCAGCAGTATAGTTCAAGTTTCCGAACCTGACCTAATGGCCAGGGGCGTAGCTCTCGATCTGCTCCAGATGGCCAAGCGAGTTGGCCCACAGTACGAAGCCGCTGAATACGAAGATCTGTCCGGGGAGGAAAACCTCACCCTGGATCAAGGAGCCATCAAGCCTTACGGTGACGGCACAGTGGAACTCTCAATGAAAGCACCAATGTCGGTGTCAAAACCGGCGGATCTCGGGTAGGGGCTCCCGAATTGTGCGTCTAAGGCGGAAGGTAACAGGAGGCGGGGGACATGATGTTTACCCAGGTTCGGGCCCTCTTGATGGAGGTAATACCCTACTTCCTACTTGATTGATCTTGATGATATGAGTATTACAAGAGTTGATCTACCACAAGATCGTAGAGGCTAAACCCTAGAAGCTAGCCTATGGTATGATTGTTGTGGTCCTACGGACTAAGCCATCCGGTTTATATAGACACCGGAGGGGGCTAGGGTTACACAAAGTCGGTTACAAGGGAGGAGATCTACATATCCATATTGCCAAGCTTTCCTTCCACGCCAAGGAGAGTCCCATCCGGACACGGGACGAAGTCTTCAATCTTGTATCTTCACAGTCCAACAGTCCGGCCGTCCGAGGACCCCCTAATCCAGGACTCCCTCAGCCAGCTCGACACTGGCTAAACAGCCTGCCTGAAAATTCTATTGGCGGCTGGGAGGACTTGGAAGAGGCCTTCCCCGACAACTTCCAAGGTACATATGTTCGGCCACCAGACGCCGATGACTTAAGCCATATAGTACAATAGCCTGAGGAGTCAGCCAGGAAGTTCTGGACTAGGTTCTTAACTAAAAAGAACCAGATCATCGACTGTCCGGATGCCGAAGACCTAGCAGCCTTTAAACACAACATCCGCGACTAATGGCTCGCCCGCCACCTCGGCCAAGAAAAGCCAAAATCTATGGAAGCCCTCACGGCACTCATGGCCCGCTTTTGCGCGGGTGAAGATAGTTGGTTGGCTCGCAGCAAAAACACAGCCAGCGAGGCAGTTCCCTCCGAGGTTAAGAACAACAACGGCAAGCTCCGACGTAACAGACACAAACGCCGAAGTAATGGTGATAATACTGACGACACTACAGTCAACGCCAGATTCAGTGGCTCCAAATCCAGCTAGTGGAAGAAACCATACAAGAGAAATAATCAGGGACCATCCAGCCTGGACCGCATACTCGATCGCCCGTGCCAGATACATGGCACTCCAGACAAACCAGCCAATCATAGCAACAGAGATTGTCGGGGTTTTAAACAGGCCGGCTTATTAAACGCCGAGAACAGGGAAAAGGGATCACAAAGCAAGGACGACGAGGAGGAGCCCCGGCAACCGAACACAGGGGAACAGAAGAAGTTTCCCCCTCAGGTGAAAACAGTGAACATGATATATGTTACATACATCCCCAAAAGGGAGCGCAAACGCGCACTAATGGACATCTATGCAATAGAGCCAGTCGCCCCAAAATTCAATCCATGGTCGTCATTTCCGATCACCTTTGATCGCCGGGACCACCCGACTAGTATCCGTCATGGCGGTTCAGCCACACTAGTCCTCAACCCAATCATTGATGGATTTCACCTGACGCGCGTCCTCATGGACAGAAGTAGCTGCCTCAACCTGCTTTATTAGGATACAGTGCGAAAAATGGGCATCAATCCATCACAGATCAAGCCCACAAAGACTACCTTCAAAGGAGTCATACCAGGCGTTGAGGCCCGCTGTACGGGCTCAATCACCATAGAAGTTGTCTTCAGCTCTCCGAACAATTTCCGGAGCAAGGAATTAATCTTCGACATCGTCCCCTTTCGCAGCGGCTATCACGCACGGCTCGGACGAACCGCATTCGCTCGATTCAATGCAGTGCCACACTATGCTTATCTTAAGCTCAAGATACCAGGTCCAGGCGGTGTCATCATGGTCAACGGAAATACGGAACGCTCCCTCCGTACAGAGGAGCACACAGCTACCTTAGCAGCAGAAGTATAGAGCGGCCTTCTCAAGCAGAATCCTAATTCGGCTGCCGAGCCCACGGACACCGTTAAGAGGGTCCGAACTACCTTGCAGCAGGACATCTCGACTCATCAAGAGCTCGACTAGCAATCTGGCCTCCGTCTCAGTCCCGATCAGGCGGTGGCATTCGCGCCGCACGTACATAACTACGCACTCGAAATTCCATGGGCATCGATGGAGACACAGCTAGCTTGTGACCCATAGTGCGGCTCAATCGGCACCGGATACACACATACTTTTACTTTTACTTTTTCCTTTCAGGTCTCAATCCTGCAGGCCCCATCTGATGGCCTAATCATAGGTACCCTCGAAGGACAAACATACCAAGACGGCAAGAATAAGAGCGGTCGGGATAGTCGACCATGTCGAATGAGTTTATACAAGCTCGGCACGGGAGAGCCGCAGACATATGGGGGACGTCTCTAGGTGGTTTCGTTAAACGATCACTCTACCTGTTTTTCAGGACCCATGTGCAGCTCTCTCTTGGTGAAAGCATAGTAAATAGCCTTTCTGCTTATTGCACTACTTGTATAAACGCGCTTTAACACACCAATGAATTTATAATAGAAACAGTTTGCGGCCCAAAATTCCACGGCTCTAGCTTACCACGGGTTCTTCCTCTTTCTCTCTTTTTTGCCTTTTCCTTCCTGGTAATTTTATCATATAACACCCGCACATTCGGTGTGTTCCACCTTGCCAGGGGCTTCATAGCACCCCACAACATGGCAACCCAAGTCCGAACACTTTTACAGTATAGTTCGGCGCCCCGAATTTAGCACTATATGCATTGGCTCCGAATCATGTCTTTGGTCAATAGTTGGGTTGCCCGGCTCCTGTGTTTGCTACCTTACATTCCGCTATATCGGCTAAGGTAGTAAAGGGAGAACTACTGCGATTGTGCCCTAGTTTATCCAAAGGAGCACCTCAATAGAGAAAGCCGAAAACTGACTATCATGATACAGCGAGAGCCGGTCAGCTGTTCGGAGGTTGCAAATTGTTGGAGATTTCTTCCGCATTACATGAAGGATCGGTACTTCCCGATCAGACGCTCATAGCACTCTGGTTCGGATACTAGGGTTGCGCCTATGTTTTATTATAAAACTCCTATGGCTACGTGAGGGCATTTAAGCCGCATAGTCTGACTGCCTGGTTCGTTGCGCTAAACAACTCCTTAAAGGACCATATAATTAGATCAAGATTGTTTAGATTCCATCCCGAACACCTCCGTACTACCTACGTGGGGGCAGAAGCCGACGACTGGCCAACCCTCAGATTATTTACAACACGGCCGCACGGGAGGAAAAAATTAAAACTTAACAAGCATTATATTACAAACCGACTTTGTTTCATCATATAAGGCAAAGACAACACAAATGTATTCATTTGAAAATAATGTCCTGCTCATACTTTGCCACAAAACAGGACCCCTCTAGGACATTCGCAAAATAGTCTTGTCGGTGTACTAGAGTAGGGGTACCCTAGTATCCCGAACTTGTGCACGGGCAGTTGCAGCCCTCCGCGGCAAGGCTTACCGGGTGACCGCCAAGGTCCTCCGTGGTTCCTTTGGAACCATTCAAGAACAAAGTATTCAAGCCTAGGAGACAAGGCCCCGACAAGAGGAGCTTGCCAGAAGGCCACCCAAGGCACCCTAGGAGACAAGGCCCCGGCAAGAGGAGCTTGCGGGGAAGGCCTGATGAGCGACAAGCTTCGAACGCGACAAGACAACAACCGGCAAGGCGCTTGCCGCAGACCCTCACTCTGTACCTGCGCTCCAAAGACGCCCACTAACGTGTCCCCACAGGACCTTTCCAAAGACGTGGCAAGAGGCCGTCAGCGGCCAGCTGGAGCGGTGGCGCAAGCGACGCCGACAAGATTGCCATCCGGCAAGCGGTGGCGCCCCCAGCGGTCCCTTTACGCCGTTAGGGCGACGTGAAGCGGGCATTTAATGCCTTTGTCCCCACCGTCGTGGTTAGGTATGATACACCTTTAATCGCATAAGTAGCTGTACCAACCACTCCTTTTCCATTTTTACCCTTGTCTACGTTGCCACCTGTCGGAGACCCCTTTAGCATATAAAAGGAGGCCCATGCGCACGTAGAATGGGGGATGGAGAACACTCACGCTCGGTCTCGTTAGCAGCTTGTGTGTACTATAACACTCAACGCTCCCGAGCAAGAACTCAATACATCCAGACATGCTGCAGTAGGAGTGTTATCTCTCCGGAGAGCTCCGAAGCTGGGTAAACCGCTCGTGTGCTTCGCCTCAATCTGCTCTTCGTGCGACCTCCGCCCCCCGCCGAACCGAAAGGGGCTCGGTCCGCCGGTCCCATAGGTGTTCGTGGGTCAGATCAGCCATCCCCGACATCTTTGGCGCGCCAGGTATGGGGCGTCGAGATTGTGTGAACCTGATCCGGCGTCCACGCGAGCGACATCTTTCATCTTCATCGACATGCCACCGAAGAAGAAGGCTTCGGCGGCAGATGTTCCGTCCGCGTCGAACTCACCACCACCGAGCAAGCGGGTGGTGGGGTAGACGCCGGCGGGAGAATGGACGTCGACAGGGAGCCACGGTGCTGCCAAGTCAGGACAAGGCTGCGCAGAACCTCGACGGCCGTACATGCACCGCGCCCGTCTCGGGGAGGCGCGGGACCGACAAATAGCGTCATGGTACTCATAACGCCATACGCCGTTGGACCAAGATCGAGCTGGTGGATCTCGGGATGCTCAAGACCAGCATGCACGTCAACATGCCGGGCGCTAGCGAGGCGATCGCTGGGCGGGATATCGCTCCTTCCAACATAGTTAGAAGTCCGAGCATATCCTGCTCCTCTCGCCGTTCGCCACTGCCACCCACCACTCCAGCAGAAGCCTTGGCGAGAGCTCAACTGCTCCTGGATTACCCTCCAACGGCCGACAAGGTCGATGAATGGAGGGCCACCATTCAGAGTCTCATCGGCTTTGCCAACGGCGACGCTCCGTGGTAGCCGAGTGCATCGCTGTCGCGGCAGGACTACCAAGCACGAGCCGATGGCGACGAAACCGGTGGGGGTGCAACCACCATGCACTCTCCGCCCCGAAGGCCAAGATCGCCGACTCGCCGGATCCACCTCGACAGCGACTCCACCGCATCATCTGATACACGAGCTCGTCGCCATCAGCGCCAAGTTCTTCAGAACGGCAAGAAGAAGACGCTTAACTCGCATCGAGCGCCGAAGAGAAGCGCGGCGTCAATCCGACCAGCGCGCTGGGCCCTCTGTCGACATGCATGCGCCAGGGGAACCAGGCGACTTGCCGTACGCGGTAGGTTGCCCTGCGTTCACTCATGAGCTGCGGCAAGTCCAGTGGCCCAGCAAGAAGAATTTCAAGCCAGACGTACCAGAGAAGTACGACGGCAAGACGCATCCGTCGGAGTTCCTCAGCATCTACACCATCGCGATGCAAGCTGCCGGGGGGGAGACGACAAGATCTTGGCCAACTACTTCCCGCTGGTGCTCAAGCCCAATGTCAGATCCTGGCTCATGCACTTGCCGGAGAACTCCATATCCTCTTGGGCAGATCTATGCCATCAGTTTGTCGTCGCCTTTACTGGCGGACACAAGCCACATTGCCAAGAATGCGACCTTCATCTGCTCGCCCGTAAGGAAGGAGAGCCCTCGCAATTACATTCAGAGATTCAGCCGTACAAAGACAACATCCCAGATGTCCACCCCCGTCGATAATCAGCGCGTTCCATCGAGCGTGCAAAACCGCAGGATGCGGAGGAGATGGCAATGTGCAAGATCGTAGACGTCGGTGAGCTATATGCCACAGCCGACAAGTGTGCACGCGTCTTGAGGAAGGGAGGAGACTCCCCAGAGAGAATACTGAAGCAGGAGAATCTGATAGTGAGGAGACTGCCCCGGCAAAGAAAAACCGGCGGCGGAACAACAGGAAAAAGAAAGGCAAAGATGTGCTAGTTGTTGAGCAGTCCGGCAACGGAGGTGGCGCCAAGAAAGCCAAGGCTAGTAGCTCCAGCAAGGAGGTTGCCGCTGGCACCAACTGCCAGGCTGTGGCGGTCGCCGACAAGCAGGACGGCTCCAACAAGCAATCTTGCAAGATCCACCGCACCAAGGGCCATGACCTCCGGAGCTACAAAAGGTCGAGCAGCTTGTCGAGCAGCGTAAGGCTGAATCTGAGCGACGCGACAAGGAGAAGGCCCAGGAAGGTGCTGGAGGAGCTAGCAAGAAACGTCCCGGCCGAGGAGGACGACGCGGCAAGGCCAAATAGCGGCAAGGAGACAGACCTCCCCGCAGCCGCGACAAGGATGAAGACGACGACGATGATGAAGACATGGATGATGACGAGACCGATGAGCAGGAGTTCCGGAAAGCCACGGAGGTCCTGTGCGTTGACGGCGGTGCTTCTCTGCATACTTCACACCGCCAGCTCAAGCAGTGGATGCGCGAAGTCAATGCGGCAGAACCATCCATCGAGTCACGCAAACCTCTGAAATGGTCCAGCACGCCTATCATCTTTGATATTGAGGACCACTCGATCGGCGTAACTACGGTCGGTGCTTGCCGATGTTGGTTTCACCAACTATCCGCAACCTCAAGGTCACTAAGATGCTAGTTGACGGCGGGCCGGCTTGAACCTGATCTCCTCCGGCGGTGCTGCGAAACTCCGGATCCCCGATGGCGAAGCTCGAAGAGACCGCACATTCCAAGGAATCAATCCGGGAAGGAGCAAGCGAAGGGAAAGATCACGTTGTCGGTGACATTTGGCAGCGAAGTTGAACTTCAGGATCGAGAGGGTCACTTTGACGTTGCTGACTTTCCGTTGCCTTACAATGGGATACTTGGCCGTCCAGCACTAGCTAAATTCATGGCAGCCTCTCACTATGTATACAACATGCTGAATATGCCAGGCCCGATAAGTGTCATCTTTGTCCCTGGCGACAAGAAGGATGCTCTTATCTGCGCCGACAAGATCTACCGGGAAGCAGCAGATTGCAAGCCACTTGCCGTTGAAGCTCCCGGGGCGAAGAAGAAGACCAAGTCCGGCAAGAGCTCTGATGCCCACTCCGGCAAGCGCACCTCTTCGAGTGCTGCGCTACCGTTGAGGACGCACCATCGAGCTCCACCGGCAAGTGTAAGAAGACGATGGCAGCTCCACCAGAGACCAAGAAGGTGTCCGCCAAGGAGGACGGCACTGGTGGTACCTTCACCATCAGTGCCACTCTCGACCCTAAATAGGAAGGCGCGCTCGTTGCTTTCCTGCAGGCGAACGTCGACGTGTTTGCGTGGCAACCGTCTGACATCCCCGGTGTTCCCAGGAAAGTAATTGAGCACCATCTTGCCGTTTGTCCTCATGCGCGGCCCGTCAAGCGTAAAGTCGAGAAGCGTGTGGAGCGCCAAGAATTCATCGCGAAGAAATCAAGAAATTGGAAGCAGCAGGCCTTGTCGAGGAGTGCTCCATCCCACGTGGTTGGCCAATCCTGTAGTTGTACGCAAGGCAAACGGAAATGGAGGCTTTGTATCGACTTTACCGATGTCAATAAAGCTTGTCCCAAAGACCCATTTCCCTTGCCGCGCATCGACCAGATTGTTGAGTCCACGGCCGGATGTGATTTGCTTTCATTTCTGGATGCATACTCAGGATATCATCAGATCTTCATGGCAGAAGAGGATGAGGAGAAGACCGCATTCATCACCCCGTGTGGCACATATTGTTTCATACGGATGCCTTTCGGATTAAAGAATGCTGGTTCAACATTTGCAAGAGTAGTCCATGACGCTTTTGAGCCGCAAATGCACAGAAATGTGGAAGCCTACATGGATGACATAGTGGTCAAAAGCAAAGACAAGGCGACTCTGATTCAAGATTTAGACGAAACCTTTGCAAATCTGCGCAAGATCAACCTCAAGCTCAACCCTGAGAAGTGTGTTTTTGGAGTCCCTTCCGGCAAGCTTCTCGGGTTCTTCGTGTCTCGGCGGGGAATTGAAGCCAATCCCGACAAGATCAAGGCCATTGAGCAGATTGAAGCACCAAAGCGCGTCAAGGATGTACGGAGGCTTGCGGTTGCGTAGCTGCTCTCGGCGAGTTTATCTCTAGGTTCTGCTGAGCGCATACGCCATTTTTCAAAATTTTGAAAAAGGCGGTCCGATGAAATGGACTCCATAGCGGAGGCTGCACTGCAGACTTGAAGAGATACTGTCCTCCACTCCAACACTTGTCGCACCTAAGCCACAAGAGAAGTTGCTGCTATATATAGCGGCAACCAATCAAGTGGTTAGTGCTGCTGCGTTAAGTAGCGGAGAGGGAGGCGGATGATGAGCTAGCAACCATGGCGAGATGCATCCAGCGACAAGCGGGGGCTTCACCGGCAAGCTCTGGTCCCGACAAGGATGGATCTGTGAGACGCATGAGAAGATGCGAGAAAGAATGGTGCAGCGCCCGGTTTACTTTGTCGGTTCCCTTTTGCGAGGCTAGGTCAAGGTACTACGGTTTTGCGAAATTGCTTTTCGGCCTCCTCATGGCCTCGAGAAAGCTGCGCCATTACTTCCAGGCACATGAGATCACACTCGTCACTCGTTTTCCGCTGAAGAGGATATTGCAAAATCCAGAGGCAACAGGCAGGATTTTCGAGTGGGCCTTTGGGCCTGTCAAGCTTTGGCCTCAAGTTTGAGAGCACTTAAACTATCCAAAGCAGAGCATTGGCGGAGTTCATAGCAGAATGGATGCCAACACAGGATGAAGAAATTCCAGAAACGAGCATCCCCGTCAAGGAAGCAAGCAAAGAGTGGCTGATGTACTTTGATGGTGCCTTCTCGCTGCAAGGCGCCGGTGTGGGCGTGTGTCACATCCCAGATAGACCATGCATTAGGGTGTGCATCATGTTTAAATTTCATTTGAAATTGAAATGGGGAAGGCAGGAAACCCCAGAACATCCCCCCTTAAAACAACTAGGGTTTACTAAAATTTATTTCAATGAACTGAAATGCCCTTCAAAATGTTCATCCTCTTTACTTGGTTCGTAACCCATGTCAAAGAAGGTGTACCATTTTCTAGGTCATCTAAGGGTTCTAGAATTAATCCACAAGTCTTTGAAATGAGCATTTTAAATTATGAAAATTATTTTAAATGTTCATAAATTATAAACCAAAATGTTTCATGTTGGGATTATTCTAACAAGTGACCAGGAGCATTTTGATGATTTTTAAAACAGTTTTGGTATTTTAGAAAAACCCCACAAAGTTCTGAGAAATTAGAAAAAAGACTAAAAAGGAAAAACCCTTACTCGACGCTTTGCTCGGCCCACTGCTGCCCAGCCCAAGCCAGCGCCAATGAAGCTGCTTGGCTCGGCCAGCAGTACTGGTCGGCCCGGCCAGCGCGCGCCACGAGCTGGCCGCCTGCTTCACCCCTTCGCCACGCCGCCTGGGCGACTCCACGTCGCCGCCCGAACCCTGGACACCCCATTCTCCCCTGCCTCCTCTCTCGCTCTCCCCCAACCTGGCCGACGCCATCGCCGACGCCACCGTCGGCCGCCGTGCTCCCCCGCCGTCCATGCCCCTCCCCACCATGTCCAGCAGCTCCGCCGCACCCACTACCCCTAGCTAGCCGAGTCCCGCCGCTCTAAGCACCCGAGGCCTCTACACCGACCTCGGACCGAGCTCGAGCCGCCGGAGATCCCCATCGCCGTCGCCGCCCGCATCGAGCATCCCGACCCGCCGAGGCTCTCTCTGAGATCACCGTGAGCACAGCTACCTCTCCATCCTCTCCACGCTCTTCTTCGTGCACCACAACGACCAACCGCTGATCACCCGAACGCACCGCTGGAGCTCGTCGCCCGACGAGGCTCCGCCACCCAACGGCCACGCCACTGTCCATCGTGACTCACCGAGCTGCGCTGGCCTAACTATGCACTTCCAGCGCCTCGCCGAGCCCCCTAGCAACTAACCCGACATCACCCGAGCCAGCCGCCGCCCAGGCTAAATGGCCAGGCGCCCTCGCCACCCGACTCCGACTAACCCCACCAGACACCGCGGCTCACCTCCAGCTTCACATAGATGCTCCCCGCGCCCCATTTAGTGGCCAGAAAGTGCAAAAGCACTTTGCTCCGCCAGCCTTTGGCCTCGCCGTGACTAGACGCCGCGAGTTGACCATCGACCCACATCGGTGGGCCCCTGATTGCTACGAGTCAATGACAGGTGGACCCCCGACTAACTAATTAGGATTAGTTCTAATTAAGTTAATTAGTTAAACTAACCACGACATGCGGGTCCCACTGGTCGGTTTGACCTGGATGACCCGTTGACCCTGACGTCACGCCGACCTCATCTTTGACGCATTAATGCAAATTCTGGATTTATTTTTATATAATAAATTCCAGAATATAAATCAAATTTCAAATGCTTATAACTTTTATTCTATAACTCCAAATACAAAGATTTATATATGAAAAATTATCGAGAAAATACACTCTATCCATTGGTACAGGTTTCATGCATGTTAAAACAAGTTAACTATGCTGAATAACCAGAATAAGATATTGCACCATTAGGACTAACTCAAATGAGCTATCATTTGAATCTTGATTCAAATGAGTTCATCCCTGCTCCTTCAACTTGCATTAGGCCAACACACATCCATATTGCCATGTCATAGCATGCATCATATTTTTGCATATTGTTGTATGTTTATTTCGTGTGTTTTCATGATAGGTTCTGCCCCCGAAGATAACCTCGACTACCCATCTGAAGGGCAGTTCTCTACCCCAGTTCCATCAGGCAAGCAACTCATTGATCATTCCGATACAAACCCATGTTCTCGCTTCTGCTCTCGTTTACTGCATTAAGACAACGCGATTCAAACTGTTGTGTCTGCGGTAGTTGAACCCACTTCCTTTGCATGACCTGTCATTGCCACAAGGTAACTAGATGAAACCCACTAGTATGTGTAGGAGTTGATTGAGCCATGTTTGTGTTGTTCCTACCATGCTATGCTTGCTATGCTTAGAGTTGTGTCGTGTCGGCTCATCGGGATGATGAACTGGAGTGAAAGGTTGTGTTGGTTCGAGAGTGAAAATGTTGAACACGATTTGGTAAAGGTATCGATGAGAGGCCATGTAGGAGTACATGGTGGGTTGTTTCATTGAAGCGAACCTAAGAACTGAGATCTGTGTTTGTGATCCATGAGACGATTACTACCACACATTGGGATCCTTAATTGACCCTCTCGGCTTCTTAACCACCCTTGTTCTTAGTCAAGGGAGTTGCAAGTAGTTTACGGTGTTTGTAGTATCTTTGGGGAGCGCCGCCTTGCGCTGACCTTAGGGGTGGGTTGTGTTGCGGTAGGCACCGTGGCCCGGTGTACCGATTCGCCCGTTTGGTGTCTCGGGAACCTGTACACATCGTTCGGGGCCGTATGGGAAACCTCGGCGGACTCCTGCGGATGGAACCCGAATAGGCGATAAACCTGGACTAGGGACTTGAGTGTTTTAGGTAGGCTGTGGCCGACACCCACGTTGGGCTTCCGCTTGAAGGTTGCGAGTACATGTCGTGTAAGCGACGGTAAGTGGTGAGAGCGTGTGTGAAGAAGTACACCCCTGCGGGGTTTAATATGATCTATTCGAATAGCCGTGTCCACGGAGAAGGACTTCTGGGTTACCTATATCAGTTCATAGACAAGTAAATGGATACTACTAAAAGCCTCAAGATAAGTGTGAGTATCGTGGATGGCCCTCTCGGGGATGACGAGGGAGGATCCACGGTGGAGTATTGTGATGGTGAGTATTGGACTAGTGTTCGACAAATTCTTTACAAAGTGTGTCACTTATGATAGCTTAGCCAAGAGTCAAATCTGGCTTGCTGCAAATAACTCCAACTCCTTCTTGAGAATGTGCATGTATGATAGGATTACGTGGTAAGACTTGCTGAGTACTTTTGTACTAATGTTTGTTTAATCAATGTTTTCCAGGAGGACAATACTACCCTCCGACGGATTCTATGTAGATGTTGACATCGACGAGTGAATTAGCCACCGGTGGCGATCTAAGACTTGTGAAGGGCCATTGTAGATAGGAAGGCTCCAACAAGCTTTCTTTCTTTCTAGAGTCTGTACTCGAGACTAGTTTGCTTCCGCATGTGCTTGTATGATTGTATGACTTGAGTGTTGGGTCATGTGACCCCTACCTGTATGACTATGTTATGTATGGCTCCTCGGAGCCTTTTAAATAAAGTACTTGAGTTGTAGAGTTTTGTTGTGATGCCTTGTTGTATTTACTCATATCGGGCATATTGCGTGTATGATTGAAATGCTTGGTATGGGTGGGATCCGACAAACTAGTTGTTTATCCTTGGCAGCCTCTCATATGGGGAAATGTAAGTCTCATGCTTACGGCGATAGTAGTCCGCTATAGCCGGTTCACTGAGTCCTGCTAGCCCAGACACTCTGCTTGGACACTTGGTAGCGGCATGTGTTTCATTTCGTTCCTATATGTCTGTCCTTCGGGAAATGTCACGCGGTGATATTCGGAGTCTGCCTAGCCTGCTTTCTGACCGGGATACCGAGTCCTGTTAGCCCAGTGCTACAGCCCGAATTCATACGTTGATGACCGACATGCTCGAAGTGGTTCATGTATGCCTGTCCCCATAGGTTAGTGCCGCTTTGGGTTCCACGACTAGCCATGTCGGCCCGGGTTCTTTGTCATGTGGATGCTAGCGACACTATCATATCGTGAGCCAAAAGCGCATAAGCGGTCCCGGGCCATGGTAAGGCGACACCCGTGGGAATACCGTGCGTGAGGCCACAAAGTGATATGAGGTGTTACCGGCTAGGTCGATGTGACTTGGAATCGGGGTCTGACAGCGTTGGCATCGAGCGAGGGCTGCACAGCAGGTTCGCTAAGCCAAACTGGTCGATGTTGAGTCTAGAAATGCTTTAGTTATATGTAGGGAATTGATTGTGGGAGGAGCGTAAGGCTCTTTTACTCCTTTACCTTATGCCCTCGATCTGAGTCATCCTCTTCTCATTCGGCGTGGGTATAGGACTAGGCTCTCTTCTCTCTATCGAGGTTCACGTGTTACTAATCCGTAGTAACTTATAGGATTGTTGGTTACATCCTCGATTCGGTGCTACTAAATTTTAGTATGCTATCATTTGAACCGAGAACCTTGATATGATGTTGTTGAGTGGTTTTGCAAACCTGATTTTGAATGTCTCAAATCCGATTTTGAGCATTTCTGAGATGTTATCTTTGCCCGATTTTCCCTAGAATTCTAATGCCTCTGCTTTATGGCTGTGCTTTCGGATGGCCACCCGCCCCGAGAACCAAGTGGTTACTTTGACCCGTTCATTGGTGTGTGTGGTCACACGGCTATGTTAGTTCGGGTGATGGTTGAGGCTGGTTATCGATGGTATCCACGAATATACCGTCGAGGAGCAGTTTAGGATTTCAATCAAAGCCAATATCTATGCACGGTCAGGATTTATCCATCCTATCCGAGACTCTTGAACCGCTCCACTTTGTTCTTATGGGCTTGGGATCACTATTGGAATGTACGTGCAAGATGCAGCCTATTCTATGATGACTATTATTCGAGCGAAGCGCCTTGCTGGTCAGCGGTGATTTCCGCTACATGCCAAGCATCCCTCCCTCGGGCGCATGGCTACCTTCGAGGTTTGTACAGCGATGCATCCCATGAGGACTCACTTCTTCGCACCACCACGGAGATGCTAGAAGACAAGGACCGTGAAAACCGGGCCTTGCGTATGGAAACTCTTTAATGCCCGTCTTGATCACTGGGCTACTCGACTAGGTTTGCACCTGCCGTGCAAGCGGATATATATGGACATGAGGGACACAGACTGCAATGTCGGGCGAGTCTGCCGGACTTTATGGAGTGGCGTGAGGTAGGAGGCATCACTCCTCCTCGTGGACCTCGTCTGCCACCGTTTGTTGGTCCACGGCCACATCCGAGTCCCTATGGTCCACAAGCTCCACGAGGATTATACATTTCCGGATGATCATGTTCCACTTCCAGGATTGGGAGGTGACTTCTATGAGGACTACTACGGAGCTGTCTGAGTAGTAGTAGTATCCCTAGTATTGTAATAGTTGTTTTTCCGCCGTCCTGCGTGACTTGTGGAATATGACTTAGTGTGTATCGTTCCGGAAGTGTAGAAAAATAATGTATAGAAGTTGGGATGCTTCCGATGAGATGTAACGCCTTTCCTTATAGTTGTACTCCGTCAGGCTTGTACTAAACTATGAATGGTGTGTATGACCGTTGGTATATATATATGTTTTATATTACCATGTCATACGAATGAACATCTTTGCAGTCCATGCTATCCATTACCTTCCGCACTTCCTTGTTTAATTCTGCCATCCTGGTTTAAACCTTTGCTTTGTCTCCCGGGATGGTGACACTTATAACACTCCTGCTGTTCGAGCAGGGGAGGGTAGTGCAACCAGAAATGTGAATCTGCAACCGCCATCCTTGGCTGAGGTGATCTTTGGAAGCGAGCATAATAAGCGTGAGACCAACCGCTTATTGGGCGGATTGAACAAAACACAGCACGTCGGCCGAGAAGCGATGTGGTTTCACTCAGCGATTTCGTCAAGCTATATCCGCCAAAGTTCAAATATTCCGTCGAGCCACTCGGCGCGGATGATTAACCCGCGGCATCCACCACAAGCTGCGTTCCGCCCAACGTGGATGAGGCGACAAGGTTACCTTTGCCGCTTATCATCTGGAAGGCCCTGCCGATCTCTGGTGGGAAAATTATGAGGCTATCGTCCGGTTGGACAAGTTACAACTTGGGATAAGTTCGATTGCCGCCTTCATGAGCATCATATTCGAGAAGGTCTTATGGACCGCATAAGCGTGAGAATTCTGCAGTTTCACCCAAGGTAGGCTATCGGTGGATGCCTCTGACCCGTGAATTTGGGAGGTTAGCCCGTTATGCCCCGAAGAAGTTTCTACCGATGCTAAGAAGCGAGCAAGGTTCCGCAAGGGACTTAGCCTGAGCTACGCCGAGATCTCCGTCTGCATGAGTGTACCTCTTTCCGAAGCTAGTCAATAAGGCTATCGGCGCTGAAACTGGGCGGACTGATTTTGAGGCTTCTATAAGCACATCCGTGACTACGGATCTTCATCCGGCTCTGGATCCCGAAGCGCCGGGTTTGGGTTCCACATATTGCTCTACCACCCGAGTTCACCCGAGGCCATCCTTTGAGGCGCCTCGCCCCAACCAGCGATATGTTCCGCCCAAGACTTATGGAGGCCCCATTGCTAGTGCTGCTCCACGCCCCAATATGATAACTTGTTTCAAATGTGGAGAGGCAGGCCACTACATCCATGAGTGTCCCCAGAACCACCCGATCAAGTTGGAAAGTGCATTGGCCGTGGCAAGCCGGCGAGGAAGGTGCCCTATGCTAAACCAGTTGCCACCGCTCGTGGCCATGTCAACTATGTCTCTGCTGAAGAAACCTATGAGGATCCCAACGTCGTCCTCGGTACGCTTCTTGTTAATTGCCATCCGGCAACCGTTCTTTTTGATACTGGAGCATCTCATTCATTTATTTCTGAGAGCTATGCTCGATTGCACAACACCACATTATGTGACATGCCTACCTCCATGGAAATTCAAACTCCTGGTTCTAGATGGCAAACCTCTAGAATAAGTCATGGGAATGAAATTCTTGTCGACAGATTAGTTTTCTTGCATCTCTAATAGCTCTCAAGTCCTCGGACATAAACATCATCTTGGGTATGGGTGGATGTCAGCCCATTATGCTAAGATTGATTGCTCTACTAGAACTGTTCAACTTACCCATCCTTGGGCAAGACGGTGGATGTTTTAACCCGAGTGTCTAAGCGCCCGGCTTTACTCCTTAAATGCCAACCCCTTCCGGACCTCGAAGATATTCCGGTAGTCCGTGATTTCCCGGATGTCTTTCGGAAGGAACTGCCAGTGTTCCACGACGGGGATGTCGAGTTCGTGATAGATCTTATTCCGGAACCGTCCCAATCTCTAGAAGACCTTATAAGATGGCACCCCTAGAACTAGCTGAACTCAAGAAACAACTCGATGAGTCCTTGCAAAAGGTTTCATCCGTCCTAGTTCATCTCCATGTGCTTGCCCGTCCTCTTCGTCAAGAAGAAGGATGGTACGGATCGGATGGTTGTAGATTACCGACACATCAATTTGGTCACTATCAAGAACAAGTATCCGCTCCCGGGATCAACGACACGTATGATCAGCTCGCTGGATCCTCGATCTTTTCCAAAATGGATTTGAGGTTGGGCTACCATCAAATCAAAAATCAAGAACGAGGACATACCCAAAAGCGGCTTTTGTTACTCGTTATGGCCAATACGAGTACACCGTCATGTCTTCGGTTTAACCAATGCTCAGCCACCTTCTCTCGGTTAATGAACTCAATCTTCATGGAGTATTTGGATAAATTAGGTGGTATACCTCGATGATATACTCATCTACTCCAAGAATGAGGAAGAACATGCGAACATCTAAGGCTAGTATTGATGAAACTTGAGAGCACCGCCTTTATGCCAAATTCTCTAAGTGTGAATTACGGTTGCAGGAAGTGACCTATCTAGGCCATGTAATCTACGGTAAGGGCATTGCTGTCAATCCCGGCGAGTTCAAGCCGTCCTTGATTGGACTCCACACGAATCGGTCAAGCAAGTTCGAGTTTCCTCGGTTTAGCGAGCTATTGCCGCCCGCTTAACGAGAATTTCTCTAAAGTTGCTAAACCTCTAACCGAACTCCTCAAGAAAGATAAGAAGTTGAATGGGCGCCACGGTCACGAGTTCAGCTTTCGAGGAACTGAAAAAGGCGCTGACATCTGCTCCCGTACTTGTTCCACCAGATTTCTCTAAGGACTTTATTATCTATTGCGACGCCTCGCGACAAGGACTAGGTTGCATACTCATGCAAGATCGTCATGTGATTGCCTCGCTTCCCGGCGAGTTGCGTCCACATGAGGATAACTATCCCACACACGATCTAGAGCTTGCGGCGATGGTTCATGCACTCAAAACACAGCGACATTACCTTACGGGTAATCGTTGCGAAAATCTACACTGATCACCAAAGTCTGAAATATATCTTTACCCAACCGGATTTGAATCTCGGGCAAAGGCGTTGGGTCGAGTTGATTACTGATTTACGACTTAGGAATATCCTACACCCGAGGCAAAGCCAATGTCATGGTGGCGCCCTAAGTCATAAATCTTATTGTAACAATCTGATGTTACAACAAAGTCAACCAATTCTCCACGAGGAATTTCGTAAGCTTAACCTTCACATTGTTCCTCGAGGATTCCTTTCCACCACAGTGGCGAAACCCAACCTTACGGATCGAATCATAGCTGCTCGGCGGTATGATAGGGGAATATCTCGGATCAAGGAGAACATTGCTAAGCGGAGCTGCTAAGTGTTTCTCCATAGATGAGCAGTGTTGTCTTCTTTGAGAACCGCTTAGTGGTTCCCAAGAAACAACGACTCTGACAATTGATCCTTAAGGAAGCTCATGACTCTCCTCTCACCATTCATCCTGGTAGTACTAAAATGTATCAAGATCTACGCCGGAGGTTTTGGTGGACTAGGATGAAGAGAGAAATTGCTCAATACATTGCTAATTGCGGCGTACGTCGTCGAGTTAAGCGAGCATCAACGGCTGCTGGTACCCTTCAACCTTTGGAAATTCACGAATGGAAATGGGATAAAATCGGTATGGATTTCATTACCGGGTTTCCAGGACCAAGAGAGGGAATAATGCTATCTTAAGTAAATGCGTTGATCGTCTTTCCAAAGTAGCCCACTTCCTACCCGTTAAGTGAGAGTATAACCGCTAGTCGGCTAGCTGAGTTGTATATCTCTCGAATAGTGTCTCTTCATGGTATTCCATTAGAGATTAACTCGGACCGTGGAAGTCTCTTCACCTCTCGATTTTGGGAAAGTTTCCAAAAGCGCTATGGGAACTTCGTCTCTCCTTTAGCACCGCTTTCCATCCTCAATCAAGTGGTCAAGTAGAACGAGTCAATCAAATCCTAGAGGATATGCTTGAGCTTGTCATCTCTTTCGGCATGAATTGGGAGAAATGCCTTCCATTCGCCGAGTTAAACTATAACAATAGTTATCAAGCCAGCTTGGGCAAAGCCCTTTCGAAGTTCTTTATGGACGGAAATGTCGAACGCCTCTTAAGCGGGTGAAACCGGGAGAGACAACTCTTTGGCGGACATGATTCGAGAAGCGAGAAAAGCGAGGTTCGCGTTATTCGTGAGAAATTGAAAACAGCCCAATCTCGTCAAAAGAGCCAATATGACCGCAAGCATAAGCCTATGACTTATGAAATTGGCGAGAAGGCTTACCTTCGGGTTACTCCTTTGAAGGGAACCCATCGATTCGGTATCAAAAGGCAAGTTGGCTCCTCGTTACATTGGACCCTTTAGCATTCTTGCCAAGCGAGGAGAAGTTGCCTACCAATTGGAACTACCTCCGCATCTTTCGAGTCCATGATGTCTTCCACGTTTCCCAACTCGAGGCGTTGCTTCTCGGATCCCTATCCGTGAAGTGGACCACCGCAACGCTTGATCTCCAAGATAACCTCACCTATCGAGAATATCCCGTTCGTATTCTCGATCAAGCCGAGCGTACCACTCGGCGTCGAATATCAAGTTTCTAAAGGTTCAATGGTCAAACCATTCCGAAGCGAGAAGCAACTTGGGAAAGGGAGGATCGTCTTCGACTTGAGTATCCCACCTTTTTCGCGAATAGATCCTAAATCTCGGGCGAGATTCTTTTGAAGTGGGGTGAGTTGTCACATCCCGGATAGACCATGCATTAGGGTGTGCATCATGTTTAAATTTCATTTGAAATTGAAATGGGGAAGGCGAAACCCAGAACATCCCCCTTAAAACAACTAGGGTTTACTAAAATTTATTTCAATGAACACAGAAATGCCCTTCAAAATGTTCATCCTCTTTACTTGGTTCAGAACCCATGTCAAAGAAGGTGTACCATTTTCTAGGTCATCTAAGGGTTCTAGAATTAATCCACAAGTCTTTGAAATGAGCATTTTAAATTATGAAAATTATTTTAAATGTTCATAAATTGCCAAACCAAAATGTTTCATGTTGGGATTATTCTAACAAGTGACCAGGAGCATTTTGATGATTTTTAAAACAGTTTTGGTATTTTAGAAAAACCCCACAAAGTTACAGAAATTAGAAAAAGACTAAAAAAGGAAAAAACCCTTACACGGCCTTTGTGCTCGGCCCCCTGACCCAGCCCAGCCCGGCGCCGTGGCTTGCTTAGCTCGGCTTGACGAGCAACCTTAGCCCGGCTTGGCCAGCGCCACGCAGTGGCCGCCGCCTGCTTCACCCCTTCGCCGCCGCCTGGGCGACTCCACGTCGCCGCCCGAACCCCTGGACACCCCATTCTCTCCCCTGCCTCCTCTCTCTCGCTCTCCCCCAACTTTGGCCGGCGCCATCGCCGACGCCACCCGTCGACGCCGTGCTCCCGCCGTCCATGCCCCTCCCACCATGTCCAGCAGCTCCGCGCACCCCACTACCCCTAGCTAGCCGAGTCCCGCTCGCTCTAAGCACCCCGAGGCCTCTACACCGACCTCGGCCAGAGCTCGAGCCGCGGAGATCCCCATCGCCCGTCGCCGCCGCATCGAGCATCCCGACCCTTGAGGCTCTCTACGAGATCACCGTGAGCCTGGCTACCTCTCCATCCTCTCCACGCTCTTCTTCGTGCACCACAAGCGACCCAACCCGCGATCACCCGAGCGCACCGCCAGGCTCGTCGCCCGACGAGGCTCCGGCCACCAACCACGCCACCCTGTCCATCGCACTCACCGAGCTGCGCTGGGCCTAACTATGCACTTCCCGCGCCTCGCCGAGCCCCCTAGCAACTAACCCGACATCACCCGAGCCCGGCCGCCGCCCGACTCGTCGCCGGCGCCCACTCCGGCCACCCCGACTCCGACTAACCCCACCAGACACCGCGGCTCACCTCCAGCTTCACATAGATGCTCCCCGCGCCCCATTTAGTGGCCGGAAAGTGCAAAAGCACTTTGCTCCGCTTGGCCTTTGGCCTCGCCCGTGACTAGGCGCCCAGCGAGTTGACCTTGACCCCACAGCCGGTGGGCCCCTGATGGACCCCTTTCCGAGTCAATGACGGGTGGACCCCAGCTAACTAATTAGGATTAGTTCTAATTAAGTTAATTAGTTAAACTAACCACGACATGCGGGTCCCACTGGTCGGTTGACTGGATGACCCGTTGACCCCTGACGTCACGCTGACCTCATCTTTGGCGCGCATTAATGCAAATTCTTGATTTATTTTTATATAATAAATTCCAGAATATAAATCAAATTTCAAATGCTTATAACTTTTATTCTATAACTCCAAATACAAAGATTTATATATGAAAAATTATCAGAAAAATACACTCTATCCATTGGTACAGGTTTCATGCATGTTAAAACAAGTTAACTATGCTGAATAACCAGAATAAGATATTGCACCATTAGGACTAACTCAAATGAGCTATCATTTGAATCTTGATTCAAATGAGTTCATCCCCTGTTCCTTCAACTTGCATTAGGCCAACACACATCCATATTGCCATGTCATAGCATGCATCATATTGTTGCATATTGTTGTATGTTTATTTCGGTGTGTTTTCATGATAGGTTCTGCCCCCGAAGATAACCTCGACTACCCATCTGAAGGGCAGTTCTCTACCCCAGTTCCATCAGGCAAGCAACTCATTGATCATTCCGATACAAACCCATGTTCTCGCTTCTGCTCTCGTTCTTTGCATTAAGACAACGCGATTCAAACTGTTGTGTGCTGCGGTAGTTGAACCCACTTCCTTTGCATGACCTGTCATTGCCACGATAACTAGATGAAACCCACTAGTATGTGTAGGAGTTGATTGAGCCATGTTTGTGTTGTTCCTACCATGCTATGCTTGCTATGCTTAGAGTTGTGTCGGTCGGCTCATCGGGATGATGAACCTGGAGTGAAAGGTTGTGTTGGTTCGAGAGTGAAAATGTTGAACACGATTTGGTAAAGAGTATCGATGAGAGGCCATGTAGGAGTACATGGTGGGTTGTTTCATTGAAGCCGAACCTAGGCTGAGATCTGTGTTTGTGATCCATGAGACGATTACTACCACACATTGGGATCCTTAATTGACCCTCTCGGCTTCTTAACCACCCTTGTTCTTAGTCAGGGAGTTGCAAGTAGTTTACGGTGTTTGTAGTATCTTTGGGGCCGCCGCATAGCAGCTGACCTTAGGGGTGGGTTGTGTTGCGGTGAGGCACCGTGTTGATGTACCCGATTCGCCCGTTTGGTGTCTCGGGAACCCTGTACACATCGTTCGGGGCCGTATGGGAAACCTCGGCGGACTCCTGCGGATGGAACCCGAATAGGCGATAAACCTGGACTAGGGACTTGAGTGTTTAGGTAGGCTGTGGCCGACACCCACGTTGAGCTTCGCTTGAAGGCTGCCGAGTACATGTCGTGTAAACGACGGTAAGTGGTGAGCGTGTGTGAAGAAGTACACCCTGGGGTTTAATATGATCTATTCGAATAGCCGTGTCCATGGAGAAGGACTTACGGGTTACCTATATCAGTTCATAGACAAGTAAATGGATACTACTAAAAGCCTCAAGATAAGTGTGAGTATCGTGGATGGCCCTCTCGGGGATGACGAGAGAGGATCCACGGTGGAGTATTGTGATGGTGAGTAGTGGACTGCGTGTGCGACAAATGCTTTACAAAGTGTGTCACGTGGGATAGCTTAGCCAAGAGTCAAAGCTGGCTTCTTTGCAAATAACTCCACCTCCTTCTTGAGAATGTGCATGTATGATAGGATTACGTGGTAAGACTTCTTTGAGTACTTTTGTACTCATGTTTGTTTAATCAATGTTTTCCGGAGGACAATACTACCCCCTCAAGCGGATTCTATGTAGATGTTGACATCGACGAGTGAATTAGCCACGGTGGCGATCTAAGACTTGTGAAGGGCCATTGTAGATAGGAAGGCTCCAACAAGCTTTCTTTCTTTCTAGAGTCCGTACTCGAGACTAGTTTGCTTCCGCATGTGCTTGTATGATTGTATGACTTGAGTGTTGGGTCATGTGACCCCTACTGTATGACTATGTTATGTATGGCTCCTCGGAGCCTTTTAAATAAAGTACTTGAGTTGTAGAGTTTTGTTGTGATGCCTTGTTGTATTTACTCATATCGGGCATATTGCGTGTATGATTGAAATGCTTGGTATGGGTGGGATCCGACAAACTAGTTGTTTATCCTTGGCAGCCTCTCATATGGGGAAATGTAAGTCTCGTGCTTACGGCGATAGTAGTCCGCTTCTGTTGCCCGGTTCACCGGAGTCCTGCTAGCCCAGCACTACTGCTTGGACACTTGACTGGCGGCATGTGTTTCATTTCGTTCTATATGTCCGTCCCTTGAAATGTCACGCGGTGATATTGAGTCCTGCCTAATAGCCTTGCAGCCCGGGATACCGAGTCACATTAGCCAGTGCTACAGCCCGAATTCATACGTTGATGACCGACATGCTCGAAGTGGTTCATGTATGCCTGTCCCCATAGGTTAGTGCCGCTTTGGGTTCCACGACTAGCCATGTCGGCCGGGTTCTTTGTCATGTGGATGCTAGCGACACTATCATATCGTGAGCCAAAAGGCGCCAAGCGGTCCGGGCCATGGTAAGCGACACCGTAGAATACCGTGCGTGAGGCCACAAAGTGATATGAGGTGTTACCAGCTAGGTCGATGTGACTTGGAATCGGGGTCACGATAGCGTGCGACTTGTTGCACCCACGGAGAGCACCTCAAGTCGTAGTCCGGATGCACTTTCCCAAGGAGCAAGCAACAAACAATCTTGCAGAATATGAAGGTTTTCTTGCGGTCTCGGGATCGCGATGAACCTTGGGATCAAGAAGCTCATTGTCGGGGGTGACTCACGACTTGTCATCCGCCAAGTGAACAAGAGTTATCGAGTCCGTTGATGGAAGCTTATGTTGATGAAGTTAGAAAGCTAGAAGAGCACTTTGTGACCTACAAATGGAACATGTTCCAAGAGCTCAAAAGCGACATTCTTGATGGCACAGTCGAAGTCGCTGCACTTAAGTTACACAATGGAACCAGGGATTTTGTGCTCAAGCTGACTCAACGGCTGTAACGCCATCAGCGGACAGAGCAAGAAGAGGAAGTTGATCTCTGGTGACTATTTTCCGGCAGAGCTTCCGAAGTTGCCGTCAAGAAGGTCCTCAAGATCAACACCAAGGGTCTTTGAGGAGCATGTCTGCTCCGGCAAGCCCTAGGGTTTGTTCCGTTGAAGCGAGCGCTCCCGACAAGTTTTGCTCCGGCAAGCTTGCCGGGAACGTCAAGCTCGGTGAGCCGCAGGTTCTCGCCGTGGAAGCGAATGTTCCGCGGCGGCAGATGTGCCTTTAGTCCTTGTTGTCGAGCCGCAAGCTCCGATGGGCACAACAGATTGTCCATTTCCTTGAGACGGGAGAACTTCCGAAGAGCAAGAAGAAGCGGAAAGTGTAGCCCGGCGGTCAAGTATGTACCGGTTTAGCCGACAACACGCTGTACAGAAGAAGACTCAACGGTGTGAAATTGAAGTGTATTCACCGGAAGACGGACAAAAAGCTGTTGGCGAGAGATACATGGAGGCATATGTGGTCACCACATTGGCGCGAGCACTTCTTACAAAGCGTTAAGCAAGGTTTCTTTGGCCGACAGCCCTCCAGGATGCAACTGCACAAGTAACCAAGTGTGAAGCATGCCAGTTCCATTCAAGCGGATACACCAGCCAGCTCAAGCTCTCGGGCGATCCCTTTATCCACGGCCATTTTTGGTGCAGGGGCTCGACATCCTCGACCCCTTTCCTCGAGCTATCGGGGGCTTTGAGTACTTGTACGTTGCAATCGACAAGTTCACAAAGTGGCCGGAAGTGGAAGCAGTGAGGAAGGTGACAACACAGTCAGCAGTCAAGTTCTTTAGGTCGATTGTTTGCCGTTTCCGAATCCCTAACGGGATCATCACCGACAACGGCACGCAATTCACGAGCCGCACCTTCATGCAGTACGTCCAAGATCTTGGCGCCAAGGTCTGCCTTCACTACATTGCTCATCCGAGAAATGCGGTCAAGCGGAGAGGGCAAATGCTAAAAAGTGCTGCAGCGGGCTCAAGACCGAGAACTTTTCGACGAGGCTGCACAAGTGCGGAAAGAAGCTGGATTGAGGAGCTGCGGTGGTTCTTTGGTCGATCAGACGACGCCAAATCGAGCCAGCGGCGGACACCTTCGCTCTAGTCTATGGAGCAGCGGCAGTTCTCCCCACGGAACTTCGTATATGGATCACCTCGAGTGCTCGCTTATGATGAGCTTGAGCAAGAGCGATTCGCGACAAGATGACGCGCTGCTCCTTGAGGAGGATCGTCTTGAGCTCTTTGTCATGCGAGCTGCTCGATACCGGCAAGCTTTTGCGCCGCTACCATAGCCGCATAAAGTTAACGCGAAGTCTCGAGGAAGGCAACCTTGTTCTTGACCCGTTCAGTCCGCCAAGAATTCCAACAAGTTGGCGCCAAAGTGGGAAGGCCCTTACCGGGTGAAAGCAGTCACTAGGCACTGGCGATGTCGCCTTGAGACCGAAGATGGCATTACGGTGAGCAACTCACGGAACATTGAGCATCTTCGTAAGTTTTACCCGTAAAGCGGTTGCCGGAACCTGTTCCGGCAACCACCTTCTCTAAGTCTTGCCGATGTTGCATGTAATCCTTTTGTACAAAGCTGGGCGGAGACCCCGTGCATAAAGTAAAGCTAATGTGCCGCACATCTTATCAATTTCATGCTTTCTACTTCTATTTTGCATGCGTTATCTGACACTTTGTGCAGCACCTACCCCCGGTAAGCAATAACGAGCCATAAGGCTCCATATCTTTATTTTCTCTTCTTTCTCTTTCTCCAAGAAAGGAAGGTTCCCTCGCCCACAAGTTTGCCGGGGGGAAAGGAGAAGATAATGGTGTGGACCAAGCGTCACTCAAGGAAGTCTAGCCTTACCGGGAAGCAAACGACAGAAAAGCTAAGTTGCTAAAGTTTGAGCAATCAGTTTTAAAAATTTTAAGTTATCTTCCTCGAACGACCGTACTTTGTATGGAAAACACGTGCGTGGAGGAACCAACTCGTAGCTAGTTAAGCCCTTACTTTGTTTGAGTCCGCTCAACAACTTAAGTGAGCTGCGACTAGTTGCGACAAGGTTTCTTGTCGGTAGCGGCACCGCCAAAGAAGGCTTGACGTCCAAGACTTTTCGGTGCTTTCGCATGACTCGGTGCCTGCGCCGACAAGTTCCCTAAAAGCGTAGGGCAAAAACATACAAAGGAAGGAATCAAGTAAAGGAAATAACATAGCAATTGCTACCCGAAATAGAGTTATATTACAAGAGAGCTTGTCGCAGCTCTAATAGATTGTTCTCATAACATGACCAGCAGCGGCAAGAAAAAGAGAAAGCGGGCGGCCTAGTCTACGCGATCGCCCTCAACCCTCTTGATCCCGCTCACCCTGTCCACGATGGGTGCGACAAGGGTCTTGAGCGCTTCCACATCAGCATCCGGCGGCAAGGACTTGAGGACGTTGGTGAGGTTGAGGCCTGGATTGCGGAAGGCCACCTTCTTCAACACCTTTTGAAGAGCTCCTTGCAGATCTGGCGCGACTCCTCGACCAGCCGCTTTGGGATTCCTTCCGGAGTCGCTGGAGGGCCGTCCTGCACGCCCTTGAAGAACAAGCTGAGTTTGGCGCTGGGTCGGAGGTGCTCATCGGAGGAATATCCAAGATCCTTCATCCCCAGTTGCGCCAGCTCCCCGTCGATGGCTGCAGCAACATCCACGAGACCCTCGGTCCAATGCTCCACATTCTCCCTAAAGGTATTACAGGCGGCGGACTTGCCAAAGAACGCCTCGTCGGCCTTGATCTTCTCCTTCAATGGCCACCTCCTGCTCCCTGGCGCCGTCCAGCATCTGAGTCAAGGTGGTCAGCTTCAACTCAAGATCTGCGTTGGAGTCCTTGGCGGCGCTGAGCTCTTTGCTCCTCTCGGTGAGACGGCCCTGCAGCTCGCCAAGAGTGTAGGCGTCCTTCTCGCGCTCATGCTTGAGTGCTGCAAGCTCCTCGCCGCTCTCCTTGAGGCTGGCCTCCAACTTCGCCACCTTCGTCTCCAGCTCCTTCTTGGCGGCCTCGGCCATTGCGGCGACATCCTTTGCTTCCTTGAGAGCCCCGCCAAATGTTTGCTCGCGCATGGCAAGATCCTCCTCGTGGCTATCAAGGTTAACCTTCCTCTGCGCCAACTTCGCCTTCCTGCAGATAGCTTCTCGGCTGACAAGCCGCTGTTGCTCCTCGGCCTCGGCCTTCTCGAGGAGGAAGACTTGGCGCTCTTGGCGAGTTGCTCCCGCTCAGCTGCCAGGACCGGAGAGCTTCTGGTTAAGGCCCGGAGCTCCTCCGGCAGCTTCTCGATGTCTGCTCCCGCCCGTGACAAAGCGCTTCCGGGATTCCAGCTTGGCTTGTCGGTAGCGGTAGAGCGACAACGGCTTCGCGGCTGCTCCTCCTCGAACTTCGCCGCTTGCTTTGCTTGGCGCGTCGACCAACGTCGATCCAGCGGAGGCGAGCAGCTCTTCATCAAAGATTTCTCCTTGAGCGTCGCCTGGGCTCGACTCCCATGGGAGCTTGATGAAGACGCCATCGCGGCCTTCAAATAGGCGTCGGGCTGGGGCTCTTGAACTGGGACAGCTGCAGCAGCCAGCGGAGGGATCGGCGGTCGGCGTGGCGCTGGCGCTCCTGCGGTCTCAGGGCCATGGTCACGATCGCCGGAGCCCTCACCGGCTCTGCATGGCAGCCTTGGTGGCCTCTTCACCCGGGCTCGTCGGCCAGCTTCTTCTCCGATGGCTTGGCGGCGTCGTCGATTATTGCTGCCACAGCGTCCTCCTCGCCGGCGGCCTCGGTCTCCATTGGCTCTGTGGCGGGTGGATCTTACGACCAGAAAATGAAGAAAAGTCAAGCAAATATTCAAAAAGAAAATCAGAAGAAGAAGAACCCAAGGGAAGTTTTCAAGCGAAGAGGATTACCTGTGCTAGGGTCTGCAGTCATGGTCTCCGCCGCCGAGATCGCCATCTTTGTCCCTTGGGAGAACTGCCTTGCGGAGAAGTCTCCCTTGCGGAAGGCGGCTCCCTTGCCGGGGAATCCTCCCTTGGCGGTGTAGTCGAAGCAGAAGGCATGTCAGGAGCGGCTTCAGGGCACTCCTGGTAAGGCTGCTCTGCTCCTACACAAATCAGCAGTCAGATATCAGCAAAGAAAGAGCACCCATGCACGCCGAACAGCAGGAAGTAAACCATATACTTACGCTGGGGGCTGCGCTGGGGGCTGCTTTGAGGAAGAGTTGCCGCATCCGGCAAGGTGGTCTCGGACGCGCCTCCTGCTGTCGCGGTGGTTTCGTCCTCGATGACAATCACCGGGGCCTTGGCTCTCTTCGACGCTCTCTGGGCCAGCGTCCTGAAAAGGAATGGGTTCAGAGTGAAGCAGATCAGATACAAGACAAAGCAACAAATCGAAGAACTACAAGTACAAGAAAGAATCTTACTCTTCTTCTTCCTCGTCCAGGTGGCGGAGAGATCAAATTCTGGCTCGCCTCCGATGACGGAGGCGGAGGTAGGTTCCCTTGGCGCTTGGCGGGAAGCGAAGCGGTGGTCTGCGAGGCCCGCTCCGATTGCCGCAGCGGCGTGAGGTGCTCCAGCGGCAAGAGTGCTTGCAGCGGTGGAGCGCGTCATGTGCGCCGCGGTTGTTAGCCCGTCTGCCGCCCTTCGTCTCCGGCCTTGCGAAGACGCCTTCTTGGTGGAGCTGGGGACTCCGCTTCGCGGCAAGCTGTTTGAAGGTGGGGAGGAGGCGCCCTCGGCGGCTCGCTCGACTCAGCCGAGCTCGGCAAGCTCCTCCTCGCGGCAAACTCCCTTCGCTTGACAAGGCTTGCGCCTCTGCTGCCTCTGCCTCCTCCACGGTGAATCCGAACTCTCCAATGACGCGGCTGCTGCCGCCTCTTCCAGCTGGTGGCGTCGCGCGCATCTCATCATCGGTGGTGTCGCGGGTGAGGCTCTTACGCTTTCGTCAGGCGGATCGGCACTTCTACCAGATCATTAAAGAACTGCCGCCAGACGGACGTCATCTGCGAGCTCTTGCCAAGTTGGGACAATTCCATGCGAGTCGCTGCGGCATCATTACGCGGATGCGGTCAAGCGAGGAATTGTTGCCGCAATGAACGACGCCCCTCGGCAACCTAAACATTTCTGGATGATCGGGATCGGGCTTGAACAGCTCCAAGAGCATCGCGTCGATTCAAAACGGTGAAGTTGAAATTTAGGCCCGGCGCAACCTCCTCATGATATCTGCGCGTTACGAAACTCCCAGGTGGTCTCCTCCTCTCTCCGCAAAGAAGCGTCTGTGGCGAAGAAAGTCTGCGCCAGCGGTGCCTCTGATGAGCCGGCAAGCTGAGGCGCATGATCCGGGTGACGGCAATCTTGATCTAAGCGTCTTCCGGTGCCACGTTGCTCCAATCGTTGCCGCGCACTTTTGGCGTTTGGCGCTGGGCGGTAAATGGCTGCGGGTTCTCCTCGACAATCCAGCACCAATCTGCCCTCCACTCCTCCCACTTGCTGCGGAGCTCTCCCTCCAGATAATCTTCCTTCTTGCCGATCCTCGAGATCCAAGCGATTCCTCCGGCAAGAGGCTCCCCTCTCTCAAGTCGGGGCATAAAGAAGTGGCGGAAAAGGGCTACGTTTGGATGGACTCCGACAAAGTTTTTCGCAGAGATGTCTGGCTGTCATGGTCGAGAACAACATTGGGGGTGAAATCAAGGAGGCGGAACCCGTAGGTGTTCATGATGTCACGAAAAAATTGAGAGAAAGGCGAGGCGAGCCCGCGATGAAAAAGCCGAAGAAGGGATATCCGTTCGGAGCTAGTTCAGCAGCAATTTGGAAGTACCTTCATCTTGCGGATGCACTCGCGTCTCCGTCGACCGGAAGAGGTAGTAGTTCTCCCTCGGCTCCCTCGCGGCGGTGGGGGAAAGATTGCCCGCTCCTTCCAGCGGCGCGCAAGCCGCTGCGCCTCGACCGACTTCACGGCCTTCCCTTGTCGGCTTTCGGAGCCATGGCGGAGGCGGTGAGAGATCGGCGGCGTTGGTGATCTTTGGTGGCGATGAAGTGGGCGCTGCTCTCTCTTGACTTTGGGAAGAAGGGGAGGCAGCGGGGATTTTTCGAGATTGGACAACAAGCTGGCGAGATGGGCGGACTGCCCTGTTTCCCCCTTATAAAGAGGGAGGCGGACGTTCCGTTTTCGAATAAAGAAACCACCCACGATCTCTCACACGACGCCAGCATTCGGCAGCGTGCCGTTATTGGAGGCGTGGTGGGTCCGGGTGAGTTCTGGCGTGACCCGGACCATGGCGTGCCGTGCCTGTTTTGGGCTGCCCAACAGCGCTTCGGCTTGCCGTGTGTGGCCCAGGCCGAGGGCTCCTGGCCGGTGTACTAGAGTAGGGGTACCCTAGTATCCCGAACTTGTGCACGCAGGCAGTTGCAGCCCTCATGGCAAGGCTTACCGGGTGACCGCCAAGGTCCTCCGTGGTTCCTTTGGAGCCATTCAAGAACAAAGTATTCAAGCCTAGGAGACAAGGCCCGGCAAGAGGAGCTTGCCGGGAAGGCCACCCAAGGCACCTAGGGAGACAAGGCCCGGCAAGAGGAGCTTGCCGGGAAGGCCTGGTGGCGACAAGCTTCCGAGCAGCGACAAGACAACAACCGCGGCAAAGGCGCTTGCAGCGGCGACCACTACTCTGTACTGCGCTCCAGCCGCCCACTAACGTGTAATACAGGACCTTTCGGTAGCGCGTGGCAGAAGAGGTCTTGACGGCCGGTGAGCAGCGGTAATAGCGGCGCTAACAAGATTGCCATCGGCAGCGGTGGCGCCCACAGCGATCCCTTTCTGCCTTTATTAGGCGGCGTGAGCGGGCATTTAATGCCTTTGTCCCCTACCGTCAGGGTTAGGTATGATACACTGTACACTATACAAGTAGCTGTACCAACCACTCCTTTTCCATTTTTACCCTTGTCTACGTTGCCACCTGTCGGAGACCCCTTTAGCATATAAAAGGAGGCCCATGCGCACGTAGAATGGGGGATGGAGAACACTCACGCTCGGTCTCGTTAGCAGCTTGTGTGTACTGTAGCACTCAGCGCTCCCGAGCAAGAACTCAATACATCCAGACATGCAGCAGTAGGAGTGTTATCTCTCCGGAGAGCTCCGAAGCTGGGTAAACCGCTCGTGTGCTTCGCCTTGATCTGCTCTTCGTGCGACCTCCGCCCCCCACCGAACCGAAAGGGGCTCGGTCCGCCGGTCCCATAGGTGGTCGTGGGTCAGATCAGCCATCCCCGACAAGTGCTTGGGTGTGCGGTGCTCCTTGCCCTCTGGCGGCCCCCTGGCCAGCTCGACGGCGTTCATCTTTGCCCACCACATCTTGCAACGGGTGAAGGCCATGCGCGCACCTTCAATACAGGTTAATCGCTTGACTACGTCCAGCCGAGGACAGGCATTCACCAGCTGCTTCACGATTCCGAAGTAGCTGCCCGGCATAGCTTCGGTTGGCCATAGCCGGATTATCAAATCCTTCATGGCTAGTTCGGCCACCCTATGCAGCTCCACCAGCTGTTTCAGCAAATTGGTGAAGGGCACGGGATGCTCTGGCGCAAGATACTGCTGAGGGAGTCCCGGATTAAGGGGTCCTCGGGCGTCCGACCTGATATCCATGGGCCGGATTGATGGGCCGTAAAGATACAAAGACCGAAGACTATAACCTTGTCCGGATTGGACTTTCCTTGGCGTGGAAGGCAAGCTAGGCGACCAACTATGAAGATTCCTTCTTATGTAACCGACTCCATGTAACCCTAGATCTCTCCAGTGTCTATAAAAACCGGAGAGCATAGTCCGGATAGGACACATTCATTACCATATACTCATAGGCTAGGTTTCTAGGGTTTAGCCATTACGATCTCGTGGTAGATCAACTCTTGTAATACTCATATTCATCAAGATCAATCAAGCAGGAAGTAGGGTATTACCTCCATAGAGAGGGCCCGAACCTGGGTAAAAATCGTGTCCCCCGTCTCCTGTTAGCATCAATCCTAGGCATACGATTCGGGACCCCCTACTCGAGATCCGCGGTTTTGACACCGACATTGGTGCTTTCATTGAGAGTTCCAATCGTGTAAATGTCGCCAAGAGTGTTGATGGCTCGCCCTGTTCTCAAGGATAATATCATCTCCGGAGGAACCCTGGCCCCAGGCCAAACCCTCCGGCTGGGTGGCTTCGTCATGACCGCCGGGTCGGCCCTTAAGCCGACGATGACCTCTCAAGTCATCAAAAATCGCCTCTGTGTTGATCCCGAATACTCCACCCGGATGGATCCAATGGAGTTATCGTCGTTGAACGAACTCCTGGACCGCATGGCCTCCTTGGGGGTCGCTACAGACTATGATCGGGTTGGGCTTAAACCCAACTAGAGAGAAATTAAAACTCCGCCGATCACCCACCAAATAGCGGTAGTCGAGGAGCGGAGCAACTCTTCTACTATATTGAAGACGAACTATGTCCGGATCTCCGATCTTGAAGGGCCGGATATTCTTCGGCAGAAAGGCATGCTCCGTCCCCCGAGCATGGAGTTGGACGAGGAGCCTAAAAAATCAGTCGATATCCCGGAACCTGAACTGCCAGGGCCGGTAGATCTTCAAACTCCGGATCCAAAATCGGGTCAGGGTTCGGATTTCATTCCACCCACCCACCCGGACATAGAGGCTCTCATGAGCATAAAACAACAGTCTCAGGAAAAGGTCCACCACTTCTGGGCCAGATTCCTCCTTGTCAAGGACAAGGTAAAAGATTGCCGTGACGAGGACGCAATATCGGTGTTCTGCAAAAATTGCGCGGACAAAGGAATCCTCAAGGCCATCAATCGCCACCGCATACTGAAATTTGCTGACTTAGCAACCATCGTACAAAAGTACTGCGCGATGGAAAACACCTGGGAAACTCGGGCAGCTCACTGGGAACCACCAGCCCCAACCCCAAGTCCCCCTACAGGAGAAAAGGGCGTACCCTCGTGGCACGCCCAGTCCCACAGTCAAAAAACACAAAACCGCCATACGGCACGGCACCGTTCTGGAGGGGTGGCTCGATGGCCCATGCAAAATACATGCAAAAACAGATACCATGGCAACCCACAGCCTTAGAGCATGTTGGATACCACGACAGGTAGCCAAGAGCGGCGAGGACATCCTTATAAAGGACGCCCCGGAACAGTACCCCGTAAGCGGCGACTCAAGAGTAATGCGGCGGTCTTTGAGACATTCGCTTCAAATAACAAGCGCAAACGGGCACTTCGCGAGCTCAACGAAGTCTGCCAAATTGTTCTAATAAACCCATGGAATGACACGGCTATAATATTCAACGCCGGTGACGGACCAAAGTACAGAACAGTACGGGCACTAGCCGCGTTAGTCCTTTGCCCCATCGTGGATGGGTTTCAACTCACCAAGGTCCTCATGGACGTTGGCAGCAGACTAAATCTCATTTATGAGGACACACTCCATAAAATGGAAATAGACAGGAGCCGTATCAAACAAAGTAACACAACCTTGCGGGGAATTATTCCTAGTCGGGAGGCGCGGTGTGCGGGCAAAATCACACTTGACGTGGTATTCGGCACGCCAGAGAACTATCGGTCCGAAGAAGTAACCTTCCAAGTGGCCCCTTTCAGCAGCGGATATCACGCCTTATTAGGGCGGGATGCTTTCACACGTTTCCAAGCTATACCTCACTACAGATATATGAAGCTCAAAATGCCTGGACCAAATGGTATAATCACTCTCGTTAGTGATCCGGACATAGCACCACGCGCTGAAAACAAAACCGCATCCCTGGCCCTGGAAGCGCTATCCGAAGCCCTCGCAGCCGAAGAATTAACTGCACTACGCTCCACAGTGGACAGGGACGATGTGATACTCGACAAACACCCCAAATCAACCTCATTCAAACCAGCAAAAGAAATAGTCAAATTCCAGGTCCACCCAACGGACCCCAAGAAGACAGCATCTATCGGAGCTCAACTGACACCAATAGTTGACGCCGCACTACGAGAGTTCCTGCGCGAAAAATGGGACATATTTTCCTGGCACCCAGATATGCCAAGGATCCCACGCAAGTTGGCCGAACATAGCCTCAACATATTAAAAGGATTTAAACCAGTCAAGCAAACACTGCAGCGCTTTTCCGAACCCAAGCGACAAGCCATGGGGGAGGAGCTGGCCAAGCTCATTGAGGCCGGATTCATTAGAGAAATTAAGCATCCGGACTGGCTGGCAAACCTGATGATGGTACCAAAGAAAGATAAGTCCTGGCGCCTATGTGTCGACTTCAAGGATCTCAACAAGGCTTGCCCTAAGGATCCTTTCCCCTTCCCCGCATTGATCAAATCATTGACGCCACCGCAGGACACGACTCGTTGTGTTTCCTTGATGCATATTCTGGATACCATCAAATCAAAATGAAGGAATCCGATCAAGCTGCAACAACATTTATTACCCCATACGGGCCATTCTACTTCAATACTATGCCCTTCGGGCTCAAGAACGCCGGCGCGACATACCAACGCATGATCCAAACATGCCTGGAGAAACAGATCGGCAAAACGGTAGAAGCTTATGTTGATGATGTTATCATTAAGAATAGGCACGTCCAAACACTAATAGACGACTTACGTCTCATGTTTGACAACCTCCGGGCATACGACATTCAGCTCAACCCGGAGAAGTGTGTCTTCGGTGTCCCCGCTGGAAAAATGTTGGGCTTCATAGTTTCCAATAGAGGAATCAAAGCAAATCCGGCTAAAATTCGAGCTCTGTCACAGTTAGCTACACCAACAGACCTCAAACAGGTCCAAAAACTGGCAAGATGTGTGGCAGCACTAAGCCGCTTTATCTCCACACTAGGAGAAAAGGCACTCCCACTCTATCGCCTCTTATGGCACACAGATAACTTCGAATGGACAGACGCGGCAACTGCCGGACTGGAGGAAATAAAGACCCTCCTAGCAAGCAATCCAATCCTGGCTGCACCAAATGCAGGCGAAACCCATGTTGCTGTACATATCGGCAACACATCAAGTGATGAGCGTCGTACTCGTCGTCGAACGAGAACAGGACGGACACAAATTCCCACTCCAAAAACCGGTATACTACGTGTCCACCGTCCTCACACCATGCAAATCCCGGTACCCTCACTATCAAAAGATAGCATACGCAGTCTTCATGGCATCTTGAAAATTGCAACACTACTTTCAGGAGTGCTCTATCACAGTGGCTTCCGAAGTGCCCCTCAATGATATAATCAACAACCGGGATGCAACGGGCCGGATTGCCAAATGGGCCATTGAGCTCCTGCCATTTGACATCACGTACAAACCACGTCGAGCCATCAAATCCCAGGTACTGGCTGACTTCATCGACGAATGGACAGAGGCCGAACTCCCTAAAGAGTACGGTGCATGTTCCAACTGGGTGATGCATTTCGACGGCTCCAAAATGTTGGTAGGGCTAGGGGCGGGCGTCAGACATGCGTCCCCACGGAGATATCGTCCAGTACGTACTCCAAATATTATACACAGACTCCAACAACGCAGTCGAATAGGAGGCCTTGCTGCATGGCCTTCGGATGGCCGTATCAATGGGCATACAACGCCTGGAGGTGCGGGGACTCAAACCTCACAATATCCCAAATTAATGGAGACTTTGACGCCAAAGATCCAAAGATGGTAGCTTATCACAATGTCGTCTTGAAGATGTCGGCTCGATTCGAGGGGATCGAATTTCATCACGTCGCCCAGGCAGATGTCCTTGCTCGCATCGGCGCTAAGAGCACCTCATCCCACCTAACATCTTCCTCGAAAGGCTCTTTAAGCCATCCATGGTGTGGCAAGGGGGGACAGCAACGACAGTCCCGTTCCAAACACAAACACAGATAGCGAACACAC
Organism: Aegilops bicornis; assembly: GCA_021605145.1. Lineage (NCBI taxonomy): Eukaryota > Viridiplantae > Streptophyta > Magnoliopsida > Poales > Poaceae > Aegilops > Aegilops bicornis. The sequence continues at coordinate 297,181,696 of CM038674.1, forward strand.
CGACATCATCGGAGGCTCAGCCGCCGGAATAACACCATCAGCCCACCTCATCATGGCAGTAATTGCCCCATGGACCGAACCATTCTTGGCCTACCTTAATAGGAAGGAGCTCCCAGAAGATCAGAACGAGGCTCGCCGCATCGTCCGGCATTCGAATGCCTATAAAGTTCACGAGGGAGAGCTCTACAAGAAAAGCACCACCGGAGTCCTTCAAAGGTGTATCTCCGAAGAGGAGGGGCGGCAACTCTTGGCAGAAATTCAAGCCGGTCTCGGTGGGCACCACGCCGCAGCCCAAGCACTTGTCAGCAAAGCCTTCCGGACAGGATTTTATTGGCCTACGGCCCGGGTAGACGCACAGGACCTCGTCCAGCGCTGCGTTGGATGCCAACTCTTCGCCAACCAAAGCCATATGCCCCCAACCGCCCTACAAACAATCCCCATTACATGGCCCTTTGCGGTCTGGGGCTTGGACATGGTTGGACCCCTTAAAGGGGGAAGCCATAAGAAAAAATATCGGCTGGTCATGGTGGACAAATTCACCAAGTGGATAGAGGCTAGACCAGTCAAAATGCCCGAGTCCGGACCGGTGATCGCATTTATATCCATGTGGTGCACCATTATGGTGTACCGCACAGCATCATCACTGATAACGGTTCCAATTTCACAGCTGATGAGGTGAAAACCTGGTGTGCTAATCTGGGCATTAAGCTCGATTACGCCTCTGTCTACCACCCGCAAACAAACGGTCAAGTCGAGCGAGCTAATGATCTTATTATGAGCGGCATCAAACCCAGGCTAGTGCGGTCTTTGAAAGAATCAGACAAACACTGGGTTGAGGAGCTTGACTCCGTACTCTGGGGGCTGTAGACCACGCCCAACCGTACTACCGGATACACACCTTTCTTCATGGTGTACAGTGCAGAGGCTGTATTGCACTGCGATATTATACATGACTCACCTCGAGTGCGTATGTACGAAGAGAAAGAGGTCGAGTTGGATCGGCACAACAGCCTAGACGCCATGGAGAAGGAGCGTGATGTCGCCAAAGCCCGTTCAGCATTTTATCAGCAGCAGGCTCGAAGATAACAAAGCAGAGAAGTACGGGCCAAGACTTACAATGTTGGCGAACTCGTTCTACGCTTGCCGGAGAAGAAAAAGGACAAACTCAAGCCCAAATGGGAAGGTCCCTTCATAATTGACGAAGTTCTTACCGGAGGAGCGTACCGTCTTTGTGACACTCCAAAAATTTTGTTGTTTTTGTTTTCAGCAAAAGCCTTGCTTGGTTTGAAGAAGGTCTTTTAACCCCTTCTTAAAAAAAACCTCTCTTCCGAGTTTTCTTCTCAAAAAGCATTTCTTGGATTTATTTTCTTCTAAAAAGAAACCTTTTTGGTTTTGGGTTATTCTTTGGTTTTGATCCATCCTTGATTTTACCATGCCTCTTGTGGTAAATTTCTCCCAAAACCCTCCTTCCACTTTGGTACCACTCAAACATTCTGTCCAAACTAGTAAAATCCATTTTTGGACTCTATTCCAATTATTTCCTCTCCCAAAATATTTCTGCCTTTTTTTTAGCCTAAGTGATTTGCAAAGCAAGTACCCTAATGCTTTTGAGTTTTGACCTCAAACCAACTCCCTTGGATAGTCCTTGGTACCCACAACCCAGAACCATCTTGATCCACTCTTCTCCTTTTCAAATATTTCTAATTTCACTCACTTTGCAAGTTTGGACCAGATTTGCCAAATTTGGTGAAATTCATATCTACACTTCTCCAAAAATTCTACCAAAATTCAGGCAGCCCTCGGATGCAATGAGAGACCACCACACCAAAGATCAGCTCAAGAAAAATTTCCCACGTGCGAAATCATTCTGCCGAGCACCTTGCATGCAATCGCTTTGTTTACATGCATCTTGATTAAATTCAGAAAGTTCGAGTTTCAGTGTCGATCTTCGTCGGTTATTTCAGTCACATGTTCACAGTGCCTTTGGCACGTTGCTCACGACCTAAGCGTGCCTGTCCGAGCCTCACCGCAGCGTGCTTGGCGCGTTCTGGCGTCGGTGGCGCCTGCCCGCCTTGCCGGCGTGTCTTGCGGTGGTCGAACCACCGTAGTGGCCGACGGGGAGCTGATGGGCGGCGTAAGGCCGTTCGGCGCCGCCGTATCCTTCTGGTGGCTCCGCGTGGCCACTTCCTCGCCCGGCACAGCGCATACGCTACGATCGCCGTGGCGCGGCACGCCTGAGCGTGCTCTCTGCCACGCCGACGGACCCGAACCGCCCGTTAGTTGAATCCACCCAAGGCTCCTAATCCAAGTTGGTTTAGCGTCAAAAGCGGCACCGGTGGAACTCCACGCCGACGCCCCACTTCCTAAACCTCCCGACCAAGCTCTGCGCGCCCGTAACCATCACCGGAGAAGTCCGTTTCACGGCCACCGCCTCGGATCGCCTATAAAAGGAGCCCCGAGCTTGCTCTCATGCACACACCACCCTGCACTTCACCAAGACCACCTTTAGCCACTTTGGGAGGACCTCGAGGAGGTCTCCTCCCCCAACTCCGGCCGCCCGATCCGCCTCGGCCACCAGCTTGATTCATCATGCGGTGAGGCCATCTCGGCGCCCAAACCTCGTCCGCAGCCTTCTCTTACACCTAGTGCTCTAACCCCCACCTCAATTCGATCATTGCAGCCCTCCTCGTGAGATCCACCATCGCCCAGAAACGCCGTCCATGCCCGGAGAAAGTGTCGCCGTCGACGTGGTGCTCCCCGACGCCCAAGTCCACCACCCACCGACGTGGAAGGACACGTTGATACTCTTGGTACACTCTGATCTCCCTGACTCGCCGTGGTTCGACGTCGGCGACCACCGCAGCCTTCGGGCGCCGGCGAGGTCTTTTCAACCTGACATGTGGACCCCCCATGTCAACCTCTCTTTCTTTTCCCGCGAACCGTTTTCCGTTGGCGCCTTCGGGCAGAGTACGTTTTCCATGTGGGCTTGCGCGTTTCTATTCGAACCGTTTTCTGTTTTCTCAGTTAAACCCCTGGAACTTTTCTGTTTCATTACAGATGAGTCCCTGGACAGAAACCTTTATAACTCTTTGATAAAAAGTGATTTTTGAGTGATTCTTTTTCTGACAGTCTTATAATTTCTTTTTCTGACAGTCCTATAATTTCGTCTAGTTTTTATGGGATTTATTTGGAAAAATTTTGGAACAACTTTTATGCACGCGTTGGTTTTCACGTTAGTATGCCTTTTCAATATATCGTAGGTTCCGGAGGAGGTGACGGAACATGAACTTCGCCGAGCTAGACCCCGACTACTCTGAACCAGGCAAGCATGTTTGAACATTTGATATGATGAGTGTTCTGGCAGGTTTGCATTAAGTAGTTTCATGGCATGTTTGTGAGCATACCGATGAAGGTTATTTTTCATGCAAGTTGAGGCAAGTGAGTTCGATAATCCATACGTGATGGATGTGAATGTGCATGGCCATGTGTTGGCATGAGGATGGGTAAGATGGCAGTGTCGTAGCATGCCAGTCTTGTGCCATACCATTTTGACTTGATGTCAACCCGTGTCGATTCGGTTTCCATCCATTTCCCTTCCTGTACTACCACATGTTTTCCGCAAGGGATATGGCTTAGTAAGTTGCAAACCGCTTTCCTGGTACACACCAAATGGAGAGGCCGTGATGATGGTTCCATGGCCCTGGATTAAAGCCAGTCATCCGGTCAGGGGGCATGGGTGTTTCCGGTTGGGACCGAGGGGGGCACCCCTTAGAGCGCGCGAATATAAATTTGATCCCATGCTATTCGAGATTGTGATCTCCCGTCTCAAAAGTTTTTCTCGGACGATGTCTAGGGTGATTCCTGGCATTCGTGAGGTAGGATGGGTGTGTCTTGGTTAGGCTGTGTTTCTTCCGAAATACCATAAACGGAACTAGTTCTTCAGGACTACGGAAATCCGTTGGCTGTGAGTAATTTTAGTACAAACTATGCAGAGTCCTAATTCCTCGAATCATCTTATCCATGTCCAAGTTCTGTATTATCTTATCCTGACAAGTGTCAGTTTTGGTGACAGATACTCCGGTGTTTCACATGAGTACTAAGTCTGGTTAAATGTTTATTCATGTGGATGGACTAACCCGTTTATACTCCTGTGTTGAATATTTATTACGAGTGCTATTTTGTTGTGATGAAAGCCCTTTCTGTGATGTCGCTCAAACGTCCGACTGCGGCATTGTTGTTATTTATTTTCATTATAAGCCCTTTCTGTGATGTCGCTCAGACGTCCGACTGTGGCATTGTTGTTATTTACTTTCATTATAAGCCCTTTCCGTGATGTCGCTCAGACGTCTGACTGCGGCGTTGTTGTTATTTATCTTCATTATAAGCCCTTTCTGTGATGTCGCTCGACGTCCGGCGTGGCATTGTTGTTATTTACTTTCATTATAAGCCCTTTCCTTGATGTCGCTCGACGTCCGATCATTGCTGACATTGTTGTTATTTATTTTCATTATAAGCCCTTTCTGTGATGTCGCTCAGACGTCCGACTGCGACATTGTTGTTATTTATTTTCATTATAAGCCCTTTATGAGGTGTCGCTCAGACGCCCGACTGTGGCATGTTTTGCTTATTTCTTCACCCTTCGAGGCGTCGCTTCAGACACCCGATCAGTTTTGAGTTTATCTTCTTTGGGTTTTTGAGCGGACTACCGCCGATTCCCTTCTTGATTATTTTTGCTATGCTGTTTTAATTGAGAAATGTTGAGATTAACCATGTTGCATTCATGCATTCATTTGTTATATCTTTTGTCCGAACTGTCTTGCGAGTACTTTCATAGTACTCACCGCTTGTTGATTTGGCGAGATCTTGTGAAGGCGATCTCATGGATGAAGAGTTCAATAGCGAGTCCGACGCCTAGAGGAAATCCTAGTCGGTCTCGTATGACCCTGGATCAGTCATTGTGATATATCCGCTTCCGCTACCCAAATAAATTCATCGAGCCTCACCTCGACGCCGATGAGCCGCCAATGCAGATGAACTTATTAACCACCCGCTGTGTTATTCCACCAACCACTCATAGCTCGAGTCGATAGTATTTCCACCCCACACCTTTGAGTTATATCCGCCACTATGTTTAATCACCGCGTGTTGTAATAATTGGTTGGGCATCTTGATCCGACCCTTGTAATATTGTAATGCTACCGGCTTCTTGTATCAAGGTTTTGTCAACGGTATGAAGGATTTTCCTCATATTGGACTTCACAGTCGGTTGTTCAATAAATATTTTTATTGAAAAACCGGTCGTGACAAGCTTGGTACCAGAGCCAGGCTGACTGTAGGAAGCCACTAGGTACGATCGCTAATCGGTTATTAGCATAGTAGTCTGTTTGCGCATCATGTAGGATCCGGAGGAGTGCACTAGACTAAATAACATGTCAGGATTTATGTACGCATATCCTGAGTGATGTATTGTATAATTACTGCTTGCGTGTAAGTTATGTAATGAACAGTCCTTCTCCGTACGCAAACGTATTTTTTTCTCTCTTGAAAAATCTTGGAGCATTTGCAACTTTTTGCACCTTCTTGAATTTATTGATTTTTGCGGCTCAATTTCTTTTCTTATGAGTGTTTCCAAATATATTCCCAGAGTGAACTATGTCTCGTCCTTGGACGCGCTCCATGCCAACTCTGACAGAGGAAAATTATGACACACCCCTGTGCAACAATTTCACACGAGGCAGACAAATCAGCAGGACAGTGAAACGGCACTTTCCCAAATGTGCCGTCTTTATGAACAAAGTCAGCAGCAACATCAGGAAATACCGAACCAAGTCATTAATATGGGAAATCACCGCGGACCGTATCATCAGCAATCCAAGTTATCTGAGCTACAGAAGACGCGTCCCCAAACATTTTCTCACACTGACAAACCTCTGGAAGCCGAGGACTGGCTTCGAGACATGAAGAGAAAATTAATTATCGCCCAGTGTTCAGACCTTGAGAAAGTACTTTATGCTCCGCACTATCTCACTGGAGCAGCCGCATCGTGGTGGGAAAATTTCCTGCACATGCACCCCAATGAAAATAATATATCATGGGAAGAATTTAAAGAAGGTTTTCGTGGGGCACATATTCCTAAGAGCCTTATGAAGATCAAAAAGAGAGAATTTGATGACCTCAAGCAAAGGACAATGATGCGTCGTAATACAACAGTCAATTTACCCTGCTATCTCGCTACGCCAACGAGGAGCGTATGTCAGAAAACAAAAAGATGGAGAAATTCCTAGACGGTCTGACACCCGCGCTTAAATATCAATTGGTCATACACACATTTCCAGATTTTAAGACGCTAGTGGATAAGGCCATTACATTGGAAAATGAGAGACGCAGCTTAGAAGATTTCCGTAAGCGGAAGAGGGACCAGATTAAACACACCCGCAACCACCGCAGCAAGACAGATGTTCAGAAGAACTGGACACCCAAACCCACGACAAGCATCTCACGCCCAATCAAGAATTTCCACGCAAGGGACAAGGAGTTCACATACCACCCAAAGCGTTACACCATTACGCTTATGGAGAAGAAGGACACTACGCCAAGCAGTGCCCCAAGCCAAGGAACTCGACCCCAAAGCCGAACAACGGAAGCAATAATTCAGCACCAAAGCGCAACAATTTCAACCCAAATAACAACCACAGGAAGGGTCATTTGAACCACGTGACCAAAGAGGAAGCACAAAATGCCCCGGATATATCGTGATGCACGCTTTCACATCAACACAATACCTGCCATGGTTTTGTTTGATTCTCAAGCTTCTCACTTTCGTTCGTTTCGAAAAGTTTTGCCTTGCAAAATAATTTTTCGATGCTTCCCTTGGGAAAATCTATGATCGTCAAGTCCCCTGAATTAAGCAAGTTACCCGAATTATTGCCGTGGTGTGGTTATCGAGTTTGAAGGGTTGAAGTTTCACGCAAATCTTATCGTATTGGAAAATAAAGGACTGGATGTCATCTTAGGGATGGATTGGTTAACCACCAACAAAGGTTTTATTGACTGTTTCAACAGACTGTAATTCTCACCCATCACCACGGGAAGACCATAAAAGTTTCAGCCAAGGAAAGAAAAATATCCAGCAACCGAGATTGAACAAGGTAGATATTTCTAAATTGAGCAAAGTTCCAGAGTGTGTGAATTTCCGGATGTATTCCCGAAGAACTACCGGGCATGCCACCGGATCGAGAGATAGAATTCAGCATTGAGCTAGCACCGGAACCGCTCCCATATACAAGAAACCATACAGAATGGCACCATCCGAATTGGTGGAATCAAGAAGCAAATAAAGGAACTGTTGGAAAAAGGGTACATACGAGCCAGTTCCTCACCATGGGGTTCACCAATTTTATTCGCCAAAAAGAAGGATGGAACACTGAGATTGTGCATAGACTATCGAGCGCTAAACATGGTAACAATCAAGAACAAATATCCGATGCCTCGTATAAATGATTTATTCGATCAACTCGCTAAGGCCAAGGTGTTCTCAAAGATTGACTTGAGATCGGGATATCATCAATCAAGGTACGAACCGAGGATATTCCCAAGACCGCCTTCACCTCCGTGATACGGATTATGCGAGTTCACGGTAATGCCATTCGGACCGACAAACGCCTCAAGATATTTTGTTCACCTCATGAACAAAGTATTCATGAAGTTTATGGATAAGTTTGTTGTGGTATTTATCGATGATATTCTCGTATACTCCAAAACACCGTAAGAACATCTTTGAACATCTCCGAATTGTACTAGGAGAACTCAGAAACATCAGGTTGTACGCCAAATTCAGCAAGTGTGAATTTTGGCTAAAGCAAGTAGGTTTTCCGGGCCACGCACTAACTCAAGAAGGTATCGCCGTGACCCGGAAAAGGTCAAGGTCGTACTTGGTCGGAAGCCACCACCAAAGGTGATGGATGTACGAAGTTTCTTGGGAATGGCAGGATACGACCCGAAGATTTATTGAAGGATTCTCCACCATAGCAAAGCCAATGACGCAACTACTCAAGAAAGACAGGAAGTTTGAATGGACGGAAGCTGCGAGAAAAGTTTCCAAGAACTAAAGAGGAAACCGACAACAAAGACCAAAGATACTAATTGTGCCAGATATACACAAGAATTTTGAAGTATTTTGTGACGCATCTCGAAAGGGCCTCGGTGCGTATTAATGCAAGAAGGCAAGGTTGTCGATATGTTTCCAGACAACCGCAAGCATGAGGAAAATTACCCTACCCATGACCTGGAATTAGCAGCAGTGATACATGCACTCAAGGAATGGAGACATTTTCTACTTGGTAATCGTTGTGAAATATACACGGACCACAAAAGCCTCAAGTATATTTTCACACAACCAGAACTAAATTTACGGCAGCGACGCTGGTTGGAATTAGTAAAGGATTATGATGTTGGGATCCACTACCACCCGGCAAAGCAAATGTTGTGGCAGACGCTCGAAGTCGGAACCCGATCCCGCATAACGACAAAGCATGCCGACTTAAGACCTGAATTCCAGCAGGAGTTCGCAAGGCTCAACCTGATGGTGGTCACCAAGGCGATGTGTCAAACTTAGAAGTACAGCCTACCTCGATAGAGAAGGTTAAAGAGGCTCAACGTGGACACCCCAAAGCATTGAAGGCATAAAGCGTAAGATGAAATTGGGCAAGGCCTCGAATTCAAGATTGATGAGCAAGGAATATTGTGGTGCGGAATAGGCTGCATACCAAATATCCATGACCTTAAACAGCAAATCCTGGCTGAAAGCCACACCGCTCCATATTCAATCCATCCCGGAGGAACAAAAATGTACAAAGATCTTCAGAGACATTTTGGTTGCATGGTATAAAAAGAGACATAGCCACGTTTATTGCATGTTGTGACTCTTGTCAACGCATCAAGGCCGAGCACCAGAAACCGGCCGGACTATTGCAACCGAATAAGATACCCGAGTGGAAATGGGACGAATTTGGAATGGATTTTATTGTTGGACTACCTCGGTCACGACACAGACATGATGCCATATGGGTAATCACAGATAGACTGACTAAAGTAGCTCACTTCATCCCCGTGAAGACAGCACACACCACTCAGAAGCTTGCTAGGCTCTACCTCTCCCGTATCGTTTGCCTACATGGAGTCCCAAAGAAAATAATCTCGGATGAGGCACTCAATTGCCTCCCGGTTTTGGGATCACTTACAACAAGCTCTGGGAACTCAGCTAGCATTCAAGATCGCCATACCATCCCTGCATGTATGGGCGATCGAACGAGTAAATCAAATTCTAGAAGTTATGCTTTGAGAGCATGTGTCCTCACCTATGGGACCAGTTGGGAGGAGAGCTTACCATACGCAGAATTCGTGATATAACAACAGCTATCAGTCCAGCCTGCAAATGGCACCATTTGAAGCTCTATACTGACGAAGATGTCATACCCGCTAAATTGGTCGGAAACCGGAGATACCATATCTTCGGCCCAGACCTGCTCAAGGGGGCTGAGGATAAAGTCAAGGTAATTAAGGACCGGCTCAAGACAGCCCAAAGTCGACAAAAGAGTTATTACGATCAGAAGCATCGTGGAGTCCATTTTGAACCCGGTGAATTTGTGTACCTACGAGTATCACCCATGAGAGGCCTGCACCGATTCAAGATTAAAGGAAAACTAGCACCGAGATTCATCGGGCCTTTACGCATAGTAGCACGAAGAGGCACAAGTGGCCTACCAGCTAGACTTACCAAGAATTATCCGACATCCACGACGTATTCCACGACTCCCAATTAAGGAAGTGCCTAAGCAACCCAGAGAAACAAGTACCACATAAAAACATTGACGTGCAACCAGATCTCACATATCGGGAGCATCCGATAAAAATCTTGGAAGAGTCGAAGGAGAGCCCGACAGAAAACCACCAAGTTCTTCAAAGTTCAAGGAGCAACCACAATCAAAATGAAGCCACTTGGGAAAGAGAGGATTTCCTTGAACAGAGCACCCACAATTATTTGAAAATCAACTGGAATCTCGGGGACGAGATTTTTCCTAAGGGGGTAGGTGCTGTGACACTCCAAATTTTTTGTTGTTTTTGTTTTCAGCAAAAGCTTTGCTTGGTTTGAAGAATGTCTTTTAAACACTTCTTAAAAAAAACCTCTCTTCTGTTTTCTTCTCAAAAAGCATTTCTTGGATTTATTTTCTTCTAAAAAGAAACCTTTTTGGTTTTGGGTTATTCTTTGGTTTTGATCCATCCTTGATTTTACCATGCCTCTTGTGGTAAATTTCTCCCAAAACCCTCCTTCCACTTTGGTACCACTCAAACATTCTGTCCAAACTAGTAAAATCCATTTTTTGACTCTATTCCAATTATTTCCTCTCCCAAAATATTTCTGTCTTTTCTTGTGAGCCTAAGTGATTTGCAAAGCAAGTACCCTAATGCTTTTGAGTTTTGACCTCAAACCAACTCCCTTGGATAGTCCTTGGTACCCACAACCCAGAACCATCTTGATCCACTCTTCTCCTTTTCAAATATTTCTAATTTCACTCACTTTGCAAGTTTGGACCAGATTTGCCAAATTTGGTGAAATTCATATCTACACTTCTCCAAAAATTCTACCAAAATTCAGGCAGCCCTCAGATGCAATGAGAGACCACCACACCAAAGATCAGCTCAAGAAAAATTTCCCACGTGCCAGAATCATTCTGTCGAGCACCTTGCATGCACTGCTTACATGCATCTTCGCTAAATTCGTAAAGTTCAGAGTTTCGATTAGTCGATCTTCGCCGATTATTTCAGTCACATGTTCACAGTGCCTTTGGCACGTTGCTCACGGCCCAGCGTGCCTGTCCGGAGCCTCACATGCGTGCTTGGCGTGTTCTGGCGTCGGTGGCGCCTGCCCGCACTGCGCCGGCGTGTCTTGGTGGTCGAACCACCGTAGTGGCCGACCGGGCGTAACGGCGGCGTAACGCCGTTCGGCGCCGCCCAATCCATCTGGTGGCTCCGCGTGGCCACTTCCTCGCCAGCACGCGCATGCAGCACAGTCGCCGTGGCGCGGCACGCACAGAGCATGCTCTCTGCCGCCGACGGACCCGAGCCGCCCCGTTCCGTTGAATCCACCCAAGGCTCCTAATCCAAGTTGGTTTAGCGTCAAAACGGCACCAGTGGAACTCCACGCTGACGCCCCACTTCCTAAACCTCCCCGACCAAGCTCTGCGCCAGAAACCATCACCGGAGAAGTCCGTTTCACGGCCACCGCCTCGGATCGCCTATAAAAGGAGCCCCGAGCTCGCTCTCATGCACACACCACCCCGCACTTCACCAAGACCACCTTAGCCACTGGAGGACCTCGAGGAGGTCTCCTCCCCCAACTCCGCCGCCCGATCCGCCTCGGCCACCAGCTTGATTCACTGCGGTGAGGCCATCTCCGGCGCCCAAACCTCGTCCATGACCTTCTCTTACACCTAGTGCTCTAACCCCCACCTCAATTCGATCATTGCAGCCTCCTCGGCGAGATCCACCATCGCCCTTGAAACGCCGTCCATGGGAGAAAGTGTCGCCACGACGTGGTGCTCCCCGACGCCCAAGTCCACCACCCACCGACGTGGAAGGACACGTTGATACTCTTGGTACACTCTGATCTCCCTGACTCGCCGTGGTTCGACGCCGGCGACCACCGCAGCCTTCGGGCGCCGGCGAGGTCTTTTCAACCTGACATGTGGACCCCCCATGTCAACCTCTCTTTCTTTTCCCGCGAACCGTTTTCCGTTGGCGCCTTGAGAAAGTCGTTTTCCATGTGGGCTTATGCGGCGTTTCTATTCGAACCGTTTTCGCTTTTCTCGCTTAAACCCTGGAACTTTTCTGTTTCATTACGTATGAGTCCTCGGATGTAAACCTTTATAACTCTTTGATAAAAAGTGATTTTTGAGTGATTCTTTTTCTGACAGTCTTATAATTTCTTTTTCTGACAGTCCTATAATTTCGTCTAGTTTTTATGGGATTTATTTGGAAAAATTTTGGAACAACTTTTATGCACGCGTTGGTTTTCACGTTAGTATGCCTTTTCAATATATCGTAGGTTCCGGAGGAGGTGACGGAACCGCGAACTTCGCCGAGCTAGACCCCGACTACTCTGAACCAGGCAAGCATGTTTGAACATTTGATATGATGAGTGTTCTGGCAGGTTTGCATTAAGTAGTTTCATGGCATGTTTGTGAGCATACCGATGAAGGTTATTTTTCATGCAAGTTGAGGCAAGTGAGTTCGATAATCCATACGTGATGGATGTGAATGTGCATGGCCATGTGTTGGCATGAGGATGGGTAAGATGGCAGTGTCGTAGCATGCCAGTCTTATGCCATACCATTTTGACTTGATGTCAACCCGTATCGATTCGGTTTCCATCCATTTCCTTCCCGTACTACCACATGTTTTCCGTAAGGGATATGGCTTAGTAAGTTGCAAACCGCTTTCTGGTACACACCAAATGGAGAGGCCGTGATGATGGTTCCATGGCCTCGATTAAAGCCAGTCATCCGGTCAGGGGGCATGGGTGTTTCCGGTTGGGACCGAGAGGGGGGCACCCCTTAGAGCACGCGAATATAAATTTGATCCCATGCTATTCGAGATTGTGATCTCCCCGTCTCAAAAGTTTTTCTCGGACGATGTCTAGGGTGATTCCTGGCATTCGTGAGGTAGGATGGGTGTGTCTTTGGTTAGGCTGTGTTTCTTCCGAAATACCATAAACGGAACTAGTCCTTCAGGACTACGGAAATCCGTTGGCTGTGAGTAATTTTAGTACAAACTCTGCAGAGTCCTAATTCCTCGAATCATCTTATCCATGTCCAAGTTCTGTATTATCTTATCCTGACAAGTGTCAGTTTTGGTGACAGATACTCCGGTGTTTCACATGAGTACTAAGTCCAGTTAAATGTTTATTCATGTGGATGGACAAACCCGTTTATACTCCTGTGTTGAATATTTATTACGAGTGCTATTTTGTTGTGATGAAAGCCCTTTCTGTGATGTCGCTCAGACGTCCGACTGCGGCATTGTTGTTATTTATTTTCATTATAAGCCCTTTCTGTGATGTCGCTCGAGACGTCCGGCGTGGCATTGTTGTTATTTACTTTCATTATAAGCCCTTTCCGTGATGTCGCTCGAACGTCCGATCATGACATTGTTGTTATTTATTTTCATTATAAGCCCTTTACGTGATGTCGCTCGACGTCCGGATCGTGGCATTGTTGTTAGTTACTTTCATTATAAGCCCTTTCCGTGATGTCGCTCAGACGTCTGACTGCGGCGTTGTTGTTATTTATCTTCATTATAAGCCCTTTCTGTGATGTCGCTCAGACGTCCGACTGCGACATTGTTGTTATTTATTTTCATTATAAGCCCTTTATGAGGTGTCGCTCAGACGCCCGACTGTGGCATGTTTTGCTTATTTCTTCACCCTTCGAGGCGCCGCCTGCATAATCCGATCGGTTTTGAGTTTATCTTCTTTGGGTTTTTGAGCGGACTACCGACGATTCCCTTCTTGTTTATTTTTGCTATGCTGTTTTAATTGAGAAATGTTGAGATTAACCATGTTGCATTCATGCATTCATTTGTTATATCTTTTTTCCGAACTGTCTTGCGAGTACTTTCATAGTACTCACCTGGCTTGTTGATTTGGCCAGATGCTGACGAAGGCGATCTCATGGATGAAGAGTTCGATAGCGAGTCCGACGCCTATAGGAAATCACAGTCAGTCTCGTGCGACCCCTGGATCAGGTATTGTGATATATCCGCTTCCGCTACCCAAATAAATTCATCGAGCCTCACCTCGACGCTCGATGAGCCGCCAATGCAGTAGACTTATTAACCACCCCGCTGTGTTATTCCACCAACCACTCATAGCTCGAGTCAGTAGTATTTCCACCCCACACCTTTGAGTTATATCCGCCACTATGTTTAATCATTGGCGTGTTGTAATAATTGGTTGGGCATCTTGATCCGACCCTTGTAATATTGTAATGCTACTGGCTTCTTGTATCAAAGTTTTGTCAACCGGTATGAAGGATTTTCCTCATATTGGACTTCACAGGTCGGTTGTTCAATAAATATTTTTATTGAAAAACCGGTCGTGACAGTCTTCGTGACGCATCAGACAATCGCCTAGAGCCGAACCCCTGGAACTCGGCCAGACTCCGAAGGTTCTATGCCTAGCGCCAAACTCTTTGTTAGTCTCCTTCTCCCCTATAGTTTCCATTACTTTTTCTCCCTTTTACACAATTCTTCTTTTCGCCTTAAAGCTCTCATTCGGCTCGACCGAACACTGCTGACGTACACATTTTTACATATGTACGCCCATCATACCTGGGGGCTTCTTTAACAGAAGCTTGTTAATACTATTTTTCGAGCATCAAGCTCATCATACATACGCGTTCTTCCCGTATGTCTTCTCTTCACCATTATATGCATCGATATGACTTAAGTTTTGGCCAATCTGGGTTGCCTCGCTCCTGTGCTTACCCCTACGTTCCCGATTGTTCGGCTAGGTGGTAAAGGGAGCACCTCTGCGATTGTTACTGCCGGGTCATCTGGATGTGTACCTCAGATTGGGTGAAGCCGAAAGCTAGCGTTCTTAAGGGAATATTTGGTCGGTGGATGAAAAATATTCTTTGTACTCACTTTATCGTGAACCCCCAGCAGCTATAAACACTGTGACCCTTACATCACAATTCGGACATGTCTACTAATGCATGCACACCCAGGGAAAGGAACCCTTAACGGAACTATTCTCCCTGGAAGATGTTTCTTACACTCTCAATGTAATATAACATAACTAGCTGAATACAACTTGTCTGTTCAAGCAACTATGACCCCTACACTTAGTTTTCCACGCATACCTCGGCCTGTTCGGTTGTAGCGGTATTCGGAAACACTCTGCACCTTCGGGTCCGGAGGTTGAAGCGAAAAGGGCTGCCATGACAAATGATATACAATTCAGCTAGAATCCCACATGGTGAGGAAAGTACATAGTCACTTGGACTCAAACACTTCCTCCTCTATACCATCTAACAGGCAGTCTAGCTTACAATCCTGTTGGGAATATTTTGCGGCCACCTCTACTTGGTCATATACTAAACTAACGGGAACTTCTTTCCCATCTGACCCTAGTGGTCCGACCATGGCCATGTGATTCGGGTCCAGCTTGGTATATCGCGTTTTCACCATGGCCCAGGCTTCCCGCGCACCCTCTCGGCAGGCCGATATCTTCCATAGCCGGATACGCCGCCGTGCTCCCTTGAACAGCTCTACAAGCTCCTCCATACTTCCTGGAGGGGAGTCGGACAGCCATAAGGCCTTAGCCACACTCCGCATGGCTAGCCGAGCATGCTCGTGCATTTCTGACAGCCTCTGCAGCAGATCACTTGCTGATCCGGACACCTCCTCTTCAGGACAGCCTGTCAATATACCTGCAAGCATAGCTATATCAGTTCCATTTATCTCTGAAGTACTAAAAAGTAACAAGTTCAGACACATACTAAACATGCCGCCCCGCAGCTTCTTGTTCTCCTTTATGGAGTCGGCTAGCTGGGCCCGCACATCTTTCAACTCTTCACCCAACTTAGTGTTGGAATCCTGTAGCTTGTTTTTCTCGTCCCTGACGCGGGTCGGCACACGCTCGCCTGTGGCATGTTGCCTCTTTTCCTCTTTTTCTCCCTCTTGGGCGATCTTCAACTTCTTCTAAAGTTGATCAGGCGACCCTATTACACGATCAGTGGCAGTATTAGCACAGTTGGTATACATTTACTGTTCCTCGATGGAGGGGAACGTTACCAGTGGACAGCTTCTTCAAATTTTCCAGTTCGGCGGTAGCAGCATTTAGCTGCGCCTGACACTGCTCCAGCTCTTGGGCTAGCAGACTATTCTTCTCCGTGAGGACCTGGTTGTTCAACAATCCTTAAATCAGTTGCGCCAACTGCTTTCAGTCTTGGGGGCTACGGGTATATGGCTATCCTTTTTTGACAAAGAAAACTTACCTGCACATCCGTCAGATATTTCCTCGTGGCTTTTCTAAGCCCGTCTCAAGCGGCTCGGATGTATGCGTCGCCCGAGCTAAAGGCACTAAATGCCTCGTCCGAGAACTTCGGGTCTCATAAAACAGCTTTGCAGCACCAATGATTCATGGAGCTCTCTACTTCCGAGTTGGTAACAAACATATTGTCCGAACCCACAGCCGAAGGGCAGTCCGGCTTTGTTCCTACATCGGCTCAGGTCTCCCCGACTGGGTCTAAATCTTGGTTGTTGGGAGCGCGGATGGCCGGACCCCCAGACACAGTTCGGCGAACCTTTTTCCTGTAATCAAACTGGTGCATAGGTCACGGTTGGACACGACCACTGAATAATATATTTATCCGTACATCCTCGATGAGGGCCCGGCGGTGCCTTCACCGGCCCTCCTCTTCGAAAGCCTGCCCGGCGCAGGAACTGATTTCCTCGGTATCGTTGAACGGCTCCCCTGTAGAACGCGTGACAATGCGGTGGCTGAGGTAGAGTAAGAGCACCCTTTCAGAAAAGGTGTTTCTTGATTACTTACCTGTGAAGCGGGAAGAAGACCAGGGTAGTCGGCGATGATGGCCACTTCTGTGCCATCATAGCTCATCTGGTAAAACACCCCCTCTGCGAGCACCACAAATATATCCGGATCCTCTTCGAACCCGGGATCAAGCTCCTGGTTGTGGTCCTCCGGCTGCGGGGTGGGACTATGGAATCCCTCGGTGACCTTTCACCAGTGCTGTCATAAGCAAACAAACTAGAAATTTATCAAAGGTAATTCGGAGATGGAAGGAGTAAAAACAGAGGGGTTGGGCCTTACCCAACTGGGAGGGTTATACTTAGAGTACCCATATCTGAGCTTGAGGTGAAGAAATTCCTTTTCCTCCCCTTTGAACAGTTCGGCTAATATCTTAGCCAAAGTGGCAGGGGTATCCGGACCTTTCCGGCCACAGCGAGAGGCGTCATCCTTCCCATTGTAGTGCCACATGGGAAGCCCTCTCAGATTGGGCGGCTGAACCCCTCGCGCTATGGAGATCGCCATAACCTCGACATCATGAGCCCGGATCGAGCGAGCTCTTTTATCTTGCTCATCAGCTGACGAACCTCCGCGTCGTCTTCTTCTTTAAGACTCCGGGGACGCCAACTGTGGCGTTTCTTCAGCGAGACGCCCGCAAATTCGGGAAGACCCTTTCGAACCTGGTCGGGAAGCGGTACGTCCTCAATATAGAACCATTCGGAGGGCCATCCATCTGGTGCCTTCCTTGGTGCGCCGGATGGATATCCGGTATCAGCAACGCGCCACACTTCGGCTCCGCCCACCTCAAATATTGACCCTTCGTGATTGCGCGGGACGAGACAGAACAACTTCCTCCACAACTCGAAATGAGCCTCGACGCCCAGGAATAGTTCACACAAAGCGACATAACCTGCAATGTGCAGAATGGAGGCCGGAGTGAAGTTGTGCAACTGGAGGCCGTAGTACTCCAGAAGCCCTCGGAGGAACGGATGGATTGGAAATCCAACGCCTCCTAGCAGGTAAGGGACAAAACACACGCGCTCTCCCCCGGACGGATTGGGGAAGTCCTCTGCCTGAGTCCCCTCATTAAAGGAAGCTAGCCCCGTCCGAATAGGGACTAGATCTGCAGGGGAAGGAATCCCTGTGTTTGCAACTTCGTCAATTGGCTATGAGACACAGAACACCTCTCCCACTCGCCTTTCTCTAGGTCGGGATGAGCGGACGAGCTAGAAACGCTGGCCATGCTGGAATGGTCTCTCCTAAGTAGTCTCTGGAGATTTGTTCTGCGTAGCGCTGAATGGATCTAGGATTCAATCTCTTTAAATAGGCGCTCTTCCTTACGTAGATGGGGTGTTATTCGCAAAAATACCCTGACTTTCCACATTCGCTCGACACGTGGAGGACGAAGATTATTTAAAACGCGCAGAAGCCAAGGAGGCGACATTGGATCAATGGCCGAATACATTACTTGGAGATCATCAAAGGAGGAACCCGCCTTGCAATGTCGAAGACAATGTGTGTGCCGAACACCTCGCTATTGAAGACTGGTTCGGGGGCTACTGAGGGAGTCCCAGATTAAGGGGTCCTCGGGCGTCCGGCCTGATATCCATGGGCCAAACTGATGGGTCGTAAAGATACGAAGACCGAAGACTATAACCGTGTCCGGATTGGACTTTCCTTGGCGTGGAAGGCAAGCTAGGCGATCACCTAGGAAGATTCCTTCTTATGTAACCGACTCCATGTAACCCTAGATCTCTCCGGTGTCTATATAAACCGGAGAGCATAGTCCGGATAGGACACATTCATTACCATATACTCATAGGCTAGGCTTCTAGGGTTCAGCCATTACGATCTCGTGGTACATCAACTCTTGTAATACTCATATTCATCAAGATCAATCAAGCAGGAAGTAGGGTATTACCTCCATAGAGATGGCCCGAACCTGGGTAAACATCGTATCATCGATCCTAGACGCACAGTTCGGGACCCCCTACCTGAGATCCGCTGGTTTTGACACCGACAACTACGACCAGAACAATTTCTCTGTGGAGCTCCCTTCGTCGGCTCGAAAGAACTCCACGGCGTCGGACACACTGCGCGGTAGATCTGCATAGGCTCCTGGAGAACTCCGAATCTGGTTAGTAAGAAATACTTCTTCCTCATATACTTGCTTTGCATACTAAATGCCTTACCCGCCGCAATCTTCCTGGCCTAATGGATCTCTTGGAGGGCGCCCTGGGCCTCATTCTGGGCCGTCTCCGCGCTCTGACGAGCCTTGGCGAGTTCGGTATCTCGAACTGACGTGTTGCACTCCAAGGTCTCGCACTTCCTCACTGCGTCCTGGAGCTCTTGTTGAACCTCACTGACCTGGGCCTTAAGCTTCTTACGGGCGGCCTGCTCCTTCTGACCTTCCCTCGGCCCGGCGGGGCCTCCTTCGAGGCCTCGACCTCGGTCGTTGCTCCTATACATATCATGACACTTCGGTCAATATATATCATCTTACTCTTTTCGAGTATTTCCCGGGTTATTACATACCTTGATTCTCCTGTAACTGCCTCTTCACCTGGCCAAGCTCCTCCATGGCCTGCTCCAGCCTCCGCTTTAGATCGGAGACTTGGCAGACATGTGAGGTCATGCGGCCATGATGTACCTGCATATTCATTCCTGACAAATTTATTTAGTTTCCTACAATAAAGGATTGATCCTCTGTCTGGTGTTTTCTTTCTGAAACACCGGACAGTGTCTCAGGGGCTACTGTCTATATTGAGATTTTCTCTTTTTGTCGCTTACCTCAAAACACATCGGCCGAGGCTGCTCAAGCTTGATTAGTCCGCTCTTGGCGGACTGAACCCTTTCAATCACCGTGCCCATAAGAACACGGTGCTCATCCACAATGGAAGCGCCTCGCAGCGCTTCCATCAGATTATCTGGTGCCCCTAGTTGGACAAGGGTCACCGTGGGAATAGGCATACCACCTTCTTTTGAAGGAGGTTGCGTGCTGGATTCCGGAGCCGTATCGGTCTCCGGAATCAAGTCCGGTTGACGGCCGAACTGAGTACGACCCTCCTCCCTAGTCTCCAGGGAGATTGGTTCCCCCTGGTGTTCGGCGACGGGGGCTTCGCCTTCGGGCGCCTCTTGAGCCTCCCCCAGCCTGGGAAGGTCTGTTGGGAGAGCACTTCGTCGTCTCCTTTGGCCTTGGAAGAGTAAGCGGCCGGCGGTGTCTCGCTGGCCATCTCCTCTGAGTCCAACGAACCTCTTGATGAGGATCGCTGGGAGCTGTCATGGGCCAGACTGTAATAGCATAATTAACCATGCCAATACATTGAAGAGGAGAGGCTGGACATATGGGTATGCGGGAATCATAGCACTTACGATGCAGCTAGAGGCTTAGTGAGGGGGTGTCGCTCCGGACTGCTGCCGAAGTCGCATGCGGTGTTATCCGTGAAGGAGCCCTTCCCTTTCTTGGACGTCACCGCCACCAGGTACACGGAGGCCGCCCTCTTCTTCCTTCCCTCATCAGGGGGGGGTCTTGTTCTCCTCCTCCTCCTCCTCATCGTCGTCATCTTCGGCGGCGGAGGAGCGGGTCTTGTCTTCAGACATCGCGTCCGAAGCGCCCTTGCGACGGGGGCCACACCGGACCCCTTTGGCCTTCCCCTTGGCCTTCTTCACCGGCGCCATATAGGGCGCCGGCACCAGCATCTTCGCTAAACGTGGAATGACTGGTTCTTCAGGTAGCGGAGCCGGACAATGGATCCGCTTCGCCCTCTCCATCCATTCTTGAACAAGCAATGACAGCAAAAGTTCAGATATCCTCCTTGAAGCGGACAAGTAGAGGACGTGTTGGAAACTCACCTCACTGGCGGGGTGGTTAATGTCGTGCCCATGATCTGAATCCGTGGCTCGCGGAGTCTTGTTGCCCTTAAAGAGCAACTTCCAGGCATCTTTATGAGTATTCTCGAAGAGCCTCTTCAGGGTTTGGTGCTTCTTCGGATCGAACTTCCATAGCGGGAGGCTTCGGCTTTGGCACGGGAGAATCCGGCAAACTAGCATCACCTGGATTATATCGACAAGTTTGACTTCCTTGTCCACCATGCTTTGAACGCGTATCTACAGCACTATCAGCTCGTCTGGCGAGCACCAGTTCGGGCTCTTCTCGACCCAGGAGGTGAGCCACATTGGAGCACCGGAGTTGAACTCGGCAGCTGCGGCCCAGTTGGCACCGCGGGGTTCTATAATGTAGAACCATTGTTTCTACCATTCCTTGACAGTCTCCATGAAAGTGCCTTTCGGCCAGGAGACATTGGACAGCTTACTCACCATGGCTCCTCCGCACTCCGCGTGCTGGCCATCCACCACCTTCGGCTTCACGTTGAAGATTTTGAGCCACAACCCGAAGAGGGGTTGGATGCAGAGGAAGGCCTCACACACGACGATGAACGCCGAGATGTTGAGGAAGGAGTTCGGGGACATATCATGGAAGTCTATCCCGTAATAGTACATCAGCCCACGGACGAAAGGGTGGAGTGGAAACCCTAGCCCGCGGAAGAAATGAGGGATGAATACCATCCTCTTGTTGGGCTTCGGCATGGGGATGGCTTGTCCCTGGGCCGGCAAACGATGGGCGATTTCCTTCGCCAAGTACCCGGCCTCCCGAAGCTCAGTAATGTCCTTCTCCTTGACGGAGGAGACCATCCACTTGCCTTGACCTTCGGATCCAGACATGGTTGAGTGCTAGCTTGAGTGGGAAGAAGATGAGAGCTTGGGCGCTGGAGCTCAAGATTGGAAGGGCGGAGAAAGAGAGAAGGCGTGGCAGAAAGAGGGGGAAACCTTATCCTTACAAAGGCAGTGAATATTGAACGCCTCCCCACTCGCCTCAAAACTCGCCTATTCCCAAGGACTGTGTAAATGGTACGGTTGGGTTACCCACGCCCGTATTGATGAGAATCCCGCAATAAGGGGACACGATCTCTGCTTTGACAAGACGTGCCAATGGCAACCGCGTCTCAAAACATGGAGCGGCAGACAAAAAACGGTTCAAAATTATGACCGGACAGATATGATGTCATGTTACAAAAAGTTGCCAGCGGATTGGACTCGTGTAAAATTATATTCTCTCTACGGCTGTGTGTGGTGTGTGTGTGTTACAGGTCCGGACACGTCGATATGTCCAAATACTATTCTAGAGTTCGGAAGGAGGAACCCGCCTTGCAATGCCGAAGACAGATCTACGCGTCGGATACCTTATCGTTGAAGCCAGGTTCAGGGGCTACTGAGGAAGTCCTGGACTAACGGGTCCTCGGGCGTCCGGCCTGTTAGCCATGGGCCGGACTGATGGGATGTGGAGATACGTAGACCGAAGACTCCACCCGTGTCCGGATGGGACTCTCCTTGGCGTGGAAGGCAAGCTTGGCGATCAAATATGTATATTCCTTTCTTTGTAACCGACCTTGTGTAACCCTAGATCCTCTTGGTGTCTATATAAACCAGAGGACTTAGTCCGGAGGAGGATATACTCATTACCATAGTCATACAGGCTAGGCTTTTAGGGTTTAGCCATCTTGATCTCGTGGTAGATCAACTCTTGTAATACTCATATTCATCAAGATCAATCAAGCAGGAAGTAGGGTATTACATCCATAGAGAGGGCCCGAACCTGGGTAAACATCGTGTCCCCTATCTCCTGTTACCATCGACCTTAGACGCACAGTTCGGGACCCCCTACCCGAGATCCGCCGGTTTTGACACCGACAAAGGTGGCACCCGTGGGAATACCGTGTGTGAGGCCGCAAAGTGATATGATGTGTTAAATGCTAGATCGGTGTGACTTAGGATCGGGGTCCTGACAATCGCCCTGTCCAAGCCCCCCTCTTCGGGATCCCTCGTTAAGCCAATCTAGGTAATATCTCTTCTTGATGATCTTTTTGGCGATCTTGATCGTGTTTTTTCATCTAACATGCAGTACTAGTACTAGTAGTACAACTTTCTGGGTGATCTTGCATGTGATTTTTGTGTGCCAAATGACGGTTCTAAATGGCTCTTTTGACCAAAACATGCGAGAGGTTGACATACATATGATTTTTGCACATAACACTGATTTATTATATATTACTTTCAACTACTTTATGAATATCAATGCTAGCTGTAGGAAATGTAAGATTTTAGCTCTCATGCCTTGAAAGAGAGTATAGTAGCCTCAGTAACTTGTGTTATGGATATTGCAAGATCCCTCTGTTCACAAATATAAGATGTTCTAACTTTTTGTGTATCTCATGTAGACATGTTCTGGTGTCTTTGTTCACTCATTTCTGTGTGTATATGTAGTCTTATATGGAGTAAAATATCGAAAATCATCTTATATTTCTGAACGGAGGTAGTAATCAAATATTTGGTTTCTGTTTGAATTAGAACCAGGTCCGCGGTGGATATGAAGTTCTCAAAGTCAAGCCATGTGAAGTAGAAGACCTGAGGATGTGTTCTACTACTAAACTATCCAACTGATGTGTCCTTGTCGCCACGTGTTGTGAACAAGTGTTTTCCTGTAGCATTATTGTCAGGTGTGTTCTCGAGGGTGTACTTCACCACAACAATTTCCTAGCTATGCCTTCGATTACGAAGGGTGTGGTTCTTGTAAAGCTTCCCGGCAAATCTGATGCGGATTGTCTTTTTCGTCATGTTTATGAGTGGAAAGACCACTTAGTTAGGTTCTCCAAGGTTGACGAGATGGCGAAGGTGCCGGTAGACATCTCTCACGAAGTCCATGGCCTAGTCAATTATGTGGGGTACATCTCGTAGGTCAGTGGCAAGAAATAGTCTGAAGAGTTTAATTAGTGTAGCTTTGCTTGTCTGTAGTAAATAATATTGTTCAGTACTTGATTTGTGTGTGTGAACCTTGTATTGTTTAGTACTGCCACTTTTGTTGTGTGGTGAGTCCTGAGAACAGCCAATGTTAATGTGTGTCCACTCAATTCAGTCTATATATTTTGAAGTATCCAGATCATCTTTTTTGTGAGCATGGTTTATCAATTATGGTTAGACTCCAATATATGTATGCATTACAGGGTTTATCGCACCCACCAGTATTTCTAATCCCATGGATGTTCGCTTCATACGAGTTGTCACAGCCTTTGGATTGTCCTGCTTGTGGGAGTAAGTGGGGGCCCTGCATGCAACCCGTAATTGGATGATCAACCTTCAATTTAGAACTTGAACATAGTGATATCCTGGTAAGGATTCACTTGTGTCACATCAAGTAAATCTTATTGATTTATTGTCATGTTTTCTTACTTTTGCTGCAATTTTATGATGCAGGTTTTGCCATATCACATTCGTTACAGAATAAACTGTTTGGTTTGCTCTATGATGGTTATTTTAGCAGGTTTCACTTCTTATGACGTCTCAGTAACAAAGGCACTGTCCATCACATATATTATTGGACACAATTGGATCAGTCTGTTGTCTAAGTATAATTTGAAGCCCTATGATGAACTGTAGTTTGTTTTAACAAACACGCCACAATTAGTCCTTCTCGCGTTTAAAAGAAGTGAAGAAAAAGACTGGATCTAGGTCACAGAGCCTACCAAAGTTAGAAAGCTGAAGTATGAAATCATAGCAGACCAGAGATGATCGTTGTTGTCGCGCACATCGGTAGCACCTTCAGCATCGGATCGAGCACCAGCACCTGCTCCGACGGCACTGGATCTAGCACTGAAAGCGGCAGCGGCTCAGTTGATCCACCAGAGGATTGGGCACCGAACGCGTCAGCGGATCAAGCTGGTCTACCTGAGGATCGGGCACTAACACGGGCACCTGCTCCAACACCGGCACCAGCTCCACAAGCAGCACCATCTCCAGCAGCAGCCACACTACCAGTCGCACCGGCACGGGCACCAGCAACGGCTCTAGCACCTGCACCAACACTTGAAGTTTCCCTTGCATCTGCTCCGACCCGTGCAGTGGCAACGGAACCAGCACTTGCACCGGCAACAGACTAGGCTGTAGTTCACACTGCATATACCAAAGTCCTTACAAGAACCGACATCTCCAACTTCTTGGTCAGCATTGGCAGTCCAAGTGCTTCATTCTTCTTTCTTTCCATGTTGTTTCACATGATTCACTGTGTTGATCTAACTGTTTGTGTATGTCTTCTTGTTTGCAAACAGAGAATTCCTAGGGCAACGAGGGAGTCGTTCAAAAATCTGGGCGACCGTGGCCAAGTTTCTCTTACCATGCGCAGCCTTGGTGTGAATGAACCTGCTCAATATACTATAAGTACAAAGGATGGTCGCGTGATGATTGATGTTAAAGGATGGTCAAGGTTCAAAACTCTCTCAAATCTTGCTATTGGGGATGATGTCAAAATTGAACTTTCTCGGTAAGGAGATCTGGTCCTAATCAACTTTGAAATTCTTCAGTAGCTGCACGCAACTACCGAACTGATCTATCCTCCAGAGCTTTTGATGTAATAATATGGCATGGTGAAACAAGTTTCCTGTGTGTATAAGTAGTACAACAGTATTATTTATCACGTAGGATATCGTGAAAGAATTGCAACTCTGATTGGTGGTTAGGAACTGTCGTTTGATTTCATTCTAACAGTTGTCGTGCTTTATTTAATTTTTTGTATTCGCCTTGCGACGGCATCTAAAACCAGCGCCATACTGATTGCTTGCAATATTTACCAGGTGATGTGCGCTGAGTTAGAACACATGGGCCCCCAAACATGCAGGCCCACCGGCATGTGGCCCAAGAGCAGACCCATCAGCCTATCTGAGTATTTTATTCTCATCTGAACCCCATATTATGTTATATATATTCCCCTTGATTTTCTTATGTATAAATTTGTGATATAAAAGATTTTTATATTTCTTTACAGAGGGAGTATCTCTCTATCAAAAATATATTTATGTGTAACTAGTTACTCATGCCTTTCTACTTCCATTCGCTGATATGCGGGCATCCAGCAACGGGGTCCACGTGCCATGCACCAAATTAGAGTGCACAACTGCACGGTAGACTCACCTCGGTCGTAGCACGCAGTAATGCAGCCGTCAAATCATAA
This sequence comes from Aegilops bicornis, assembly GCA_021605145.1. Classification (NCBI taxonomy): domain Eukaryota; kingdom Viridiplantae; phylum Streptophyta; class Magnoliopsida; order Poales; family Poaceae; genus Aegilops; species Aegilops bicornis. The sequence continues at coordinate 297,207,342 of CM038674.1, forward strand.
AAACCCCACCTTTCCAGCAGTAGCACTAAGTTGGACGGACGAAGCAGCAATATTTCACTAGGCTTGAATCCCCTTCTCCCTCGTCTACTTGTTCAGAGAAAACCTCCTCTCGGCGATTGCTTAGGATTTTCTCATGGAGAACCAGGTACGAATTCTTCATCCATCCCTGATAAATCCTAGTCCCTTGGTCGCCGGTAATCCTAGGATGGCAGCCGCCGCTGTTGATGCATTTTTCTTCCTACTGAATCTATTGTGTTTCATTTGCGGTGCCCAAAGTGCAAGGACCCTACAGGTTTCTGCGCCCTCAACGAGATGCCACACTTGTTCCTTCTCGTCCTAACACAGGATTATAAAACGCGCACAGTATGTTCCTACAATCCACTTTTCTATCTGGTAGGGTTGGGGTTTTTGAACATGTTGCCAACTAATTTGGAAATTTGGATTGCTATATTCAGATAAAAGGTACTAGTACCATGGTCAACACTGGCATGAAAGAGGAAATTATTTCTAGATTTGGATAGCAAATAAATTGTGTTCTCATATTATTTTTCCTGCAGTGCATCCCTTGCTCTGCCAGAACACATGTACTCAAGATGGTCGGTCTTGCCATAACTGAATACACCAGTTTAATGGCCACTGTCGGTGTCAAAACCGGCGGATCTCGGGTAGGGGATCCCGAACTGTGCGTCTAGGCGGATGGTAACAGGAGACAAGGGACACGATGTTTTTACCCAGGTTCGGGCCCTCTCGATGGAGGTAAAACCCTACTCCTACTTGATTAATATTGATGATATGGGTAGTACAAGAGTAGATCTACCACAAGATGAGAGAGGCTAAACCCTAGAAGCTAGCCTATGGTATGAATGTTGTTCGTCCTACGGACTAAAACCCTCCGGTTTATATAGACACTTAGGAGAGGGTTAGGGTTACATAGAGTCGGTTACAATGGGAGGAGATCTACATATCCATATCGCCAAGCTTGCCTTACACCCCAACGAAAGTCCCATCCACACACGGGACCGAGTCTTCAATATTGTATCTTCATAGTCCAGAGTCCGCCAAAGGTTATAGTCCGGCCATCCGGACACCCCCTAATCCGGGATTCCCTCAGTAGCCCCTGAACCAGGCTTCAATGACGACGAGTCCGGCGCGCAGATTGTCTTCGGCATTGCAAGGCGGGTTCCTCCTCCGAATACTTCATAGAAGATCTTGAACACAAGGATATTGTCCGGCTCTGCAAAATAATTTCCACATACCACCGTAGAGAGAATAATATTTACACAAATCCAATCTGCTGACGTATTTCGCAGCATGACATCACACCACGGCCAAGCCTTTATTCAATCGTTTTCTTGTCCCACCTCGGTAGCACTTAGCGAGGCGGTTTCCTTGGCACGTATTGTTGAAGCGTAGATCATGTCCCCTTATTCCGGATTCTCATCAATACGGGCGTGGGTAACCCAACCATGCCATTAATCTCTGGCGCTTGGGAGATAAGCGAGTTTTACCGGGCTGGTGGGGCACATAGTTTCGTCCGCCCATATAAGGGATAAGGATCCACCTTTTCCATCTATGCCTTCTTCCTCCTTTGCTTATCCATTTTCGCGCACTCGAGCTCCAGCGCCCAAGTCCGCACATCCCACCTCTACCTTCTCCAGCCATGTCCGGAGCGGGAGGCAAGTGGATGGTCTCCTCCGTCACGGAGGGACACATCAAAAAGCTGAGGAAGGTCGGATACTTGTCCAATGACATCGCGCACCGGCTCCCCGACAAGGGGCAGCTCATCCCCACCCCCAGGCCCCATGAGAGGGTGGTGTTCCTCACCCACTTCCTCCGCGGACTAGCTTTTCCACTTCACCCATTTGTCCGGGGGCTCATGTTCTACTGCGGCCTGGATTTCCACGATCTAGCCCCGAACTTCATCCTCAACATCTCGGCGTTCATCGTCATGTGTGAGGCCTTCCTCTGCATCTGCACTCCACTTCGACTTATGGCTGAAGACCTTCAATGTCAAGCCAAGGTAGTGTGGGCGGCCGCCAAGCGGAGTGCGGAGGCGCCATGGTGGGCAAGATGCCCAACGTTACATGGCTCGAGGGCTCCTTCGTGGAGACCATAAAGGGGTGGCAATCGGGGTGGTTCTACATCACTGAGCCGCGTGACCCTAAATGGGCAGCGGCCCCCGAATTCCGATCTGGCTACCCTACACGGCTCACCTCCCGGAAAGAGAACGGGCCTGTCGTGGGGTAAATCGGAAGAGCTGATCGGACTCCAAACCTGTGTCCAAAACTTGGTGAACAAGAAGCTCAAGCTCGTCAACGTAGTCCAGGTCATGTTCATCCGCCGGATCCTCCCGTGCCAACAACGGGCTTTCAGCTTGTGGGAGTTTGATCCGGCACAGCACCAAACCTCGAAAGGTGCTCTTCGACACTACGCACGAAGATGCCTAGAAGGTGTTGTTCAAAGGCGCCGAGGCTCCGCATCCGCTATCGAAGATCGCGGATTCAGTATGTGACATCAAGCCAACGCGGTAAGCTATTTTGCCCTTTACGGGACACTTGCTTTCATAGTTTGACTCTATGCGGATCTAAACTCCCTTACCTTTGGACAGGATTGGCGTAGGGCGTCCGGCAGATTATGTCCGGCTCCCTTGCCGAAGACTCCAGACGCCCGCTGATTTGGAAGCGGGGCTGCTGGCTCCGGCACCTTACGTGGTGCGGAGAAGAAGGCCAAGAAGAAGGCCACGGAACTCAAGGAGTTCCGGCGCCAGTGGTGTCGGACTCATCGTCCGATGACTCGAGGCGGACTCCTCCCGTGAAGATGAGGAGGAGGAAGAGAGGTTTCTCCCAGCAGGGGAGAGAAAAGGAAGGCCGTCCCAACTGGGGGGCCGGGGGGTCCAAGAAGGGAAGGACCCTCCCTCCGGACTACTCCACCAACGCCGATGACGGCGAGGAAGAGTGGGCACCTAGGGCCAAGCCCCTGGCGAAATCGTAAGTATCCAGATACCAGAGTAACTCATGGCGCTTCTTTATTGCACAGTACCTTCTGACGCCGAATATAATCATGTAGTCCGCCCAAGGCCGGGCTCGACGCTTCGTCGAGCGGTTCCCTGGGTTTGTCGGATGTGAACAGCACTTCACTTCCGGCCGCCTCCTCTCCTCGTGTTGCGGATGATGCCGAGGTGGCGTCCCAAAAGGGGCCAGGCCAGGAGCAGGTGGTCCTGGAGGCGCTGCAAGGCAACCTCCCGGACTCCAGGCGCAAAGGGGATAAAACCCCAAATGGCTCTAAGTTCGGCCCTGGGCCGGACTCTACACCGGAACCTTCAGTGGTTCCGGAGTCTGACAGGCGGCCCCCATGTAAGGGCAAGCCTACGATGCCGGTGACCTCCGTCCAACCGGAGGCACCGGATAACTTGTTGGAGGTGCATAACGGCACCTCCATCAACGAGGAGCACCGCACTATTATGAGTGTGGTGATCCAGAAGGTTCAGACCTCCAAGAGCGGGCTGACCGAAGCAGGTGCCAGCCTTCTAACGGGCTTTGAGGTATGTATTTAAGATATGTAAAAATATTACCGCATAGACAAGAGTCTCCCTCGATGCTTAGTTTGGTGTTCGGAAAGAAAAGCCGAATAGAGGATCAAAAAGATATACGCGGGAGTCTAACATAAGTATGTCAATATGGGAATGCAGGTTGTGCTGCTGACCTCTGCCGCACTGACTGCGGAGGTCACTGCATTGAAGCAGAGCCTCGAGCGGTCCGAGAACGAGCTCGGCCTTGCCAAGAAGCAGCTCGAGGACAAGGAAGGTAAGTAATACCTTATGTAAGTATATAAAAAAGATGTGGTTGCAAAAAATGATAGGACCGACGTGGGTATTGCAGGGGCCACAAACGAGGTGGCGACCCTGAAGGAAGCGATGTCCAAGGCCGAAGAAAATGCGGCCGTGAAGCGTACCCAGCGAGAAAAGCAGGAGGCACGGGTGGCGGAGGTGCAGCAAGAGCTCCAGGCTCTCGTGAAAAAGCACGAGAGTTTGGAACTTGACTCAAAGACTCGAGAGTTCGAGCTCGTCTCGGCGCTTGAGAGCGCCAAATCTGCCAAGGCCGAAGCCCAAAAAGCCCTCCAGGAAATTGAGGCGGTGAAGAAGATAGCGGCGGGTAAGGCATTCTTTATGCAAAGCAAGCACGTGAAAGTGAATTACTTGTTACTTACCCGAGTCCGGAGCTCTTCCAGGAGCATTTGCAGATCTTCCCCGGAGTGTGTCTGACGCTTTTGCATTCTACCAAGCCGAAGAGGGGAGCTCGACGGAGAAGGTGTTCTGGTCTCGATATCGAGGCGGACACCCAGTGTTTTTGAGCGACCAGCTGAAGCAGCTGGTCAAGCTCCATAAGGTGGCGAATAGGCCATGAAGGGTCTCGTAGTCCGGTGTGGCACAGGAAGCCATGCACAGGAGCTACTTGAGGCTGGTAAAGGCGGTGGTGGATGCCTGTCAAGGCTTGAAGTCATCAAGCGCTCCGTATGCATCGAAGGTGCTCAGGGCCCCTTGCCCGTGCTAAAGTGCACTTTGGGCAAGATGGACGCCGAGAAGCTTGTGACGGACGGACCACAGCTGGGCAAGGAGCATCGCAAGCCCGAGATGTATTATGAGGGCGATCTTGAAGGTGCCACGCCGTGTAGCGGATGAGTGCTCCAAAGATGTAATTTTTAGTAAACTTCGCATTTGTGATCTGTCTGCTGAAAACTTGTTCATATGCGCTTAAGCAACGCTTTTGAATTTAAAATATTACCTTACGTGCGGCCGTTTATTAAATTTGAGAGATGGTGAGTCGTCGCTTCGCCCCCATGCCACGAGTGCTTTGGGGTGTTCGGGATAAACTTGAGCGCTCTTTTTCCCATTATTGGGTACTTGAGGGAGGCGCTCAACACAACGAACAAGGCAATCGGACTATAATGCTTGAACACTCTCACTTAGCCATAGAATTCTATAATTTTAAATTTCGTGAAGCCCCTAGTATTCGGAAGACCGAGTTCGGGGCGCTATCCACGCCTAGGCCGGACAAAGCCGACTCCTCGCTCTAAGCGGCATAAGTCTTTAGGGACTCGAAAACCTCTCGAATAGCGACCAGCTCTCGCTCTATCATGACGGTCAGTTTTAGCTTTCTCCACTGAGGTGCTTAGCCCAGCTCAACCAGGGCACAATCGCAGTGGTTCTACCAGTGCTACCTTAGCCGATATAACGGAACGTAAGGTACCAAAACATGGGAGTCGGGCAAATTCAACTATTGACACAAGACATGATTCGGAACCGATGCATGTAATGCTATAAGTTCGGGGTGCCGCACTCATGAGAGTGTTCGGACTTCTCACACCATATTCTGGGGTATGTAAGCCCCTGGTGTATTGGTCGTACCAAAGTGTACGGTTGCATAATGTCATAACTGAACATATTTTTATAAAAAAAAGGAATGCAATAATAGACAAAAGCTATGTATTGTTTATTTGAAAAGTCTGCGGTAAAAGCAGAACGATACAAATGGTGCGATAAGCAAGAGATGGGACTATTTAACATGTCCCCCTCCAGGGGCGAGCTGCGGGATGATATGTGAAACAAGTATACTGCTCGTTATAGAGACCACTTGGACACTCGACGTAGCTTTCTGCTTCCCTGGCTGTTGCATCGTGCGTTTGGCGATTGTACTGCCCGACAGGCCTTCCGTAAAGTGGAGTCCTGAAAGTAAGAAAAAAAAGTGACAAAATCGGGAGCCCCTGGTGCGGTTGAGCCGCATTTTGGGCATGCCGTGGTCGTGCCCCTCCCCCTATGCCCATGGTATTTCCGGGCGTAGTTATGTATGCAGCGTAGTACTGGTTCGCAATTTCGCGAGGGCTGGGGTTGGGGCCGCATTACTCTGGCGATGCTCGGAGCGTGCGAACGGTCTTGTTGTAGGTTACTCCGGGCGCGCTTGACGGTGTCCGGACATTTAATGGCCGGACTAGAGAATTGCCTTAAGAGGCTGCTTTGTACTTCCGCCGCGAGGGCCGCCGCATGCTCCTCCGTTAGGAGAGAGCGTTCAGTGTTTCCATTGACCGTAATGACTCCTCGAGGGCCTGTCATCTTGAGCTTGAGGTATGCGTAGTGCGGCACTGCATTGAACTTTGCAAATGCAGTTCGTCCGAAAGCGAGGCGTGATAGCCATCGCGAACGGGACTATGTCGAAGATTAACTCCTCGCTTCGGAAATTATCCGGGGATCCGAAGACCACCTCAAGTGTAACTGAGCCTGTACAGTTGGCCTCTACACCTGGTATGACGCCTTTAAAGGTTGTCTTTGTGGGTTTAATCCTTGAGGATCTATGCCCATTTTTTACGACCGTATCTGATAAAAGCAGGTTCAGGCTGTTGCCGCCGTTCATAAGGACTCTAGTGAGGTGAAATCCGTCAATGATTGGGTCTAGAACCAATGCGGCGAATCCGCCATGGCGGATGCTAGTGGGGTGGTCCCTTCGATCAAAAGTGATCGGGCAGGATGACCATGGGTTGAACTTTGGGGCGACTGGCTCCAACGCATATACGTCCCTGAGTGCACGCTTCCGCTCCCTTTTGGATATGTGGGTTGCGTATATCATGTTCACCATCCGCACTTGTGGGGGGAAGCCCTTTTGTCCCCTATTGTTTGGCGGTCGGGGCTCCTCCTCGTCATTGCTATGCAGCCCCTTGTCATTGTTTTCGGTGTTTAACTTGCCTGCCTGCTTGAACACCCAACAATCCCTGTTGGTGTGGTTGGCTGGTTTTTGAAGTGCCGTGTATCCGCACAGCGATCGAGTATTCGGTCCAAATTGGGCCGGGCCGGAGTATTTCTTTTGAATGGCTTTTTCGGCGACCGGGTTTAGAGCCTCTGAATCCGGCATTAACTGCGTCAGATCCTCGGCCATGCGCCCGTTAATCGCGGCGCTTTTTATGTTGTGACGCGACCTCAATGTTTTCCTTGGTATCCGAATTACCAGGGCTCTTGGTCATGTTATTACTACGAGCTAGCAGTTGTCTTCTCCAGCATAAGCGGGTCATGAGTGTTGTGAGGGCTGCCATGGATTTCGGCTTTTCCTGTCCTAGGTGTCGGGCAAGCCACTCGTCACGGATGTTATGCTTGAAGGCTGCAAGGGCCTCTGCGTCCGGACAGTCGACTACTAGATTTTTCTTGGTTAGGAACCGTGTCCAGAATTGTCTGGCCGATTCCTCTAGCTACTGAATTATGTGGCTTAGGTCATCGATTGTCGGATTTCGGATTCCGGCAGACCCTTGAGGTTTGAACACTGGGGTGCGCGCGGAATCTCTCCCTCTACCTACCTACACCCCGCCGCCTCGCTAGGATCTAAACTACGAAAGGAACAACACAAGAGACACAAGGTTTATACTAGTTCGGGCCACCATTGTGGTGTAATACCCTACTCTAGTTTGTGGTGTGGTGGATTTCCTCTTGGGCTGATGGTGATGAACAATACAAGGAAGAACAGCCTCGCGAGGATCTGCTCTTGGTCAGGCGATGAACTGCTAGGGGAGTTCGGTCACTCTCTCTCTCTGCTTCCGACTTGCCTCTAGCTACTCATTCAGGACCCCCTACCTTGTGGGTGGCTAGTCCTATTTATAGGCAAAGGCCTGGGCCTCTTCCCAAATATTGAGCGGAAGGGCGCCAACAATTAGCCATTTTGAAGGGGAACATCTGGTACACTTATCCCGACTAAAGTTGGTCCTCGCTTTGTCAAAGGCTCTGGTGGTGGCCTTGACTTGGGATCCACAATGACTTCCTTCCTGCCGTTGGACTGGTCTTGGTCTTGTTGCACGAAATGGACACCTTTGCTTGATGCTCTACTTTGCGCTTGCTCCCTTTGCACCAAAGAGGAAAGGAGGACATCAGCTGGCTGGCGCCCGCCTGGCGCCCTTGGTCGTCATGGCTTGCGTCATGGGAACCTCGTGAGGTACCCGCCTTGATCTCTCCGCCTCGCGAGCCAGCTCGACGAGGCCGTGCACGAGGAAGCTCCTCGTCGTCCGCCGCCTGCGAGGCTTGGCCCCTCGCGAGGTCTTGAGCTCGTGTTGATGAAGATGGGCCGTGATGGGCCCCCCTTTGAAACCACGCCGCATGCCGCAGCAGGCAAGTTTGGGGACCCCGTTCCCGAGCAGCAAGAGCTCCCCGGGCCCAAGGCACGCCGGACTTCGCTGGCGAAAGAGGCGAAGGCAAGTGCGCTTATCAACCCCTAACAGCCTGCGGCCTTGGGAGCCGTGTGGCGGTTGATTGGACGTGGGCGTCTCCACTTCCCCATGACGCCTCGGCAACTGCACGAATTGACAAGTCCCTGCATGCAAAGCGGGTCATGATTACCTATGATCGTGGAGGTCGGTGGTTGGCCTCCTCTGGCTTTAAGTACGGAACGATGAGCGCTCCTCTGGTCCGTTTCTTCTTGCTTCTTCTTCCCGGTTCTCGCTCCGTCTTGCTGCAATGGCTCCAATCCGCTGGTTCTCCGCGGCAGAGAAGGGAAAGGCTCACAGAGGGTCTGACCCGCTCCGCCAAGAAAAGCAGCTAACCCTCTGCCATCGGAATGAGGGTGCCCTCCAGGTGGTGTCGAGGCCCTGCCGCGACGAGGGCTAGGCTCGCCGGCCGCTCCCTCGGCAGCTCCTCAGGTGGTGGAGGCGTCGGAGGATCCAGCGACTCCGTCGAGCTCTTCGCGACTCCGGATATGAGCGACGACAGCTACGAGCCCGACCCTCGCCCGCTCTCGGGCGAAGGCGGGCTCGGCAGCCGTCGCCGCCTGATCTGGATGGGGTTGGCGGCGGTGCCCGGCGCCCACCTGATGATGGCGTCTTTTGCAGGAGCGTGTGTAGTTAGCATTCTTTAGGTTCTGCTCCCTGCGAGGAATCAAAAGCGCGCCCCGTGGGGGCTTGTAAGGTGCCTGTGGTCCTGTTTGTTAATATGATCCTTGTTGTGAAACAGCGCGAGTTGCTCATCCCGCCTTAGCTCAGTTCTCCCTTTCGAACCTTGCGAGGGCTTGATGCTCTGCACCGACAGGTCCTAGTCCCAAGGCAATTTTCAGCCGTCGCTGGTATGTCAGGTCGCGATGCCGTGGTCAAGGCCAGGAGGTGAGCGGCCCGGGGTACGGTAAGAGCCCCTGAGTCGCGATGCTCAGGAGGTCCCCCTTAGCGCTCAAGCAGTCATCGTTCGGCGAGAAAGAAGAGCGATGTTGCTAACTCGGGATTGCGTTTGATGAGGGGACGGTGTCGTGTTAGTTAATGCTTCCGGAGGGTGACTTATCTCGAGAATCAGGAGTCGCTTCCTGGTGCGTTGTCGGGTCCTTGCATCGGTAGGCAAGGGGTCGCTTGGCGAGGTCCTCGCGTGTCCCTCCCCTCTCGCCTTTGCTCCCCTTTCTGCTCTACATCCTCGGGTCCCGGCCCTCGAGCGAGTCTCAGCCGTCGCTGGTATGCCAGGTCGCGATGCCGTGGACAAGGCCAGAGGGTGAGGGCTGGAGAGCCAGTAGGAGCCCTGAGTCGCGATGCTCAGGCACCCCCCCTTTAACGTGCAAGAGGTTCGCGCGGGTGAGAGAGAAGGAGACACGGGCCTCGCCTGACGCTGCTCCTTGAGGAGATCCTGCGGGCTCATCACAGAAAGAATGAAAGTTCGTCGTGACAATCGACAGTCAGCCGTTGGTTGCCCCGGAGGGGTGACGAGGCACTGAAGGCTTGACGAGGTAGCGCTATGCGGGGCTGCCGCGGCCAGAGCTCAGCCATTCAGGTTTGTCGACGTTGCAGGGACAGACCCATGCGCAAGCGTCGTGCCGTTAGGGAACAGCTCCATCAGTTGGTGTCAGTTGAGCGGGCAACTAAGTCAAGCATGTTAATCACGAAGGAGCAAGTTCATTTAGATAAACGCAAAGAAGACGAACGTCGTCGGGCCTGACCCGAGCGACCTGGGGATGCAGCCGGAGGGGTGCCCCCAACAAGATAGGCTAGGAACAGGAAGTAAAAGGGATACACGCCGCAGGGACGGACCCACGCGGCCTGGGAATAATGCAGCCACAGGGGCGCTCGATTAAATGAAACTTGAAAGATGTCACGATAGCGTTGAAGGCGAAAGGGTGTTGGCGCAGCGAACTCGGTGGGCTGCGGGAGCGATCCTCACGAGCCCCGAGCTCGGGGGCCTCGAGGAGGCCGGGCGCTTAGTGGCTCCTCGTGGATAACTCCATCTCTGCCGGGGCTGCGGGCGCCTGGCCTCCTGAGCCTCGGGATGTCCCTCATGAGGCGCTGATGCGTGGCGGCTGCGTTCGGCAGTAAGGCATGCGAACGTAGGCGTGGGGTGGACCTTCGCGGCGCCCCACGCGAGAGGGCCAAAGGCGCTCTGAGAGGCAGCTCGGTTGAGCCACTGGTATGTCGATCTTGACGCGCAGCCCACCATCCTCGCTGGATGGGGTGCTACAGGTAGCGATGGCTGCCACTCATGACTCTTGACTCCTGCGGCTCTGAATGGCCTTGTTGTGAACTCCCGAGGGTTTGGCCCTCCTTTCCTTGCTCCTTCTTGAGGGAAGCGTGCTTGGCTCACGCCTCAAGTGGTGCCCAAGCGCCTCCCTCGTGACCTTAGCAAGGTCGGTGGCCCTCCAGGGGGGGAGCCCCCGAGCCCTGCCTGAGGAGGGCGTCGGGCGTGCTTTCCTATGCGATAGAAGGAGGTTTCCCCTGAGCGGGCGCGGACCCTGAGGGGCCTGCCTCCTGAAGGGTCGGGCCGGACGATGTCTTCTTCTTCTTGGGGGCAGTTTCGGGAAGCCTCCTGCTTCCGCATGTCAGGTCTTCCGGTGATGCGGCTGAAAGGCTCGCTCGAGGAGCTGCTGCGTCTTTCTCTTCGCAGGGCACCATGATGACTCCGCCACTTCTGGCATCTTGAGGACGTTGTAGCCGTGGTGGAGTTCTGACCATGAACTTGGTCAGCGCTAGGTACCCGAGGATGGCGTTGTATGGCGGCGAATGTGGGCGGCGTCGAAGTCGATGAGCTCGGTCGCGGTAGTTGTCGCGTCTTCCGAAGGTGTGAGAGGCGAACCTGCCCGATCGGGACCGTGGAGCCGTCGGTGACCCCAGAGAAAGGCTTGGTTGGCTGAAGCTGATTGTAAGGCACTTGGAGATTGTTGAGCGTTTCCACGGACGGGACGTTGAGCCCCGCCCGCCATCGATGAGGGTCTTGGTGACTAGCACGTTCGCGATGGTAGGGAACAAAGCATCGGGAGGACTCCGGCCGTGGCGCACACTTGAGCTGATCCGCCGAGCTGAACGTGATGGTACACGCCGACCACCGAGGCGTGTGGCTTGAGCTTGGGGAGGATCTGCATTCGCCAGCGGCGAACTGCTTGAAGATCCGTTGAGAGGCTGGGGCTTGAGCTCCGCCCAGGATGCGAGCTATCGTCGCGCTGCTCACAGAAGCCCCCAGCCCCCTCGTCCTGATGATGGTCTTCGTTTCTCCTTGGTTGCGGCGACAGAGGAGGGAGGCCTGCGTTGCCTTGCGGCCGATCCTCGCGAGGCTGATCCCTCCAGCCTCCCTCGTGAGGCGGGTCTTGCCAGCGATCCTTGCGAGGTTGGTCGCGCCATCCTTGGTGAGGGCCGCAGTCTTCCCAGCGTCCTGCGTTCCTTCCTCCTCCTCGGCAATAGCCCCGGTCGCTGCGGTCGGGACGTCGGCCGATCCTCCCTTCTCGCATGGCTCGGAGCTCTTGACATTCGCTGGTGTTGTGGGTGTGGAGGTCGTGGTACACGCAGTACCGGCTGCCCTTGGAAGACTCGGGCTGATCTCTGCCCCGCTTGGTGTCCGGTTCTGCCGCGAGCACGGCAGCCCCCTTGCGCTTCACGTCCTTGGCCTTGGATTTCTTCTCTTCTGGGTCTACGGCAGGTAGCTCGAGGAGGGAGAGACGCCCTTCCTCGGCCCTGGCGCACTTGGTCGCCAAGTTGAACAGCTCCAAGGAAGTGCACAGATCTTCATGCATCGACAGCTCCTCCTTCATCTTGACGTCGCGCACACCGTCGGAGAAGGCAGAGATGATGGCCTCCTGGTCACCTTGGGAATCTTGAGGCGTGCGTTGTTGAAGCGCTGGATGTACTTCTGAAGAGTCTCTCCTGGTTGCTGCTTGATGCGGCGCTTGTCGCTCACGGCGGGTGGCCGTCACGAGTACCTTGGAAGTTGGTGATGAAGCGGGTGCGCATCTTGTCCCAGGAGGAGATCGTGCTCGGAGGCAGGTTCAGGAGCCAGGTGCGGGCCCCGTCCTTAAGCGCCATGGGAAACTAGTTCGCCATGACCTTCTCGTCTCCGTTGGCGGCTTCGATGCCCAGCTCGTACTGGAGGAACTCTGCGAAATTCGGCCGTCTGTCGTAGCGAGGAGGCAGGTCTGCTTGAACTTGCCGGGCCACGCGATGTTCTGCGCCTTTCGGGGGTGAAAAGGCACGGCAGCCTTGTAGCCACAGGAGGCCTTGGGTGACGAAGAGCTTGGTCTTGCGGGTCCCCATGCGCTGCAGTGGGAGCAGCGGGGTCTTCACGTCTTGGGAGCGAGGCGTGGTCGCGGCAGTGGGCGGGGAGCACTTTCGGGCAGCTTCTTGCGGGCGAGGACCTCTGGCAGCCCTGCTCTTGCAGCTGGCCCGGCTGGGCAGGCGGGTTCCGCCCGAGGACCCACGCCTTGGGGCGAAGCGCCCGAGCTTGTCGCCCACCGCAGACGAGGTGTGGTGCGGCCAGGACGGGCGGCGGCAGAGAGCCCCTGCGGCCGGACGAGCTTCGGCGGCAGCGGTGAAGCCACTCTTCGTGAAGCGTCGTCGGCAGGGGCCGGTAGCGCAGGAGCTTCGTTTGCGCGATGAAGCACAGCTTCGAAGCCTCCATGAAAGCCTTGGAATGCGCGAGACAAAGAACCAGTAGGGGCGAGCGAGGGGGTAGCAGTGCGGCCGTCTTGCCTCACGGAGGGATGCTGGGACGATGCTTGCTGCTCGTTCCCCGTCGGGCCGGTGGCGGCGTTGACGGCGGGCGACGGGAAACGATGAGGGCGCCTGCCTATGGGAGCCGTCTGGCCGACGCGGGAAGCGAGAGCGGCTCGGTGCTAGGCGCGGGCCCGACGAGCGTCAGACATGGATGCGGGGTTCGACGGAGAACAGGGCGGTGGAAGACGAATTCCGGCGCACCCCTACCTGGCGCGCCAAATGTCGGATTTCAGGTTCCGGCAGACCCTTGAGGTTCGAACACTGGGGTGCGCGTGGAATCTCGCCCTCTACCTACCTGCACCCCGCCGCCTCACTAGGATCTAAACTATGAAAGGAACAGCACAAGAGACACAAGGTTTATACTAGTTCGGGCCACCATTGTGGTGTAATACCCTACTCTAGTTTGTGGTGTGGTGGATTTCCTCTTGGGCTGATGGTGATGAACAATACAAGGAAGAACAGCCTCGCGAGGGTCTGCTCTTGGCCGGGGCGATGAACTGCTAGGGGGAGTTCAGTCGCTCTCTCTCTCTCTGCTTCCAACTTGCCTCTAGCTACTCATTCCAGACCCCCCTACCTTGTGGGTGGCTAGTCCTATTTATAGGCAAAGGCCCTGGGCCTCTTCCCAAATATTGAGCGGGAAAGGCGCCAACAATTGGCCATTTTGAAGGGGAACATCTGGTACACTTATCCTGACTAAAGTTGGTCCTCGCCTGTCAAAGGCTCGTGGTGACGCCTTGGCTTGGGCTCCACAATGACTTCCTTCCTGCCCGTTGGAATGGTCTTGGTCTTGTTGCACCGAAATGGACACCTTTGCTTGATGCTCTCGCTGCGCTTGCTCCCTTTGCACCAAAGAGGAAAGGAGGACAACTGCCTTGGCTGGCGCCCGCCTGGTGCCCTTGGTCGTCATGGCTTGCGTCATGGGCACCTCGTGAGGTACCCCGCCTTGATCTCTCCGCCTCCTCGCGAGCCAGCCTGACGAGGCCGTGCCTGAGGAAGCTCCCTGTCGTCCGCCCCGCGAGGCTTGGCCCCTCGCGAGGGTCTTGAGCTCATGTTGATGAAGATGGGCCGTGATGGGCCCCCCTTTGAGCCACGCCGCAGGCAGGCAAGTTTGGGGACCCCCGTTCCCAGAACGCCGACATCGGCGTCTGGTGGTCGCACATAGGTACCCTGGAAGTTGTCAAGGAATGCGGCTTCCAGGTCCTCCCAACAACCAATTGATACTGCTGGCAAGCTGTTAAGCCAATGCCGAGCTGGTCCTTTAAGCTTGAGTGGGAGGTATTTGATGGCGTGTAGATCATCGCCATGGGCCATGTGGATATTAAGGAGATAATCCTCGATCCATACCGCCGGATCTGTTGTGCCATCGTATGATTCGATGTTTACGGGTTTGAAACCCTCGGGGATTTGATGATCCATTACTTCATCTATGAAGCATAGTGGGTGTGCGGTGCCTCTGAATTGGGATATATCACGATGTAGCTCAAATGAGCTTTGTCTATTGTGTTCGGCCCGGCCGGATTTACCATATCCGGCATGATGGTTATCGTCACGTGTCGTGGGGCGCCCACGCGATCCATAGATCGATCTTGTTTGCCTTGCCCTGTACTCCAATATATCTTGCAGGTCTGGCGCATTTCCCCGTGCCTTGGTATTCTTTGAGAAACGCTGGGGTGCGGCTTGAGTGGAGGGCCAAGAGGCCTCTCTGTCACGGCCACGAGGTGGCCGGTCGGCTGCATCATGTGCTGGTGATGTAGGTCTTTGTGCTTCCTCCTCTAATCGGGGTAGCAGCCTGCGTTTTGGGTAGCTCTTGGAGGGGTGTTCGAGTTCGTACTCTTCAGCCGCAAGGACATCAGTCCATCTGTCGGCTAGCAAGTCTTGGTCAGCTCTAAGTTGTTGCTGTTTTTCTTGAGGCTGCTTTCGCCGTGGCCATAAGCCTGCGTTTGAAATGCTCTTGTTAAGCGGGATCCTCGGGCACGACAAATTAAAGTAAATCGTCGAGGCTTGCCTCTTCTTGGAGGGAGGCATGTAATTATCGTCCTCTACCTCTGCATGCCGCTCTCTCATGAGGCTGGATTCTCCATCCTCTGTCTTTGAATCCTCTTTGGAGGGTTGTCTTGACACTGTCAGGGGTGTTATTGTCTCCGTGCGGAATCGTTGTTTTTGCTTTGGCGGGATTTAGAGCGGTGCCCGGTGGCCTTGGCGCTTAGGCTTCTTCTTGGAGGGTCATCCTCCGTTGTTCCATCGCCGTTCCTTCTTCTTGGGAGTCCACCATGTATATGTCATACGACGAGGTGGCCTTCCGATTGCCTATGTAAGCGCCGGTTATTGGTCGTCTCCTGCATCGGCGTCCATACCGTCGATGTCATCGGAGTCGAAGTCGAGCATGTCGGTTAAATCATCGACAGTGGCTACGAAGTGGGTGGTGGGTGGGCTTTGAATTTCTTCGTCGTCCACATACCAACCTTGCTGACCATAGTCCGGCCAGGGATCTCCTGATAAAGAGAGAGACTTTAGTGAATTCAGAATGTCGCCGAAGGGCGAGTGCTGAAAGATGTCCGCGGCGGTGAACTCCATGATCGGCACCTAATCGGATTCGATTGGCAGGGGCGCGGAAGGTTCGGAGTCCGGAGAGGAGTCCGGCACCTTGGAGTCACGAGCTTCGCGAAGGACAGGTATGGTGTTTGGCTCGATCATCGTAGAGATTGCAGCCCCCGAGGCGGTGTCCAGCCACCCGTCCTCGATTGGCGCAGTCGGCTTCGAGCTAAGGGTCGGAGCGGACACTGGTGCGGCCTCCAGGGCACTGTTCGGCGGCAGAGCTAGATCATGCCCATCGTGATAGTGCGGCGCGCTTGGCTGTGGCTCGAACCCGTCAAAGATCAAGTCTCCACGGACGTCGGCCGTGTAGTTCAAACTTCCAAATCTAACCTGATGGCCAGGGGTGTATCTTTCGATCTGCTCCAGATGGCCAAACGAATTGGCCCGTAGTGCATAGCTGCCGAATACGAAGATCTGTCCGGGGAGAAAAGTCTCGCCCTGGACCGCGTCGTTGTTGACGATCGGAGGAGCCATCAGGCCTAAAGATGACGACACAGAGGAACTCTCAATGAAAGCACCAATGTCGGTGTCAAAACCGGTGGATCTCGGGTAGGGGGTCCCGAACTGTGCGTCTAGGCGGATGGTAACAGGAGACAAGGGACACAATGTTTTTACCCAGGTTCGGGCCCTCTCGATGGAGGTAAACCCTACTCCTGCTTGATTAATATTGATGATATGGGTAGTACAAGAGTAGATCTACCACGAGATCGAGAGGCTAAACCCTAGAAGCTAGCCTATGGTATGAATGTTGTTAGATCCTCTGGACTAAAACCCTCCGGTTTATATAGACACCGGAGAGGGTTAGGTTACACAGAGTCGGTTACAATGGGAGGAGATCTACATATCCGTATCGCCAAGCTTGCCTTCCACGCCAAGGAAAATCCCATCCGGACACGGGACGAAGTCTTCAATCTTGTATCTTCATAGTCCAGGAGTCCGGCCAAAGGTTATAGTCCGGCCATCTGGACACCCCCTAATCCGGGACTCCCTCAGTCAAACTGAATACACGCCATGGATATAAGTTCCTAGTTGGGTTCATGAACCAAGAAGATCGCTGCTTTTTTATGGCTGAACTTGGATAAACTTCCTCAAGTGTTACGGATTGAAAGTTGGCACACGCATGTTGATGGAAATAGCAGAATCTAGTCTCATCTTCACTGTGACCTTCCACCCCGACGTCGTTCCAGTAGTTCATCCATGCTAGTTTTGTATCTGGTTCTTGCATGTTGCCTCAATTACTTCTTAATCCACATATTTTGTCTAACTAATCACAATTTGACTTTAGAAGTAGCCACAGTTTATGATTCCCTTCTCTCACGAAGTTGCTACTTTTAACTAATATTTCTTATAATTGGCGGCACGTGTAGGTTATTACAAAGTTCAGGACACTACTCGTTTGTTATTTGATAAGAACTCTACTGTTATTGACAGCACTGAAGTTGACTGGGACGACATCCACCAGCTCCTACACTTTATTGATCGTCTTGAGGTCCTTGTGGGGCGATTCAATGGTGGAAGGCCACGTGGGATATGTGTGCCACTGGTGCACACGTTGAACAGGTCCAACTGTGTAAAGAAACTTATGGTACGAGCTGCTTACTATTATATATGTTGTTCATAAAATCTTGCTTATACACAGTTTTACAGTTGTGATCTTCTTAAAACAGAAACTGTCTAGTTTTATTGTTCCTATACAGATGTCTGGCCATGGTCGGGTCAGACTTGCGTGGTCACAACATGATGTTTATGTCGACCTACTCCATTTCCCTTGGAGGTTAAAAGATACTTATTCATGGCTGGTCTCAAATAATGAAGGCCCGTCCATCTTGGAGAATAGTACAAAAGGTTATGCCCATGCTTTTCCATGGCGAATATCTTGTTTATTGACCACATTGCGAGATGAAGCCGCTTTCAGAAGGTCGTGGATGCATGGGGTGGCGCCTGGGCCTTGTCCAGGGGCTTGGTAGCCTCAACCTTGGTCAATTGTAGGCAAAGTAGCACTGTTCGAGGTGTGCTTTGTGCGGTTGAACCTGTATAAGTACTCATACTGGTTTTAGCTATGGTTGTTAAGTGCCCCTGCTGGTTTCAGTTAAGGTTGTTAAGTACTCCTGCTACTTTTACAGTCGGTCGGGTTTCTTCAGTCTCGTCTTCCTCCAGCCGCCAAAACCAAACCAGCGCCGGCGGGGCCGCCTGCCCCCGCCTCCCATGCCTGGCTGCGCCTCAGCGCATGCATCGCCGCCCCACCGTCTCATAAATTGTTAACGCTGACGTCAGCCCCACCCCACACCCGAACCAGTCAACCTTTGTACTCCCCTTCGCCTGTGAATTCACCACCACATCTTTCCCGGTTCCTGTTTGTTCCCATCGAGGCCTCGTTGTTGTCCTCTGTGCGCTTTGGTGCGCTCGTTGTGGTGCCACCCTCTCGCGTTGTCAACATGGTCAACAAACCAGAGGAATCGGGAGAGGATTATACATGGAGAGGATGAAAGTAGGGACCCACCATGTCCATGGTCGTACGTAAGCAAGTTCTTCATTTTTTTTGTTATATACTCCATTGTCAGCGTATAGAAAAAGTAAATGCTTCCTCCTAGTGGTTTGCTGACATCTAGGACCCACGACATTGTCAGTGTATAGTCAATAGACAAGAGAACAGCAAAAGAGCGTCTAACACCTGGGACGTAGCTGCTCGACCAGTTTTTTTTGTTATTGTTGAGATGGAGCAAGGTTTCAACTGGGTTGTGGCCCGTCTAGCCCAAGCTTCTATTTTATGTTCACCACATGACCAGCCTAGCTATTTTTTCTTTGTGAAAATGGTTAGCCTAGTTTATTTTTTCTGAAGAATACCCAATCCAAGCATACCCAACCCAGGCCTACTTATTTTTCTCCACCCTGCGAAGTTGCAACTCTTTCAAGACGGCTACAAATCTTAAAAGTAATATAAAATGGGCTGTAAATATAAAAACACACGAAAAATTGGCAATTACTTTCAAATTTCTGGATTTTTCACATTTTTCATATTCCAATTTCATTGGGATTTAACCTAATTTAAATATATCTTCAAAGTACTTTAAATCTGGCTTGACATTTCGGTATTAAAAATAGTTTGGACCCCACCGAAATATGCAAAATTTTGTTTAAATTTTTAACCACATACAGCCAACAAAAAGAAAATTATTTGCAATAAATTGCATAAGAAGTTGCAAATGAGCTGTAAATTATTAAAAAATAGGAAATGGGCTGACTTGTGGGCCTATTAAGTTGATCGAGATGCAAGCTTTTTTACTTATTATATCGTCAACAAATGATTCTAGCATAAGTATTTGTTGGATGTCAATCCAATGGCCGCGTCTTCTTCAATCCACGATCTTCTTCCTCCGGCCGCCAAATCCAGCGTCGGTGGGACCGCTGCTCCGCCTCCGTGGCCGGGTACGTGCTACCGTCTTGAGCCTCACCGCCCTCTACAACTCCCACCACTGGCCAGGCCATCTCTCTACTCACCCACATCCCTCCATTGTTGTGGCTTCGCCACCTCCGGGTCATTCCCTTCCTGGGTGTCGCCGTCGTCCATCGCGCTGGTGTTCTCGGCACGGCGTGGTCAACATTGTCAACAAACGACAACATCGGAAGAGGGATGTCGTGGAGAGGAGGCTGACAGTTGGGACCCACATGGTCCATGGCCGCACACAAGCAAGTACGTCCTTATTACGCCAAAAAATGAATCCTCCCGATGACAGCTGGGACCCGCCAGCTATATCTTCGCATGGAAGAAAGTGCCTCCTTATTAAGTGAAAAATAACGATTGCTCCCCATGATAGCTGGGGCCCACCAGATTTGGAGGCTGACTTGTGGCCCTACTGAGTTGACGGTACGCAGGGCTTTGTCAACTTACTCAACAATTGATTCTATCACCAGTGACCGTTGGATTATTAACATCCAATGGTCGTCCTGCTTCTTCAACCTCTGATTTTCTTGCTCTAGCCATCCAAGCTATCGCGTGCTCATGCCTCCTGTGGTCGGCTGTGCTGCCGCGCAGGCCTCACCGCCCCCTCCTACTCCCACCGCTGGCCAGGCCATCCCTCTACTCACCCACAGGCCCTGTTATTCTACGGCGACGGCAGCCTCACACCGCAGTCGAACTAGTCAACCCTTGTACTACCCTCCACGTGTTCCTAGGCTCCACGTCATTACCTGCCTCATCGTTGTGCACCGCTTGGGTGTTGTCTGTGCGGCATGGTCAACATGGTCAACAAACGACAACCCTCGGAAGAGGACTGTATGCGGTGAGGCTGACAACTGGACCCATCAGCTACATCTTCGCACGCAAGGAAGTGCCTCCTTATTATGCGCAAAAAATGAATCCTCCCCCTGATAGCTCGGACCCACCATCAATATCTTCGCACGCAAGGAAGTGCCTCCTTATCCTCCCTGACAGCCGAGACCCACCCGGTCGAAGCGTACGTAGCGTTGTCATTCTGGTGCATGGCGATATGCGTACATCTTTGGTCCATCGGTCTTTCAGCCATGATGAACCGTGGCCCGATGAGAGCCGTAGCTGTTCAGACAGTCTTATCTAAATCATGTACACATACGACAGCCACGCTGCAAAAATGACGGCCATGTACGTACATACGGGCGTGGTCTCGAATACGCACAGTGATGGCATCATGTTCATCGGACACCTAACCGGCTGGGTCAGAACGGAGAAACAGCGTCATGTTCATCGGGAGGCAACAGACTGGGTCTGAATGTGTCTTGTTCAACGGGAGCCAACCGGCTTGGAAGGAATAGCCAAAACAGGGTCTGGCGTACCGTAGTACGGAGGAAACGGCCTTCTGTTCGATCGGCTATGGTCGAAACGGGATCCTGTTCATCGGGAGAAGTGCAGCGTCCGCCATAAAGCGGAGAAGCGAACTTACATTTCAAGCTCCTACGGTCGAGACGGGCTCCTGTTCATCAGGAGGGGTGTGGCGTACCGTGAAACGGGACTCCACGGGCTATTGTTCATCCACCGTCTACTGCCTCGCTCCAGCCTCCACGGGCTACTGTTCATCCACCGTCAACTTCCTCCAGCCTCCTCCCGGTACTGTTCATCCACCGTGTCTTCCTCCTACCTCCACCAGCTACTGTTCAACCAGCCCTCCACGGGGTCCTGTTCATACACCCCTAACTGTGTCAGGACCCCGATTCCAAGTCACATCGATCTAGCTGGTAACACCTCATATCGCTTTGCGGCCTCACGCACGGTATTCCCACGGGTGTCGCCTTACCATGGCCCGGGACCGTTTGCGCCTTTTGGCTCACGTATATGATAGTGTTGCTAGCCTCCATATGATAGAGAACCCGGGCCGACATGGCTAGTCGTGAACCCAAAGCGACGCTAACCCATGGGGACAGGCATACATGAATCACATCGAGCATGTCGGTCATCAACGTATGAATCCGGGCTGTAGCCTTTGGGCTATGAGGACTCCGGTAACCCGGGCTGTAGCAGGCTAGGCGGGACTCGGATGTCACCGTGTGACATTTCCCGAAGAACGGAACGAACGAAGTGAAACACATGTCGGCCGATCAAGTGTCCGAGCAGTAGTGTTGGGCTAGCGGGACTCGGTGAACCGGGCTGTAGCGGACTACTATCGCTCGGGAAGCACTAGACTACATTTCCCCATATGAGAGGTTGCCAAGGATAAACAACTAGGTTGTCGGATCCCACACATACCAAGCATTTCAAACATACACACAATATGCTCAATATGTGTAAATACAACATGGCATCACAACATAACTCTGCGACTCAAATATTATTCGATGGGCTCCGAGGAGCGAGATATTACAAACATGGGTCTCATGACCCAACACTCGAAACATACAAATCAAAGCACAAGCGGAAGCTTAACATGTCCTGAGTACGAGACATCTACAAATGAAAAAGGCTGAGAAGCGACTATCTACCGAGATCTGCCGAGGGCACAAGATCGTGGCTGAGGTAACAAGCTAAGCGTCAAGTCCAAGCGGAACTACTAAGCGAGGCCAGCGTCTCTGCAAAAACATAAAATAGGCAAGCGTGAGTACAAATGTACTCAGCAAGACTTACATCGTAACTAACTACATATGCATCATTATCAAAAGGGGGTGGTGGAGTTTAACAGCTGACAAGCCAGCTTTGACTCGGTAGCTATCCTGAACTACGACTGCAGGTAACTCTTTTGAGGTGGCGCTCACGAGTCCACATATTCACCATATCAATACACCACTATGGATCCGCTCCCGTCTCCCTACAAGAACGCCATCCATAGCACTCCACTTATCTTGCGCATTTTAGAGTATCCACTTTCACTTGTCTATGAACTGTTATAGGCAACCCGAAGTCCTTTTCCACAGAACCACGGCTATTGAATAGATCATATTAACCCTGCGGTGTACTTCTTCACCTGCGCTCTCACCACTTACCGCCGTTTACACGACATGTACTCGGCAACCTTCAGCGGAAGCCCAACGTGGGTGTCGGCCACGGCCTACCTAAACACTCAAGTCCCTAGTCCAGGTTTATCGCCTATTCGGGTTCCATCCATGGGAGTCCGGCCGAGGTTTCCACTAACGGCCCCGAGCGATGTGTGCAGGGTTCCCGAGATACCAAAGCGGGCATTCGGTACACCGGGCCACGGTGTATCTACCGCATCATAGTCCACCCCTAGGGTCAGCGCTTCATACGGCCTCCAACACATATCTTACAAACACGTAAACTAGTTGCAACTCCTGGACAGAGAACAAGGGTGGTTAAGAAGCCGAGAGGGTCCATTGGTTTGGGCCCAATGCGTGGTAGTAACTGTTTCATGGATCACAAACACAGAACTCAGTTCCTGAGGATGGCTGCAATGAGACAACCCACCATGTACTCCTACATGGCCTCTCACCGCTACCTTTACCAAATCGTGTTCACACACTTAGCTCTCAACAGTAGGACATGTTCACACAACCATTCCAATTCATTCCCGATGAATCAGACCTGACTCAACTTTAAGAAGTAGCAGGCATGACAAACAAGCATGAATGATTAGGCACAACAGGGCTCAAACAACTCCTACTCATGCTAGTGGGTTTCATCTATTCTTGTGGAATGACAGGTCATGCACGAGAGGATAAAGGGGTTCAGCTACATGACAAAGTAACAGATGAATCGTTGTTGTCCTAATGCAGTAAAAGAGAGCAGGAGCGAGAGAGTGGGATTATATCAGAATGAACAAGGGGGTTTTGCTTGACTGGCACTTCTGAAGATAGTATAGTTCTTCATCGGTGTTATCGATCACATCGTCGGAACCACGTCTATCGGGAGGGGACAAACACCGGCAACTGAGAAAGAACACAATCAATGCAATGCCACAATATGATGCATGATCATGACATGGCAATATGCTTTGATTTGAGCTAATGCATCTAGCTACGATTTAAATGAAGTTGGTTTGAATACATGATTCAAATTCCAACCCCATATATGATTAGTTAAATGCCCTTTATTTGTTTTGTCCAAAATAGAGGACAAACATTGTTCAAACATGCATGAAAATGTTACAGTTGGATTCCTTGAATTTTTCTGATAATTTTTCATATATAAATTATTTGATTTGGAGCTACGGTTGAATTACTATGATTTTTAGAAGTTTAGGCAATTTCTGGAATTTCCTGATTTATTTTAAAACCAAAAAATGAGTTATTAAATCGGCCAAGATTAGGTCATCTTGACCTCAAGCAGGTCAACAGGCGCCGTCCAGGTCAAACTGACCGATTGGGATCCACACGTCGGTGACAGAGGCTGATTTGGGTGGTTGGCCAGTGGGACCGGTCAACGCTGACTTGTCCAAAGTCAATGCTGACACATGGGGCCCGCGAGATTAGCACTAATTTAAGCAGGATAATTAGACTAACCTAATTAGGCTCGGGGACCCACATGTCAGTGTCTGTTAGGGTGGGTAATTAACGGATAGTAGCACTAGTCGCGCCGCCACGTCAGCGTCGCCGGATTAGGCGCCGGCGACCACATCTCGCGGCGGAGGCTTGCCGGAGTTGCTCGGGCTCGCGCTACAGAGGACCATTTCATCCGCGGTTTGCGGCTACGGAGAGCTGGCGGTGGGGCGCATCCAGTGGTGGTGGCGTATGAGGCTGCGGCCTCTGAGGCACCGCTGACGAGCTATCTGTGGCCGGAGCTCGGGTGAGACAGGCGACCACTAGGGGGGCAGGAAGGCGAGCTGCGGCATGCAGCGGGCTCGTGGAGGCGTTAAAAGCACGATGGTGTACTCGGGTGGGAGCTCCAGTGGGCATGTGCAGCTCGCCATGGCCGTGGCGAGATGTTCTCGGCCATGATGGGGAATGAAGCTAGGGAACGACCGCGAGCTTGAGAGAAGAGGGGAGAGGAAGAGGGGCTCACGGCGAGTGCAGAGGTGGCCTCGGCGTGCTCGGGGAAGACTCGGTGACGGAGAATCGGCGGCGGCGGGCGGCGGAGCCCGAGGAGGAAGACGATGGTGATGACGGCGTTCCAGGGCGTCCGGCGCCGTGCGTCTCTGCGAGGAGGCATAGCCCACAGTGGCGGGGCGCGTGGGCACGACAGCGAGGCGAGAGGGAGGCTGTGGCCGCGTCGGCGTGCGGCGGTGCTTTCCGATGTGTTCGGGCGTCGCGGGAGAGAGCGAGAGAGAGGAGGGGAGAGGCGCAGGAGAGTGGGAGAGGGGTCCGGGGGGCAGCGTGGCGCTCACAGGCGCGTCGGGGTAGCGGTGGGAAGCAGGAGGTGGGCATGGCGTGGGTAGCGTCGAACCGCCTCCCATCCTCTGGCGAGAGGAAGGGGTGGTGGCGGAGGGCACAGTGGGCTGGGCCCGAATCTGCTGGGCCACCGTAAGTGGGCCTCGGTGAGCGCTAGGGTAGCCCTTTCCTATTTGCATTTTCTTTCTGCTTTCTAATTTACGCAAGCTGTGTTTGGCTTTATTAAAAATGCGAGCATTTCTAAAAATCTTACAATCAAGCTCATGACCCTTGTTGGAAATATATCCTCTGATAAACATTTCAGTTTGGGATTATTTGAGCATTTAAAATATTAATTAGAAATTAAATGCCCAAATGCAAATATCATATGATTTAATTCAAAAATCCAGAATGGCCTATAAATATATTCATAATTTTTGGAAGAGGTTTTCACCTTTAACATAAGTAATGAACATTTGCAAAAGGCATTACGGGTCATTGAAAATATTTTTATTGAACCTAGTTGAATTTCATTCGGTGCTAGGGTTTCAACAATCCCCATTTCAAATTTCTTTGGAATGAACATGATGGCATGATGAACAAACAAAGTCAAGCAAGGCTAATCTGGGGCTGTGACAAACTGGCTCGGGTGTTGCGGCCTCCTCATGGTCCTGTTCATCCAGCGATAACGGCCTACTACCACGAGGTCCTGTTCATCCAACTGTGATAGCTTGGCTTATTAGGGATAATAGACTACTCATATCAATAAGGAATTCCTTCTTTTCTGGAAGCCCGTTCGGATAGAACTCCAAAGTTAAGCGTGCTCAGCTTGGGGTAATTTCAGGATGGGTGACCAACCGGGAAGTTGCTCCCGGGTGCGCACGAGTGAGGACAAAGTGCGCAGAAAAGGCTAGTATTAATCTATGAGGCCAGTCTAGATCCTGCCAGGAGTAATGACCACCGGCAGGTGTGTCCGGGGCATACCAAGTTGGTATCAGAGCCGACCCTCGCGGTTACACGGATGTTTGCAGATAGGTGCGCGGTCATGTTGTTCATGACGTTTGTGACCCGTCGTGGCACATGACATGGCACATGTACCGGACTGGATGCACAGACGTATGTGCCAAGAGGGAACGTTCATGTGGCCCGACGAGGACGTCGGTTCCTCTGAGTGGGGGTGTATGTGATAGCCTGGCTTATTAGGGATGATAGACTACTCATATCAATAAGGAATTCCTTCTTTTCCGGAAGCCATTCGGATAGAACTCCAAAGTTAAGCGTGCTCAGCTTGGGGTAATTTCAGGATGGGTGAGCAGACCGAAGTTGCTCCAGTGCGCGCAGTGAGGACAAAGTCTTGTGAGAAAAGACTAGTATTGATCTGTGGGGCCAGTCTAGATCCTTCCAGGAGTAACGACCACCGGCGGGTGTGTCTGGGGCGTTACACCAACCCCCATCGGGAACTGATCATCCAACCACAACCAACCGGCTAGACTCACCATGTCTTGACTCGTTCAACCAACCCCCAACGGTCACTGTTCATCAGGAGGCAGGTTTGATCGGCTTCAGTAAGCAGCAGCAGCGATCGATCACTAGGATCCAGTTAGCATCAATAGCGAAGGAATCGCTCGGGTTCATTCAGCAACGAAGGAATCACTCGAGTTCAGTTAACAGCAAGGGGTCGATCGCTCAAGTTCAGTAACGTAGCTAGTGCAATCGCTCAGGTTCAGTTAGAGCCCAATGCCTCGCACACACGCACGTATGTATACGAGAGAAATGCGCAAACCTCTGTGCATCGCTCAACCCCGACCACCCATCATAACCGGGAACTCCCTGAAATTTTCCTCGCCCTCACTTCTACCATGATTTTTTCCGTCATGGACGGCCCAAAGAATGTAATGTAGGTGCGTCCCTGTCCGGCCCAGCACGAAAAGCCCATTTTATGTCATGATTTTTTGTCATAGAAGTAGGAGCCCACCACATCTATGATGATACGTGTTTTTGTCACAATTATCGTCATAGAAGTTTCATAACCATGACACACACAAAATTCGTTCGGGCCAAAATGTCACGGATGTGCCTTTTTTTTGTAATGAAGTCTCCCTTCGAGGTGGTTTACAGCTCCATCGCGCTGTCCCCATTGGACATCCTCCCACTACCGCTGCAACAACGCACGAACATGGATGTGATTGCCCGTCCCACATACATGAAGAAGATGCACGAAAACCCAAGTCTCACCATCAAGTGGCGAGTCGCAAGCCATGCCTCCAAAACAAACAAAACTAAGAAGTCGGTGGTATACGACCCCGAAGATCTCGTATGGATCCATCTACGAAAGGATCGCTTCCCTAATGCATGCAAGTCCAGGCTCTTACCTCGTGCGGACGGTCCATTCAAGATCTTACAACGCATCAACAAGAACGCCTACAAGATCAACATACCACTCGACAAGTATAATGTGAGTGACACATTCAACATCAACGACTTGGCCCCTTACCATGGTGATGAATATCATGGTCTGGGAGCGGATCTTTCCCAAGGGGTGGGGGCAATGGTGCGGAGCACAAAAGATCATCCCCATGGATACTACACCAACTCCACAAGCACCAAGAGGACCACTGACAAGAGCTCACGCACAAGCCATTGAAGAGGAGGTTAATCCGCTCCTTAATGATTATCCCTTCCATTCATGTGAGACATGGGTACTACCTAAGGCGGACGTGTTATGCGTGATTAGGTACCAAGAAGATGGCCATGGACAAGATGGCATGGAAGCGGAGTAAGAGAATCAAGAACGGAGGTTGTAGAAAAGCTACAGCCGCCGGACGTTCAATAGGACCACCAGACATCAGGTGCAACACGGGGAGAACCTCCTAGGAAAACAAGTCGCGGATCAACTCTATAGTGACTGGACATCTAGCATCCCGAGCCACCGGACATCCGGTCCTTATCAAAAATCTAGCGATGACTATCCAGAACCAAATCGACATAAAATACCATAAGTCTGAAGGCCTCTGGACGACTGGACCCCGACAAGCCGCCGGACATCCAGTCCCTAAGCCACCAGACATCTGGTGACCAACAAAAGTCCGGTACTGCCTGCATGCAACCACTCGAGTTTTGGCCCATGTACCCCTTCTCACCCCCTAGACTATATATACCCCTTGGACGTATTAGTGTTAGCAAAGTATACAAGATGAACTAGAGAGAGATTTGCTCCTTTATCTAGTTCATTGGAGATCAAGACCTCCTATGGAGAAGATCTCATGTGGATTCGAGACCTCCTTCCTTAGGGTTGGAGAAGACTACCCCCTTCAAAGCCTCAATTCCTCCAAGGATTTGGGAAGAACTACCTTTTACTTGTTTCCTTTTGTTAATTGTGGATCTATGTGCTTGTATGGGATTGTGGAGTTACTGGATGTGTGACTTTCTCGTCTTTGAGTGTTTCTCTTGTTGATTCTCTTGTGTTCATTCTTCTCCACCTTCAAGGGTGAAAGATTGGTAACCCTAGGGTCTCTATCCTACATCAGCAAGCATGTGACGGCGTCATCTGGGAGAACACACAGTGTGGAAGACCCCACACAAGGGCACAAGGTAGTGCAGGTGCATGATGACCTGCTGTTGTTGCCGGTGGGCTATCTGAAAGGCTACAAAATCAACAAATGGAAAGGGAGCAACAATGAGAAAATGGAAGGAAGGGAGTGGCAAAGTGACAGGTATATTTTTCTTTTAAATTCTGTTGTGTACATCACCAATGGAAAGGGAGTGCCTGTGTGAATTTATCCCTCTAGATTTTCAAACAATACACAGTACTCATGTTGTAAATTTAGATTTGACAAGATACTTTGACTCAATGTCTCCGTACAATTGTAATGAGTGTATCCACATGTCACTACCTAAACCGGTGATGAATTCATACTTCTGTGATCTTCACTTATAGAGGTACCTCTTGATATTGCACTTCTTTTTACATATGTTTGTATTTGCATTTGCACTTGACTACCTATTTACAGTGATATAAATGCATTGGCATGCATGGGCTTAGACTCTTCTTTTGTGTCAACAAACTCTCCCTACCTTAAATGCTATTTATGCTTCGCCAAATGCATATGAAGATATTCTTTTAGGCCGCAATGGCATTAAGACAATTCACGCCAAATCTATAGTTTCACAGCTATATCTCAACCAAACTTCTAGTTTTTCCACAGCTCACATCATCTTTTTGAAAATTCACAGCCCAACCAAACTCGCCGTTATGCTGCGTATTTGTTGGCTAACTGATGTAGGGCGGAACCCTATGGGGCTGATCTTTCACGTTTGGAGTGGATCCTACGGGGAAACACGAAGAACGCGCGGAAGAACACAAGGGAAATCACGGGGAGGAACAAGAGAAACACTCAACCGACAAGTAATCGATCACACAAGGGCTAGATCACCGAAAGCATAAGGTAACACATGATCCAAAATTAACAAAGGAAGGATACAAGTGTAGCCGTTCTTCTCCGTGAGGAGGTCTTGATTGTCTTCTTCGGATGGAGGCCTTGAATCCGAATGGATCTTCTCCGAGGAGGCACGGTCCCTCACGTGGAGTAGATCCGGTACGGATGAGCTATGCTATATATCAAGATGAGCTATCACAACGCTAACTCTAACTAGGAGGACGTGGGGGAGTATATATAGTGCTAGCCCACGAAGGGGTAAGTGAGGGCGAAGGGGTACATGGGCTCGGCCCAATACACTGTGCGCAGACAGGCCAGAAGTTCCGGGCTCCGGAAGTTCCAGGCAGGTTCCGACCGGTTTCCGGGCTATCCAGAGAGTTGGCGCACTCGGGGCTAGTCTGGACTCCGGGGGAAGGAGGTTCCGGGGGCCGGAAGTTCCGGGCTAAGGTCAGAAGGTCCGGGCTTTCCAGAAGCTTGTCCCTGCTTCTTCTTCCTTCTCCTCTTCCATGCTTGGCCTTGGTCCTTGGATACTCCATGGTCGTCTCGGTTGTACCTGAGTGTATGCAAGGTCCATGCATGAGGTAGTAGCCATGTCTCACATGTGGAAAGTAGCCAGTTTGAAGAGGAGTGAGTTCACCTTGTGCCCTATGGTGTATGGTCGAGGTCTCGTCATATGTCCTCTTGGGGCTTGGAGAGTAGTCGGAGTGTACATGGGGATGAACGTGGGATGCTCCGCATCATCTCCCCCCCCCCCCCACCCTTGGGAAAGATCCGACCTCGGATCGTGATCCTCATCACCATGGAAACGGTTGTCATGGACGGACTTGTAATTGGACGAAGTTGAAGACATGGCACAATCCAAGTAGTCCAAGGTGTCACCGGAGTGATAGACATGCAAAAAGAGCAAACACAAGCGACACTCGGAAATACAATGGTTAGCGCACACAAAGTGTCCATCATGTAAGAATGAATCCGTGCGGCAAGATAGTGCGTGGCAAGACACATGATGCTTATCAAGATGATCTAGAATGATATGCAAAGCATTCATGGGATAATTAGCATGGTGCACAAAGCGACAAATTCCACCATTGTGCAAAATGATGTCATAGAGGGACGGTTCATCAATAGCATGAATATGGCAATGGATGCTCAATATGTGTAAGCTATCATGCAATTGTGCCGGCGTTCTGGGAACGGGGGTCCCAGACTTGCCTGCCTGCGGCCTGCAGCGTGGCTCAAGTGGGGGCCCAGCGCGGCCCAGCTTCATCAGCTCAAGCTCAAGACCCTCGCGAGGGGACAAGCCTCGCGGGGCGGACGATAGGAACCTTCCTCAGGAGCAGCCTCGTCAGGCAGGCTCACGAGGAGGCGGAGAGATCAATGCAGGGTACCTCACGAGGGTGCCCCGTGACGCAAGCCATGACGATCGAGACCAGGAGGGCGCCAGCCCACGCAGTGTCCTCATTTCCCCTTTGGCGCAAAGGAGGCAAGCGCAGGCCAAGGCATCAGGCAAAGGTTACTGCTTTCGTGCAACAAGACCAAGACCAGCAGAGCGGCAGGAAGGAGGTCATCGTGGAGCCTAGGACAGCGTCATCGTCAGAGCCTTTGGCAGCCGAAGACCAACTTTAGTCAGGATAAGTGTACTAGATGTTCCCCTTCAAAATGGCCAATTGTTGGTGCCCTTCCCGCTCATTATTTGGGAAGAGGCCCAGGGCCTCCCTCTATAAATAGGACTAGCCACCAAACGAAGAGGAAGACAAGCAGGACACACAAAGGAGGACAAGAGGCAGGTAGAAGGGGAGAGAAAACTAGAAGACAAGTAGGAGAGACCAAGACAGGTCGAACCTACCAGAGAGAGAGAGAAGCAACTGGACTCACCCAAGTAGTCCATCGCACCAGCTCAAGAACAGCCCCTCGTGAGGCTGTTCTCCCTTTGTATTGTTCATCATCAGCCCCTGAGGCAATCCACCACACCACACACTGGAGTAGGGTATTACACCACAACGGTGGCCCGAACCAGTATAAACCTTGTGTCCCTCGTATTGTTCATCGTTCGTAGTTTAGATCCCTCGCTAATCATTCACGCACGAGCTGGTAGGGGAAAGATCTCAGTGCGCACCCCAGTGTTCGAACCTCAAGGGTCTGCCGGAACCCAAAATCCGACATTTGGCGCGCCAGGTAGGGGTGCGCCGGAATCTTTCTTCCGCTGGTCGTGTGTGATCTTCCGTCTTGTCCATGGCTAACGCTCGCCAAGCTCGCGCCGAGCGTCGGGCTGCTCATGCCGCTCGAGTCGCCCAGACGGCTCCCGTCGGCGGACACCCCCGTCGTTCCCTGTCGCCTGCCGCCAACACCGCCATCGGCCCGGCGGGGAACGAGCAGCAGGCCTTGTCCCTGCATCCATCGGTGAGGCGAGAAGGCCGCACCACTACTCCTTCGCTCGCCCCTGTTGGTTCTTCGTCCCGCGTGCACCGCGCTCCCATGGAGGCCCGAGCCGCGCTCATCGCGGAAAACGAGCTCCTGGGCTACCGCCCCATCGATGACGTGTACGAGGAGTGGCTCGACCGCGTAGCCGAGCTCGTCCGCGCCGCAGGGGGCTCCCCCGCGCCGTTCCTCTCGCTGCCTCGCCCTTCACCCCGCGCGGGAGGCAGGGAGCCGGAGGTACCCCCGCCACCTCCTCCCCAAGAAGGTGCCATGGCTCCCAGGCACGTGGCCCCGGGCCGAGACCCTCCGTGTTCGGCGCCCGCGTAGCAAGAAAGGAGCTGCCAGGAGATCCCTCGTCCCCAAGAAGATCCTCGCGTGCTCCCAGCACCGGAGCGCCGCGACCGCGCTCCAGCGCCACCGCGTCAAGACCCCGCGCTGCTCCAGGCAGCGGAACGCGGGAACCCACAAGAGCAAGCTCCGCATCAGCAGAGAACCGCGGTGGCCACTGCGGGCTGCCGCGCCTTCACCGCCAAGCTATGCAGTGTCGCATGGCCCGGCAAGTTCAAGCCAGACCTGCCTCCTCGCTACGACGGCACCGCCGACCCCGCGGAGTTCCTTCAGCTCTACAGGCTGGGCATCGAAGCCGCCAACGGTGACGAAAAGGTCATGGCGAATTGGTTCCCCATGGTCTTTGAAGGGCCGAACTGAACACGGCTCCTAAACACGGCTCCGGCATGATCTCCTCCTCGACGAGATGCGCACCGCTTCATCGCCAACTTCCAAGGCACTTGCGACCGGCCTCCGGCCGTGAGCAACATCGCGCCGCATCAAGCGGCAACCGGAGAGACCTGCGAGAAGTACATCCGGTAGCTTCAACAACACCCGCCTCAAAATCCCCAAGGTGACTGAGGAAGCCATCATCTCAGCCTTCTCCGATGGCGTGCGTGACATCAAGATGAAGGAGGAGCTAGCGATGCATGAAGACCTATGCACATCCCTGGAGTTGTTCAACTTGGCGACCAAATGCGCTAGGGCTGAGGAAGGGCGCCTCTCCCTCCTCGAGCTTCTGGCTGCCGATCCAGAAGAGAAGAAGCCCAAGGCCAAGGACGTGAAGCGCAAGGGGGCTGTCGTACTCGCGGCAGAACCGGACACCAAGCAAGGCAGGGATCAGCCCGAGTCATCCAAGGGCAGCCAGTACTACGTGTACCACGACCTACACACCCACAACACCAACGAATGCCAGGAGCTCAGGGCCGTGCGAGAAGGGCGTATAGGCCGACGCCCGAGCGCAATGATTGGGGCTACGGCCGAGGAGGAGGAAGAGGCGCAGGACGCTGGGAAGACCGTGGCCCTCGCCAGGGATGGCGTGACAGACCTCGCGAGGACCGCTGGCAAGACCAGCCTCGCGAGGGAGGTTGGAGAGACCAGCCTCGTCAGGACCGCCCTCAAGGCAACGCAGGGCTCCCACCTCTGCCGCAGCCACCAAGGAGGTACGAAGACAATCATCAGGACGAGGGGGCTAGGGGCTTCCAGGAGCTGCGCGCGATCGCTTGCATCCTGGGTGGCGCTCAGGCCCTAGCCTCTCAGCGCATCTTCAAGCAGTTTGCTCGCGAGGTGAATGCAGTCCTCCCCAAGCCTGAGGCCTCACGCCCTCTCAGGTGGTCGTCGTGCGCTATCACATTCAGCTTGGCGGATCAGCTCAAGTGCGCGGCAACGACCGGAGTCCTCCCCAGGCTTTGCTCACCAGTCATCAGCAACGTGCAAGTCACCAGGACCCTCGTCGACGGCGGAGCAGGACTCAACGTCCTATATGTCGAGACATTCAACGATCTCCAAGTGCCATACGATCAGCTTCAGCCGACCAGGCCCTTCTCAGGAGTCACCGATGGCTCCACCGTCCCGATAGGGCAAGTTCGCCTTCCCGTCACCTTCGGATAGCGCAACAACTACCGCACCGAGCTCATCGACTTCGACGTCACCCACATTTGCCTGCCATACAATGCCATCCTTGGGTACCCAGCTTTGGCCAAGTTCATGGCAGTGACTCACCAAGGCTACAATGTCCTCAAGATGCCAAGAAGCGGAGGAGTCATCACAGTGCCTTGTGAGGAAAGGGATGCAGTGTGCTCTCTTGAGCGTGCCTTCCAAGCCGCAGCAATCGAAGACCCAGATCACGGGAGCGGGAGACTTCCCGAGGGGATCCCTAAGAAGAAGAAGGCTTCGCCAGGTCCAAGCCCTCATGGGGTAGGCACCTCCGAGGCGTGTAGCAGGACCCGCCCGTTCAAGGCGCCACCCTCTGTCGCATAGGAAAGGCGCGCGCGCCTCCTCGGCGGGGCTTGGGGCCTCTTTCATGGCGAGCCACCCGACCTAGCCGGGAGTCACGAGGGAGGCGCTCGGGCACCACTTGAGGCGTGCTTCAAGGCATGTTTCCCTCGAGGAAGGTATGAGGCAAGGAGGGCCAAACCCTCGGGAGTTCATCACGAGGAGCACCCGGGGAGCTCTGAGTCAAGAGTCATGCTTGCGGTATCGCCGCTTACTGCCGTGGCCCGCATCCATGCGAGGATGCTGGGCTGCGAATCTGCATCGACATACCAGGGCTCAACAGGGTCGTGTCTCAAGAGCGCCTCTGGCCCTCACGCGTGGGACGTTGCGAGGGTCCACCTCACAGCTATGTTCGCATGCCTTTCGGCCTGCCAAACGCGGTCGTCGCCCATCAGCGCCTGCTGAGGCGTGCTCTGGAGGCTCAGGAGGTCAAGCAGCGCACAGTCCTGGCAGAGATGGAGATGGCTCTCGAAGAACCCCCCGTGCCCCCTGAGCCTCCCGAGGCTCCAGGTCCGGAGGGCTCGTGAGGGCCGGCGTCCTCATCATGCGTCATCCACTACCTCAACATCCCGCCATCTCCGACCATATCAGGTGACACCTTCCCAAGTTTCATTTTCAGCTGGGAGCGCCCCTCGGGTTGCATCAGTCCCAGGCTGCGTGGGTCCGTCCCTGCGGCATGTATCTGTTTTGCTTATGTTCTTTGCTTACCTTGTTGGGGGCGCCCTTCGGGCTGCATTACCCCCAAGCTGCTCGGTCCAGACCCAGTGGCGTATGCTTTCTCCGCACCTATCTAGATGGATTTGCTTATTCGTACATAACATGCTTGACCTAATCGCCTACTCGATTGACACCTACCTTTGGAGCCGCTCGCTCAGGCACGGCACTTGCACACGGGTCCGTGCCGGCAATGCCGATAAATCTGAGTTGTTGAGCTCACAGCGCGGCAGCCATAAGGCGCCACCTCACCAAGCCCTCAGTGCCCTCGATCACTCCTTCGGAGCGACCAATGGTTGGCTGGCAACCGTAACAACGAACCTTGTTTCCCCTTGTGATTGGTACACATGACCTGCTCCAGGATTAACGCTGGCGGCATCACGAGCCTTCTCTCCTCCTCTCCGGTGTGATCCGCATGCACGTTAAAAGGGGGGCGCCTGAGCATCACGACTCTTGGGCTCTTACTGGCTCTCCAGCCCTCACCCCCTGGCCTTGACCCACGGCATCGCGACCTGTCATACCAGCGGCGGCTGAGCTCGCTTGAGGGCCGATACCTGAGGACGTAGAGCATTAAGGAAAGCGCGGGGGAGAGGGAAGAAGCTCGCGAGGTCCCAACCCAGCAACACCTCAGTTGCCATCGCGCAGACACGGCACCTCATCGAACACCGTTCCAAACCCGCAAGATAAGTCACGCAAAAAACGGATCCAACTCAACCCTAAACCCTCACCTACTGCTGCTCTGTCACGGCAAAGCTGCCTACCTTTCTTGCCCAGCGGAGGCTGCTTGAGCGCTAAAGGGGACCTCCTGAGCATCCCGGCTCAGAGGCTCTTACTGGACCTCGGGCCGCTCACCTCATGGCCTTGACCCACGGCATCGCGACCTGGCATACCTGCGATGGCTGAAGCCTACCTGGGGACCGGGACCTGTCAGCGCAGAGCACCAAGCCCTCGTGAGGAGAGAAAGGGGGAGCTGAGCTGGGGCAGAACAAGCATCTCGCACAGATTCATCACAAGGAAATAATATTCACAAAAACATGGCCAGCGCCTTACATACCCTCGCGGGGTGCTACTTCGATTCTTTGTAGGAAATAAAAGGTGCTAATCCTAAGGAACGCCAACTACGCGTGCCTCCACAGGAGACGCCATCATCAACAGTGGGCCACCAGGCGCCGGCGCCAACCCCATCCAGGTCACTGGTGCCGGTAGCCTGAAGCGCCCACCTGGCTCCAGGCGTGGCGCAAGCTCGAGGGCTCGTAGCTGTCGTCTCTCGTCTCCGGAGTCGCTAGAAGCTCGGCGGAGGCGATGGACCCTCCGGCCCCTTCGCTGCTGCTCGAGGAGCTGCCGAGGGGGCGACCGGCGGGCCTAGTCCTCACCACGACGACGCCCCGACCGCCCTTCTCGGGGCAGCATTCCAGTCGGCGTCCTTCCACGTCGAAGACCTTGAAGAACATCAAGGAGGCGCCATCGTACTCTAGGTGGATCACGAGGGCGCCCCTTGTCCGGCAGACCCGGGGGATCTCGCCCCAGCCTTGGGTCATGAAGACCTTGCCCGGAGCGACAACCACAACCTCCGCTCCGGTCGCAAGGGTGTCAGCAGCCAAGATGTCTTGCAACGAGCTCTAGAGAGCCCCTCGGCGGGATCTCGAAGATGAATCCAAGATTGAGGAGGCATGGCAGCGTGGAGCACAAGCTCTCGGGAGGAGCCCTCGGCATGGACTCCAAGAGAAACGACGCGCACCGCTGTGACCCGCTGGCGCCGACGGCGCCGTCGTCCGTGGCACTCGGCGTCTACTCCTCCAGGGCCCTCGATGCGGGCGTACAAGGGCAGCGGGGACCCTGGCGGTGGCCGCTCGTACCAGGGCCTCGACACCTCCTACCGGGCGCCCTCATCTCGGCGGCAGAGGACTAACCGTTTCTTCGACGGAAGCAGATCGGGACCCTCTCGGGAGGCCTTTCCCTTCTCTTCTACAGAAAACCGGCGGATCGGAGCCATTGTCGCAATGCAGAGCAAGGGCAAGGATGGAGAAGAAGGAGTAGCAAGAAGAGATGGACTGGAAGGGCTCGCGTCGTTCCGTACTTATAGCTGGAGGAGGCCAACCATCGGCCTCCATGATCACAGGTAATCATGACCCATTTATGCATGCAGGGACTTGTCAAGTTATGCGGTTGTCGAGGCATCGTGGGGAGCGGAGACGCCCACGACCAATCAATCGCCACGCGGCGCCCAAGGCCGCAGGCTGTTGGGGCCCGCGGTGCTTCGCACTTGCCCCTTCGCTTCTCTGCTAAGCCAAGTCCGGGCGCGCCTTGGGCCCGGGGGCTACTGTCGGCGTTCTGGGAACGGGGGTCCCCAGACTTGCCTGCCTGCGGCCTGCAGCGTGGCTCAAGTGGGGCCTAGCGCGGCCCAGCTTCATCAGCTCAAGCTCAAGACCCTCGCGAGGGGCCAAGCCTCATGAGGCGAGACGACAGAACCTTCCTCAGAGCAGCCTCGTCAGGCAGGCTCACGAGAAGGCGGAGAGATCAATGCAGGGTACCTCTCGAGGGTGCCCCGTGACGCAAGCCATGACGATCGAGACCAGGAGGGCGCCAGCCCGCGCAGTGTCCTCATTTCCCCTTTGGCGCAAAGGAGGCAAGCGCAGGCCAAGGCATCAGGCAAAGATTACCGCTTCGGTGCAACAAGATCAAGACCAACAGAGCGGCAGGAAGGAGTTCATCGTGGAGCCCAGGACGGCGTCACCGTCAGAGCCTTTGGCAGCCGAAGACCAACTTTAGTCAGGATAAGTGTACTAGATGTTCCCCTTCAAAATGGCCAATTGTTGGCGCCCTTCCTGCTCATTATTTTGGAAGAGGCCCTGGGCCTCCCTCTATAAATAGGACTAGCCACCAAACGAAGAGGAAGACAAGCAGGACACACAAAGGAGGGCAAGAGGCAGGTAGAACAGGAGAGAAAACCAGAAGACAAGTAGGAGAGACCAAGACAGGTCGAACCTACCAGAGAGAGAGAGAGAGAAGCGACTGGACTCACCCAAGCAGTCCATCGCACCAGCTCAAGAACAGCCCCTCGCGAGGTTGTTCTCCCTTTGTATTGTTCGTCATCAACCCCTGAGGCAATCCACCACACCACACACTGGAGTAGGGTATTACACCACAACGATGGCCCGAACCAGTATAAACCTTGTGTCCCTTGTATTCTTCATTGTTCGTAGTTTAGATCCCTCGCTAATCATTCACGCACGAGCTGGTAGGGGAAAGATCTCCGCGCGCACCCCAGTGTTCGAACCTCAAGGGTCTGCCATAACCCGAAATCCGACAAATTGATGGTGGACAATATGATCATGATGTATGACTATGCCATCAAGGAAGATCACAACAAATTTGCTAAGGAAATGCACTATCATGGATGACATGGGAATAAAAGATGCAACAAGGCAATCATAATGTGATTCAATCCGTGCATAGGGTGCAAACTTGTGGTGAGTATGATATGTCCATCGAGCATGACATGTATGAGCACAAACAACAAATATGGAGGTGGTGGTATACCAATGCTCGATGCCGTGGCATGCGTGGAGTTCCGAAGGTGCATCCAATAAGTGTGAGCGCTCCTCAATGTGAAGGTCCATAGAGCCAATCTCCAATGTCGGTGTCGGGGCAGGCTGATCTGGCCCACGAACACCTATGGGACCGGCGGACCGAGCCCCTTTCGGTTCGGCAGGGAGCGGAGATTGCACGAAGAGCAGATCGAGGCGAAGCACACGAGAGGTTTACCCAACTTCGGAGCTCTCCGGAGAGATAATACTCCTACTGCTGCATGTCTGAGTGTATTGAGTTCTCGCTCAGGAGCGCTGACTGCTACAGTACACACAAGCTCACCGGGCCTTCCCGGCAAGCTCCTCTTGCCGGGGCCTTGTCTCCTAGGTGCCTTGGGTGGCCTTCCCGGCAAGCTCCTCTTGCCGGGGCCTTGTCTCCTTGGCTTGAATACTTTGTTCTTGAATGGCTCCAAAGGAACCACGGAGGACCTTGGCGGTCACCAGGCAAGCCCTTGTCGCGGAGGGCTGCAGCTGCCCGTGCACAAGTTCGGGATACTAGGGTACCCCTACTCTAGTACACCGGCAGGAGCCCCGAACTGGGCCACACACGGTGCAGGCGCTGTTGGGCGGGCCCAAAAGCAGGCACGGGCACGCCGCGGCCTGGGTTACGCCATAACTCACTCCGGCCCCACCACGCCCTCCACGAACGGCACGCGTCGAATGCGGCGTCGTGGGAGAGATCGTGGGGGGTTTATTTATTCGGAAAAGCGGAACGTCCGCCCCCTCCCTCTTTATAAGTAGGCGAAACAGGGGCAGGTTGCCCACTTTGCCAGTTGCTGTCCAATCTTGAAAAACCACCGCTGCTCCCCCCTTCTTCCCAAGGCCGAAGAGAGCAGCGCTCGCCTTCATCGCCACTAGCATCACCAACGCCGTCGATCTCCTCCACTGCCTCCGCCATGGCTCCGAAAGCCGACAAGGGGATGGCCGTGAAGTCGGCCGAGGCGCAGCGGCTCGCGGCGCTGCGAAAGGAGCGGGCAATCTTTCCTCCCCAGCTCGCCGCGAGGGAGCTGAGGGAGAACTACTACCTCTTCTGGTCGACGTAGACGCAAGCGCATCCGCGCACGAAGGTACTTCCAGCTGCTGCTTCGGAACTAGCTCCGAACGGATATCCCTTCTTCAAGGCTCTTCTTCTCTGCGGGCTCTTCCCGCCTTTCTCTGAATTCTTCTGTGACATCATGAACACCTACGGGTTCCGCCTCCTTGATTTCACCCCCAATGTTGTTCTGACCATGGCAGTTTTCGCACATCTCTGCGAAAACTTTGTCGGAGTCTATCCAAACATAGCCCTTTTCCGCCACTTCTTTATACCCCGAGTCGAGAGAGGGGAGCCTCTTGCCGGAGGAATCGCTTGGATCTCGAGGATCGGCAAGAAGGAAGCCTATCTGGAGGAGAGCTCCGTAGCAAATGGGAGGAATGGAGGGCAGATTGGTGCTGGATTGTCGAGGAGAACCCGGCCGTTTACCACCCAATACTAAACCCCAATAGTGCACGCAACGATTGGAGCAACATGGCCCCGGAAGATACTAGGCTGAAGATTGCAGTCACCGAATCCTTCGCCTTAGACTTGCGGGCTCACCGTAGGCACCGTTAAGCGCAGACTTTCTTCGCCAAGACGCTTCCTTGCAGGAGAGGAGGAGACCGCCGGAGTTTCGTAACGCGGCAGATATCATGAGGCTGCGCCCAGGCCTCAACTTCAACTTCACCGTCTTGGAACTTGGCGCAATGCTCTTGGAGCTGTTCAAGCCCGATCCTGATCATGCGAAATGTTTAGGTTGCCGAGGGGCGTCGTTCCGCTGTGCAACAATTCCGCGCTTGACCGCAACCGTGCAATGTTGCCGTTGTGCGACTCGCATGGAATTGTCCCAACTTGGCAAGAGCCTGCAGATGACGTCGTGCGACAGTTCTTTGACAATCTGGTAGAAATGCCGGTCCGCCCCGATGAACAGAGGGGCCTCACCCGCGACACCACCAATGACGAGATGCAGCGCATCACCACCAGGCTGGAAGAGGCGGTAGCAGCCGCTGCCGCGGGCGAGTTCGGATTCATCGTGGAGGAGGCAGAGGCAGCAGAGGCGGCAAGCCTTGTCGAGCGAAAGGAGTTTGCCGGCGAGGAGGAGCTTGCCGAGCCTGAAGCTGAGTCGAGCGAGCCCGCCGAGGGCGCATCCTCCCCTCCTTCAGACAGCTTGCCGCGAGCGGAGCCCCCAGCTCCACCAAGAAGGCGTCTTCGCAAGGCCGGAGACGTAGCGGGGCGGCAGACGGGCCAACAGCCGCAGCGCCGCGCGGCGACGCTTCCACCGCGGCAAGCACTTGTTGCCGCCAGAGCACCTCACGTCGCCGTGGCAACCTGGAGCGGGGCCCTCGCAGACCACCGGTTCTGCTCCGCCAAGCGCCCAAGGGAACCTACTCCGCCTCGTCAGTCTTTGAGGCGGGCCAGAATTTGATCCCTCCGCGCCAGCTCAGACGAGGAAGAAGAAGAGTAAGATTCTTTGCTGCATTTGTAGTTCTTGACTTGTTGCTTTGTCTTGTATCTGATTTGCTTTACTCTGAACCCATTCCTTTTCGTGACGCCGCCCGAAGAGCGTCGAAGAGAGCCAAGACCCGGTGATTGTCGCCGAGGACGAACCCACCGCGACAGTTAGGGGCGCGTCCGAGACCACCTTGCCGGACGCTGCAACTCTTCCTCAAAGCAGCCCCAGCGCAGCCCCCAGTAAGTATATGGTTTACTTCTTCTTTGTTAGGCGTGCATGGGTGCCCTTTCTTTGCCGACATCCGACCGCTGATTTGTGTAGGAGAAGAGCAGCCCTGACCGGGAGTGCCTGAAGCCGCTCGACATGCCTTCTGCTTCGACTACACCGCCAAGGGAGGATTCCCGGCAAGGGAGTTCTCCGGCAAGGAGCCTTCTCGGCAAGGGGCGGTTCTCCGGCAAGGGACAACACCAGTGATCCCCTGGCGGCGGAGACCATGACTGCAGACCCTAGCACAGGTAATCCTCTTGCCTGAAAACTTTCCTTGTGTTCTTCTTCTTCTGATTTTCTCTTTGAATATTTGCTTGACTTTTCTTCGTTCATCCGCCACAGAGCCAATGGAGACCGAGGTCGCCGGCGAGGAGGACGCGCGGCAATACTGATGGCGCCGCTGCCACCGAAGAAGAAGCTGGCGCTGACAAACCCGCCGGCGAAGAGGCCGCCAAAGCTGCTGCCGCAGAGGCTGGTGAGGGTCCGCGATCGCACCGACGACCACGATGCCGCAGAGCGCCAAAGCGCTACACCGATCACGATCCCTCCGCTGGCGGCAGCTGGCCGGGTTCAAGAGCTCTCAGCCCGGGCGCCTATTTGAAGGTCGGCGATGGCGTCTTCATCAAGCTCCCATGGGCGTCAAGCTCCAGGGCGCCGGCTGAAGGAGAAACTTTTGATGAAGAGCTGCTCGCCTCTGCTGGACTGACGCTGGTTGACTCGCCAAACAGCAAGGCAGCCGTAGTCTGAGGAGGAGCTGTCACAGAGGCTCTGTCGCTCTACCGCGCCCGACAAAGCCAAGCTGGAATCCGGAAGCGCTTGTCGCCAAGGCGGAGCAGACATCGAGAAGCGCGGAGGAGCTCCGAGGCCTCAACCAGGAAGCTCTCCGGGGCTTGGCAGAGGAGCGGGAGCAACTCGCCGAGGAGCGCAAAGCCTTCCTCCTCGAGAAGGCCGAAGCTGAGGAGCAACAGCGGCTTGCCGCCGAGAAGCTATCTGTGCAGGAAGGCGAGTTGGCGCAGAGGAAGGTTTATCTTGACAGCCATGAGGAGGATCTTGCCGCGCGCGAGCAAACATTTGGCGGGGCTCTCAAGGAAGCAAAGGATGCTGCCGCAGCTGCCGAGGCCGCCAAGAAGGAGCTTGAGACGAAGGTGATGCAGCTGGAGGCCAATCTCAAGGAGAGCGGCGAGGAGCTTGCTTCACTCAAGCATGAGCGCGAGAAGGACGCCTACACTCTTGGCGAGCTGCAGGTCCCTCTTGCCGAGAGGAGCAAGGAGCTCAGCGCCGCCAAGGACTCCAACGCAGATCTTGAGTTGAAGCTAACTACTTTGACTCAGATGTTGGACGGCGCCAGGGAGCAGGAGGTGGCCTTGAAGGAGAAGATCAAGGCCGACGAGGCGTTCTTTGGCGAAGTCTTCTTCGCCTGTAACACCTTTAAGGAGAATGTGGAGCACTGGACCGAGGGTCTCGTGAATGTTGCTGCAGCCATCGACGAGGAGCTGGCGCAGCTGGGGATGGTGGATCTTGGATATTCCTCCGATGAGCACCTCCAACCCAGCGCCAAGCTTAGCTTGTTCTTCAAGGGCATGATGGCGGCCCTCCAATGACTCGGGAAGAAGTCCCAAAGCAGCTGGCCGAGGAGTCGCGCCAGATCTGCGCGGGAGCTCTTCAAAAGGTGTTGATGAAGGTGGCCTTCCGCAGTCCAGGCCTCAACCTCGCCAACGTCCTCAAGTCCTTGCCGCCGGATGCTGATGTGGAGGCGCTCAAGACCTTTGTCGCACCCATCGTGGACAGGGTGAGCGGGATCAAGAGGGTTGAGGGCGACCGCGTAGACTAGGCCGCCCGCTTTCTCTTTTTCTTGCCGCTGCTGGTCATATTATGAGAACAATCTATTAGAGCTGCGACAAGCTATCTTGTAATATAACTCTATTTCGGTAGCAATTGCTATGTTATTTCCTTTACTTGATTCCTTCCTTTGTATGTTTTTGCCCTCGCTTTTAGGGAACTTGTCGGCGCAGTAGGCACACTGAAGGCCGAAAAGTGCGAGACGTCAAGTGACTCTTTGGCGGTGCCGCTTCCGACAAGTAACCTTGTCGCAACTAGTCGCAACTCACTTAAGTTGGTGAGCGGACTCGAAACAAAGTAAGGGCGCAACTAGCTACGAGTTGGTTCCTCCGCGCACAGGTTTTCCATACAAAGCACGGTCGTTCGAGGAAGATAACTTAAAAATTTTAAAGCTGACTGCTCAAACTTTAGCAACTTAGCTTTTCTGTCGTTTGCTTCCCGGTAAGGCTAGACTTCCTTGAGCGACTCTTGGTACACACCATTATCTTCTCCTTTCCCCCCGGCAAACTTGTGGGCGAGGGAACCTTCCTTTCTTTGAGAAAGAGAAAGAAGAGAAAATAAAGATATGGAGCCTTATGGCTCGTTATTGCTTACCGGGGGTAGGTGCTGCACAAAGTGTCAGATAACGCATGCAAAAATAGAAGTAGAAAGCATGAAGTTGACAAGATGTGCGAAGCACATTAGCTTTACTTATGCACGGGGTCTGCGTCCGGCTTTGTACAAAGGATTACATGCAATAGCGGCAAGACTTGTACAAAAGGTGGTTCTTGAACAGGTTCCGGCAACCGCGCCTCTGAGTAAAACTTACGAAGATGCTCAATGTTCCAGGAGTTGCTCACCGGAATGCCATCTTCGGTCTCAAAGCGATGACAGCGCCGGGCCTAGTGACTCGTTTCACCCGGTAAGGGCCTTCCAACTTCGCGTCAACTTGTTGGAATTCTTGGCGGACTAAACGCTACCAAGAACAAGGTCGCCTTCCTCGAGACTTGGCATTAACTTTGCGGCTATGGTAGCGGCGCAAAGCTTGTCGGTATCGAGCAGCTCGTCTGACAGCCTGAAGACGATCCTCCTCAAGGAGCAGCGCGTCATCTTGTCGCAGCTGCTCTTGCTCAAGCTCATCTTAAGCGAGCACTCAAGGTGATCCGTATACAAGTTCCGTGGGGAGAACTGCCTCTGCTCCATAGACTAGAGCGAAAGGTGTCTCGCCGATTGGCTCGATTTGGCGTCGTCTGGCGACCAAAGAACCACCGGCAGCTCCTCAATCCAGTTTCTTCCGCACTTGTGCAGCACATCGAAAGTTCTGGTCTTGAGCCCGCTGCAACGCACTTCAAAGATTTGCCCTCTCGCTTGACCGTTACTTCTCGGATGAGCAACGAAGCGAAAGCAGAACCTTGGCGCCAAGATCTTGGACGTCTTGCATGAAGGTGCCGCTCGTGGTGCGTGCGTTGTCGGTGATGATCCTGTTAGGGATTCCGAAACGGCAAACAATCGACCTAAAGAACTTGACTGCTGACTGTGTTGTCACCTTCCTCACCGCTTCCACTTCCGGGCACTTTGTGAACTTGTCGATTGCAACGTACAAGTACTCAAAGCCCCCGACAGCTCGGGGAAAGGGGTTGAGGATGTCGAGCCCCCAGACCGAAAATGGCTAGGATAAAGGGATCGTCTAGAGAGCTTGAGCTAGCTGGTGTATCTGCTTGGAATGGAA
Organism: Aegilops bicornis; assembly: GCA_021605145.1. Lineage (NCBI taxonomy): Eukaryota > Viridiplantae > Streptophyta > Magnoliopsida > Poales > Poaceae > Aegilops > Aegilops bicornis. Next base: position 297,251,389 of record CM038674.1, read on the forward strand.
CCGGCACGCTTCACACTTGGTTACTTGTGCAGTTGCATCCTGGAGGGCTGTGGGCCAGAAGAAACCTTGCCGGAGCACGCTTTAGGCAAGTGCTCTGGCGCCAATGTGGTGACCACATATGCCTCCATGTATCTCTGCCAACAGCTTTTGTCCGTCTTCTCGGTGAATACACTTCAATTTCACACCGTTGAGTCTTCTTCTGTACAGTGTGTTGTCGACAAACTGGTACATACTTGACTGCCGGGCTACTCTTTCCGCTTCTTCTTGCTCTTCGGGAAGTTCTCCTGTCTGAAGGAAATGGACAATCTGTTGTGCCCATCTTTGAGCTTGCAGCTCGACAACAAGGACTAAAGGCACATTCTGCTGCTGCGGGAACATCCGCTTCTCTGGCGAGAACCTGCGGCTCCGCCGAGCTTGACGCGTTCCCGGCAAGCTTGCCGGAGAAAAACTTGTCGGGAGCGCCCGCTTCAACGAAACAAACCCTAGGGCTTGTCGGAGCAGACTGCTCCTCAAGACTGCTGGTGTTGATCTTGGGGACCTTCTTGGCGAGAGGCTTCGGGAGCTCTGCTTGGGAAAATAGTCACCAGAGATCAACTTCCTCTTCTTGCTCTGTCCGGTTGATGGCGTTACATGACGGTTGAGTCAGCTTGAGCACAAAAATCCCTGGTTCCATTGTGTAACTTAAGTGCAGCGCACTTGACGAGCCATCGGCAATGTCGTTCGAGCTCTTGGAATATATTCCATCTCAGAGGCCGTCAAAGTGCTCTTCTAGCTTTCTCACTTCATCAACATAAGCTTCCATCAACGGACTCGATAAGCCTTGTTCACTTGGCGGATGACAAGCTCGTGAGTCACCCCCGACAATGAGCTTCTTGATCCCAAGGTTCTCTGCGATGCTGAGACCGACAAGCAAACCGTCATACTCGGTAGTATTGTTTGTCGCTTGCTCCTTGGGAAAGTGCATCTGGACTACGTACTTGAGGGGCTCTCCGGTGGGTGCAACAAGTAGCACGCCGCACCGGGCGCCTTTGCAGCGAGAAGGCACCATCAAAGTACATCAGCCACTCTTTGCTTGCCTCCTTGACGGGATGCTTGTTTCTGGTATTTCTTCATCTTGTGTTGGCGTCCATTCTGCTATGAACTCCGCCAAAGCTCAGCTTTGGATAGTTGAAGTGCTCTCAAACTTGAGGCCAAAGCTTGACAGTTCCAGTGCCCACTCGACAATCCTGCATGTTTCCTCTGGATTTTGCAGTATCCTCTTCAGCGGGAAATGAGTGACGACTGTGATCTCGTGTGCCTGGAAGTAATGGCGCAGCTTTCTCGAGGCCATGAGGAGGCCGAAAAGCAATTTCTGCACACCAGAGTACCTTGACCTAGCCCCCTGAAGGGGAGTCGACAAAGTAAACTGGGCGCTGCACCATTCTTTTCTGCATCTTCTCATGCGTCTGCGCAGATCCGTCCTTGTCGGGACCAGAGCTCGCCGGTGAAGCCCCCTGCTTGTCGCTAGATGCATCTGCCATGGTTGCTAGCTCATCATCCGCCTCCCTCTCCGCTACTAACGCAGCACTAACCACTTGATTGGTTGCCGCTATATATAGCAGCAACTTCTCTTGTGGCTTAGGTGCGACAAGTGTTGGAGTGGAGGACCGGTATCTCTTCAAGTCCTGCAGCGCAGCCTCCGCTTCCGGAGTCCATTTCATCGGACCCGCCTTTTTCAAAATTTTGAAAAATGGCGTATGCCTTCAGCAGACCTAGAGATAAATCTGCTGAGAGCAGCTACGCAACCGGCAAGTCTTCGTACATACTTGACGCGCTTTGGTGCTTCAATCTTCACAATGGCCTTGATCTTGTCGGGATTGGCTTCAATTCCCCGACGAGACACGAATAACCCGAGAAGCTAGCCGGAAGGGCCTCCAAACACACACTTCTCGAGGTTGAGCTTGAGGTTGATCTTGCGCAGATTTGCAAAGGTTTCGTCCAAATCTTGAATCAGAGTCGCCTTGTCCTTGCTTTTGACCACTATGTCATCCATGTAGGCTTCCACATTTCTGTGCATTTGCGGTTCAAAAGCGTCATGAACTACTCTTGCAAATGTTGAACCAGCATTCTTTAACCCGAAGGGCATCCGTACAAAACAGTATGTGCCACATGGGGTGATGAATGCGGTCTTCTCCTCATCCTCTTCCGCCATGAAGATCTGGTGATATCCTGAGTATGCATCCAGAAGCGAAAAGCAAATCACATCCGGCCGTGGAGTCAACAATCCGTCGATGCGCGGCAAGGAAATGGGTCTTTGGGACAAGCTTTATTGACATCGGTAAAGTCGATACAAAGCCTCCATTTCCCGTTTGCCTTGCGTACAACTACAGGATTGGCCAACCACATAGGATGGAGCACTCCTCTGACAAGGCCTGCTGCTTCCAAGAAATCGGGGCAGGCTGATCTGGCCCGCGAACACCTATGGGACCGGCGGACCGAGCCCCTTTCGGTTCGGCGGGGAGCGGAGATTGCACGAAGAGCAGATCGAGGCGAAGCACACGAGAGGTTTACCCAGCTTCGGAGCTCTCCGGAGAGATAATACTCCTACTGCTGCATGTCTGAGTGTATTGAGTTCTTGCTCAGGAGCGCTGACTGCTACAGTACACACAAGCTGCTAACGAGACCGAGTGTGAGTGCCGAACCTTTCGAACCCCCCTCTACGTTGCGCATGGGCCTCCTTTTATATGCTCAGGGGGTCTCCGACAGGTGGCAACGTAGACAAGGGTAAATATGGAAAAGGAGTGGTTGGTACAGCTACTTATGCGATTATGCTGATGTATCATACCTAACCCTCGACGGCGGGGACAAGGGCATTAAATGCCCGCTTCACGCCGCCCTAACAAAGGCAAACAGGGACCGTCGGGGGCGCCATCGCTGTCACGATGGCAAACTTGCCACGCACGCCGCTTGCCACCGCTAAGACCTGGCCGGGTCGCAGCCCCGCCACGCTGCTACCGAAAGGTCCTGGCGACACGTTAGTGGATGTGCTGGAAGCGTAGGTGCAGAGTGGTGGTCTGCTGCGGCAAGCGCCTTGTCATGTTGTTGTCTTGTCGCGCCCGAAGCTTGTCGCTCATCGGGCCTTCCCGCAAGCTCCTCTTGCCGGGCCTTGTCTCCCTAGGTGCCTTGGGTGGCCTTCCGGCAAGCTCCTCTTGCCGGGCCTTGTCTCCTTGGCTTGAATACTTTGTTCTTGAATGGCTCCAAAGGAACCACGGAGGACCTTGGCGGTCACCAGGCAAGCCCTTGCCGCGGAGGGCTGCAGCTGCCCGTGCACAAGTTCGGGATACTAGGGTACCCCTACTCTAGTACACCGACAGTCGGTCCTCCATCCAATAGATGTAATATGTACACAACAAGAAGGAAACAACAATGAAAGAGTGACCCATCCAATATGCGTATTTGAGGATGGCTCAAAGAGAAGGAGTTCACCTTTATGAGCATGTCGAAAATGTTGGTGTCGCACATCATGTATGCCTTCGCATAGCCAATATGTCTCATGATGGTAATTCCTTGTAACTCCTTCAAAACAAAAGAACATGACAAACACTCAAAAAAACAAATGAGGTTAGCGGAAGTGCAAAACCTGTCATTCGTGTGGTAAGATACCCAACAAGTGTATGCATCATGCTCATCATAAGAAAGGACAAGTGAGTATTGCATAGTATGGAGGCATATGATGTGAGAACAACCAAATGCAATAGGCTCAATCAAACAAGCATGCATCGCAAGTAAGGTGTGAAAGTCTCTAAGATCAATAAGCATAGTATGGTTGCACTCAACACAAGTGGATATGAGAGAGGCAACTAATGGACACAAGAGACAATGATCAAGATATATCATGTGAGAGGCATGAGCATATATGTCATCAACCCAAGAAAGCAAGTAATAGTGGAACATGGGTGATGCAACATAGAAAGCAATCATAGCGATCAAGTCAAGCAAGCTAGTAGTGCGAAGATGCAACATACTAGAAGGTATCATGGCAAGCATGTCATGTGTGCAAATATTGGGCATGAATAATTCACATGTCATAGCACAAGCATGAAAGCAAGGTATGAGTAGAATAGCATGAATGTATTGGTGAGAAGCCATGTGTAAATAGCAATGGGTCATCATGACTCTCCCAACACAACAAGCATCAATAGCATGGGGCACATGATAAACATGGCAATAGCAACAAGGATATCCTCCAAGCATGCAAATACACATGGAAGTAGCATAATGGTGAATCATGGGTATATGCAAGAAAGGGTCACAATTGCATGGAAAAATCATGTAAAGAGGCATAACATGCAAAGTGAACACGATAGTATGGGCATAAGGTGACAAGTGGTAAATAGCCCATAGCCGTGTGAGAGCCAAGTAAAAGAGATGCGCGTAGTCATTGCGCGAAGAGAACGGTGGTAAGGACAATTCACGGGATCCCAAGTCATCGTTGCTCTCAAGAGCTCGTTTCGTCAACTCTTAGGATTGAGAGGTTGACGAGTATATGTGAGTACCTACACAAAACAAAGGCAAGGGAAAAATTGTGTGTGCGTGGTAGATGTACGCATCATCCATCATGATGCGCACGTGCATGTGTTTGTTAGCACAAAGTATCCAATGCTCAAATAAATGATATGCGTGATATAGAAACATGTCATCCATCATGATAGGTTTGTTATTATGTATAGCATAATGGAGACTCAAATTGTGTAATACATCACGAGCAATATCTAGAGCATTGTTATTCATGGAATGCATATGGTGTACACTATCATGGGAATCATGCAAAGTATGAAATGCATCAAGATCTCCTAATATGTATGAGGAAACTATAGGGGTCTCCTCATGAGCATGAATAGCAACATCACATGGAGAATATTGACAACATCCAAAACAATGCATATTTGGAACAATGTGATCATGGCATGACATAGTAGATGAATTGCGCAAATCATGTAAAGGAAGCATGGCAATATCATCACATGAAAAACAAAAGCCAATGACCATCATCTCGTCATCTATGCCATAAGTGCAAATGGGATTGATTTTAATGGGGCATGCATAGTTACTATGTTGAGATTGTGATGATGCAATATGGGAGATTTCACTCATAGCATATGACAAGTTCAATGGATTGTCATACATGATGTGACCAAAAGAATTTTCACATGATATCCTATGGAGCATAGCATCACAACTAGGCAACTCAACATGTTCATCATCATATTCATCATAAATAGGTAAGTCAAGGCATGAAGAAGTCTCACTAGCATGAAGCATGGGAATAGGTGGGTCAACATCATGGGAGCAATCAATGTCAAGAGCGTCCACTAGTGGGACAAGAGAAGAACCGTCACCTATGTTACCTTTGGATCTCACTCATGTGTTGTAGGTGAGGTGTCGAAGATCCACTCGTTGTCATCTTCGTTTTGATGGAACCATGTGGGGGGGTGCATCATTGTCCACCATGGCCATCATCGTCTCCATTGGAGGGATGGACTCGTCGAGGATAGGTATGTCGTCATGTAGGAGACCTAGCACCAAAGAAGAAAACACACTAGGAGTAGAGTTTAAGTCGTTAGAAATCAAAGTGGCCTCACATGTCGTGTCAAGTATCTCACTCGCTAAGTGTTGTGGCTCACTCACTCCCTCAAGGATGCTATCACTCATATGGTTGGTGGAGTCACTCAAATGGCGCTCAACCTCACATAGGATGTGTGGCATGCTCTCATGTGTGGGGCTAGTGGTGGTCACACTCATCCTCTCAAAGGAAATGCTCTCAATGTCACATATGGTGGAGTCACTCATCTCTCTCATGGGGTGGTGGCTCTCCTCACATGACAAATGGGGCATCTCGACATATGTGTATGTCGGAGAGATGTTGGTGCAAATGTCTCCATGCTCAATTCCTATCGCTGTGGTCGAAGGGGATGGCCCTTGCTCGACCTTCTTGTCACCGTCTTGGTGTGGGAGGCCCATATGATGTGGCACCTCGTAGCTCGTCTCCATGACTGAAGGGAGTTTCCCATGCTCGGCCATCTTCCTTGGGGGGCTTCTGAAGATGGAAGTGTCACCCTCGCTCGTAGGTAGTCGCCTTGGAATTGATGAAGTCGATGTAGGCGTACACGTGGGAAGTAGGCGAAGATGCCATACGTCCAAAGGCGAAGATGCCTTGATAGCACTTGGCGAAGATGCCGAAGTGGTTGTTGTAGCCGTAGCACCGTCTTGGTTGTGGTCGTCTCGCAGTCTTCTCTTTTTCTCATGAAGCTTGGACTTGGCGTGAAGTAGGGCTTGTTGGGACTTTTGCATTTGCGCTTGTGGAGCATCTTCATGATGATGATGTCGTTGTCGTGCTTGAGCTCGTAGTAGATGTCGTTCGTCGTCGTCGTGCACATGTTGCTTGGAGGTGACTTGCCCTTCATGACGACGTAGATCACGAACGTGATGATGGTCGCCATGTAGATGTGGACGAGGACGATTTGCACTTGCATTGTTTTCGCGCTCCGAAGACTTGTGGCTTGAATGTCGCCACCTTGAAGATGACGAAGGGGAAGAAGACTTGATCAAGGCTCTAATCTCCTCCATCCTTGCATCTTGCTCCTCTTTATGTGTGAAAAGCTTCTTGTCGATGTGGTCCCTTTTCCTTGCTTCGGAGTGACGAATGTCGATGGAGATGTTCTCGATACGCTCTCGCAATCTTGATTGTGCGCCTTGCATTTGTCATTGTAGATCGAAGATGGACGCTTTGGAGATGTAGTTGTTCATGCCGTCGTTGTTGTCGTAGACCGGAGAGGAAATGCCTTGCCTATCCATCACAAGACTCGAGCAAATATGAGTGGGAGAAAGAGAAGAACTTATACCAATGTACCTTGACCGATGTTGACGATGAATCAAGTTCGCTCAAATGCGGACAATGAAATAGCACTATTGGTACCAATCCTTGTCGGTTCTCACACCTACACAAGTAAAAGCTTATGGTGGAGCTCGGTGAGGATAGTGGCACAAAAATTTGATGCAAAATGTTAGCAAGAGTCAATAATGTTGAAAGAGATTCACAAATTCGCAAGTGAAACAAGTAGACCAATAGCAATATGTGGCACACGGATAGATAAATGGGGTCGTGCCACCAAGGAATGAGCACAAAATGTGGAATCCACGGGAAACGCTCGTGTTGCACAACTCAATAGAGACGCTAGCACGATTGCTCTATAGGCGGATACGACACTTGTGCACAACCTATAAGATGCAAAATATATGGACTTTTATCCCAAGTATGCTATGTATGTATGGTTTCCGGTGTTTCTCTCAAGATGATCCAAGATGATCGGATATGACAATGTGCAATGTGGTATGATGCTATGGCACTTGCTTACAAGATCTTTGCTCTCTCTTTTTCTTTGCTTAAAAGCTTATTCTCTTTTTTTGTATGGCCACTTTTTCACAATGCACAAACCAAGATAGCAATTGTGTATATGTGGGAACAAACTTGTGACACACGATATGATACCAAGATATGCACCACGATGATATGGATGTATGCTATGGGAAGTATGATCACTAATGTGCACAGGTAATGTTGCCGGTAATACTCAAATGGCTAGTCTCGATAGGCAAGTGATGCAAAATGGGCTAGAGGTTATCAATGCAATGGCAAGGGGAATATACAATGGAGGGATACCACAATACCAAGATGATATGGAGGTTACCGTCCGGCGATGATGAGTGGTGGTGTTCTTGATGTAGAAACCAAGATGATGGAGTCTCGTCCCTAAGTAGCCGAAACACCTTAGGAAACGGAAAAACCGCGAACTCAAAATCTCAAACGTCAAATGTCAAAATGGTGGTAGCGGGAATGCGGTGGTGGTTTGCACTTGGCAAAACGGAAGTATTGGTGGAAACCCGAGTAGCCAAAGTTGACCGGGTTATGGTGGTGGAAGAGTATGATGGGCTATAAAAGGATTCAAAGTTGAAATCACGTCCCTAAGTAGCCGAAACACCTTAGAAGACACAACTCTCAACACAACAAAATTGGGTTAAGTTGGTGTGGCGGAAGTGTATGGTGGGAAAGCCTATGCGGAAGTTATGGAGGTTGTCGGGGATATACCCTGCGGAATGACCCAGCCGGAGTCGTAAACCGGCCGGGACTTGATAAACCGGCGGATGTTAAACCGGCGGACAGTCAAGACAGATGGCTCGGACAGACGGTAAACCGGCTGGTGGTAAACCGCGGAACAATGTTAAACCGCTGGTGGTAAACCGCAGACAATGTTAAACCGGGCAGACAATGTTAAACCGCGGAACAATGTTAAACCGCAAACAGTGATAATCGGGTTGTCGGGGTTATGAAGCCCAAGACGTTATGAAGCCCAAGATGTTAAGAAGCCCATGGCGATAAGTTAGAATAGTTTAAGTTAAAGTCCGAGTTGGACTCTACATGTAACCCGCCTCTTCAAAGATATATAAGGAGAGGTAGGGCTCCCCAAAGAGGGACAAGCTACAAGCAAGAAGAAACAATCTTAGGGCTAGACACAAAGAGGAGAGCCGGTTTACGGCGACTCCCTCGTGATGATAATGAGACCTAGCCTCAAACAAAGCATGTAGGGCTTTTACCGGATGATGTTTCCCGGGGCTCGAAGCTGTCTAAATCCCTGTCTTGTGCTGCGTCTCTCGATTCCGCTCAACCCCTCTCAAGCTACCACATAGATGCGTTGGCCTCGCGACTAAGTCCTGACACTAAGGACATCTGCCGTGACAATTCCACGACAGTTGGCGCCCACCATGGGGCGCAGCGCACGGTGGTGTTGAGTTCTTGAAGGGATTTCTTCAAGGGATCGGGAGGTTCACAATTTTTCCGGATGAAGAATAGCCGGCTTGCGAGGATCTGCATCAGTTTTCAAGTTCATCAGTCCGGATTTACGATTCATGAGATCTATAGGTTCGGCTGTGATTAATGGTGCGGTCTGCCTGCTGCCATCCCGAAGACAACCACGACCCGGATGATGAGTCAAACCGGCCGGGGTTGAACCGTCCCGCCGAATCCGAGTTACCACCGCGGTCTCGTCAAAATTGCTCCGCTTTCGCCGACCCGGTGGCTAAGCAACCTATTCGTCGCATGAGCAAGTCATCAACATCGGAGGCAAGTTACATCACGCCTCTAAACCGCCAGATACATCCGTCGAAGCTTATCTGTTTCCAATCCAAGTTGCCACGGATTCTGCTTTAAGCCGCCTTCTATGGACTCGCGACGCCGGGTCTTTTTCTCTGCGTCGAGCTACAACCGCCGTCGCCGGTTTCCTCATGATGCCCTGAAACAGAGTCAACCGGATCTTGAGAAACATGAAAACACAGCTGCCTCATCAAGTTCCGATCCCGCCTTGATCACTTCCATCGACACAGCTCCGAAGCACGACCCGGGCTACTGTGCCCCTTGCGCAGCCTTGACCCGCCGACCGCCGTTGCCTCGTCGACCGCCTTCCGCCACGCCGAACCATGCCGGGCTCGCCCCAATGGCCTAGTTCCGCGCACAGCTCCAAGTCGCCGTTCCAAACCGCCGACGCCATAGCTCTGGCCGCCGCTGCCATCGCCACCTCGTCCTCACTCTTGAGTCGCAGAGAGGGTCTCGCAAAGGCGCCACAAGCTGCCAGGATCCACCACCGGTGCGGAGCCGAGCTGCGCACGTTGGCTGCCCGCGTTCCTCGCGCCTCTTCCTCGACCGTCGTGAGACGGGCCGCCGGCGCCACCATGACCCGCTGCTCTGGTTCGAGTCACCGTCTCCAAAGTCGCCTCATTGCTATGGAAGATATTAAGCCGGCCACGCTTACGACCAACCATGACCCGCCGCTCTACTCGCCGATGTGGTTTTCCCTTCGCCGATGCATCTCGCTCCGCCTCCGGCTTTCAATCCGTCGGCCGTATCCGCTATGGTCCGGTTAACCCCCGGCTAGGAGCCGCCCGCACCTGGGCTCCGTCTCGCATCGCCGAGCTCCTCCGCCGTGGAGACCACAACCCACTTGTTCCAGCTTGCTCGGGTCACCTCCGCTCCGCTCGATGACTCGCCCACCACGACCCGGAAGGTGGGGGGAGGAATGCGGGCTCGCCTTACAGGTGCTCTCTGCTGCTGCCTGGCTTGAGCCGCCCCGTCTCCGACTTGCGCTGTTGGCTGCCCTTGCTTCACCGGACTGCCGGTCGCCTTGGGCCGCCCGGTCGAACCGCCCGCTGTGGTTGCGCTTCACCTTCGCCTCCGCTTAGCCTCTGCATCCCCTCGGTAGTGCGCCTTCTTGGCCGGACGCCACGCACCTCATCTTCCAACGACCGTGCTTCCTCTGCTCGGATTCCGCTTCGAGCGCCCGCCGGTTCGCAGCGCACCCGCGCCCGCCGGTTCACAACCATGACCCGGAGAGGATGGGGTCATGAGCATGGACTTGGAGTCATGCCGCCCGGTTCATCTCAACCCACGAGCCGCCCGGCGCCTCGGCCTCACCGAGATTTCCACAAGCTGCGGTCCCACCTCGCGGTGTCTCCATCGGCCGCCTCGGTAAACCGCCGTGGTTTTGGTCGCTGCTCCAGCTCGTGGCCTCCGTCAAAATCGCCACTTCCGCCTGCAAATTGCTGCCTTGGCGAACTACCTCCGTCTCTGCTGCGGTCTCCTCCGACTTACCCGCGCTGGCTACCTCCGCTTCAGACGCATTGCATGTGCGGCCCCTGCATGACCGGCTGCTGCCGCGACCGTCAAATCACCAACCCGCTGCCGGTCGAACAGTCGCGCCGGCTCCGCTTTTAAACCGCCCGCGCCACCTCGCGGACAGCATCGACCGCCGTTGTGAGCCGCCAAGACTACCATGACCTCCATGTCGCTGCTTTACTCAATGCACAGCTCCGGCGTCGCTCCCGTCGCCTCCGCAGCGTCGCCCCAGCTTCCTCTCCCCTGCTCCGCGCCCGCCGGGTCGGCTCCCGCACCCATTGGCCGGCTCCCGCTCAGCCCTTGCACGCCCTGCGTGGCCCGTCAGCAACCTCGTCACGTCGCCGCTGATTCGCCATCTTCACATCGCCGGATCACCGCAATGGCTCGCGCCCCTGACTGGCCGGCTCCGGCCTCCCCATCGCCACCTCCGCTCCGGCCGCATGCTCCCCTGGCCCGCGTTTGCTGCTCTCGGCGGCTTCACGCCTCCGGTTGCTCCCGTGTCGGCTTCTTGTTCCGCCCGCCTCTTCCACCTCGCAGCCGGGTCGCCGCGGCACCCCTCCTTACCGTGGGTCTCCTTGACGCCCGCTGACCCGCCACTACTGCTCTGCGCTGGCCTCAAATCGCCGACCTCGGGTTGAGCCACTTCCGGCATCACTAAACCGGGCGTTACCTCCGGATTGCATCTACCGTGGCCTGCCTCTGTCCATTGACTTGCTACTCCGTGGTCTGCTGCTACCTTAAACCGCCGCGTCGGTGACACGCCTGTGACCCCTATGGTCTCGAACCGCCAGTTGTCCCTCTCCTCTGGGCCGCTTGCTCCAACCGCACGGCCATGGCTGACCCGGCCCGCCTCCGTACTCCACCTGCTCCACCCTTTCTTGGCTCGCCACTTCTGCTTCGCCGGTGGCTCGCCGTGTCCACTGTTGTCTTCGCAAGTGCGGCTGAAGATAGGGGAGGAGATGGGGTGCTGGCTGTCCGTAGGAAGATTGAAAAAAAAAATAACATGACCCGGAGGGTTCGTCTGAATCGACCGGTGCAATGTTTTACGACGCCACCGCGGTTGTGATGAACGGATCATTCATCATCCAAAGCCGTTTGCCATCTGCAAACTTTAGGTTATATCCATCTAAGTTAATGTTATTAACTCATATTATTATTGTCAAAGAACAATTACTTTGGTGTATATATTTTACGCAGGGAGATTGTTAACTGCGAAAGCAATCATCGGGAAGTAACTCGCGCCAATATTATTGTGCGCTAGCATCCCACCATGTTTCATTGTTTAAATGAGCGTGCAAGCTGTCGCCTTCATGCGGCCTACTCTATATCAACACGACGCGGCTAATTCGCTTGCCGGAAGATATAATGCGCTGCGGAGGACTCACCGAGATTGATCTCAGCTTTATTGAAGTGGTCATCAACTCCACGATGGATACTTCCTGGCATGATATATCGTGAAATCCATCCAATATATTTTATATTGTATATTGCCTTCTTTAAAAGAGCAATTACTTTGGCCTGCAAAGTTGTCTAATGCAGGACCCTAAACCGCCATATTGGTGCAAATTTAAAGGCCGTTAGAAAATTTCCGGCTTAAAAAGGAGGTTACCGGTTTAAAATCCAGTTCAAGGGAAAGCTATCTCCCACAAAACTTTGAAGCTATCAATATCCGGTTCAAAATCCGGTTCAAGAAGGATTTATCTCTTGCAAAAAGTTAAAAGTTGCCGAAGAGGACCTGTTGCCATGATGCGCGGTTTAAACATAGGTATCCTGCCTTATGGGCTCATCTTCATATGATCACTTGGGGCTTCCTATTCAAACATAGGTGTATTCACCAAAGAGAACATGGCGTTACTACCCTCTTGTTGCGGCTATCAAGACAATATTGTCATCGAGGGCCAAAGAGAGTTTGTTGCACAAAGCACAACTCAAAACATAGGCACCCGGCGAGCACAGCCTCGTAAATATATCACATGGGGGCTTCGCTTGCAAAGCGGAGTCCATTAATCCGCTATCACGCGAGAACAAAGCTCGAGCTTCACACCCAAGGGGCCAAAGAGAGTCTTGTTGCTAAGCACAACTCAAACATAGGCACCCATTGAGCACAGCTCACAAAGTTACTCGGGGGCTCTTTGTGTCAAATACCAAAGAGTTTGAAAGGACCCTTGTAACCGGGTATCGACCCACGGCTTGGAAGCCTGGTGTATTCACCTAAAACTCCGGGTTAACCTGCCTTCATCAAGTAAGCCACTCCTATCCTGGTAATCCTGGCATGACCCTTGAACGCGTTTGGCAGTTACTCTCACCGAGACCCTGAACTTGTCAAAGTTAAAACGACGATTGGTTAGTTGGAGGCCCATATTAAAAGGCTTGGTCAAATGGTTTAACTCAGTGGCCTGGCAGCCCATGAAAAGCCTCATATTTGGGCTTGTCAGCCCTTGAAAAGCCTCGACTACACGATTTTATTTGCTTTTGTCAAGATTTTTCTCCATTGATAACATTTTATGTTGAACCGGTGTCTATTGACCCGGCATGACTATCAGTCATCAAATTAACCCGGTGTTCATTAACCCGGCTCGATTTTCAACTACAAGTTGTCAGTATATAATCACTTATAATCCGGTGTTTATTGACCCGGCACGGCTTTCGGCTATAAGTCGCCAAAGATATATTTGGATTGTGCCATTGGAATCATGCGCTTATAAATCATTGGATATATTATTCAAATAGCCAACATGGCTGGATTTTATTTTGGTTATCAATAACCAGTATTATGATTAAGGTTTTCAAAGTCGCATTAGCGCAATGGCTATCATATTGTCAATGGATATGATTTATTCTACAATTGAAGGAATAGTCCCGAGTCGCCGCAGCTTACGGCCCGGCACTTGGGGCTACATTATTCAAGTTGAGATTACATCAAATATGCAAGTCTCATGTTGCCGCAAGCATGCACCATGACACTTGGGGGCTAATGCAAAGTCATTGTTTGCTCACCTTATTGAAGACCCGACTCATCATATTATAATGAGCCGCCCTTGGGGGCTACCAATTGCTCATGTCAACTATTCAAGGTACAAAGCTTTTTATCCGTTATATTGAAGGGTCCACTGCTCAATTGTTTTTATGAGCATCAGGAAATTACAAAGTCCCAGGTTGCTGCAAGCATAACAACCCGGCACTTGGGGGCTACATATGTGGAATACTCAATTCTGATTAGTGATTGAGATGAACAACCTGGATTTCTTCAAGCTTGTGACATTCATATTGAAGCAAATCTTAAGCTGTTACTACGTTACCTTCTTAAGAGTTGAAGGGCTACAAGTGATAGGTATATAAGAGGTATATTTTCAAAAGCTGATGTTAACCAAACAGTTATGATCCGGTGCCATCAATATTTGTAAACCGGCAAAGTTCTACATTCTTAAACCGGCTGAAGATCAGATGAGTATTTCAAAGACCAATATTTTTGTTAAGCATTGGGAGCTGAGTCAAGGAAGTTATTCTTCACAATATTTCTCTGTGACAAACCAATGTCAGCAAATTGATTATGAGGCTGGCCTATTAAACCGGATTTCCTAGAAGAAGGAAGTGACAAGGACTTAAGGATGATCAGGATCAGTTTAACATGGATAAATCCAAATTAAACTGGGGGCTAATGTCGGGGATATACCCCGCGGAATGACCCAGCCGGAGTCGTAAACCGGCCGGGACTTGATAAACCGGCGGATGTTAAACCGGCGGACAGTCAAGACAGATGGCTCGGACAGACGGTAAACCGGCTGGTGGTAAACCGGCAGACAATGTTAAACCGGCTGGTGGTAAACCGGCAGACAATGTTAAACCGGCAAACAGTGATAACTGGGTTGTCAGGGGTTATGAAGCCCAAGACGTTATGAAGCCCAAGATGTTAAGAAGCCCATGGCGATAAGTTAGAATAGTTTAAGTTAAAGTCCGAGTTGGACTCTACATGTAACCCGCCTCTTCAGCATATATAAGGAGAGGTAGGGCTCCCCAAAGAGGGACAAGCTACAAGCAAGAAGAAACAATCTTAGGGCTAGACACAAAGAGGAGAGCCGGTTTCTACGACTCCCTCGTGATGATAATGAGACCTAGCCTCAAACAGCATGTAGGGTTTTTACCGGATGATGTTTCCCGGGGCCCGAAGCTGTCTAAATCTCTGTCTTGTGCTGCGTCTCTCGATTCCGCTCAACCCCTCTCAAGCTACCACATAGATGCGTTGGCCTCGCGACTAAGTCCTGACACTAAGGACATCTGCCGTGACAATTCCACGACAGAGGTGGTTGATGAAGAAGCAACCGTCCCTAAGTAGCCTAAACACCTTAGGAGACTCAAGTCACTACTCAAACAACCTCAAATGCTATGGGGAACCAAATGGGTTAGGTTGCAGAAGTCGGTGGTGGCAATGCGGATGTTATGGTGGAAGGCCTAGGCAAAGATGCCAAAGTTCCAAAAATTTGATGTAGTCAAATGGTGGTAAAACCAACTTAAGGACCTCGGGCACGTCGATAGCTTCAAAACGAGCCAAAGAACACCCAAATCGGAGTTCGGAGCGAAAAGTTGTGATGAAAACGGTAAAAGAGGCTGATGCTGAAATTCTGTGCAATGTTTCGGGTTAGGCCGGAAGTTCCGGGGTTAGGGCCGGAAGTTCCGGGCTCCGAAAGTTCCGGGGGGTGGCCGGAAGTTCCGGGGGTCGCGGAAAAAGTGCGGGGAGTCTGGGGATTTTTGGGGTAAACTTTCTGCTTAGTTCGTAAGTTTCGGGGGCCGTGGAATTTCGTCCGGGACGAACCCTAAATTCCAGATCTGAGAATGGGGCGGAAAAACTCGATTTCCAAGGTCAAAATTGGGGAGATTTCGTGGATGGAAAGGGGGAAAAAGATGGTGGAAAGCTAGATCCACTTGAAACACAACGAATCCATGGATCAAAATCAACAAAACATCATCAAAACCAACAAATCACAAAAAACTTTGGGGGCTATTTTTGGTGGGGATTTTCGGATTTAGGACGAAATCAACAAAATCAAGCTAGAAAACAAAGGGTAGGGGCTCCAAAAATGTGATCAACGTGGCTCATGATACCAAGATGATGTGGGGCGGAACCCTATGGGGCCGATCTTTCACGTTTGGAGTGGATCCTACGGGGAAACACGAAGAACGCGCGGAAGAACACAAGGGAAATCACGGGGAGGAACGAGAGAAACACTCAACCGACAAGTAATCAATCACACAAGGGCTAGATCACCGAAAGCATAAGGTAACACATGATCCAAAATCAACAAAGGAAGGATACAAGAGTAGCCGTTCTTCTCCGTGAGGAGGTCTTGATTGTCTTCTCCGGATGGAGGCCTTGAATCCGAATGGATCTTCTCCGAGGAGGCACGGTCCCTCATGTGGAGTAGATCTTGTACGGATGAGCTATGCTCTATCTCAAGATGAGCTATCACAACGCTAACTCTAACTAGGAGGAGGTGGGGGAGTATATATAGTGCTAGCCCACGAAGGGGTAAGTGAGGGCGAAGGGGTACATGGGCTCGGCCCAATACACTGTGCGCAGACAGGCCGGAAGTTCCGGGCGGGGCCGGAAGTTCCGGGCTCCGGAAGTTCCGGGCAGGTTCCGGCCGGGTTCCGGGCTATCCAGAGAGTTGGCGCGCTCGGGGCTGGTCTGGACTCCGGGGGCCGGAGGTTCCGGGCAGGCCGGAAGTTCCGGGCTGAGGCCGAAAGGTTCGGGCTTTCCAGAAGCTTGTCCCTGCTTCTTCTTCCTTCTCCTCTTCCATGCTTGGCCTTGGTCCTTGGATCCCCCATCGTCGTCTCGGTTGTACCTCAGTGTATGCAAGGTCCATGCATGAGGTAGTAGCCATGTCTTACATGTGGAAAGTGACAGTTCGAAGAGGACTGAGTTCACCTTGTGCCCTATGGCGTATGGTCGAGGTCTCATCATATGTCCTCTTGGGAATTAGAGAGTAGTCGGAGTGTACATGTGGATGAACGTGGGATGCTCCGCATCACTAACCCTGTGCAGCATCGTTGGACTAAACACATCAAGATTAACATCCACGTATCAATAAGATTCAGATGATCTGTGGCATTTTAGCTACAAAAGGAAAAAATACATCAGCAAAAAGCATGTTTACTTTAGAATATCGACGACACTACAGCTACATTCCTTCTAATCCTAGAGAATTACAAGCTACACACAAAAATCTACAAATAACACACGCTCTCCTTTTTACCAATATGATCGAAAACAATGTAATGGAACATTGATAATATACAAAACTACACTTATATGTCAATTACATCCGACACTAAAATAAACACAAACCATACCATTGCAGTGCCAACACTTTAACATCATGTAAATCATCTTTTTAGCTCAGCTCCAAATAGTACAGCAATCGGCAAGGTTTCATGCATTTATGTTAAATATGTGACTTGTGATAAATATGTGAGTGAACGAATGAACGCCAACTGCTCCGCTAGCTTCGGCTCTCCCTCTCGCGTCGCCCCCCTCACGGGCGACACGGGGGGCCAACCTCCACCACCAGCGACCCTCCCCACGCCCCGTCCTCCCCTCCGCCGCCGCTCGTAGTCGGTGCCGGGCAAAGCCAGTGCGTGCGATGCGGTGGCGGAGGGCCTCTCCCCTCTCCCCCAGATCCATGGGTGGCGCGGGCACCCAGATCCGCGGAGGTGCGGCCCCCAATTCGACCCACGGCGGCGCGGCGTCCCGACGGCGGCAGCTGTGGTGGTGCCGGTGGGAATCGGCCGGATGCCCAAGGGGCGGCGGTGGCCGGGGCGGCGACCCTGTAGGATCTTGAGAAGAGGTGTCTAGAGAGGGGTGATTAGACACTAAGTACCAAAGTTGCAGTTTTTAACTTCTTTAGGTTTAAGTGGAGTTTAGGCACAAATTTAACATTCACAATACATAACAAGCAAGCATGCAAGAGTATATGAGCAGCGGAAAGTAAAGCATGCAACTTGCAAGAATGTAAAGGGAAGGGTTTGGAGAATTCAAACGCAATTGGAGACATGGATGTTTTTGTCGTGGTTTCGATAGGTGGTGCTATCGTACATCCACGTTGATGGAGACTTCAACCCACGAAGGGTAACGGTTGCGCGAGTCCATGGGGGGCTCCACCCATGAAGAGTCCACAAAGAAGCAACCTTGTCTATCCCACCATGGCCGTCGCCCACGAAGGACTTGCCTCACTAGCGGTAGATCTTCACGAAGTAGGCGATCTCCTTGCCCTTACAAACTCCTTGGTTCAACTCCACAATCTTGTCGGAGGCTCCCAAGTGACACCTAGCCAATCTAGGAGACACCACTCTCCAAGAAGTAACAAATGGTGTGTTGATGATGAACTCCTTGCTCTTGTGCTTCAAATGATAGTCTCCCCAACACTCAACTCTCTCTCACAGGATTTGGATTTGGTGGAAAGAATATTTGAGTGGAAAGCAACTTGGGAAAGGCTAGAGATCAAGATTCATATGGTAGGAATGGAATTGTCTCAACACATGAGTAGGTGGTTCTCTCTCAGAACTGGTAAGTTGGAAGTGTAGGTTTGTTCTGATGGCTCTCTCCACGAACGAAGAGGAGGTGGAGAGGTATATATAGCCTCCACACAAAATCTAACCGTTACACACAATTTACCAAACTCGGTGGGATCGAATTAACAAACTCGGTCAGACCGATCCAGTAAACCTAGTGACCGTTAGGGTTTTCGATGAGACCGATATGCAACTCGGTAGGACCGATATGGTTAGGGTTAGGGCATAACGTAATCTCGGTGAGACCGATTACACAAACTCGGTGAGACCGATTTTGGTAATTAGCTAACCAGAGAGTTGGTCAGGCAAACTCGGTGGGACCGATTACTCAAACTCGGTGAGACTGATTTTGGTGATAAGTTAACCAGAGAGTTTGCGTTGTAATATCGGTAGTATCGATTGCACAAAATCGGTGTGACCGATTTTGGTAATGGACATACACAGAGAGATTACAATCCCATCTCGGTGAGACCGAGATCCCTATCGGTGATACCGATTTGCCTAGGGTTTATGGTAGTGGCTATGACATTTGAACTCGGTGGCGCCGGATAGAAAGAATCGGTAGGACCGATTTTGACTTTAAGTTTAGGTCATATGTGGATGTGAGAAAGTAGTGGAGGGTTTTGGAGCATATCACTAATCACATGAAGCAAGAGGCTCATTAAGCAACACCTCATCCCTCCTTGATAGTATTGGCTTTTCCTATAGACTCAATGTGATCTTGGATCACTAAAATATAAAATGTAGAGTCTTGAGCTTGAAGCTTGAGCCAATCCTTTGTCCTTAGCATCTTGAAGGGGTTCCCACATCCTTTAGTCCATGCCACTCCATTGTTGAACTTATCTGAAACATACTAGATAAAAGTGTTAGTCCAACAAGAGATATGTTGACATTAATTAACAAAACCACCTAGGGAGCGCTTGTGCTTTCAATCTCCCCCTTTTTGGTAATTGATGGCAACACACATCAAAGCTTTAGATAAAGATATAAAGAATAGCAAGTAAAGCTTTAGAAAGACATGTAACAAGCATAGGCTCCCCCTATATGTATGCAATCATGTGAATATGGAATATAGAAGCATGTGAGAGCATAACCATGATAGAGTAGGCAATGTGTTACATGTATCTTGGCCATATGCATCAGAGCAAAGAATATTAAAGAAAATACCTTCATGCTTATGAGTCCTTCTTGCAAACAGTATGTACATCAGCAAGAATTCCTCATACACATGAGTGTGATGCATATACTTACCTTGTAGTCTTGAGTTGGCTTAGGATGGAATGAACCTGCACAAACAAGGTTAGATAACACAGGTACATCTACTAGCCAGAGCAAACAGAAGAAACCACAAGAATACCAAGACTGGAATGACATGTAGAGAGTGAGTACTGAGTACCACGTTGGATTAGACATGTCCCCAAGGGTAAAGATATGCAATGAATTTAAATGATTTCTTTCCCTTAGATGTCTTGCTCCCCCTGAATCTAGCATGGGATACTGGGAGAAGATAGGGAACAGAAAATCAGGGCTGAAAGATATAAAGAACAGAGAAAATGCAACTAAGCACATATGAACATGTCTTTCCCCTCAAGAAGACATGTGGCATCTCTCCTCTTGAACACCAAGCATCTGGGATCCTTGAGTATTCTCTCCCCCTGGAGATTTCTCTCTCTCCCTTTGGAAGTGAAGCTTTGATGTGATCTCTCTCTCCCCCTTTGACATCAATTTCCAAGAGGCGTCTTATGTAATATGTTCTGAATGGGTTTGGTCCTTGAGTCACAACACAAAGCATTGAATTAAAATGTGATGCTTGTAGAGGACAAGATTCATTGAGTGGATCTGGATCAGAAAAAACACAGAATAAGTGGCAAGCTGTTTTTCCTATTGTGAAATCGGTGGCACCGAGTGGTATGCTTCGGTTGGACCAAAAACAACAAATCGGTGAATTCGAGTTCATCGCAGAGAAAAATAGTTGTCACCTCAACTCACTAGACTAGTAAGATCTCACAAAGATATGCAAGGAATTTACTGAATGATGTGCAATGAATTGGATGCAGGAAATGCAGAGCAAACAGAAAAGAAAAGAAAGGAATCTAGATGAAGGGTTTTTTTTTGAAAGGGGAAACAAATATGCATGAGACAAATGCAAAAACACAGAAGAGAACACGAGAGAACTTCATCTAGAGATGGTCGGCGACAAAGTCACCTATGTTAGAGTATATTGACTTAGGAGTCAAGTGAGATCACTTGATCATAGGTCATACTCATCGCTTAAGCTCAAAATGGGGTTACCATTTTCATTTAAGCATCTTGATGTATTCACATATTGTCGAGTTGCTTTAGCTCATGACTCGTAGTAAAGCTTCTCTAAGATGGAATAACATACCTTGGTTGGTGGTGTTGACCATGTAGTTGAACTTGTGTGGGTTGCTCAAGGTTGATGTAGCTCATCAAGAGTTGGGAGCACCACTTGGAATTTGAGTCCATCTACCTACATGGGTTAGTTCTTGCAAGGAGGAGCACTTGTGTATCCAAAGATGTCAATCATGAAGCTCAACATAGAGTTTGTTAAAGGATATGTTTGAATGATTCCGTGCTTCCTTGTCTTCAACCACCATAGTGTAGAGACTTGGTGATGTAGAGACTGCTCAAGATGTGAGTAGATTACAATCTCATGGAATTTGATTCAACCAAGTACCTACATGGGTTAGATAACATGCAAGATGCAAATATATCCAAGACATAAGATTTTCATCATAAGAGAAATATCTAGGATTACTCATAAGCTCATGTCTTGCATGTATCCAATGGAGTTTCTACTCCAAGTTTGAAGCATCAATGATGTTCAATTCTCCTCTCAACCTGCAAAACACTTTCTCATCAAGAGGTTTAGTGAATATATCCGCTAATTGCTTTTCGGTGCGAACATGCTTAAGATTAATGTCACCCTTAGCAACATGATCTCGAATGAAATGATGACGAACTTCTATATGCTTAGTTAGAGAATGTTGTACGGAATTATGACCAATTTTGATAGCACTTTCATTGTCACAAAGCAATGGAACATGTTTCACATATATCCCATAATCTTTAAGAGTTTGGGTCATCCAAAGTAATTGAGCACAACATGAACCAATGGTAATGTACTCCGCTTGGCGGTAGATAAGGATACCGAGTTTTGTTTCTTGGAGGACCAAGACACAAGAGATCTACCAAGAAATTGACAAGTACCCAAAGTGGACTTTCTATCAACCTTGTCTCGGCATAGTCCGAGTCGAGATGGTGACAAGATCGAAGAGGCCCTCTTAGGATACCAAATGCCAAAATTTGGTGTATGAATTAAGTATCTCACTATCCTTTTTACGGCCTTAAGATGACATTCTTTAGGAGCAGCTTGATATCTTGCACACATGCATACACTTAGCATAATATCGGGACGTGAAGCACATAGGTATAACAATGAACCAATCATAGAGCGATAAACCTTTTGGTCAACTGGTTTACCATCTTTGGTCAAATCAAGATGTCCACTAGTAGGCATGGGTGTAGACATACCTTTGCACTCTTGCATATTGAACATCTTGAATAAGTCCTTAGTGTACTTTGTTTGAGAAACAAATGTACCTTCCTTAGTTTGCTTGATTTGTAACCCAAGAAAGAATTTGAGTTCACTCATCATTGACATCTCAAACTTCTCCGACATTAGCTTTCCAAACTTCTCACTAAAATGAGGGTTAGTTGATCCAAATATGATATCATCAACATAAATTTGGCATACAAATAATTCTCCATTAACCCTTTTAGTAAAAAGTGTGGAATCAATTTTCCCAATTTCAACGCCTTTTTCAATAAGGAACTTGGTCAAGCATTTATACCATTCTCTAGGAGCTTGTTTAAGACCATAAAGGGCTTTGTGAAGTTTGTAAACATGATTTGGTTTCTTAGGATTGACAAAGCCGGGAGGTTCTTTAACATAAACTTCCTCCTGTATTTCACCATTTAGAAAAGCACTTTTAATGTCCATTTGGTACAAGGTGATATCATGGTGATTAGCATAGGCAAGTAAGATGCGAATGGACTCAAGTCTAGCAACGGGAGCATAAGTCTCACCATAGTCCATACCTTCGACTTGTGTGTAGCCTTGGGCGATTTAGACGTGCTTTGTTGCGTAACTACTTGTCCATCTTCATATTGCTTGTTGCGAAACACCCGTTTGGTACCGATGATGTTGTGGTTGTTGTCGGGCTTCTCAACCAATGTCCAAACTTGGTTTCTCTCAAAGTTGTGTAGCTCTTCATGAATAGCATTTATCCAATCTGGATCTTCCAATGCTTCTTCGACCTTCATAGGTTCAATGCTAGAGATGAAATAATAGTTTTCACAAAAGTTAGCTAAACGAGTTTTAGAGCGAGTGATTCTCCCGGTTTGAATATCATTGTAGATTTGCTCTATGGGATGGTCTTTAGCAATTCTTGCTCGAACTGGTGAAAGCTTTTGCTTGGGTTTTGGTTGAACATCTTCTTCATCTTGTTTTTCTTCTTCTTCTTGATCTTCTTCATTGTTGGCATTGTCGTTCTCTTGTCGTGGTGGAGAAGGAGGTTGTTGACGTTCGTGATGTTCTTCCTCGTTTTCTTCATCTTGGTGTGTTCCACTTGTGGATGCTTCCGTATCAACTCTTGGTTCACCTTGTCGTGAAGTAGAAGCTTCCACTTGGGTGACGAGGTACTCTCCTTCACCTCCGTTGGACGGACCTTGCCAATAGACAAGTCTTGGATTGCTTCCGAAGGATCTTTGTCTCCTACATCAATTGGCAATTGCTCTACTTATGCGAGCCGTTAGATTCATCAAACTTCACATCTACCGTATCTTCAACCTTTCGGGTGAAATTGTTGTAGACACGGTAAGTGTGAGAGTTTGAGCCATAACCGAGTAGGAAACCTTCATGAGACTTAGGAGCAAATTTTGAACGACGATGCTTATCAAGAATGTAGCACTTTGAGCCGAATACCCGAAAGTATCCAACTTGGGGTTTGTTACCGGTGAGGAGCTCGTATGTTGTCTTGCCGAGTAGCTTGTGAAGATACAAGCGATTTGTTGCATGACATGCTGTCTCAACCGCTTCTGCCCAAAAGTGATTCGGCGTCTTGTACTCATCAAGCATCATTCTCGCCATTTCGATGAGCGTCCGGTTCTTCCTCTCAACAACTCCATTTTGTTGAGGTGTGTACGTAGCCGAGAACTCGTGTGAAATCCCTTCTTCGTCAAGAAAGGTGTCCACATTTGCGTTATTGAACTCCGTTCCGTTGTCGCTGCGAACCTTCTTGATCTTCACTTCAAACTGATTTTGGGCCTTCCTAGCAAAGTTTTTGAAGATCTTTTGGACCTGCGATTTATCATCGAGAAAGAACACCCACGTAAATCTTGAAAAATCATAAACTATAACTAGACCAAAAGAATTTCCACCGAGACTTTTGTAAGCGTTGGGACCAAAGAGATCCATATGAAGTAGCTCGAGTGGCCTCCTTGTGGTCATGATGTTCTTCACGGGATGCCTTCCTCCAACCTGTTTACCTGCCTGACAAGCGCTGCAAATTCTATCCTTATCAAAGATGACATCGTTAACTCCAAGGATATGATTTCCTTTAATAAGCTTGTCAAGGTTTCTCATGCCAACATGACCTAGTCGTCTATGCCATAACCAACCTTTTGAGGATTTAGCAATGAAGCAAGTTTTAGGTTGTGTCTTTTTAGAGAAATCAAGAATGTAAAGATCACCTCTACGTATACCGGTAAAGACCATTTTATGATTGTCTCGACGAAACACTTGGCAATCTACTTGATAAATAGGACATTGAAACCGAAATCAGCAAGTCTAGATAATCGAAAGTAAGTTGTAGCCAAGAGATTCAACGAGCATAACATTCTGAATGGAGCTATCATGTGAGATGGCCACCTTACCGAGGCCAACCACCTTACCCTTTGAGTTATCACCGAAAGTGACATACTTTCGAGGACTATCATTTTCAGCAAGCTCACGAAACATGTCTTTATCTCCAGTCATGTGATCGGTACATCCACTATCAAGAACCCATTCCTTTCCTCCAGACACATATCCCCGAAGATTTGCCATAAGACCAAAATGTCTCATTGCATCGTCAAGATCGAAGTCACTATCATCATCCCCATCATAGTATCCATGTTCAACATCGTCATGTGGTGGATCAAGTCCTAGAGAGGGTAATTCGTTAGAGTGAGTTTGACAATGATCTTGCTTATGAATTCTTATAGCTTCGGAAATAATATCACCAATAATTCCAACATCTCCTTTTGCACGCATAAGGTTTGTAAGTTCAAACAGACGATCTCCAAACATAGGATCACTAGTATTCATCTTACTCAAGGCAATAGACTTATGGAGAATCTCATCTAGATTTTTCAAGGAATAATTTGGAAAGCGTTCCTCAAGAAATTTCCATATAGTGTAGTCACACTCAAGAGTAGGCAAGATTCTAATTAAGTTTCTAGGCAAGCCTCTAGTGATAAGATTAACAGTTCTAAGGTTCCTAATCATGTCAATAAATTCATCAAGGGTAGGATGCATAGGATCAACATGAGGTGCACAAGGGCTAGCAATGTACTTGTTCAAGTGATATTAATTGAAAATTACAAGCATCTCATTTTTCCACTCGTGAAAATACTCTCCATCAAGAATAGGCACTCTATTTCTAAGACTCCCCAAAGTAGACTCATCCATCTTCCTCCAATGGTGATTAAACCAAGGCAGTGGAGACCAATGCTCTGATACCACTTGTAGGATCTTGAGAAGAGGTGTCTAGAGGGGGGGTGATTAGACACTAAGTACCAAAGCTGCAGTTTTTAACTTTTTTAGGTTTAAGTGGAGTTTAGGCACAAATTTAACATTCACAATACATAACAAGAAAGCATGCAAGAGTATATGAGCAGCGGAAAGTAAAGCATGCAACTTGCAAGAATGTAAAGGGAAGGGTTTGGAGAATTCAAACGCAATTGGAGACACGGATGTTTTTGTCGTGGTTCCGATAGGTGGTGCTATCGTACATCCACGTTGATGGAGACTTCAACCCACGAAGGGTAATGGTTGCGCGAGTCCACAGAGGGCTCCACCCATGAAGAGTCCACGAAGAAGCAACCTTGTCTATCCCACCATGGCCGTCGCCCACGAAGGACTTGCCTCACTAGCGGTAGATCTTCATGAAGTAGGCGATCTCCTTGCCCTTACAAACTCCTTGGTTCAACTCCACAATCTTGTTGGAGGCTCCCAAGTGACACCTAGCCAATCTAGGAGACACCACTCTCCAAGAAGTAACAAATGGTGTGTTGATGATGAACTCCTTGCTCTTGTGCTTCAAACGATAGTCTCCCCAACACTCAACTCTATCACGGGATTTGGATTTGGTGGAAAGAAGATTTGAGTGGAAAGCAACTTGGGAAAGGCTAGAGATCAAGATTCATATGGTAGGAATGGAATATCTTGGTCTCAACACATGAGTACGTGGTTCTCTCGTAACTGGTAAGTTGGAAGTGTAGGTTTGTTCGATGGCTCTCTCCACGAGCGAAGAGGAGGTGGAGAGGTATATATAGCCTCCACTCAAAATCTAACCGTTACACACAATTTACCAAACTTCGGTGGGATCGAATTAACAAACTCGGTCAGACCGATCCAGTAAACCTAGTGACCGTTAGGGTTTTCGATGAGACCGATATGCAACTCGGTAGGACCGATATGGTTAGGGTTAGGGCATAACGTAATCTCGGTGAGACCGATTACACAAACTCGGTGAGACCGATTTTGGTAATTAGCTAACCAGAGAGTTGGTCAGGCAAACTCGGTGGGACCGATTACTCAAACTCGGTGAGACTGATTTTGGTGATAAGTTAACCAGAGAGTTTGCATTGTAATATCGGTAGTATCGATTGCACAAAATCGGTGTGACCGATTTTGGTAATGGACATACACAGAGAGATTACAATCCCATCTCGGTGAGACCGAGATCCCTATCGGTGATACCGATTTGCCTAGGGTTTATGGTAGTGGCTATGACATTTGTACTCGGTGGCGCGGATAGAAAGAATCGGTAGGACCGATTTTGACTTTAAGTTTAGGTCATATGTGGATGTGAGAAAGTAGTGGAGGGTTTTGGAGCATATCACTAATCACATGAAGCAAGAGGCTCATTAAGCAACACCTCATCCCTCCTTGATAGTATTGGCTTTTCCTATAGACTCAATGTGATCTTGGATCACTAAAATATAAAATGTAGAGTCTTGAGCTTGAAGCTTGAGCCAATCCTTTGTCCTTAGCATCTTGAAGGGGTTCCCACATCCTTTAGTCCATGTCACTCCATTGTTGAACTTATCTGAAACATACTAGATAAAAGTGTTAGTCCAACAAGAGATATGTTGACATTAATTACCAAAACCACCTAGGGAGCACTTGTGCTTTCAGACCCCATGGCTGGGTGGCGGCGCGCCCATTGGTCGACCAGTTCCGGCTCGTCCCGGATCTGGTGACTACCGTACGGCGCGGGGGGTGGCGGCGGCCCGGCGTGGCCGGCGATCTGGACACGGTGGTGCCGGCGGCTCGCTGGTCTGCCGGAGATCCAGGAGTATCATTGTCTCCGACTCTATCTGCTTCGGTTCGTGCTAGCTCTGGTGTAGGGAGACTGTCGTCATCTCCTGGTGCTGGCTGCATGGATCTGGCGGCAGCGGCTGGATCCTTTTGATCTAGTCTCCGACATACAAGGCGGC
This sequence comes from Aegilops bicornis, assembly GCA_021605145.1. Lineage (NCBI taxonomy): Eukaryota > Viridiplantae > Streptophyta > Magnoliopsida > Poales > Poaceae > Aegilops > Aegilops bicornis. The sequence continues at coordinate 297,278,444 of CM038674.1, forward strand.
GGTCCGTGCACAAGAAGCTGGATGGAGTTCTTCGAACAGATCTGGGTGAAAATCCGCTCTTGGCTAGATGCCAAAGCCGGCGATGGCGGCGTTCTTCGATGTCGTTCCCTTCTTGAAGGCATCGCAGTGGAGAAGTTCTAGACTACTATCTGCTACCTCCGGGGGAAACCCTAGATCGATAAGTCAGAAGACGGCAGCGCGATTGTGTCGTTTCCCCCTTGGGGGCGTCTTTCTTGGAGGTGTATGCGGGCTCGAGGGACCAGTGGACGACATCTTTGGTGGAGCGGTGCTTCATCATACGCATGGATGGTGACAGATCTCGACGGCATGGCTCCCTGGAGATTAGGAGTCTGATGTGCGATGATAGACTCGCGCAGGAGGTCGACGCTGTCTGGCGTCATGGTGGCATCGGCGGCAGCTACACCGGGCAAGGTCGATGCTGCAGTACAGCTCTGAAAATGGATTGGTGGCAAGTGGCTGCGGCGGCCTCATACCCGGCAGGCGTCCTGGTTGAGGAGCACGCTGGACTGGTGGGTGCCCATACCCAGCAGGCGTCTTGGTTGGGACCTCAAGTCTTAGATGTTACGTCTGGCTGCGATGTCTGTTTGGTATTAGGCCCAGGCTATCAGCGCCCCTTCATCAATTGGATAGGTGTAGCGACAATTGTTGCTTAGACGGTGGCTTTGTAAGGTCTTGTGAGAATAATTAATAAAGTGGCCGCATGCATCGCCCAGATGCAGAGGCCGGGGTCCTCCTCCTTTTCTAAAAAAATGATAAATAGGTGAGTACATGTATGGTGATCTGCACCTTTTTAGCTCGGTTCGAATAGTACAGTCCAACAAGGTTTCATACTCTTATATTACCTCCATCTCAAAAAGCTTGCCTTAGATTTATCTAGATACTGATGTATCTAACACAAACGTGTCTAGATACATCCATATCTAGACAAATCTAGGAAAGCTTTTTGACGGATAGAGTATTAAATATATGATCACATGCATGATGATCTGCACCAGATTGCACTTGGGCATGAGAATCGCAATGGATTTCAACCACCGGAACGTAAGAAGTGGCATCGAAGCAGTCAAAATAATAATCATCCAAGCATCCCATAGTAACCAAAATCATGTACTTTACAGGGGCCTCTTCACAACCCTTGCTTGGTTAGATCCAAGCACATACATTTGACGCTAAAGCCCATCTATGTTTAATAAGACAAGATGATCCGTTACGTCAATGGCGCAAGGGGCGAGAGTAAGGCAAGTATTGAAAGAGTGAACATAAATATATTTAGAGGTAGATTGAAACACATGGATTATTCATAATACATAGTGTTCTAAAAAGCTTACGATAGAATATTTACAATTTTATTAGAAAGAAAGGTAGATAGAGAGAGATACATCTTATAGGCGTTACGAAGTGATGAACATTAGTCAGTGTGATTGGTGGATCATCGGCGCTGAAAACTTGTTCCGGCAATTGTTCATAGTGGTTGTGGTTGAATATTTTTATTGTTCATAGCAAAAATTCCTTCAACATCATCATCCAGGCTCTAGTAGTACTTGTTTGTCTGTTGGAGTCCATACTCTGAATGTGTGGTAGTATCAGTGAGACAATCAGCAACATATCTTACTTGCAACAATATGATTCAGATCATTTTTTTTGGATGTTGATCCAGCTGTGAAGTTGCTATCTATTATATGGTAAAGTTCCTTTGCTGCCATGTGATCTCTACCAAGGCTATGGCACCAGCTATTGCTAAAATAGTCTATTAGGTTGTCCTTTTCTTTCTGTTGATGCTCCAGAGCTTCACACTTCTGCTGGAGCAGCTGCATCGTGTCGTAGTTTATGTCCTGCAGCACTTGCACTTTACTATGGATGCAACATTAATTTATTAATACTTGGTAGCTGAGTTTAAATCTCGGTATTATTAAGTCATCATACCTGACTAATTTTTTTGAGAAACAAAATATCATAATCACAATTTGACAGATTATGATATGTGAATTGAGATCTAGCACATTTAATATATAGCAATAACATCACAATATCCGAAAGTGGCTGACATATTCCTTAGCTTCTCCATGCACTTGCAAAGAAATTTTGCCAACACATCCAGATCATTATGTCACTTGACTGATCAACCATCGAGTAAGTCTAACTCTAGATTCTTTGCTAACAAATTAATTTCACACTCCTTTCTTAAGACTTGTGTGAACAGATCATTAGTCTTAATCAGAACTTCAGAAATGATACAAGAACAACAACATTAAGGCGAAAATGCACCGCCAGTAAATTGGAACAATACCACCTTACTTTAAAATGTTAGTTATCTTACTGACTACTGACCTATCTTTGTAACAGTGAACTATGCTCAACAACCAATACATACATGGGGGTAACGGGATAAGAAATCAACTGAGGAAATTTATATTTCTAAAATGCTGACAGAAGAAAGCAAGTGCAGCATATTTAAGAAGGGACAATACATGACAAATTCTTGACCTTAATCTACTAGTAAGTGTGCACGTGCAATGCACGTCTCATCAGAATACAAATTTTGAATTCCTAAAAGGCACTGCATGTATCTACAATCATGGATGTGCAATGATTTTGGACTACACCCAAGCACTCTTCGAGTTTAAATCTTGATGTGATCTAATACTTCACAAACTTCCCTAAAGCATAAGATTTATCCTTTGGTCATACAATAAAATACACATTTAATTTGAGATGCTTATATGGGGTATACCTGATTAGGATCAAACGCATCAAATATGAGCGCTCAAAAATCCGCTTTTCGATATCATATAAACGGCCACAAAAGTTTTTTACCATATCACATGCACTAAAAATGTAAGGATTATATATATCATAGAATAATGTAAAGAGGCAAATAAGACACGTGAGGTGACAACAGAATTACCAACAAAAATACAATAGAACAGTCATATAAAATTGAGGAGTCATATACACAACAAATTACGAATGTACAATGTTTTTTCCTCCTAACTCGCTCATCCATGCATTAAGGGCAAGGAATCAATCCTTCTCTACTACCGTGGATACAAAACAATTTACACAATGTAGAGTCAGGGATCCTTCGCACTCTCATCCAGGCATTCAATCTGCAAGCTTTGAATTTTCCTTCCTTGCTGTCATACATGTCATGGCATCCCCATAATTACCAGTTAGCATGTCCATTCATTATATCACATAGAAAAAAGATATTTAGCATAGCGTTCCCATAATTAACAGTTAGCATGTCCATTCATTATGTCACATAGAAAAAACATATTTAGCATACAAACCAATTGGTGATGACAAGTTTGCATGGACTATCTTTCACAAAAGGATAATAAAATTCAAGAGTAGATGCATGTTTGCTTTACATCAGTTACTTATCATATCCCATAAATTAACTTTGTAACAATATGCTAACAACATATATCATTTTTTATGTATGTCTCGCCTATTTTTTTCAGGATCAAGTAGAACTGACGGCACAATATCAAGACCCTTTATTTGAATCTTCAACATGCCAAACCTAGCAGATTCAGACCATTTTCAAGATAATATGTCACATGAAATTGACAATTTTTCAAGGAGATGCAGTCGCAACCCTTGGATGTAAACAATTTTCTTAATCTGCACGGAGAAACTGTTTAATCAAATGTAGAAAGGGTCAAATGGATGAACACATAGCAAATAACAAACATGGAATCCGTAGGTGGTGTAGTCCGGGGGTATTAATAGGATTGTCTACAACCAAATTATTGTAAATTTATCACATAGGAATGAATCGGCATGCATTTTGATATTTCAGCGGGCATAAATTGTTTCATATAATCAGCTAATTAAACAACGAACTTATAAAAAGCTTCCAAACAAGAAGAAAAATGCGTCGTAGAACTGAGCCATGAACTTCCCAGTCTGGTGTTGTCATGCAATGAATGCCACCTTGGATATGGCCATTAGCCACTTACACTGAAGCTTTGCAGACATATACACAATGGACAAGCGATCAGAATCACCAAAAAAATACTAAAACTTGAAAGTAACTGAAATCACAACAGGGCACATGGATTCTACCAATTTGATTGCATAGTATGTCTGGATTAAAATATGTATAGTTCCGTTCCATTTCAAATACAGATCCTGAAATATATTTTTCTTGATTCTTCTCATATATTTTTCTTGCCCATTGCATTCCCATTATTCGTAATTATCGATTTATCATATCCACTTAAGTAACCATTACAAAAACTGAAATCAAGAATATATATTCACCAAAAATTAGAAAGTAGGGATCGATGTGCATATCGCGATGGGCTCGCACTCGAACTCTTACGACTGGGATATCAATTGCAATCCTGATTCACCAAGAAATAGGAAATATATGGATGCAATATATCAATGGGTTTGAATATTGTGCAACATATCAATAGTAGCTATACAATACACAATCAATTTAACCAAAATTCGGAAATATGAGTGCTCCTAATAATAGCAATATATCAAATATTAATCCAAACCCACTTCTGGTCGAAAACAAATCGATGAAGTATCTGGTTGAAATGTTGCTGCAGCTTTTATTTGTATTAGCACTGGTTAAATAACTGTTCAAAATGATTAAATATACCTGGTTAAATATGCAGCTCGACGCATCTGTTCATGACCAGATCAAACTTCGATGACCACATCTGCATCCATTTCAAAAGGCAAACACACTGAAATTATATCCATATGGAACTTGATTAGGCATATTCACAATGAAACCGGGCACAGTGCTTTCTGTTTATTAATCTTGCTGCCAGCTAGAGCAAATGGGTAGGCAGTTCCCGATGTTTGGATTTTAGCTAAGTAATCATCATCATTATTCTCTGAGCCTAGCCTAGCCTAGCCAAGCTTGAATGGGTAGGCAGTTCCAGATCTTCTGGTTTTGCAATGCAGTATATAAAAATAACCAAGATGAGAGGTCCCAGTATCCAGAGCCATTATTTACTAAAGTGAAGGTATGACTGAATGATTCAGTTTCAGAGGAATTATTTCAAGAGCCCCAAGAAAATTACCACAACAGGTTCTATTATAGTCTAGAGAACTATGGATGATCCAGTAATTAATTGTATTCTTGTTAGTCTCTTAGTATTGTCTCATCCTCGATAAAAACAGAAGTCTCCTTCAAAATCCATCAAAAACGGAATTTACCAACACCCAGACTTCTATGGATACAAGTGCGGAAACCTTACAGCCTTGTGCCTCGCGCACTCTTGAATAATTTGAAGTCGTCCACTGTAGAAAACAAGAGGAATGTAGTAAGCAGACCTGCTGATCAGTGAAGATGTCCATCATCTAGCTTTGCTCTACAATCTATATAATTTAGGTATTCTGAAATGGAACTGAAACAAAACGTAGTGAAAACTTACTTGATGGTAAACAGATTAAAACAACGTGACTGTACATATTGTTCATAGGATCTAGGCAACAACCTGATTTGGAGTATATCCTCAGGAATTGTTCTTTCAGAGTTCAGACCAAGGACAAACTATGCAGGGGGGTGCTTATGCAAATTATAAGTTGCCAAGCGGATCAAGATAGAAGGTGCAGTCAAGTGCAGTTGAGATTCAAAGTCGTATTCAGCAATGTGACGGCAGAAGCAAAAGAAAGCCGTTTCGTCGTACCCGAGGTTGCCTGCACAATGAAAGAACTGTAGTGGATTATCAACTTCTGAACCTTGATAAAAAATTATTCACCAATCACTTGTATAGAGTTTGGATCCTTTCCAATGTAGACATTACCAATATTTTTCTACGATGCATATAGGATAATAATTAAAATGCAAAATGTCAAGATTAGGAAGTAAAAACAATCTAAGTTGAGTTTTCTGAGAGAGGATGTTACCAATCAAACAATTAGGAGTATATTGTTTTGGGTGCATCTCTGTTAGCAAGTGCAGACTGAAGATTGAGTGTGGCGGAAATGATTTCTTCAGTAGTAACTATTTCCTGTGTTACATCAGTGCCTTATCAAATTAAAGCGATCACGCCTGCAAGAACTTTAGCAGTCAGCATGTTAGTTTCTAGTCACACTGAACATATAGAAACACATGACCGTGCTGATTCCTTTCAATGGTTCAACCTGAATAAGATTTAAAGTTGCAAACAAATGACAGTATTAAATCTAGCAAAAAACTGAAACACAATAAGATTATATATGGACGACGCAAGGCATGGAGAGCAGGGAGAGACTGAAATAGAGAGAGCTAGCTATATAGAGAGATCAATTAGGGGAACACATCTTACATTTGGTGGGCATACACACGCTACATGGTGCAACCCCGACCAGTATGCCTCCCTGGGGCGGTCACACGGCGTGCTGCCATGGTGCTGGAGGGCAGAGGCTCCATCGTGTGTCTCGCCGCCGCATCGAGGAACAGAGGCCTGGAATCGAATGCACTGTCAGAGAAATCCATCTTCGCGGCCGAGCCCGCTGTGTCCCAAGCCGCCGCTGCTTGAGGCAGGAGATGGACCCCCGCCGTCGCCACCGCCACCGCCGACGCAGGCCGGGCCCACTGCGTCCCGCGCTGCCGCCGCTGGTCGACGGAGGAGAGGGACCCAATGTCGCTGATGCAGGTCAGGCCCACTGAGTCCCGCGCCGCCGCCGTCGCTCGTCGGAGGAGAGGGGCACCGGCACCGCCGATACAGGTCCAGCCCACTGCGTCCCACGCTGCCGACGCTGCTTGAGGGAGGGAAGCGACCCCGGCTCCACCGACGCATGCCGAGCATGCCAGGCAGCGCCCTGTAGCGGCAGTGAGGAGGAAGAGGAGGGAGGGGTGGGGAACGATAGAGGCGGCCGGGCGGGTGGAATCGATCCGCTGGGGAACGCGGAGCGCGGAATCGGCAGACCATCGCGTCTGCCTGGCAGAACATTTGATCTAAGCCATTGATTTAGTTGACAGATCATTGATGTAATGTGAGCAGTAGGATATATTTAAAGTGATTTGATCCAAGGATCGTGGTTATCTTGTGTATAGTTTGTTGTGTGGCTTTAAAAGAGTTTTAGTTTGCTTTTTTAATAGTAATATAGATGATGGAGTAGTGAGTCAGTGAAACAGACTGTTAAAAAACTAAAGAGGGATACAGCCTACATATTCACTTGTTCGTCGAAGCGATTAACAATGCATTTTTTTCGGTCAAATAATACATGGTATATCCGGACAATGGTAGGCAAACTAAGGAACTGAACATGGATTAACTGGATTAAGTGGACGTGTTGATATGTCCCTGACCGGTCATGCAAAGAATATTTATGATGTATTCCACTTCATCCTGATTAACAAGCTGAAAATACATACCTCGTACACTCCATGTCAGCATGTGGTGGTACCGCTAATTACCCCAGTGAACCACCCCATTCCCAAAGTCATTTCACAGGAACTGCTTGACCTAACACACACAAAATACATCATAAAAGATGCCAAGGGCGATGGTCACAAACTCACAGTTATTCAAATCTGGGAAAAGATGCATAGATCAAAATGTAAGCACCACCAGATTCTGTAAATCTTCTCATTAAAGCCGCACTACTGCCTTAGTCCCAAAAAAAAGTGTAAGTACACCAAGCGCAGATCATGAGGGCATTGGCTGATGGGTTCCAAAAATTCCATGTGCAGACAATAAAACATAAGAAAGAATATGTATGCTCATTACTCCGAGCGATCAATTTGTTGATCTCCAATTATTATTTTTTGAGGCCCGTGTGAACAAAATGGATCTGAAAAGGAATAAAAAAAGCACATACCTTGGTGGCAGCTGTTGCCTGCTTGCGCCTGCGAAGTGGAGACCAACAGGTGAGTTGCTCCGCCGTGTACCTGTGTTGGCTTGAGTCCATGTCTGCCGTTGGCCGCCGCTCACGTTCGCCCATCGCACATCTCAAGGTTGCTTAGATTAATCAAACATCACTGACCAACCAATTACCTCTCAGATCAACTATTGGGTAACTGAACTTGACGAAGAAGTAGAACACGACCCGCTAGCCTGACCGCCGAAGCAGAAGCATGTGTGATCATCCGACGCCCCCGTGTCATACCCGCAGCGCCCTCCGGAGGCCTAGCACTCGCCGCACCACCTGGCGTCGGCCTTCCGTCGCACCTAGAACGGTAGAACCCCGCCCTGACGGCGTCCTCGACGGCGCCGTTCCCGGCGGCCAGCATACGGAACAACCAAAATCGAGCAGCACCTGCACACCACTCCCAGGCCCAGTACGTCCTCCGGCACCGACGTACCGTTGGACAGCCTGTAGTACGACCACCCCCGGCGACGCAGACAAAGGCGTCGTACACCAACGACAGCGTCGACCTGGTGCTGCTGTAGTTCACATAGGCTGTAAAGAACCGGTGGTGCGTAGGAGCTCTCCTTCTGCGCCGCCGCCAAGCTTGCCAATGGACGAACGTGATCTAGAGTGGTGGAGATAAGAGGGAGCGAAGGGTGCGGGAGATGAGGAGGACGGGTGGGTGTGGGACGTGCGTTCGTGGGTAGTGGGTCTCTCTTCTTTCTTTATTGAGCAATTTGATAAAATAGCACACCTTTCCTGCGACTTTGCTTCAATAGCACATTTTTCTTTTTATTAGATAAAATAGCACATCTTTAATTGGTAGCTGTACAAAATAGCACAAATCTACCTTTTTGCTACTTCTCCACGTACGGGCCCATATGACATATTGTTTAGGACGAAATTGCCCATCTATCGTTTCACTGGCTCTGGTCGATCGAAACAATCAAAACCACAGAGGCGGACAGACAAAGCGAACGGTCGCGCCGCCCTCGCCGTGCCTCCTGCACTGAGCGCCGTCATCTCATCGTGCCTCTTTCCGTCGCCGCATCTCGCCTCGGGGAAGACAGCGACCGACCAGGTGCTTCGTCTAGGAACCATGGCAAGGTAACAGTGCAAGAACCGGCGACATGCGAGGAGGCGAGCGAGTTAAGGCTACCCAGGAGGCGCAGCGAGGTGATGGCGCCCGGCCGAGGCACGCGAGGCGGCCAAGACGCCGTTAGTTCGTCTCCGCCTCTGTGCTCTTTCGATCGTTCGATCCACCGTAACCAATTTCGTCTTATAGAATATGTCATATGGGCCCGTACGTGTAGAAGTAGGAAAACGGTAGATTTGTGCTATTTTGTACAGCTACCAATCAAAGGTGTGCTATTTTATCTAATAAAAAGAAAAGTGTGATATTGGAGCAAAGTCCGAGGAAAGGTGTGCTATTTTATCAAATTGCCCTTCTTTCTTTTGCTTTTTTTCGAGCGAGGATGGGAGAGCGGGGGTGGAGGACAGATCGTACGTGGTGTGGGAAGGTGGAACCATCACGACGTTCAATCCGGTTTAATAATAGACTAGCAAAAAACAGGTGGCAAGTAACGAAACCAAATAGCGTACATGAAAATAATTGAAGCGGGACAAAACCAAGAATATTACCTTCCTTTAATAGTAGGTATAGATATAGACTAGCAAACATGCCGGTGCGTTGCAACGGGAGATAAAACATTTAGAAAAAAAATTATGTGTTAGTCTAATAAGTTGGACTTAATACCATGACATATGAGCTTCCTCTATTTTAACACGGAGGCTCACCATGTTGCCACTTATCTTTTCTCTCATCCTCGCTAATGATGGTCGCGATGTCCACGTGATCACAATGCATTTGACGTAGTAAATCCCAAGGCTATGAGCTTGCCACTTCACGCCTCACTTGCAATTATGTTGCGCAAGGGAATGTTTAAAACTTAAATTTTTCTATCTCATCAACCACAAACTACTAACAATGCTTAGACATATAAAGAGTTTTCAAAAACTAATCAAATCCTATACATAAAAGACTTTTGAATCGGCGAACAGTTTAGCAAATTGAAAAGGTTCTTTTTTGAAATTTTGGATTTTTTTTAAATCACAAATGTTCATTTCGTTTATGAGCATTTTTTGAAATGCATGAATAGTAGTTTTCGAATACATCAACATTTTTTGACTCAACATTTCTTTAATAGATGATTTTTAAAAATATTGGAGAACTAATTTTAAAATTTGTGATTTTTTAGAACTTTTGTGAATTTGTAATTTTTTTGAACTTTTGTTAACAAACTCTAAAATTTCATGGATTTTTTTTCAGATACACAAATGTGTTTCGAATACATGGTTATTTTTTAAAAATCATGAACATGATACTATTTCCTGACCACTTTTGAAAATCATTATTTTTATAATTTGTGAACAATATGTAAAATCACCGACAATTTTCGAATCCGAGAAAATTTGATGATTTTCCATTTTTGAATGCACAAACATTTTATTATTTCTTTAACAATTTTCTGAAACTCGTAACTTTTAAATTTGGAATATCCCGAATTAATTTAAAATGAGAAACATATGGAATATCCCGAATTTTCCATTTTTGAATTCACAAACATTTTATTTTCTGAAACGGAAATAAAATGAGAAAAGAAAAAAGACAAAAATTAAATTAAAAAAAAGATATGTGAAGCCCCGGACATGGGCCGGCCCATTAATATAGTGAACGTTGTGAGAAAAGGAAGGGAAAAAGTGTGAAAGGTGGGAATCAAACCCTGGTCTTCAGGGAAGAAAAGCAATGAGTTAGCCACTGGAGCACTCATGCATTTGCGTTTAATAAGGGAGTCATACCTATAAAAAACTCAGGACGGAGGTGACTTTTGAAAAAAAAATCAAATCGTTTTCTTTACTTATGGGTGGCATAGTGGGTAATTTATAGCAACTTCGGGGGAATTTTTTTTTACGGACGACAGAAACCCAATTCTCTTTATTATTAGGTAGAGATATAGATTAATAGTAGAGATTTCATTGCCCGGCTCCCAGAGGAGCCAGGTCTTAAACCCTAGCTGCACCTCTCTCTCTCGCCGCCTCCCTCCTTCTCAATCGCGATGGCGCCCGCGCGCCGGCCGCCGCGCCCTCGTCTCCGTCAAGCCCCTGCCTTCCCCTACAACCTGAGGAGCAGGACCGGTAGGACCCTGGGTTCTACCAATTTGGTATCCAGAGACTCAGGATCGATCATGTCTTCTCCAAAGAAAATGCCGCCGCTGCCGACCACCTCCACCGCGCAGATGACCATCACCACCAACGGGCCCCCAACTCCGCCGGCCCGGGTCACCACGGCTGCAATTTCGCCGGCCCGGGGCACCACCGCTGTAATCTCGCCGGCCCCGGTCACCACTGTTGCGTCGTCAGCCGTCGTCTTCACGCCGGAAGAAGTAACCAGCACCTTGCGGGATCCCGTGACGGCCGTCCAGGGCATCCGCCTGTACCGGGCCGGACCGCCCCCCGCCGGCTCCGCCTACAGCTACCCACTGCTGCAATGGTCGTCCCAGGGCGCGCCTGCACTTAGTGGGCCGCGGATGCTGCCGCTCCAGGCGGGGTACCCCAGTGGGTCGTCGCCGCCGCCGCTGCACCTGCAGCCGCGCCCTCCCTGTGGCTGCAGTGGCCGCCGCCTGCCACCACGACTTCCGGCCAACAGCCGCTTGCTACCTCTTGAGCACTGCGTTAGTTTTCCCTTGAAGAGGAAAGGGTGATGGAGTAAAGTAGCGTAAGTATTTCCCTCAGTTTTTGAGAACTAGGAGGCCACGCACGAGTCCCTCGCACCTACACAAACAAATAAATCCTCACAACCAACGCAATAAAGGGGTTGTCAATCCCTTCACGGTCACTTATGAGAGTGAGATCTGATAGATATGATAAGATAATATTTTTGGTATTTTTATGATAAAGATGCAAAGTAAAATAAAAGGCAATAAAAATAGCTAAGTGTTGGAAGATTAATATGATAGAAGATAGACCCAGGGGCCATAGGTTTCACTAGTGGCTTCTCTCGAGAGCATAAGTATTACGGTGGGTGAACGAATTACTGTTGAGCAATTGACAGAATTGAACATAGTTATGAGAATATCTAGGTATGATCATGTATATAGGCATCACGTCCAAGACAAGTAGACCGACTCCTGCCTGCATCTACTACTATTACTCCACACATCGACCGCTATCCAGCATGCATCTAGAGTATTAAGTTCATAAGAACAGAGTAACGCTTTAAGTAAGATGACAATGATTTAGAGGGATAAACTCATGCAATATGATATAAACCCCATCTTGTTATCCTCGATGGCAACAATACAATGTGTGCCTTGCTGCCCCTACTGTCACTGGGAAAGGACACCGAAAGATTGAACCCAAAGCTAAGCACTTCTCCCATTGCAAGAAAGATCAATCTAGTAGGCCAAACCAAACTGATAATTCGAAGAGACTTGCAAAGATAACCAATCATACATAAAAGAATTTAGAGAAGATTCAAATATTGTTCATAGATAAACTTGATCATAAACCCACAATTCATCGGTCTCAACAAACACACCGCGAAAGAAGATTACATTGAGATGCAAAGAGATAGAAGAAGCCATCTAGCTAATAACTATGGACCCGAAGGTCTGAGGTAAACTACTCACACATCATCGGAGAGGCTATGGTGTTGATGTAGAAGTCCTCCGTGATCGATGCCCCCTCCGGCGGAGCTACGGAAAAGGCCCCAAGATGGGATCTCCACGAAGGTTGCGGCGGTGGAATTAGGTTTTTGGCTCCGTGATTCCGTAGTTTTGAATGCGTAGGTATATATAGGAGGAAGAAGTACGTCGGTGGAGCAACGTGGGGCCCATGAGGGTGGAGGGCGCTCCCTGGGGGTGTAGGCGCGCCCCTACCTCATGCCTTCCTGGTTGATGTCTTGACGTAGGGTCCAAGTCCTCTGGATCACGTTCGTTCCGAAAATCACGTTCCCGAAGGTTTCATTCCGTTTGGACTCTGTTTGATATTCTTTTTCTGCGAAACTCTGAAATAGGCAAAAAAACGACAAATCTGGGCTGGGCCTCCAATTAATAGGTTAGTCCCAAAAATAATATAAAAGTGTATAATAAAGCCCATTAATGTCTAAAACAGAATATAATATAGCATGCAACAATCAAAAATTATAGATACGTTGGAGACGTATCATGCATCCCCAAGCTTAATTCCTGCTCGTCCTCGAGTAGGTAAATGATAAAAACAAAAATTTTGATGTGGAATGCTACTTGGCATAATTTCAATGTAATTATCTTAATTGTGGTATGAATATTCAGATCTGAAAGATTCAAGATAAAGGTTTAATATTGACATAAAAGTAATAATACTTCAAGCATACTAACTAAGCAATTATGTCCTCTCAAAATAACATGACCAAAGAAAGTTCATCCCGACAAAATCATATAGTTTAGTCATGCTCCATTTTCGTCACACAAGAATGCTCTCATCATGCACAACCCCGATGACAAGCCAAGCAATTGTTTCATATTTTAGCAATCTCAAATTTTTTCAACCTTCACGCAATACATGAGCGTGAGCCATGGATATAGCACTATGGTGGAATAGAATATAATGATGGCGGTTATGTGGAGAAGACAAAAAAGGAGAAAGTCTCACATCAACGCGGCTAATCAATGAGCTATGAAGATGCCCATCGATTGATGTTAATGCAAGGAGTAGGGATTTCCATGCAACGGATGCACTAGAGCTATAAATGCATGAAAGCTCAACAAAAGAAACTAAGTGGGTGTGTATCCAACTTGCTTGCTCATGAATACCTAGGGCATTTGAGGAAGCCCATTGTTGGAATATACAAGCCAAGTTCTATAATGAAAAATTCCCACTAGTATATGAAAGTGACAAAACAAGAGACTCTCTATCATGAAGATCATGGTGCTACTTTGAAGCACAAGTGTGGAAAAAGAACAGTAGCATTGTCCCCCTTTTTGGGGGGGGGGGGTTCTCTTTTTTTGGCATTTCCCTTTTTTTATTGGGACAATGCTCTATGAATGATGATCATCACACTTCTATTTATTTACAACTCAATGATTACAACTCGATACTAGAACGAAGTATGACTCTATATGAATGCCTCCGACGGTATACCGGGATAGCAATGAATCAAGAGTGACATGTATGAAAAATTATGAACGGTAGCTTTGCCACAAATACGATGTCAACCACATGATCATGCAAAGCAATATGACAATGATGAACGTGTCATGATAAACAGAACGGTGAAAAGTTGCATGGCAATATATCTCGGAATGGCTATGGAAATGCCATAATAGGTAGGTATGGTGGCTGTTCTGAGGAGGATATAAGGAGGTTTATGTGTGAAAGGGCGTATCATATCACGGGTTTGGATGCACGTGAAGTTTGCACCAACTCTCGATGTGAGAAAGGGCAATGCACGGTACCGAAGAGGCTAGCAATGATGGAAGGGTATGAGTGCGTATAATCCATGGACTCAACATTAGTCATAAAGAACTCACATACTTATCTTACATTCTTAAGAAGTTGATCCCTACTACAACCAATTCTCTCTACATGCACACTATCCACATCAGCATGCATGCCACATGTACATCTTTTCATCAATTCTCTCTATCCCTTTCCGACGTAGTACCTTGCCATCACATTTACTAGCTAGCATGCAAAAATGCGAAGCTACCATGCAACAGACCGCTTATTTTCTTACATGCCAAAGTTTTTCCCATCCCAGCGTCTCTTCTCCTTCCTATCATCTCCACGGAAACTTCTGCCCCACTTCATCTTCTTCAATCCCCATTAACTCACGCCAGTGGAAAGGTTACATCGGCACCTTTGCCTTCTCCTCTACCCTCCCCATCTTCACGCCCAACCCCCTTGCACACCTCCCACTTCACCCGTGACCTGCCCACCCTGATTCGTCCTCTTCTCCCCGACTGCAGGGCGATGGGACGCGGGTCGAGCAGCCGTTCCATTACTGTCAATCCAGAATGCCGAGGAGCGCAAGCAAATCACCCTATGCGTGTCATTGCTCTCCTTCGGGTCCTGCCCGCGTCGGCGGCCTCGGACACGCCGGACGCGACCTCATCCGGACAGGGAGTTCGGGTTCCGATGGGAGGATATCAGGAAGGAGCAGCTCACCTGGACTCTGGTCTTGCACGAGCGCCGCGTGTTCGTCTACTGCAAGGGCCCTGAGGAGCGCCGAGTCCGACCACCTCCCCCACCTCCTCGCTGCCGCCATCAATGCCCGCAAGCCCAACCTGAAGAACAGAGTAAGCATCTCTTCTTATTCTCCCTCTCCCTCAATTTGCTTTTTTGATTGGCTAGATTTGGTATTATGATATGGTAGTTGTATACTTCTGAGTGTTATTCCGTTATTATATCCTCTGAAATGTTAAAACCTGACTAGATCTGGATATTGTATGTTTTATTACGTCTACATATGGAGGAGCAGAGCTTTGCATCGGACCTTTGCCTGCTGATATATAGGTCGTCTTGCTCAAGCACATCGGCTTAACATACTGATGCCACCCATGGTGGCCTTGGGTTCTGATTGAGGCATCAGCCACGGACGTGGGATTGCCAATTCGTAAGTTTTGTTCAATTGAAGTTTTCATACTCAGCCTTTTGGGCCTAGGCCGCAACCACCAGTATCCAAGACAGGTGGCTGCCTTTTGTACCATGTTCACAAGGAATTGGTGCTCTGAAATTCAATAAATTTTTGCAGGTTTCCTCTCGGTTGCTCATGTTCACAGCAAGTAACCATATGGTCTTCCATAGGCAACTGCGCATCATTATTTTTCAGGAGGACAATTAATCAACTTATTTCACATTCAGTACACTACAAACAACTGCTGACACAATGAGGTTCAACCATGCTCTTAGCCACCGGATGTCATAGTTCGTGCCTTGATTGAAAATATAAGAGCGTTTAGATTTAGTGATCTAGACGCTCTTATATTTTTTACAAGGGAGTATTTGATAGTTCATAGTTGATAGCACTGAATAAAATATTCCAGAATATTACTTATGTATCTTATCACATGCTCTTTGTTTTTGCCAGCGTGTATCAGATTGGTTATTGTCGTTTCAATACAGCTTGCGGTTTTAGTATTTTTGTCATGCTAAGAAGCTTTAGTTAGATTTTTTGTGGGAGTTCCAAGAGCAATTTGTTTCTTTGCTTGCAGCTGCTATTTTACTATTCAGCCCTGGTATAGTTGAAGAATAATATGGAGAGAAGTCCCCCATCAACATATCTGAGTTTAGGTACAATTGAACTCTCTTTCTTGATGCCATTTTACTTCATGCTTCACATTATATTACATGATTCACTTACCCAAACGAATAATGTGGTTAACAATCTTCTTTCAGATGATTGAGCTAAAGGAATATTATGGAGATGAAACCTTTTATCTGGTAGTTTGAGTTTACGTTCAAATTATTCTGTGGTTCAAGGCTTCAAATTGCTCTTTTCTATCAAGTTTGCATGAGCTAAAATAATGAGATATTAAGAAATCTTTCATCACTTGATTTGAGTAATCGTATATTAGTATCACACAATTTCCCAGATATTTTACTTATTAATGTGACATCTCTTAAGTATTGAAGAACGATACAAGATGTAGCTAAGGAGTCGTCTCTGATGATCAACATGCTATGCTAAAAGTGTTTGCTTCATCATTGAGCTTCCATTTGTCACAATTTTTGCCTTCTTCTTCCCTCTTCATTAATATTATAATTTGTTATGACTAATCGTTTGTTCATGTGTGTTTCGGTGTTACAATGTGATCTTCCGGTGGTTCCAGTTGCCACATTATCATCCCAAGTGTTGGTTTGGGTACCATTTTGTTGTTGTATATATTTTAGTCAATTTTCCAATTATTGTTTTGTTCGTGACCTCATAGTGCTACTATATTATTAATATTTACACAATGTAAAACAACTTGCTGAGCGAGGTACCATGAATTCAAATCAGCTAATATATGTTCTCTTTCAAGATGCTAGATTGTTTATGCACTGTATTTAGGACTGTTATGTCCGCAGCAACGCGCGGGGCATCATCTAGTTGCAATAATCTACAAGTCATCAAAAACCAAGCACTACACGCATGCTCCTAGGGGGATAGATTGGTAGGAAAAGTCCATCGCTTGTCCCCAACCGCCACTCATAAGGAGGACAATCAAAGAACACCTCATGTTTCAAATTTATTACATAATGTTTACCATACGTGCATGCTACGGGATTTGCAAACTTCAACACAAGTATTTCTCAAATTCACAACTACTCAACTAGCACAACTTTAGTATCACTACCTCCATATCTCAAAACAATCATTAAGCATCAAACTTCTCTTAGCATTCAGCACATTCATAAGAAAGTTTTTTACTAGTCTTGAATACCTAACATATTAGGATTAATTTCCCAATTTAAGAAAATTACCATGCTGTTTAAGACTCTAAAAATAATATAAGTGAAGCACGAGAGAATAATAGTTTCTATAAAATAAAACCACATAGTGCTCTAAAAGATATAAGTGAAGCACTAGAGCAAAAACTATATAGCTCAAAAGATATAAGTGAAGCGCATAGAGTATTCTAATAAATTCCGAATCATGTGTGTCTCTCATCAAAAGGTGTGTACAGAAAAGATGATTTGGTAACCTAAAAAGCAAAGAGTCAAATCATACAAGACGCTCCAAGCAAAACACATATCATGTGGTGAATAAAAATATAGCTCCAAGTAAAGTTACCGATAGAAGTAGACGAAAGAGGGGATGCCTTCCGGGGCATCCCCAAGCTTTGGCTTTTTGGTGTCCTTAGATTATCTTGGGGTGCCATGGGCATCCCCAAGCTTAGGCTCTTACCACTCATTGTTCCATGATCCATCAAATCTTTTACCCAAAACTTGAAAACTTCACAACACAAAACTTAACAGAAAATCTCGTGAGCTCCATTAGCGAAAGAAAACAAAACACCACTTCAAGGTACTGTAATGAACTCATTATTTATTTATATTGGTGTTAAACCTACTGTATTCCAACTTCTCTATGGTTTATAAACTATTTTACTAGCCATAGATTCATCAAAATAAGCAAACAACACAGGAAAAACAGAATCTCTCAAAAACAGAACAGTCTGTAGTAATCTGTAACTAACACAAACTTCCGGAACTCCAAACATTCAGCAAAAATAGGACGACCTATATAATTTTTTTATTGATCAGAAGCAATTGGAATCAATATTTTATCACGTTCTGGTGATTTTTAACAATTATTTTCGTGAACAGAAAGTTTCTGGAATTTTCAGCAAGATCAAATAACTATCATCCAAGAAGATCCTATAGGTTAAACTTGGTACAAACACTAATTAAAACATAAAAAACACATCTAACCAGAGGCTAGATCAAATATTTATTCCTAAACAGAAGCAAAAAGCAAAAAACTAAAAATAAAATTGGGTTGCCTCCCAACGAGCGCTATCATTTAACGCCCCTAGCTAGGCATTGATAATTTCGATGATGCTCACATGAAAGACAGGAATTGAAGCACAAAGAGAGAATCATATAACATGTGAAAAACACATCTAAGTCTAACATACTTTATATGCATAGGCATCTTATAGGCAAACAAATTATCAAGACAAGCAAATACTAGCATATGAAAGGAAAAAGAAAGAGACGGTAGCAATCTCAACATGAAGACAGGTAATTTAGTAACATGAAAAATTTCTACAACCATATTTTCCTCTCTATAATAATTACATGTAGGATCATAAGTAAATTCAACAATATAGCTATCGCATAACATATTCTCAACACGATCCACATGCATGCGAAGTTGACACTCCTCCAAAATAGTGGGATTAACATTAACTAAAGTCATGACCTCTCCAAACCCACTTTTATCAAAAACTTCATAAGATTGAACATTCTCCAAATATGTGGGATCTAAAGTTGACACTCTTCCAAATCCACTTTCAATAATATTGCAAACACTATGATCAATCTCATATTCATCATGGGGCTTAAATAAATTTTCGAGATCAAAAGAAGAATCACCCCAATCATGATCATTGCAACAAATAGTAGTCATAGCAAAACTAGCATCCACAAGCTTAGGGTTTTGTATTAGCACAATTGACATCAAGAGAATTTATAGTAACATCAATGCAATCATGCATTTTTATCGAAGGAACTACCAAGTATGGGTGCAATAGCAACGATCTCATGTTTAACATAAGGAACTATAGCAAATTCATCTTCATAAATATTGGCATCATGGCCACAAGAATAGCAAGCATCATGTTCATCAAGGGATATTTCAATCAAATCATTGGAATCATCATTATCTATAGATTCATGCATATCATTATTTTCTTCCAAAGCAACAGTCATTCTCTCAATAAATTCTTTGACATAGACATTATGAGCATAGTTTTCATAGAAATATTTAAGTATGTCAAAATTTTCAGATTCATAGAGAGTAATATCATACTTTTCAATCAAAGAAGCAACTTCATAAGCACCCTTAAAAGCAACAAATTCTTCAATTTGTTCGATATCATAGTAACTATAAACACCCTTTGCGTAAGAAGATAAGATTTCATTTTCATTAAACTCACATAGGTAGGGAAGGTGTTTTTTAGGGTTCTTAGAGCAACAAGTAAAATCATGAATTTCACAAAGATTCCAAGCATAACACAGCAATCTGTTTATGTGATTCCATAAGAGTTTCCCTTTTTCAGACAAACGGTGACGCACAAAATGAGCATGCTCATCTAAAGATTTCCCATCAACTAGGCTAGTTGGGGTCTCAGCACGAGCGCATAAGGATCGAGGATGATCCGAGTAGAACACTTTAAGTGGATCCATAACAATAGATTTTTAGCAAGCAAAGATGCAAGCAAATAGAAGGCACATGGTAACACAAGCAAACAATTGATCCGGCGAAAAATAGCAAACGAAAAAGAAGGCGAATAAAACGGCAAGGGTGAAGTGGGGGAGAGGAAAACGAGAGGCAAATGGCAAATAATGTAATGCGGGAGATAAGGGCTTGTGATGGGTACTTGGTATGTTGACTTTTGCGTAGACCTCCCAGGCAACGGCGCCCAGAAATCCTTCTTGCTACCTCTTGACCACTGCATTGGTTTTCCCTTGAAGAGGAAAGGATGATGCAAGATAAGCAACAGTAAGTATTTCCCTCGCTTTTGAGAACCAAGGTATCAATCCAGTAGGAGGCCACGCACGAGTCCCTCACACCTACACAAACAAATAAATCCTCGCAATCAACGCAATAAAGGGGTTGTCAATCCCTTCACGGTCACTTACGAGAGTGAGATCTGATAGATATGATAAGATAATATTTTTGGTATTTTCATGATAAAGATGCAAAGTAAAATAAAAGGCAATAAAAATAGCTAAGTGTTGGAAGATTAATATGATAGAAGATAGACCCGAGGGCCATAGGTTTCGCTAGTGGCTTCTGATACGTCTCCAACATATCTATAATTTTTTATTGCTCCATGCTACTTTATCTATTGTTTTGGACTATAATGGGCTTTATTTTCCACTTTTATATTACTTTTGGGACTAACCTATTAATCGGAGGCCCAACCCAGAATTGTTGTTTTTGCCTTTTCAAGATTTCAAAGAAACATAATATCAAACGGAGTCCAAACGGAATGAAACCTTGAACGTGATTTTCTCACCGAACGTGTTCCAGGAGACTTGGCCCCTACGCCAAGGAACCAGTGAGGCGGTCATGAGGGTGGGGCGCCCCTAGGCGCGCCCCCGCCTCGTGGGCCCCTCAAGCTCCACCGTGCATTTCTTCCTCCTATATATACCTACGTACTCCCAAACGATCGTAACATGAGCCAAAAACCTAATTCCACCGCCGCAACTTCCTCAGTATCCACGAGATCCCATCTTGGGGCCTGTTAGGAGCTCACGCCGAGGGGGCATCCACCATGGAGGGCTTCTACATCAACACCATAGCCTCTCCGATGAAGTGTGGGTAGTTTATTTCAGACCTTGGGTCCATAGCTAGTAGCTAGATGGCTTCTTCTCTCTTTTGGATCTCAATACAATGTTCTCCCCTCTCTCGTGGAGATCTATTCGATGTAATCTTCTTTTTGCGGTGTGTTTGTTGAGACCGATGAATTGTGGGTTTATAATCCAGCTTATCTATGAATAATATTTGAATCTTCTCTGAATTCTTTTATATATGATTGAGTTATCTTTGAAAGTCTCTTCGAATTATCCGTTTGGTTTGGCCAACTAGAATGGTAGTTCTTGCAATGGGAGAAGTGCATGGCTTTGGGTTCAATCTTGCGGTGTCCTTACCCAAAGGATGTAAAGGGATGCAAGGCACATATTGTATTGTTGCCATCGAGGATAACAAGATGGAGTATTTATCATATTGCATGAATTTCTTCCTCTACATCATGTCATCTTGCTTAAGGTGTTACTATGTTTTTAACTTAATACTCTAGATGCATGCTGGATAGCGGTCGATGAGTGGAGTAATAGTAGTAGATGCAGAATCGTTTCGGTCTACTTGGCACAGACGTGATGCCTATATACATGATCATACCTAGATAACCTCATAACTATGCTCAATTCATCAATTGCTCAACAAGTAATTTGTTCACCCACCGTAGAATACTTATGCTCTTGAGAGAAGCCACTAGTGAAACCTATGGCCCCCGGGTCTATTCTCATCATATCAATCTCCATCACTTTTATACTTGCTTTGTTTTTACTTTGCTTTTACTTTTCACTTTGCATCTATATACCAAAAATACCAAAAATATTATCTCTATTAGATCTCACTCTCGTAAGTGACCGTGAAGGGATTGACAACCCCTAATCGCGTTGGTTGCGAGTAGCTATCGTTTTGTGCAAGTACGAGGGACTTGTGCGTGGCCTCCTACTGGATTGATACCTTGGTTCTCAAAAACTGAGGGAAATACTTATGCTACTGTGTTGCATCATCCTCTCCTCTTCGGGGAAACCAACGCAAGCTCAAGACGTAGCAAGAAGGATTTACTCGCCCGTTCTTTGGGAGTCTACGCAAAAGTCAACATACCAAGTACCCATCACAATCCCTATCTCTCGCATTACATTATTTGCCATTTGCCTCTCGTTTTCCTCACCCCCACTTCACCCTTGCCGTTTTATTCGCCCTCTCTTTTCGTTCGCCTTGATGTCTTACTTGGCTCGTTTGGTTGAAATAGTTGAGTATTTATTCCTAAACAAAGAAGCCAATATCTATGGATCCTCATCCACTTGCCAATCTTTTTAAGAGATCCAATTATGATGAACCAATTCCTAGTGATTTGGATGCACTAGATTATCTTTGTAAGGTTTTGCCTGAAATCCGTGAAGTGGCTCACGATAGTTCTTCGAATAAAAAGCGTGATTGCAATGATTTTATTATAAATTCTTTTGATGTCAATTGTGCTAATAAGATGCAAAACCCTAAGCTTGGGGATGCTAGTTTTGCTATGTCTACTACTTGTTGCAATGATTATGATTGGGGTGATTTTTCTTATGATCTTGAAAATTTATTTAGGCCCCATGATGAATATGAGATTGATAATATTGTTTGCAATAATATTGAAAGTGGGTTTGGAAAGGTCATGACTTTAGTTAATGATAATCGCACTATTTTGGAAGAGTGTCAACTTTGCATGCATGTGGATCGTGTTGAGAATATACTCTGTGATAGCTATTTTGTTGAATTTTCCTATGATTCTACATGTAATTATTATGAGAGAGGAAAATATGGTTATAGAAATTTTCATGTTACTAAATTACCTCTCGTTATGTTGAGATTGCTATTTTTCCTTTCCGCTTCCTTGCATATGCTAGTTTTTGCTTGCTACGATAATTTGTTTGACTATAATATGCCTATGCATAGGAAGTATGTTAGACTTAAGTGTGATTGTCACATGTTTTATGATGCTCTCTTTGTGCCTCAATTCTTGTCTTTCTTGTGAGCATCATTGAAATCTCAATGCCTAGCTAAAAGGGCTTTAAAGAAAAGCACTTGTTGGGAGACAACCCAATATTTTTCCTTGCTGCTTAGTAATAAATAATCCATATAGCCTCTGTTTAGATGTGGTTTTATCTTTTAATTAGTGTTTGTGCCAAGCTAGACCTATTGGATCTTCTTGGATGATAGTTATTTGATCTTGCTGTAATTTCCAGAAACTTTGCGCTCAGTGCGCGAATTGTTGAAAATCACCAGAATGTGATAAAATACTGATTCCAATTGCTTCTGATCAATAAACAAATTTTCCAGGTCGTCTAATTTTTGTAGAAATTTTTGAGTTCCAGAAGTTTGCGTTAGTTACAGATTTCTACAGACTGTTCTGTTTTTGACAGATTCTGTTTTGCGTGTGTTGTTTGCTTATTTTGATGAATCTACGGCTAGTAAAATAGTTTATGAACCATAGAGAAGTTGGAATACAGTAGGTTTAACACCAATATAAATAAAGAATGAGTTCATTATAGTACCTTAAAGTAGTCTTTTGTTTTCTTTCTCTAATGGAGCTCACGAGATTTCTATTGAGTTTTATGTTGTGAAGTTTTCAAGTTTTGGGTGAATTCTTTTTGATAGATTATGGAACAAGGAGTGGCAAGAGCCTAAGCTTGGGGATGCCCATGGCACCCCCAAGATAATCCAAGGACACCAAAAAGTCAAAGCTTGGGGATGCCCCGGAAGGCATCCCCTCTTTCGTCCACTTCCATCGGTAATTTACTTGCAGCTATATTTTTATTCACCACATGATATGTGTTTTGCTTGGAGCGTCTTGTATCATTGCGTCTTTGCTTGATAGTTTACCACAATCATCCTTGCTGTACACACCTTTTGAGAGAGCCATACATGAATTGAAATTTGATAGCGTTAATAGCATGGTAATTTGCTTAATATTAAGGGCCAATTCCAGTTCTGCCCCTAACTCGAACCCACTACTCAGTTTTGCCCCTAATTTTTAGGTATGCTCAGTTTTGCCCCTCCACCGTTAGTGTCACTTATAGAAATGCCCTTTTGCACCGTTACCGTCGGGTCAAAGGACTTTGACCACCCAGAAAAAAATAGCAAAAAAAATCAAAAAAATCTGAAATTTTGTGGGATCGAAGATAGTCATGTTACAAAGTATCATATGCAAATTTGTGTGCCGTTCGGACACCACAGGAGCTCGTGGCAAAGGAAATCATAAATTTTGCACGCATGTGAACAGTAAATTCGAAAAAATAGAAAAAAAATAAAAAAATATGAAATTTTGGGGAACTGAAGATACTTAGGTGCACAAGATATGTGCACATTTTTGTTGTGTTTGGACATCGTAGGAGCCCGTAGGAGCTCGTAGGAGCTAAACTTTATTTTTTTTCTCCGCGAGCTCCTACGATGTCCAAACACAACAAAAATGTGCACACATCTTGTGGACCTAAGTATCTTCAGTTCCCCAAAATTTCATATTTTTTTGATTTTTTTTCTATTTTTCCGAATTTATTGTTCACATGCGTACAAAATTTATGATTTCCTTTGCCACGAGCTCCCAGGCTGTCCGAACGGCACACAAATTTGCACGCGCCTTGCGAACATGACTATCTTCGATCCCACAAAATTTCAGAATTTTTTGATTTTTTTTGCTATTTTTTTCTGGGTGGTCAAAGTCCTTTGACCAGACGGCAACGGCGCAAAAGGGCATTTCTATAAGTGACACTAACAGCGGAGGGGAAAAACTGAGCATACCTAAAAATTAGGGGCAAAACTGAGTAGTGGGTTCGAGTTAAGGGCATAGATGTAAATGTCCCTAATATTAATATACTTGGTATTCAAGATATGTGAAACTTTCTTTTGAGTGCGTTGAATACTAAGATAAGTTTGATGCTTGATAATTGTTTTGAGATATGGAGGTGATAATATCAAAGTCGTGCTAGTTGAGTAGTTGTGAATTTGAGAAATGCTTGTGTTGAAGTTTGCAAATCACGTAGCATGCACGTATGGATAAAGTTGTGTAACAAATTTGAAACATGAAGTGTACCTGGCTTGTGCATCCTTATGAGTGGCGGTCGGGGACGAGCGATGGTCTTTTCCTACCAATCTATCTCCCTAGGAGCATGCACGTAGTACTTGATTTTTGATGACTTATAAATTTTTGCAATAAGTATATGAGTTCTTTTGACTAATGTTGAGTCCATGGATTATACGCACTTTTACCTTTCCGCCTTTGCTAGCCTCTTGATGCCGTGCATTGCCCTTTCTCACCTTGAGAGTTGGTGCAAACTTCGCCGGTGCATCCAAACCCCGTGATATGATACGCTCTATCACACATAAACCTCCTTATATCTTCCTCAAAACAGCCACCATACCTACCTATTATGGCATTACCATAGCCATTCCGAGATATATTGCCATGCAACTTTCCACCGTTCCGTTCATCATCATCATGACACACTTTACTTTTGTCATATTGCCATTGCATGATCATGTAGTTGACATCGTATTTGTGGCAAATCCACCATGCATTATTTTTCATACATGTCACTCTTGATTCATTGCACCATCCCGGTACACCGCCGGAGGCATTCATATAGAGTCATACCTTGTTCTAGTTTCGAGTTGTAATCCTTATGTTGTAATCAATAGAAGTGTGATGATCATCATTATTAAAGCATTGCCCCAAAAAAGAGAAAGGCCAAAAAGAAAAAAAAAAGAAAGGCCCAAAAAAAAAGAAAATAAATAAAAAGGGCAATGCTACTATCTCTTTTTTCCACACTTGTGCTTCAAAGTAGCACCTTGTTCTTCATGTAGTGAGTCTCATATATTGTGCTTCAAAGTAGCACCATGTTTTTCATATATTGAGTCTCATAAGTTGTCTTTTTATACTAGTGGGAATTTTTCATTATAGAACTTGGCTTGTATATTCCTATGATGGGCTTCCTCAAAATGCCCTAGGTCTTCATGAGCAAGCAAGTTGGATGCACACCCACTAGTTTTCTTTTGCTGAGCATTCATAAGCTCTAGTGCATCCGTTGCATGGCAATCCCTACTCCTCATGTTGACGATGGGTGAACGAATTACTGTTGAGCAATTGACAGAATTGAGCATAGTTATGAGAATATCTAGGTATGATCATGTATATAGGCATCACGTCCAAGACAAGTAGACCGACTCACCTTGCATCTACTACTATTACTAAACACATCGACCGCTATCCAAAGATGCATCTAGAGTATTAAGTTCATAAGAACAGAGTAACGCTTTAAGTAAGATGACATGATGTAGAGGGATAAACTCATGCAATATGATATAAACCCCATCTTATTATCCTCGATGGCAACAATACAATGCGTGCCTTGTTGCTCCTACTGACACTGGGAAAGGACACCGCAAGATTGAACCCAAAGCTAAGCACTTCTCCCATTGCAAGAAAGATCAATCTAGTAGGCCAAACCAAACTGATAATTCGAAGAGACTTGCAAAGATAACCAATCATACATAAAAGAATTCAGAGAAGATTCAAATATTGTTCATAGATAAACTTGATCATAAACCTACAATTCATCGGTCTCAACAAACACACCGCAAAAGAAGATTACATCGAATAGATCTCCACGAGAATCGTGGAGAACTTTGTATTGAGATTCAAAGAGAGAAGAAGCCATCTAGCTAATAACTATGGACCCGAAGGTCTGAGGTAAACTACTCACACATCATCGGAGAGGCTATGGTGTTGATGTAGAAGCCCTCCGTGATCGATGCCCCCTCCGGCGGAGCTCCAAAAAAGGCCCCAAGATGGGATCTCACGGGTACAGAAGGTTGCGGCGGTGGAATTATGTTTTTGGCTCCGTATCTGGTAGTTTTGGAGTACGTAGGTATATATAGGAGGAAGAAGTACGTCGGTGGAGCAACATGGGGCCCACGAGGGTGGAGGGCGCGCCCAGGGGGTAGGCGCACCCCCTACCTCGTGCCTTCCTGGTTGATGTCTTGACGTAGGGTCCAAGTCCTCTGGATCACGTTCATTCCGAAAATCACGTTCCCAAAGGTTTCATTCCGTTTGGACTCCGTTTGATATTCTTTTTCTGCGAAACTCTGAAATAGGCAAAAAATAGCAAATCTGGGCTGGGCCTCCGGTTAATAGGTTAGTCCCAAAAATAATATAAAAATGTATAATAAAGCCCATTAATGTCTAAAACAGAATATAATATAGCATGGAACAATAAAATTATAGATACGTTGGAGACGTATCACCGCTGCAGCTCCAGGGGCCACCTCTGCCCAGCTTCGACCTGTCATCGCCTGCACCGGCCAGACTGCTGATACACCAGGTCCGGCTTCCACCCTCCCCGTCGCCACTACCGGCTTGGGCGACCGGGTCTTCGCCATCACCGGTCTACACCACGGCTCCGGAACAGCCGACTCCGTCCCTGCAGTTCGACGGACCATCCGGCTCCACGGCCCCCTACCCGGGGTACTGCGACCAGGCGCCGCCAGCCTCGCTGCTCCGCACCACCGAGCCCGTCGGACGCGGCGCCCCGACCCAGACACCGCCGCGGTTCGCCAAAATCGACTTCGCCACTTATGACGGCACGGAGGACTCCCTCAACTGGCTCAACCAGTGCGACCAGTTCTTTCACGGACAGCGCACCCTCGCATCGGAGCGTACCTGGCTCGCCTCTTACCACCTTGGCGGCGCGACGCAGACCTGGTACTACGCCCTCGAGCAGGACGAGGGCGGCATGCCCCCTTGGGAGCGCTTCCGCGAGCTCTGCCTCCTTCATTTTGGGTCTCCGATTTGTTGGAGAACGTTGCAGAAAATTAAAATTTTCCTACGGTTTCACCAAGATCTATCTATGAGTTCATCTAAGCAATGAGTCAAGAGAGAGAGTTTGCATCTACATACCACTTGTAGATCGAGTGCAGGCGTTCGAGGGAGTGGTGATGATGAAGACGTTCTCAACGTGATTCCGATCACCGATGACCAAGTGCAGAGCGGACAACACCTCCGCGTTCAACACAAGTACGGGATTTACGGCGTCTCCTTCGTCTTGATCCAGCAAGGAGGAAGGAGAGGTTGAGGAAGACAACTCCAATGGCAGCACGACGGCGTGATGCAGATGGAGTGATTGTTCTCCGGCAGGCTTCGCCAAGCTTATGCGGAGGAGGAGAGGTGTTGGGGAGGGAGGGCTGCGCCTTCAATCGTGTTTGCAGCCCTCCCTCACCCCTCTATTTATAGGGGAAGGGAGGAGGGCGGCCCCTCTAGATGCATCTAGAGGGGGGCGGCGTGGGGAGGGGCTTGCCCCCAAGCAAAGGGGCGCCCCCTTAGGGTTCCCCTCAACCCTAGGCGCATGGGCCAAGGGAGGGTGCGCCCAGCCCACTAGGGGCTGGCTGCCTCCCACGCAGCCCAAGTGGCCCCCAAAAGGGGTGGGCCCTCCCGGTGGTCCTCCTAACCTTCCGGTGGACCCTCCATAATACCGATATGACCGAAACTTTTCCGGTGTCCGCTTGACGACTTCCCATATATAAATCTTTACCTCCGGGTCATTCCGAACTCCTCGTGACGTCCGGGATCTCATCCGGACTCCGAACAACATTCGGTAATCACATACAAGTCTTCCTATTAACCCTAGCGTCACCGAACCTTATGTGTAGACCCTACGGGTTCGGGAGACATGAAGACATGACCGAGACGCTCTCGGTCAATAACCAACAGCGGGATCTGGATACCCATGTCGGTTCCCACACGCTCCTCGATGTTGTCATCGGATGAACCCACGATGTCGAGGGTTCAAGCAACCCCGTATGCTATTCCCTTTGTCGACGGTATGTTACTTGCCCGAGACTTCGATCGTCGGTATCCCAATACCTCGTTTAGTCTCGTTACGGCAAGTCACTTTACTCGTGCAGTAATGCATGATCCCGTGACCGGACACTTGATCACTTTGAGCTCATTATGATGATGCATTACCGAGTGGGCCCGATGATACCTCTCCGTCATACGGAGTGACAAATCCTGTCTCGATCCGTGTCAACCCAACAGACACTTTCGGAGATACCGTAATGCACCTTTATAGTCACCCGATTCGTTGTGACGTTTGGTACACCCAAAGCATTCCTACGGTATCCGGGAGTTACACGATCTCACGGTCTAAGGAAGAGATACTTGACATTGGAAAAGCTCTAGCAAAATGAACTACACGATCTTTGTGCTATGCTTAGGATTGGGTCTTGTCCATCACGTCATTCTCCTAATGACGTGATCCCGTTGTCAATGACATCCGATGTCCATAGTCGTGAAACCATGACTATCTGTCGACCAACGAGCTAGTCAACTAGAGGCTCACTAGGGACGTATTGTGGTCTATGTATTCACACGTGTATTACGATTTCCGGATAATACAGCTTATAGCATGAATAAAAGACAATTATCATGAACAAGGAAATATAATAATAATGCTTTTATTATTGCCTCTAGGGCATATTTCCAACAGTCTCCCACTTGCACTAGAGTCAATAATCTAGTTTACATTGTGATGAATCGAACACCCATAGAGTTCTCGTGTTGATCATGTTTTGCCCATGAGAGAGTTTAGTCAACGGATCTGCGACATTCAGATCCGTGTGCACTCTACAAATTTCTATGTCTCCATCTTGAACATTTTCACGGATGGAGTTGAAGCGACGCTTGATGTGCTCGGTCTTCTTGTGAAACCTGGGCTCCTTGGCAAGGGCAATAGCTCCGGTGTTGTCACGAGAAGAGTTTGATCGGCCCCGACGCATTGGGTATGACTCCTAGGTCGGTGATGAACTCCTTCACCCAAATTGCTTCATGCGCTGCCTCCGAGGCTGCCATGTATTCCGCTTCACATGTAGATCCCGCCACGGCGCTTTGCTTGCAAATGCACTTACCATCGCTCCACCATTCAACATATACACGTATCCGGTTTGTGACTTAGAGTCGTCCAGATCTGTGTCGGCTAAGCGTCGACGTAACCCTTTACTGGCGAGCTCTTCGTCACCTCCATAAACGAGAAACATGTCCTTTGTCCTTTTCGTGTACTTCAGGATATTCTTGACCGCTGTCCGGTGTTCCTTGCGGGATTACTTTGGTACCTTCCTACCAAACTTACGGCAAGGTTTACATCAGTCCGGTACACAGATGGCATACATAATAGATCCTATGGTCGAGGCATAGGGGATGACACTCATCTCTTCTTTATCTTTTGCCGTGGTCGGGCATTGAGCTGAGCTCAATCTCATACCTTGCAACACAGGCAAGAACCCCTTCTTGGACTGATCCATTTTGAACTTCTTCAAAATCTTATCAAGGTATGTGCTTTGTGAAAGACCTATGAGGCGTCTCGACCTATCCCTATAGA
Organism: Aegilops bicornis; assembly: GCA_021605145.1. Lineage (NCBI taxonomy): Eukaryota > Viridiplantae > Streptophyta > Magnoliopsida > Poales > Poaceae > Aegilops > Aegilops bicornis. The sequence continues at coordinate 297,308,729 of CM038674.1, forward strand.
TCTTGATGCCTAATATATAAGCAACTTCTCCAAGGTCCTTCATTGAAAACACTTATTCAAGTAGGCCTTAATGCTGTCCAAGAATTCTATATCATTTCCCATCAAAAGTATGTCATCTACATATAATATGAGAAATGCTACAGAGCTCCCACTCACTTTCTTGTAAACGCAGCTTCTCCATAAGTCTTGCATAAACCCAAACGCTTTGATCATCTCATCAAAGCGAATGTTCCAACTCCGAGATGCTTGCACCAGCCCATAAATGGATCATTTGGAGCTTGCATACTTTGTTAGCATTCTTAGGATCGACAAAACCTTCCGGCTGCATCATATACAGCTCTTCCTTAAGATATCCGTTAAGGAACGCTGTTTTGACGTCCATCCGCCATATCTCATAATCATAGTATGCGGCAATTGCTAACATGATTCGGACGGACTTAAGCTTCGCTACGGAGAGAAAGTCTCATCGTAGTCAATCCCTTGAACTTGCCGATAACCCTTAGCGACAAGTCGAGCTTTATAGATGGTGACATTACCATCCGCGTCCGCCTTCTTCTTAAAAATCCATTTGTTTTCTATCGTCGCCGATCATCGGGCAAGTCGGTCAAAGTCCACACTTTGTTTTCATACATGGATTCTATCTCGGACTTCATGGCTTCTAGCCATTTGTTGGAATCTGGGCCCGCCATCGCTTCTTCATAGTTCAAGGTTCACCGTTGTCTAACAACATGATTTCCGGGAGACGGGGTTGCATTACCACTGCAGTGCGGGCGTGTCCTTGTGGACCTCTGAGGTTCGGTAGCAACTTGATCCGAAGTACCTTGATCATCATCATTAATTTCCTCTTCGGTTGGTGTAGGCATCACAGAACACTTTCCCGAGCTGCACTCTTGTCCTGTTCAAGAGGTAGTACTTCATCGAGTTCTACTTTCCTCCCACTTACTTCTTTCGAGAGAAACTCTTTTTCCGAGAAGGTTCCGTTCTTGGCAACAAAAATCTTGCCCTCGGATCTTAAGTAGAAGGTATACCCAATGGTTTCTTTAGGGTATCCTATGAAGACGCATTTTTCCGACTTGGGTTCGAGCTTTTCAGGTTGAAGTTTCTTGACATAAGCATCGCATCCCCAAACTTTTAGAAACGACAGCTTAGGTTTCTTCCCAAACCATAATTCATACGGTGTCGCCTCAACGGACTTAGACGGTGCCCTATTTAAAGTGAATGCAGCTGTCTCTAGAGCGTATCCCCAAAATGATAGCGGTAAATCGGTAAGAGACATCATAGATCGCACCATATCCAATAGAGTGCGACACGACGTTCGGACACACCGTTACCTTTGAGGTGTTCCAGCGGCGTGAGTTGTGAAACGATTCCACATTTTCTTAAGTGTGTACCAAATTCGTGACTTAAATATTCTCCTCCACGATCTGATCGTAGGAATTTTATTTTTCAGTCACATTGATTCTCTACCTCATTCTGAAATCCCTTGAACTTTTCAAAGGTCTCAGACTTGTGTTTCATTAAGTAGACATACCCATATCTACTCAAGTCATCAGTGAGAGTGAGAACATAACGATATCCTCCATGAGCCTCAACACTCATTGGACCGCACACATCGGTATGTATGATTTCCAATAAGTTGGTTGCTCGCTCCATTGTTCCGGAGAACGGAGTCTTGGTCATCTTGCCCATAAGGCATGGTTCGCATGTGTCAAATGATTCATAATCTAGAGACTCCAAAAGTCCATCAGCATGGAGCTTCTTCATGCGCTTGACACCAACGTGACCAAGGCGGCAGTGCCACAAATATGTGGGACTATCGTTATCAACTTTACATATTTTGGTATTCACGCTATAAACATGTGTAATACTATGCTCGAGATTCATTAAGAATAAACCATTGACCATCGGAGCATGACCATAAAACATATCTCTCATATAAATAGAACAACCATTATTCTCGGATTTAAATGAGTAGCCATCTCGCATTAAACGAGATCCGGATACAATATTCATGCTCAAACTTGGCACCAAGTAACAATTATTAAGGTTCATAACTAATCCCGTAGGTAAATGAAGAGGTAGCGTGCCGACGGGCGATCACATCGACTGGAACCATTCCCGACGCCAAGATCGTCACCTCGTCCTTTGCCAGTCTTCGCTTATTCCGCAGCTCCTGCTGTGAGTTACAAATATGAGCAACGGCACCGGTATCAAATACCCAGGAGTTACTACGAGTACTGGTAAAGTACACATCAATTACATGTATATCAAATATACCTTTGGTGTTGCCGGCCTTCTTGTCCGCTAAGTATTTGGGGCAGTTCCTGCTTCAAAGGACCCCTCCCTTGCAATAAAAGCACTCGATCTCGGGTTTGGGTCCATTCTTTGACTTCTTCCGGCAACTTGCTTACCGGGCGGCAACCTCCTTGCCGTCCTTCTTGAAGTTCTTCTTGCCCTTGCCCTTCTTGAACTTAGTGGTCTTATTGACCATCAACACTTGATGTTCCTTTTTGATTTCAACCTCGGCCGACTTTCAAAGATAGAGAACACTTCAGAATGGTCTTTACCATCCCCTGCATGTTGTAGTTCATCACAAAGCTCTTGTAGCTTGGTGGGAGCGACGGAGGATTCTGTCAATGACCGCCTCATCGTGGAGGTTAATGTTCACTGGGTCATACGGTTGTGCAACCCGGACATCTTCAAGATGTGCTCACCGACGTAACTGTTTTCCTCCATCTTACAACTATAGAACTTGTCGGAGATGTCATATCTCTCGACCCGGCGTGAGCTTGGAAAACAAGTTTCAGCTCCTCGAACATCTCATATGCTCCGTGATGCTCAAAACGCTTTTGGAGCCCCGGTTCTAAGTCAAAGCATGCCGCATTGAACGAGGGAGTAATCATCGGTAGCGAGTTTGCCAAGCATTCATAATTTCTTGGTTCTCTGGGGCGGAGGCGTCACCTAGCGGTCCTTCTAGGACATATTGTTTCTGGCAGCTATGAGGATGATCCTCGTGTTAGGACCCAGTCCATTATAGTTCTTTGCCGTCATCTTTCGCTTGGTTTTCTCTAGGAGCAGCGTTGAAGTTCAAGTTGACATGAGCGTTGGCCATTTGATCTACAAGACATATTATGCAAAAGTTTTAGACTAAGTTCATGATAATTAAGTTCATCTAATCAAATTATTTCAATGAACTCCCACTCAGATTAGACATCCCTCTAGTCATCTAAGTGTTACACGATCCGAGTCGACTAGGCCGTGTCCGATCATCACGTGAGACGGACTAGTCATCATCGGTGAACATTCTCATGTTGATCGTATCTTCTATACGACTCGTGTTCGACCTTTCGGTCTCCGTGTTCCGAGGCCATGTCTGTACATGCTAGGCTCGTCAAGTAAACCCTAAGTGTTTTCGCGTGTGTAAATCTGTCTTACACCCGTTGTATGTGAACGTAAGAATCCATCACACCCGATCATCACGTGGTGCTTAGAAGCTTTAACTTTAGCAACGGTGCACGCTTAGGGAAACACTTCTTGAAATTGTTGTAAGGGATCATCTTATTTACTACCGTCGTTCTAAGTAAACAAGATGTATAAACATAATAAACATCACATGCAATTATATAGTAGTGACATGATATGGCCAATATCATAAAGCTCCATTGATCTCCATCTTCGAGGCTCCATGATCATCTTGTCACCGGCATGACACCATGATCTCCATCATCATGATCTCCATCATTGTGCCTCCATGAAGTTGTCACGCCAACGACTACTTCTACTTCTATGGCTAACACGTTTAGCAATAAAGTAAAGTAAGTTACATGGCGTTCTTCAATGACACGCAGTCATACAAAATAAAGACAACTCCTATGGCTCCTGCCGTTGTCATACTCATCGACATGCAAGTCGTGATTCCTATTACAAGAACATGATCTCATACATCACAATGTGTCATTCATCATTCATCACAACTTGGCCATATCACATCACATGACAATTGCTGCAAAAACAAGTTAGACGTCCTCTAATTGTTGTTGCATCTTTTACGTGGCTGCAATTGGTTCTAGCAAGAACGTTTTCTTACCTACGAATAACCACAACGTGATCTTGTCAACTTCTATTTACCCTTCATAAGGACCCTTTTCATCGAATCCGCTCCAACTAAAGTAGGAGAGACAGACACCCGCCAGCCACCTTATGCAAGCTGGTGCATGTTAGTCGTTGAACCGGTCTCACGTGGCGCACGTGTAAGGTTGGTCCGGGCCGCTTCATCCCACAATACCGCGGAAGCAAGATAAGACTAGTAGCGGCAAGTAAATTGACAAGATCCACGCCCACAACTAAATTGTGTTCTACTGCGTGCAATAGAGAACTACGCATAAACCTAGCTCATGATGCCACTTTGTTGGAGAACGTTGCGAGAAAATTAAAATTTTCCTACGGTTTCACCAAGATCTATCTATGAGTTCATCTAAGCAACGAGTCAAGAGAGAGAGTTTGCATCTACATACCACTTGTAGATCGAGTACGGAAGCGTTCGAGGGAGTGGTGATGATGAAGACGTTCTCAACGTGATTCCGGTCACCGATGACCAAGTGCTGAACGGACAGCACCTCCGCGTTCAACACACGACGTGCGGGGCGATGGCGTCTCCTTCTGCCTTGATCCAGCAAGGAGGAAGGAGAGGTTGAGGAAGACAACTCCAATGGCAGCACGACGGGCGTGATGCGGATGGAGGACTGTTCTCCGGCAGGCTTCGCCAAGCTTATGCGGAGGAGGAGAGGTGTTGGGGAGGGAGGGCTGCGCCTTCAATCGTGTTTGCAGCCCTCCCTCACCCCTCTATTTATAGGGGAAGGGAGGAGGCCCCCTCTAGATGCATCTAGAGGGGGGGCCAAGGGAGGGGCTTGCCCCCAAGCAAAGGGGGCGCCTTAGGGTTCCCTCAACCCTAGGCGCATGGGCCAAGGGGAGGTGCGCCCAGCCCACTAGGGGCTGGCTGCCTCCCACGCAGCCCAAGTGGCCCCCAAAAGGGGTGGGCCCTCCCGTGGTCCTCCGGAACCTTTCCGGTGGACCCTCCATAATACCGATATGACCAAACTTTTCCGGTGTCCGCTTGACGACTTCCCATATATAAATCTTTACCTCCGGATCATTCCGGAACTCCTCATGATGTCCGGATCTCATCCGGGACTCAACAACATTCGGTAATCACATACAAGTCTTCCTATTAACCCTAAGCGTCACCGAACCTTAAGTGTGTAGACCCTACGGGTTCGGGAGACATGAAGACATGACCGAGACGCTCTCCGGTCAATAACCAACAGCGGGATCTGGATACCCATGTTGGTTCCCACACGCTCCTCGATGTTGTCATCGGATGAACCACGATGTCGAGGGTTCAAGCAACCCCGTATGCTATTCCCTTTGTCATACGGTATGTTACTTGCCCGAGACTCGATCGTCGGTATCCCAATAACTCATTTAGTCTCGTTACCGGCAAGTCACTTTACTCGTATCGTAATGCATGATCCCGTGACCAGACACTTGATCACTTTGAGCTCATTATGATGATGCATTACCGAGTGGGCCCAGTGATACCTCTCCGTCATACGGAGTGACAAATCCCTGTCTCGATCCGTGTCAACCCAACAGACACTTTCGGAGATACCGTAATGCACCTTTATAGTCACCCGATTCACGTTGTGACGTTTGGTACACCCAAAGCATTCCTACGGTATCCGGAGTTACACGATCTCACGGTCTAAGGAAGAGATACTTGACATTGGAAAAGCTCTAGCAAAACGAACTACACGATCTTTGTGCTATGCTTAGGATTGGGTCTTGTCCATCACGTCATTCTCCTAATGACGTGATCCCGTTGTCAATGACATCCGATGTCCATAGTCAGAAACCATGACTATCCGTCGACCAACGAGCTAGTCAACTAGAGGCTCACTAGGGACGTATTGTGGTCTATGTATTCACACGTGTATTACGATTTCCGGATAATACAGTTATAGCATGAATAAAAGACAATTATCATGAACAAGGAAATATAATAATAATGCTTTTATTATTGCCTCTAGGGCATATTTCCAACACGATTCGCGGGAGCCGCCTGGCAGAGCTAGGCCGCCTGCCCTTCACCTCCACGGTGCAGGACTTCGCCGACCGTTTCCAGGCCCTGGCGTGCCACGCGTCGGGCGTAACGGCGCAGCAGCGCGCCGACCTCTTCGTCGGTGGACTGTCGAATCACATCCGCGTGGACGTGGAGCTTCGGGGACCCTAGGATCTCCAGACGACCATGTATTACGCACGCGCCTTCTAGTGTCGCGCCCAGGCCATGCAGCAGGCGGCCCCGGCTCGAGGAGGCCGATAGGCCGCCAGGCAGCCCCCTGCGTCGGGTCGGCCACCCCCGGCCGCTCCAGTTACGACCACCCCGGCCGTGACGCGGCCCTTCCGACGTCTCTCTCAGGCGGAGCAGATCGAGCGTTGGCGCCAGGGGCTTTCCTATAACTGCGATGAGCCCTACACGCCGGGCCATGTCTGCCCATGCCTCTTCTAGACGGCCGACTACATCGAGGAGGACGCCCCGGCAGACGGGCTCGACGCGCTGCCGCCCCCGGCGGCTGCTGAGGCTGCCACCGCGGCTGCCCAGGCGACGGCCCTAGTGGTCTCTCTCCATGCACTCGCCGGCATCCACGACGAGCGGACCATGCTCTTGCCGGTAATGATACACGGCAAGCGCCTAGTAGCCCTCGTGGATACAGGCTCCACACATAACTTCCTGCCCGAGGCTACAATGCGCCACTTAGCGCTTCAGCCGACGGGCGGGGAGCAACTTCGGGTCACGGTGGCCAATGGTGATCGTCTCTGGTGTCATGGGCTCGCGCGGGACGTGCCCATCACCATCGGCAACGAGCACTTCTCCACCATGTGTGCGGGCATCGACTTGGGCTGTTTCGACTTCATCCTTGGAGTCGACTTCCTGCGGACCCTCGGTCCCATCCTCTGGGACTTCGACGCCCTGACGATGACTTTCTAGCGGCTCGGCCGATGCATCCCGGTGGGAGGGCGTCGGGGGCGCCTCCCCGGTGACGCCACAGCTTCAGCTGGCGGCGGCCACCTCCGAGGCCGAGCACCCACTGTTGGATCACCTCCTGCAGCAGCACGGTGACCTCTTCACCGATCCGCGGGGCCTTCCGCCATCCCGGGTGTATGATCACCGCATTCATCTCCTGCCTGTTGGGGAACATAGCAGAAATTCAAAATTTTCTACGCATCACCAAGATCAATCTATGGAGATTCTAGCAATGAGAGAGAGAGAGGGAGTGCATATTCATACCCTTGAAGATCGCTAAGCGGAAGCGTTACATGAACGCGATTGATGGAGTCGTACTCGCGGCGATTCAAATCACGGAAGATCCGATCTAGCGCCAAACGGACGGCGCCTCCGCGTTCAACACACGTACAGCCCGGGGATGTCTCCTCCTTCTTGATCCAACAAGGGGAGAGGAGAAGTTGAGGGAAAACTCTAGCAGCACGACGGCGTGGTGGCGATGGAGCTCGTGGTTCTCCGGCAGGGCTTCGACAAGCACTACGGAGGAGGAGGAGGTGTTGGAGGAGGGAGGGCTGCGCCAGGGAAGAGGTGCGGCTGCCCTCCCACCCCTCCACTATATATAGGGGGCAAGGGGAGAGGGGGAGGCGCCCTAGGGTTTCCCCTAGGGGGCGGCGGCCAAGCAGATTGGATCTCCCTAGGGAAAATCCTCTCCGTCATACGGAGTGGCAAATCCCAGTCTCGATTCGTGCCAACCCAACAGACACTTTCGGAGATACCTGTAGTGCACCTTTATAGCCACCCAGTTACGTTGTGGCGTTTGGTACACCCAAAGCATTCCTACGGTATCCGGGAGTTGCACAATCTCATGGTCTAAGGAAATGATACTTGACATTAGAAAAGCTTTAGCAAACGAACTACACGATCTTGTGCTATGCTTAGGATTGGGTCTTGTCCATCACATCATTCTCCTAATGATGTGATCCCGTTATCAATGACATCCAATGTCCATGGTCATGAAAACATAACCATCTATTGATCAACGAGCTAGTCAACTAGAGGCTCACTAGGGACATGTTGTGGTCTATGTATTCACACATGTATTACGGTTTCCATTTAATACAATTATAGCATGAACAATAGATAATTATCATGAACAAGGAAATATAATAATAACCATTTTATTATTGCCTCTAGGGCATATTTCCAACACTGCCGGGCTCAGCACCGGTGGCAGTCCGGTCTTACCGCTATCTGCAGCTTTAGAAGGACGAGTTGGAACGGTAGTGCGCGCTCATGCTCGCCGCGGGCATCATCCGGATCTCCACATCACCATTCACCGCGCCAGTCCTCATTGTCCGCAAGTCAGAAATCACGTGGCGTTTCTGCATCGACTACCGCGCCCTTAATGCCATAACACTTAAGGACAAGTTTCCTATCCCGGTGGTCGATGAGCTCCTGGATGAGCTACATGGGGCGCGCTTCTTCACCAAGCTCGACCTCCGGTCGGGTTACCACCAGGTGCGCATGCACCCAGATGATATCGCCAAGACGGTGTTTCAGACTCATCACGACCACTTTGAGTTCTTGGTGACGCCGTTTGGCCTCTCCAACGCCCCGACGACCTTCCAGGCTTTGATGAACGACGTCCTCCGGTCCTACTTGCGTCAGTTTGTGCTTGTTTTCTTTGATGACATTCTTATCTATAGTGCCTCATGGGCGGAGCACCTCCAACACGTCGCCATCGTCTTCAACGAGCTTCGGGCGCATCATCTTGATCTTAAGCGCTCGAAGTGCTCGTTTGGGACGCCTTCAGTCGCCTACCTCGGCCACGTCATCTCGGCCGAGGGGGTTGCTATGGATGCCAACAAGGTGGCAGTCGTCGCGGCCTGGCCGACACCGCACTCACTGCAGGCTCTTCACGGCTTCCTGGGCCTCGCGGAGTACTACCGGAAATTTATCCAGGAGTTCGGCCTCATCCCGTCTCCACTCACGCGCTTGCTGCGCCACGACGCCTTCGCTAGGGACGACGAGGCGACGGCGGCATTCAAGGCCCTCAAGGGGGCCCTCATGACGGGCCATGTTCTTCAAATGCCGGATTTTGACCGCCCATTTGTGGTGGACTGCGACGCCTCCGGTGCGGGGTTCGGCGCCGTCCTTCATCAGGGCGATGGCCCTCTCGCCTTCTTCAGGAGGCCCTTCGCCGCGCGCCATCTTAAGCTCGCGGCTTATGAGCGGGAGCTCACTGGCTTGGTGCAGGCGGTGCGCCATTGGCGGCCCTATCTGTGGGGCCGGTCTTCCCGGATTCGCACGGACCACTATAGCCTCAAGTTCTAGAGGCTCTCGACCATGCCGCAGCACCAGTGGATCAGTAAGCTCTTCGGCTTCAACTTCTCCGTCGAGTATCGCCCGGGCCGCCTTAAACCGTGGCCGATGCCTTGTCTCGCCGCGACGCCGACCACGACACCGTCGTCGGTGACTCCGAGGGGGCGGCACTCTGCATCCGCTTCAGACCCACCTTCACCCTCTTCACCGACATCCGCCGGGCGACATCGGCCGTGCCAGATGCGCTTCTCCTTCAGTAGCAGCTGGCTGTAGGGGAGTTGGAGGAGCCGTGGCGCCTCGCCGATGGGCTGCTCCTTCATGGGCGCCGAGTCTTCATGCCGGTGCACGACGATCTTCGTCACCAGGTGCCGCTGCTGGCCCACTCGGCGGGCCATGAGGGTGTGCAGAAAACCCTCCATCTTCTCCGTGCTGACTTCTACATTCCCGGTGATCGGGCCCTGGTCCGTGTTGAAGTACGATCTTAATGTGGCGTGCAAAGCGCAACAAGGCGGAGACACCACGGCCGGTTCTGCTCCGGCCCTTGGAGGTGCCATCTCGGTGCAGGCGGATATCTCCATGGACTTCATCGAGGGCCTCCCCAAGGTGGGCGGCAAATCGGTCATTCTCACGGTGGTCGACCGCTTCTCCAAGTATGCTCACTTCATCGCGCTCGGTCATCCCTACACTACTGCCTGTGGCCCATGCCTTCTTTTACGGTATCGTTTCCTTCCACGGGTTTCCCTCTTCGATCGTCAACGATCGGGACCCGTTGTTCACCGGTCATGTTTGGCGCGATCTCTTCAGGTTGGCGGGTGTGAAGCTCCGCCTGAGCACGACCTTCCATCCTCGGGCAGACTGACCAATCCGAGGTTGTCAACAAGGTGATTGCCATGTATTTGCGTTGTGTCGGTGATCGTCCTCGCTTGGGTGGGCGGCTCGTGGGCGTAGTCTTTGCTACAACACCTCCTATCACTCCGCCCTGCGTGCCACTCCCTTTGAGGTGGTCTACGGCAGGCCACCACCGCCCATGCTGCCGGTTGATCCGACGACGGCTCAGACGGAGGTGGCCGGTGATCTTATGCGGCGTCGTGACGAGATGCTGGCAGAGGTTCGGCAATGCCTCCTTCAGGCCCAGCAGCTGGCCAAGAACTACTACGACGACCACCATCGCGAGGTGGAGTTCGCAGTGGGTGATTGGGTGTGGCTGCGTCTTCTTCACCGCTCTCTGCGATCCTTTGGACCCAGCGGCGCAAGCTAGGCCCTCGTTACGCCGGGCCCTTTGTTGTCTTGGAGCGCATCGGGAAGGTGGCTTACCGCCTTCAGCTTCCTGCCGGTGCTCACATCCACGACGTCTTCCATGTGGGGCTGCTGAAGCCTTTACGTGGGGAGCCACCTGCGGCCCCTCCCGCGCTCCCTCCGACCTTCGACGGGCGCCTCCTTGAGGCAGGAGAAGGTGTTGCGAGCCCGGCTACGTCGCGGGGTGTGATGCGTCTTGATTGATGTTTGGACTTAGAAGGAAGGAAGCTACTTGGGAGCAGCGTGACGAGTTCCGCCAACACTACCCAGACTTTCAGCTCGAGGACGGGATGTTTGCGCAGGCTAGGAGAGATGTTTTGACCGGGCAGACTTATGCCCGTAGGAGGCCCACCGGGTAGGTTTAGTTAGGGGCTTGGCCCACAAGTTATCTTATTTTTATTATCGTGGTTATATATACTAGCTGTAAAACTATTTTGAAATCAAGCAATAAGAATAATTCTATTGCCCGGCTCCCAGAGGAGCCGGGCCCTAAACCCTCGCCGCACCTCTCTCTCTCTCTCTCGCCGCTTCCCTCCTTCCCGATCGCGGCGGCTCCCGCGCGCCGGCCGCCATGCCCTCTTCTCCGTCAAGCCCCTGCCTTCCCCTACAACCTGAGGAGCGAGACCGGTAGGACCCTGGGTTCTACCAATATGTCACTCCAATAGTATTTGCCTGTACCCATGCAAAATCAAGTAGGACATGAGCAACAAAGAGATCAAATACCAACAACATTTATTAATCACAAATTATGGAATCAATATTAAAGGACCAAAATTTTCATAAGCAAGGGAAAGAATGTTCTTTGCCAAAGCCTTAGCATGGCCTATTCCTGTTATTTTTTCACATACATGCACACCACAAATTTAGAGAAATAAAAGAAAGCTTGATGAGACGGAGTGGGAAGGCATATGGCAAACAAGTACTTGCAGACATATTTTTACTCCGTGAGCTCTGCTATCAAGCACTTCGACGCCCGGGGTGACATGAGGCGCAGCATCTAGTCAATGAGCATGACCACCGAGTTCCAAACATCATGTTAGCTTCCTATGCTCTAATCACATGACATGCCACCACCGGACACCGCCAAAGCCGATCCCTTCCTACCAGAACACCAAAATTAGAACGTGAGATGATAGTACATGAAACAAAAAATTTGGTTTATGATCCGAGAGTCCTACTAAATTTTCTTGGGCCAATTAAGGTGTTGTTCGAATACCATCACGATGCATGAACTCGGAGGAAACTATGCCCATCTCACCAGCAGCCAAACAATAGTCACATCCACATGACAGTAGTGGCGAGGAGGCTGGCATAGCACTGAGCATATGGCTGCTCCTGAACGTTCAAAGATCTTCAGGTTGTCCACCTCTCTCAAATTCCTCTCTCTTTTCCCCAAAGTTAGATGCGGTCAAGAAGGCAAGGAAACAAAGCACGTCCAGTTCTCCATCTCTATCAAAATTCCTGCATCTTTTTCCCAAAATTAGACGTGGTCCAGAAGAGACGGAAATTAACTGTTGTGCAGGGAAGAAAAATTATGGAAGAAAACCAGAGGAGCTTACATGGACTTTTCTTCGGCATCTTCCATGACAACTTCCTAGATAATGCGAGAGGTTCATCTTGGCTTGCCCTTCTGCCTAGATCGACGACGACGGCGCCATGTGCCATCCCTTCGTCGGCACTGAGGCCCTGCTGCTGCTAGCAGTGCCTACAAGGGTTGATGCTACCCTCAAGAAGCATCCCGACGGCGCACGCACATGTGGCCGTGTATTTCCCTCCCTCTCCAGATCGGGAACGTGGGGTGAGAATACGTAGCAGCCGCTTCCATACCATGTCGGCGCCGGTGCTTGCGGCCAAGAGGGAGGGGGGAATCCGAGGCGGCGGCACGGAGGAGAGGAGGGGGATGAGAGGAGGAGAGGAAGGGGATGAGAAGAGACGAGGGAGAGAGAGGGCTGACGAGGAAGATATTTCTTCGTCAATCCACCCACCAGGGTTGGATTCGCCTAATCCCACGCTTGTGGCAGCCCGCCTGTTTTCTCACCAAAGATGCACGTGAGATACACCACAGAGCTGGCCCGTGGGCAAAGGAGGCCCATATGTCATTCATAGGAGGCTGAAACCACAACGTGCCGTAAAACCGTACTAGCATGGTAGATCGAGCGAACTAGATTGCACATGCGCTACGATGCCTCCAGATGAGCGGGTACTCTGATTTATATGTTCAATGTCAGCTTGCAAACTAAAAGCATCTGGCGCAAAAAAATATTTCGTAAGAATCCCAATCCCGATAACTTATAATTCAGCACATTAAATAGCAACTCAAGTGGACTTGAAAGTCAAACCAGCTAAAAGTTCAGAAGGAGATAACATTGGGGTGCCAAAAGGAGCAAACATTATCACACAGGCGCTGATCATAATTAAAGTTAAAGTTGTACAAGAGTCCCCAAGCTCTTTTTAAGCAAACAGCGCCATTGATATTAGTTGGCAGAGAACCTGAAGCAATGAGCCCAGATGATGCTGACGATATAAACACTCATGTAGAACACAAAAAAAGGATATCAACAATCCTAAGTTTCCACATATTATGCACATAATAATATGGAAGAACAAACTTCTTGACTGCTTACATGATAAGTGGTGTTGAATTCACATCATCACATCAACCACGTATTCTACTAGTAGAAAGGACAACTTAGAAACCTAAAATTTACATGTTGCCTTTGGATTATCAGCTGAAACCATAGCCTGATGACCTGTAACAAACACAATAGGAGATAGAAAAGAGTGAACCTAGTCATCGCCAAAATAGGTTACAGAGACACTGAAAATATGAAATTGCTATAGCAAAGAAGAAAATGTTTGAAAGCCAGAAGTAGGTTCCATGAGGGCATTATTATGCCATCATGCTTAAAACCTCGCAAATTCAATAAAAAGGAATATTTTCCAAATAAGAAAAATTCCAATAAAAAAATGCCAGGTGCGTGTACATCAACATTATTTACAAAACCACAAAATTGCATCTATAGCCCAATTTATAAGCACTTTGTAAGATTATTTTTTCGAGAGAAACACATGAGCGTGCGTTTCATTTCATTGAAGAGTTGTAGTTACATTCCTCCTAGGAGGCGGATACAGCTTTCAAATTAATGGACATCCCATGTCTGGGGGTAATGGCTCTGAGCCCTAGTGCGCCTGCGCTTGCCCAAAGGGAGGCCTCTTCCTTATCTTCGTTAGCAAGGCGTTCACCGATGGGCGCGCTCCGTTGAAGATGCAGTCGTTGTGGTGCTTCCATATCATCCAGGGAACGAGGAGGGTCATGGTACCCAGGCCCTTGCGCATGGGCGTTGGGGCGGATTGTCGTGCCGATTGCCACAAGTCCAGGAGTGAGGGCTCGTTGTCTGGCGGGGCACACAGTATCCCCTCTGTCCAGAATACAAGGTGTATTAATTTTTTTGGAAGTCCAACATGTGCATGTTATATCATAGATATTGATGTCTTATTCTATAATCTTGGTCAAACATACATAACTTTGACTTGCACAAAAACTGATGCACCTTATATTCTGAAATGGAGGGAATACCAAATTTGTGATATATTTGTCATTATTAAGAATTTTGGGGAACTTACAAGATAGGGAAAATATTCTCTGAGTCACCTGATTGACCGAAATAGCTGAGTTAATAACACAGGTTAACTAACTAAGTAACAGCACGGCAGTCCTAAGGCTTGTTTAGAAACAGCCATGTCTAATCACACCTCGTTTGGATGTCAATATTTGGGCTAGAAACCGATGAATTGGAATTGGCAGGAGCGGAAACCGCCGTTTGCATGTTTCCTGTCGACCACCGCCGACACCGCCACCGTTAGTTCCTCTTTGTCTCTGGTACACGTGAATCTCTCCCACATTTCTGAATTTAGGGAAGGCTTAGTTTCAATGTCACTGATTCTTCGGCACCCAAACACTTCGACGCAATACCAATTCACCTTTTGAAATAAACCATGTTGTCATTTCCACAAAACCCAATTCAATTCGGACATCCAAACGGACCATTAATGAACTTAGCAGAACTACAACCTGACTCCCGGGTAATTCCAATGAGGAATAGGCCTCAAACACACATTTTCCCTCTAATTCTGAAAACCTTTTTTTCCTTTCCGCTTGACAATGTTGGTTCTGCATGGCCATAACTGTTTTTCACACAGAGGAATGTTGTTTCAGGAGGCATCTTCACTACCGACATTATATCATCAGTGGTGCTTTAAAGAATGAATTGCTCATGAGGAGGTGGTGGAGAAGACCCCCCCCCCCCCCACACACACACACACACAAAGGAAAAGAGAGTGGAGATGCGAGCACTGCAGCAGTAACAGAATGAGACGAAGATGGGTAAGATGGCAGCTAAATCTTGTTATTTCAGTTGCTAGGTCCCCTTGACTTACTTGATTCTGGATTTGGCCTGTTGACATAGTTCAATTGTAGTCTAGATTTTGTACTTCAATCTATTTATTTACTCTCTTGATCTTCAGATGTTTTACTCTAGTAACTCTACTGTGTGGACACTACCAAACGCTATAACAATAAATATAACGTAAACCTGCAAGCAGTGACAACTACAAGGATGCAACCAAACATGCAACAAGGGAAGAAGAATAAATATCACCAAGACACCAGCATAGTTGTCCATAGCATAGAAACATGAAAGGTGTAAGAACATAACAGCAACAAAAGTAGTCTCACCAATGGTTACTAAATAGACCGGCATGAACATAGGAACCAACTGATCTGAGTGCTAAAGGTGGTTTGAAGGTCCTGAGTTGGGATCGACAAGCCATGGTGTTTTGGAGATTGATACATTCTTCCTTGGGGCACCAGCATGGCCAAATGATGTTGATTGCAGCAATTCCTTATCAGTGCTAGCACTCACTCTCTGCAACAACGTAAGAAAGAAGAAAAATTAGAACCAAACAGTATAAACCAAACTTCTACCAGAAATTTATGTCAATGCCCTTTGTCCCTACAGGAATTCTCATCTCCGGACCACCACTACCACACACTTCGATCTCCTCCAGCAGTAAGCCTCCCTCCAGTTCCTCCTGTATACTTGATCCAATCGACATGAGCTATAATTACCGTCTCATTTGGGGCTCCATCACTCGTAAAACCCCCGCCATGCCAAAGTTCACCACCACCACTACGTCTGCTTGCGCCATCACCACTCCAACCACCACTGACCCAATATGATCCCTACCAGCGGATTTGTATTGTCGTCCTCGTCCCATTTTTGGCCTCTCCCAACCCCAACGGCAATTGCTTCAACGGCAAGCACAAAATTCTCCATGCCTGCACTAATTCCTCCGTTCTCAGACTCTCACACACACCGGCACGGCTATTTTGGTCATTTCATTGATCACTAACAGCAAGAAGAGACAGTAACGGTTGAAAATCGATGGCAATGGCAAAAAATATATAAATGATTGAGAGAAGAGTATCATTTGCATAAATCTATACCAATATAAAAAGAACAAGTTGCGGAGATCCAACATATCTCATACGTTCAAGCGCACCTATTCAATGGTCTATGTTTCCCCGGTGTTTACCACTAAACAAGGTTAGCACCCTCCCCTAATTAATAGTATACCTAATATCAATGTCAGCGCCAACCAATTAATTTATATTACATTATTCCTAATTTCAGCGTGCAATTAAGATCTTGCCAAATGTTAGTGTAAATATTGCCAATTATTAGCGTGCATTGCACATACACGATATTAATAAAACAACGGCATAATGAGAATTCGAGGACAGACTGTCATAAATTTCTCAATTTTAGTTTAGTAAACTACAATTCCTGTTTGTGAAACTTCATGAGAACTAAAAATTACTCTGACAAAAACTCTCGTGGATATTTCATCAGCATGAAACAGAAAAACATACCAATTTATCAGAATGTTGATTATTTGAACGGCTGTTCTCAGCAGTAGATCTTATTTGCATTCTGATTACTGGGCGTTGTTCTGCTTCAAGCTGACAAGAAGCTTCAGCTGCACGTAAACCACTAACTGAAAATTAAATGGAAACCATGATTTAGTTTCCAAGCTACAAAAGGTGTCGAAGGGACAATACCAATATGATTCGAGAACCATATGTTGCAAGGTCAACAAATACACGTGATACTTCCAAGTTGCCAAAATATCAGGAAAACAAATCCCAATGTACATAGTGTGATAGCAATTACAAATTGTCATGACAAAAATGTCCATCTGTTTGCTGTGCAAAAATAGTTATTTTTTGTGTACACATATAGTTGCTATATTAGCCACTGATACCTTGTGCATCACAATAGGCATATGTTAACTTCTTTACATACAATTGAGGATACTCCATATTGTACATCCAAGATTTTTTTTTTTGACAAAACCATAAGTGAGCATTCTAAAAGTAAAATGGAAATTCCAACTGATCATGAAAGATAAATACAATAGTTCCAAAAATGTATATGAGCATGACCGAGAAGTATTTTGCAAGGCATTTGACCAGCCAATACTTTAGGACTTCTTGATCAAGCATATAACTAATTGTAGTGCTTATACAACAAAATTTCTACCTTGGTGTTTGTCCATATTCTTTGCAACCGCCTGCTACTTACACCAGGATCTTGCTGTAATTGGCAGGATAGAGGAGAGCGAGAAATCAGTGAAGGCGCTAAAATAGGGTTCACAAACACTCCTCTTATTTTGGAACGGAGGGTAGAAGGATTTTCTATCAATAATTACCACAGAACTCGTTTAAGGTTCGATGGTGTAAAGTTCCCAAAAATCATGAAACAAATACTCAATATCACACCTATAATATAAGATGATCCAATGGTGGGACTGGGAAAATACGACTTTATGTGCCTTGGGCGAAAAAAACTAATAGTTGAGTCAGTAGCGAGTTGAAATGTTTGCTATTTTTGCCAAGGGCACAAAAACTCATATTTTCCCAATCGGTTCGTTGGATTCTGTTATATCACTCGAGTGATGTTCCTGTATTTGTTTCATATTTTTTGAGAACTTTTAAACCGTTCAAAAGTCAACGAGCCTTAACAGGTTCCCCAGAAAACATTGATACAGGCAATTTTACCTAGTTTTGTACTCCCTACGTTCCATATTGTTGTCGCTCAAATGGATGTATCTAACACTGAAATACGTCTAGATACATCCGTTTCAGGGATAACTACTATGGAACGGAGGGAGTAGTTCAAGATGCATTAGTTTCTAACAATATTTCATCGTCATAAAAGAAAAATGAAGCAAATTATACCTGTTGAGCCTTCACCTTCTGGGTTTGCTTACACTTCAACAATGTCCAGTCAAAGACATGATCGAATTGGTGCCCTGCGGCCGACGAAATAATTGAACAATCCTTGAACAATTGCATGCATGTCGTAGAATATAATATAAAGATGACACAATAGTGCCCCTGAATGCTATACCTTCACGGTCCGACAGGTCTCTGAAGAGCCGTCGCAGAAAACCGTAGTCTGGCCGTTGATCAAATGTCAATGAATGACAATAGTGGAAATAAGAAGCAAATTCCACAGGATGGGTTTTACACAAAACCTGTAACAAGAAAATCCATGAGCAGTCTCCAGCAATGGCTTTAAAAAAAAGCAGAAAGACGTTTTAGAAATCTAAAACATGTGAGCTTAAACAACCTCGATAGGTGTTGAAAGCTTCTTCTCACTTATTTTGTCATATTTCTGCTTCTTTGTGGCAGCTTTTAAACCCTGCCAGGGAAGACTGGAGAAAACATATCTGAAGTTACAGAGATCATATATAAGGAAAAATCAGTAGTCGCTCTTCACCTAATACAAAACGACACGGATTGGGTGCGTGTTCGACAAAAGTACAGGAGGTATGCCAAAATAACGATCAAATAACAAAAATGGTAATACAGTGCATACGTACACACACGTGCGCGTGTGCACACACACATACATACAATACATACATGCATACAACCAGGTGCATTTACACCCATGTCTTCCATAAATTTTAGGTAGAGGTACGCATAGTATAAGGGCAAGCCTTGGCACAGCGGTAAAGCTGTTACCTTGTTCGAGCCCTCAAAATAGCCCCTTGCAGAATTGTAGGAAAGGGCTGCGTACAAAAGATCTGAAGTGGTCGGACCCTTCCCCGGACCCTGCTCAAGCGGGAGCTATGTGCACCGGGCTGCCCTTTTTTTATATGTGCGCATAGTATGTGGCATACAAGAACACTTTTGGTAGTATATATACGACTTTTTAGGTAGTATGTACCATTTCTTTAGTATATACTGCTGTATACATACAAATATGCAGGTATTTTCAACATATACCAAAATTATGGACTCACTTCCAATTTTTTCATGTAGCTTGCTTTGGAAATCTAAGATATAACATACTCAAAATGGTAAGGCAACTCCAACGCCGTGCATCAAAGTGCCCGTAAACGTCCGGGACGCGGTCCTAACACTATAGGCCATCCAACATCGTGCACCAAACGTCCGAAATCCCATAAACCGAAAGCAAAGCTGGGGAAGGTTTGCGGGCGTCCGGACCTCTGCCACATAGGCCTCTAACACCCCCGGCCCACACAAAACCCTCTCTCTCTCTCTTGTTCTGCTCCAACCGCCACTATGCTCTTCGCGCCACATTCATGCCAGTCCATAGCGGACATGACCGGTCACTGCCGCATGTAACACAAAGAATGCTACATTGCTACGTAACACAAAGATTTCAATAACGAAAATGGCTACATTTGCAGATATCTTTTACTCAGTGATGTACATATAGTTTGTCCACAGAACAATCATACCTTCCCCTTAGAAAATACAAGAGAACATATCCAATGGACTCCAGATCATCCCTTGACTTTGCTCTGGTATGTGGTAACAACACTAATTTAGTGATACATGTCAAAAGATAGCAACAAAAACATTTATGGTAGTGTCCCAGCAAAATAATGAGGCCAGCATTCAGGCATCTAAATTAGTAGTATATACAGAAATAAAAGACCATAGTGCTCACCAATCCCAAGATGAGTGTTGCAACTTGCATAGCGAGCTGTGCCAGTCAAATTTTATTTTCTCTGAAAAATGTGAGTATGTTACGAATACTCAGACAACACATGGAATACCACAAAAAAATGAGAAGATGAATTAAACAAGAAAAGCAAATGCATGATAGTTCTACATGTATTTTTGGTTCTAAATTATTACTAATTCACCTATAGGGTATATGGCGATTAAATGGTTGAGTCACGGTATCTCTTGGCAAGTCCGAAGTCAATGATGTAGACCTAGGAGTTGGACCATAAGTTAAACATAATGAATATATATGGCATAACTATCAGCAGCCAGCTTGTACAGACCTGGTTAGCTTTCCGACCAAGGCCCATAAGAAAGTTGTCGGGCTTGATGTCCCTGTGCAAGTACCCCTTAGAATGCAAAAACTCTATTCTTGTTATCTACAGTGGTAAATAAGTAATCAGCTGTAGCCAAAGAACTATGACAAAATCAAATCCAGACAACATATACAAACTCCACTTCAAAAATCAGTGTATGAATATATAGAACGTAAAGCAAAAAATAGTTGCAATCAAGCATGGTTTCAACATGAAAAAAAAAGGGCAGAGCAATAAAACATAACCATGAAAGAAAAAGAGAGAATTCCTTATTTAACACTGTCCTTAAATTTGTTGCCCTATTTGACACTGAAAAACTTTTCCTTCCTTATTTAACATCGAGTCTAAATTTTATGCCTTTTATGACACTTTCGTCCATTTTAAGCCATAACGGTGTTAAATGACACATGAAAAGACCTATTTGCCCTTCATGTGATATTTGACCAAAATTTTATATGTATGTGTGTATCCGTCCAACTCGTTTTGTGTTGGCCTTGGTCCCAACCTCGACCTCGACCTTGATGGCGTTGTAGCCTAGAGTTTTCCGGCGTACAGGCGTATGAGGCCAACTCAAGTACTTCCCGAGGGTTTCGTCGAGACGTAGACAGCACGTACACACCAAGAAACAAATCGGCAGGCAGGTGGATCGAATTTAGTTGGACACATACTGCTATGCGTAATAGATGAAGTTAGCTAGCAGCCTATCTCTTTCTTGATCGTTTCTACGATCGCTGGCTAGCTAATCAAGCTAGCGATACCCGTGAAAAAAAGCAAGTTAGCGATACTATCTCGGCGACAACACGAACACACACGATGCGATTGATGGCCACGGGACCATGTCGGTCTTATTTATATTCTTTTTTCAATCTCAACTCACGACTGTTACAGAAGGACTGGGTATATGCATATACTCCCACCATTCCTAAATATAAGTCTTTGTAGAGATTCTATTATAGACTACATACGGAGCAAAAGAAGTGAATCTACACTCTAAATGCATCTATATACATTTGTATGTGGTCCATAGTAGAATACGTACAAAGACTTATATTTAAGAATGGAGGGAGTATATACTAGGCTACACCTGGCGATAGTTGTGTACGTGCGTGTACAAGCACTGCCTTTTCAGAAAAAATTTTTACAAGCACTGACTTACGATTTTAACGTACTGACTTGTTGTATATTATCGATCGAGTATGTAGTGTACCATGTACTATTGATGTACACCAGCTACCCTGCTGACCCTGCTGACCTGAAGCTAAACAATCACGTAAAATTTTGATCACCTATCACATGAGGGGCAAATAGGCCTTTTCAGGTGTAATTTAACACCGTTAATGCTTAAAATGGACGAAAGTGTCATAAAGGGCATAAAATTTAAAGACTGTGTTAGATAGGGAAGAAAAAGTTATTCAATGTTAAATAGGGAAACCAAATTTAAAACAGCGTTATATAAGGAATTTTCTCAAAGAAAAATTGCAAGATAACCAAATGTTTGTTGAGGTAAACTGTACACCTGATCTCGAAGTAGACTAACAACTTGTTTCAAAAAAGCGATGCCTAGCCTTTATCTTTTGTTGCAGATTTTCATCTTAAGTATGAGCTACGGATAAGAGCACTATAAACAAGTCACAGACAGAACTCAACAGAAAAATTTGAAAACAATCACAGCTGCAACACCGACTAACCACTAGGAAAAAGAACAAAGAGAAGAAAGCTGTGTATGAGCTACAGAGTAAAACCCTTATCAATAAGTCAGAGACAGAACACAATAGAAGAATTCGAAAACAATCACACTGTATCACCGATTCACCACTAGGAAACAGAAAAAGAAGACATGAAGACTGTTTTTTCTTATTACCATCTGATCTGCCAACATCAAAACTGTCTTCAGTGAGAATCTCCGGCCACAATAAACAAACAGATCCTCAAGGCTTGGGCCAAGCAAATCAATAACAAGAACATTTTCTTCGCCATCAATGCCACACCATTTTATGTTTGCAATACCAGCTACAGCAATCCATGAGTACCAGAAGTTACCACCTTAGCTACGGTTCAGCAGTCGATGCAATAAGAAAATAATCACGGTTTAAACACATACTCCCTCCCTGAAGAGCATTATACAGTTTAGCCTCGTATAACAATTGGGGATGGTTGGTTTTGCTGTTTTCCTGAACAAAGCAATTAACATAAATCAGAAAACAGTGGGACTGCAAAAACCAAATAAATGCTATTTAACTTTTTTATCAACATAAATCGATTCATGATACAAAACGCAGCCACAAAAATTGGAAACAGAACAAGCAATGCGCAGCCACAAAATCCACAAAAAAAATGTTATGGAAGTCTTTTATCAATGCAAATCACTTCAAGTTATAAAATGTTACAAAATTATTTCATTGCTTGCTTCTATATCTAACTTCTAGTATAGAATTATGAAGAAATTATTGTGTTTAGGATCAAGCCAGAAATAAAAGTGGGAAAAAACAAGAAATGGAGCAGGCAAACCCAAGAGTGTCCATGTTAGAACAAGTTCTCTCACCAGGATTCATTCACTGTTTCTCTCATACACACATGCACACATGGAACTAGTATGAAGCTCTGTAGGATTATATCATTAGCAACAAGCTTATATAGCAAAGGATGGCATGCATCAATATTTATAGCCTGAACAAACCGATCTTACTACCATCTACTGACTTAATAGCTAAGCCAGGACAGATCTTTATTGCTTTCTGGGTCCTACTGCCATCTATCTACCTCAAAGTCAAATCAGACTTTGCTTCTCACTTCTGCCTGTTGCACTGGATGGATGTCTGTACTGCTAGCTGCTGCTCCTTGCTGATATGAAAGCCTCATGCATAGCTAGCTAATTTTGCATGCCATACAGCATCCAGATAACTGATCATGACAAGATTAATACTAACAGTTAATTATGTGACTTCAGAATGGCCTTGGTTATAAGATAGACGTATTTTACTCAAAATACAACCTATGACACAACAATACATTGCAGAGAACTTGAACAGAACATGAGAGATACGCCACTATTCATTCGAGAAAACATGAAAAAAAAGATGAGAGATTTGCCACTACTTATTCGAGAAAACATGAACAGAAGATGAGAGATACAGCACTACCTGAACCCAGACAACAACTCAAAATCACACCAAACCATGAGCATGTTTGTTCTATAAAAGGTGCTTTGGGCGTGTTTGGTTCCCTGTGTTGCATCTGGCTCGCACCCACCATGCAAAATACAGTTTGTTTGGTAGGCTGCACGTATACCTGGGCCTGGCCCAACTGATGCAAAAAGGGTCTCCGAGCCAGGCTGAGCGGAAACACAAGTTTTGGTCGTTTCCCGGATCCAGGCTCGCGTTTGCATCCGCGCGTGCAGCGAGACTCGTCTCGCAATCTCGCCCCCCACGCGATTTGTCCGCCACTCTTCCCCAGCCCCCCTCTCTTCTGCGATGCCGCTAGATCCACCGCACCATTGCCTCTGCCCTTGCTGCCGGTGTGGCTCCTCACCACCGAGGTAGAGCTTCTCCTCCTCCCCTCCCTCTCCCTCTTGCCCCCATCTATGTCTTCTCTATCCAGCCCCCATCCACCGGAGCAGGGTGGGTGTGAGCCGGAGGTGCCAGGACGTCTGTCGTGCTGCATCAAATAAGAAGCAGCAACAGGTTGTGTCGCAGCCATGAAGAAGCTTGCGTCCAATCCAAGAAGCAGCAGGAGCGGAGCTGACGTGCCCATACAAGAAAGAAGCAGCCAACAAGGCTCCGCCGGACCTAGGTAAAACCGTTTTGAGGAATTTCTGATAACTAAATTGAAACTTGAGTTTTGGTTCAGATTTCAGATAAGATTTATTTTGAGGAATTTCTAATGCAGTCTACCAAACAACATCTCTCATGCACACATACCGTACATTTCACCAAACACTCATCTCAGCTCATCCTTGCATCATCTCAACCAGGCTAGACTCAGCCAGGATCCTCCATGCGATGCAGGCTATAGCCACCCGGGCAACCAAACACGCCCTTTATGCGCCACTACTTATTCGAGAAAACATGAACAGAAGATAAGAGATACACCACTACCTGAACCGAGACAACAACTCAAAATCATACCAAACCATGAGCATGTTTGTTCTATAAAAGGTGCTCTATGCGGTACCTAGCCACTCAACAGGAGGGAACTGCCACAACTTTGGTTGTGCGCCCTCCACTGGAGCCTAGCCCGGTGCACGTGAAGCAGAGGAAGAGGCAGCAACAATAAAAGAAACCAAGCAGAGAAACTTGTGAATTGGGAGTGAACCTTAAATATAAGCAGATGATATGGCCCGTCCAGCCCAGGAAAGAAATATAAGGACAGCAAGTGTATTATCATGATCTAGAGCTGTTTCATCACATGTAAAAGCCAATTTGTGCTTATTAACGGAACATTTATATGTTGGTTGCTGTATTAAATGATCCCTGTCCCTGACAGTAACACAACACTTTCCTCTTTTATGCTGTCATAGTTCAAAACAACGCAGTATCTGCATAATCACTGAATAGACCACTATGGCGGGAACAGTTAGTTCGAACCATAACACCCTTCCCACTTCAAAATATTACTGTGTACTTGTGTTGCAGAAGCATCAAGCAAGTAACAAAACAGCGCACCCTTCCTTCTAGGCAGAAACAACCCATAACCATGTGAATCCACGAAGTAACTGAAATAGATGTGTAAAAAGTGCTACTTATAACCCAAAAAAAAAAACTTGAACGTTCTGTATACAAAGCATATAAAAATAAACACAAGGAACTATCTCCAAAAAGAAAACCAACCAGCAAGGAACAATAAGCAGTTCTAAGTTCCTAACCGATCAATCTTAGCATAAACTTGAACTGAAAATTAACACTGCTATATCAGGGCATTTCTAACATGCACAGCAATGCGCTGGTTAAAATATATATCTGAGGAGCCCAACGGCTACATCTTCACGCAACTAGTTACACTAGACGCTGCATAATCCAAACGGATTGAAGAAAATACAAGGCAAGCGAGAGAGGAGGAGCTCACGATCTTGACGGCTACAATCTCGTACGTGTCGACGTGCGTGGCTGAAGACAGGAGGGAGATGACACCAAACCCCATGAGATCCATGAATTAATCCAACCACGGAGAAGGAAATCGAAGGATAAGGAATCAAGATCGAACCGAGATATATCTCCCCGAAGGAGCCGCTCCCGATCTTGCGGCCCAGCTTGTACTTGCTACCGACGATCCGATCCATGCTCGGGGACGCGTAGGCTAGGAAGCTAGGGTTTGGAGTTTGGGTGGTAGGAGGTCAGATTAGGTTAGGCCACCTCTTACCGGCTGGAGTTCTTTTTGGCCGCAGCTTAAGGCCTGTTTGGTTGACCTATAAGTGAGGTGACTTAAAACTAATTAAGGACAGTATAACCGCACCTAATCCCTGCCCTCACAGCGATTTGGGTTTTCGACCGTCCGTTTCGCTGATCTGGGCGTTTGTATTCGTTGGATGAATGTCAGGCGCTGCTTTCGTGTAAACTGGCCACAACGTGGGCTTGCTGTTCGCAGGGCAGCTACTCCGGTTGCAGTTTTGAAGTGCTCTGGTTGATTGGGCCTAGCACGGCCCATCTGCGATGTGCTCCAATACGCAGCGACGAACGGATCACCAATGAAAAGACTACGAAGGGCAGCGACCCTTCCACTGCCGTTCTTCCTCGCCGTGGCGGCTCGCTCCTCGCTCATCCCGATCCTGCGGGCGCGAGGATCTCGCCTCGCCCTTGACCTCCGCTTCGCGTCCATGATTCAGCCCTTTCCACGGAAAAAAATTATATAAGACCAGGTCCACCCATCGCTCTCGCCCTACCAACCCCTCTAGAAACCGTAACCGCGGTGGTGTCTCCATCGGCCTCCCCGCCCTCCGCCTTCCCCGGCCGGCACCCCACGATGGAGACGGGCGGTGGCTCGCCCTGCTCCTCAGTCATCTGATGGCCTTTCTCCTTGGCAGTGGATTGATTTTCTGATGGCGGCGTAGTGTTATTTGTTTGCTCGGCGTTTTCATCAACTCGTGGAGCGGCGGCGGCCATCGGTTCACCCCTTGGATCTGTGGTAAAAACAATTCCACTATTTGTTCTTTCCGCTCCTATCTTCTTCCTCCTATTCCATTTGGTTCCTCTGATCTGAAGATTGCTCGAAAAGATAGAGGACTAGGATCTCGTTTTGTTCACAAACTGTGTTCCTGTATTTTTGGCAGGATCAATTGATCTGAAACATTACAAGAAGTTCTCCGTGGCGTGATTGGCCCATCAGTGAATCTCCGGCTGTGGTAGTGCTTCTTGAATGTACGTATATCATATCCTCCCTCCTTGTCCCAAGCTAATTCCTGTCAGAAGTACTGTTCTGATTGGTGCTACAACAGGGTATATACAAGCTGGAGATATTTGGATGTTCTAATTTACTAGATGACCCGTTGCGCCCATGGCGCAAAGGCCGTGCGTAAGCTAATTATTGTGAGAGATTGTATTAATATATTTGTTGCTTCAAAAGAATAGCTTATGTACTATATGCAGGGAGCAGATAAGATTGAAAATGATGCACTAAGTCATGTAGGAAAGTACTATTGACTTTTTGCAGATGTAGTTGTTGTTGATGACCGTTTGTAAAATAAACAGGAATGTAATTGATTTTAATTTGTTGCATACACCGTGATCGGAAGACATTATCACAGGGAAGCTCTAATGAAAGCATTGAAGCAAAAGCATGCATAAAAGGAAGCTTGTTTCTTGAGTCATAGTTTTCAGGAAACAATAGCAGGAGAGGAGTATATATACAGAGAATAAGCGGTGAAAAACTGCTTTTGACTACAGAGAGAACAATATAATCTAAAGATCATAGACTACATTATACAGTACTTTTCACCACAGAAGCAGTGGCCTGGAAAGAATAGCAGAAGAAAAGGCCTTCACATATATAGAGTAAGCGATGATAACCCGCTTCTGAGTACAGAGATAACAACAAAGTTTAAAGATCGTAGACTATATCATACACTACTTTTCAGCATAGAGGCAGCAA
Source organism: Aegilops bicornis (assembly GCA_021605145.1). Lineage (NCBI taxonomy): Eukaryota > Viridiplantae > Streptophyta > Magnoliopsida > Poales > Poaceae > Aegilops > Aegilops bicornis. The sequence goes on from CM038674.1 coordinate 297,335,910, forward strand.
GTTAAGACTAAAGCGTACACATATCTTGCTTGGAGTACGCCAAAATGCGAAAGATCCTTGTCTGATCGATACGAAACAAAAGGTGCCTGATTTAGTAAGCACAGAAGCATGCTGTTCAGGACACATTGACCAAAGCTCACCAGAAACTATTTCTGGTTGCTTCGAGGCGCTGCTCAAACTTCATAGCAATGTAGCGTAGCCTCTGCGTCAGTCCTTCAATGCTTGCCGGCGCTGTTTTCATAACTCCCTTGGTGCTATCCCGCCCTTTCAAATGCCGAGCAGTCGTTGTGTTTTCTATTTGGGCAGAATATGAGCTCATATACCTGACAGCGTAGTAGCATGTTTTGCGCAGCTTCTTGATTGTTTTATTTGATGCAACCAACCATTTGACCAGGTCCGTCACTTGATTTTCAAGCTTCTTGACATGAGTGTAGTGGTAGTCCCTCATTTCTTTGCCATATGCATTTTCCATGTATCTAATAGCTTTAATAGCTGCACTGTCTTCAGCATCTTCATAGCTATCTAAGATTGCACCTGACAGAGAACCTGGAACAAGTGCACCATCGAGCAATTCCAAAGAAGAAATGAAAGTAACCGTCACACGATTCTTTCCGCCTGGGCATATCTTGTGATAATAAGTTGCAGGGGGTAACTTCAGAGCTTTCAACATCAGGGCGAATATGTGGGCATAAGGAATTACTATCAGATAGTCATCCTCCTGTACAAGCAAAGTAAGGGTTAAATTTTTGTCTGACAAAATAATAGCTGAATCGACAAATGAGGATTTCAATTGGGCATGGTAGTTTGATTGAGTGTGAGGCCCTGAGTTGTTTTATTTAACTACATAAGAGAAGTTACAGGTAGGCCTGGCATTCTTGTAGGCGCCACTAATTGTGAGGATACATGTGTAGAGTCACACAATTGAAACAATGAAAGAACAGAAGACTGACCAAAGACACCCTTTTCAGAATGCAACACATGAGGAAAATATTGTCCAGGAAACAAATATGATTACTACAACGTCACCTCATTCAAAACAATCAGGATGAGTTCTGGAAGACCAATTTCCACGATCCTATCTACATATATTTCATTATGCATGTATCTTTTATTCACTCTTCCAAGAATAAATAAGCAAGGAAAATAAGCCGGCGATGGAGCAAAACTGAAAGCCAAGTTTATAAAGACCAATGAATGAACTACAACTGGTGATTAGAAGATTACATTGGGCGCAGGCGTTGCTGTCCTTGATGCTGCTGATCCTGGGGAACCGTCGTCACAGACGATGCCAATGTCCATGCCTTCCATTGTGAGATTTTTGATCTGAGATTGAAGAGGGATAGTGCGGTGAGGAGAAAGCAAACGAAGCAGGAAATCGAAAAGGAAACGACGAATTACCTCTTTCTTTGGTAGGGATGGATGGATTGTTGGTGGAGCCGCCGGTCGGCTGTATGGTCCATTGCTGCTTCCCCGCTTACACAGTGAAGATACTGAAAAGAAGAATCACAGTGGATAAAAGCAAAGGCGTAGCATAGATAAATAACATTGTATTAACACGTCAACACAGACTTCATACTTATACATGACCAGAGTCAAGTTCAGAAAGGATAAACATTTCTAGGCCAAAGCTATGAGTAGATAGCTTCGCATCTTATTTAAGCAACCTAGGAGACTAAACACAGCAGACACAGGGCCGCTTCCTAGCGGTGAAGCCATACATACACAGCTTGACATGGCAAAGAGACAGTTTAGCAGGCTCAATATGATACTCATGGGGATCGGACATAGTGAGCATTGTCATCACAAAGCTATATATAGAAAGCTTCACTTGCTGATCAGTTAGGAGGCCTTAGACAGTGCTCATGGGGATCGCACATAGTGAGCGTAGTCATCATCCATGTCTTGATGGTAATCTTCATCGGTTTCTTCATCAGAAAGCCCATCGTAGGTTGGTTGAGCCACATCATCCTCTGAGTACATGCCCTTTTCCTCTAGGGAGGCACGTGCAGCGGCGGTAGTGCTTTGAAGAGCAACAAGTGAATCTTGAATCGCCAAAATAGTTTGTTTTAGAGTGGAAAGAGACAGGCCGGCAGCAGGGTCCAAGGCAGTTTGTTTTAGAGTGGAGCAAGACCATGGCAGCAGGGTCTAAGGTAGTTTGTTTTAGAGTGGAAAGATGACTCGTTGCGCTAATAGCGCAAAGGCCGAGAGGGAGTCAAGTATTGTGAGAATATTTAGACACCCAAGTCGAAAACCAAATGTGACCAACAGTCCCGCATCCTCTGTTCAAGGCACATGTCGTGTTCCTGCTCATCGCGGGGTTTCACCGTCTGCAGCACACCATAAATTAAAGAGTATGTTAGAGTCAGTTGGAAACGCTCACAAGGAAGACAGAACTGCAGCTCATGTGAGTTAATAACAACAATCTACCTCCATAAGAATTTTCTCGAATATCACGCCAACTTTAGCAGCTGTCTCCATTGGGACTGCAAGGTCGTTATTATCGAAGAGACTAAAATGCAAATAAGGAGCAGGCAAGACTAAAATGCAACAGAATGTCATGTTGTAAGACTCTAAAAGAACCTGCTGAGAGAGTCATATAGATGCATGCGTGTTAATTGGCTACAATCTTGATGGCATGCAGCTTTGTAAACTTCTATATAAAACAAATTTGGTAGCTAAATTAACAACCAAGAGTACAGGGCCGATCCATATTATCCAATATATGCTAGCTAGCTGCACTAACGAACAATTCCACTCCAAATGAAGATCAGCTAGTCAGTTAGAAGAAAAGAGAGATCAGCTAGTCAGTTAGAAGAAAAGAGAGATCAGCACGTCTTAAAAGCCATCCAACTGATGAGGGGGGAATAATAATGCTTTCAGATAAAATAAACAATCCAATCTGTCGCCAACAGGATAAAATAGAAGCAACATGACCAAAATTCAGTATTATTTAAGTAGTAAAAGTAAGCCACTAAATACCAGATGTCAAGCGAGTTGACAATCAATCTGCGCATCCTGGACAATGTCGGTGAGGACAGTGATCATGAAGAGATACAAAACTTTGCAGCAGAGCATGATGGCGGCCTCAAGCGACAGCTTGACGTATGCCCACACCTAGAGATTTTTTTTTTCAAATGTTAGAACCAAGGCCTCCTCCAACTCACTAAAAACCATTTGATAAGTAATTTGGATGCAAAGAAATCTTGATAACTGAACTGAATCCCTTTGACTGTGGTACATACTCGATATGTGCCTTTGCATCTTGTCAGATTTTGGCTGATTCTTCCTTTTTCCTCCTGCGCCTTTGTGATGCACTCGACACAATCGGAAGACCGCTTGTGATGTAGACGGAACATACAAAAGCTCAGAAAAGTTCCTACAAGCAAAAACAGAGATCAAATTCTTCCTTTCATTCATTTTCCCCAAAGCGGGTCTAAACTGCTAAGCAAATTCAAACTCCAGTAGAACTATCAACTTGAAAATAATTAATCATGGGCAGCTCTCACTTATATATATATAGAGAGCAAGCTTCAATACAGTTTTGATTTGCAAAACATAGAGTATGCTTTACCGTCCAACAAACAAGCCATGTAATAAATTACCTAAAATGAACTAAAGGTTACAAAATCATTTAAAGGACAATTAGGCCTGCAATAAATTCCCCATTGCAATATTCTAGTGCAAGAAAATAGATGGTTCAAAGAAGTTGAATGCAAACATGATAGAATAAACCATAACATCAAAACTAAAATGCGGGAACAAAGGCGGTATCAAACTCTTCCACAAGATTCTTTCTCTTCTATTCTGTCTCAAATATGTGAGAAACTGGAATTCCCATTGGATGATTCTAGTGCAAGAAAATAGACTGTCCAAGGAAGTTGAATACAGACATGGATACAGTAAACCATAACATCACAACTAAAATGTGGGAACAAACATGGCTGTGTGAGAAAGAGGATTCACCTAGTTCTTATTTTCTATCTCAAATCTGGAAAATCATAAATTAAGAAACTGAATCAGAATCATCATACAACTGAGGTAAAAACTGGGGGAACAATCTCAAAAGTTACATTAGGGCTGCTTGAAACAAAAATTGCATATGTGGAGACGTGAAAAGAAGAACGACCATCATAAATAATCTTCCATGTGCCTTTGGAATTGTGAACAACACTACTGCACATAATAATCATGTTTCTCAGAAGATATTTTTAGGAAAGTAATAAAATTTACTCTTTTAACCAGTTTCCCACCTAGTGTAGAAGAGGCTGCGGATAGGAAGCAAAACCAAAATTAATGTCACTTTGATAGTCGTACCTCATATCCTGCATCACTGTCAAGAGCAACTATTAGATTTACCATAGACTGACCACTAAGAGAGACCAAATATGATCATGAATGGACGACAAAACTGTATCTGCATGTTGCGGTAACCACACTTCAAGCCTTGAAGGGAAAACACATATATGCATGTCAAGCATTAAGCAATGTGACAATCCCTGAAGAGAAAAGCCTGCACATAAGGGTACCATTTTCAGAAAGAAACATATCCATTTGGTCACTAACAACTTGTAACTGCTTGAAAAAATATAGATAAGAAAATTAAAAAGTGGCAAATTAGTTTTCTAACTACGAACACACAGGTAAGAAAATCAAAACTTCTCTCCCTGCTTGGATGGATTTCACCTCCACTATCTAAAACCATCATGACATTTTGAAAATTATACAGACAAATTAAAACTCATTGTGCCTACCAAGGAAGCAATTCCAAATTGGAGGTTATAGCCAGTGATTCAAAGAAACATTCAAAATGGGAAGTTATAGGCAGTGACTTTAGAGTCATTGCTTGCCAAAACTATGGAAAGTACGGTGCAATATAAAAGAATGGAGTTTACCACATTTCAATAATTATGAGGTACCAATACTGTCACCACAACATAAAAAGGAAATAATCAAAAGTAGATCAATGCATCAAGCAACCCACAACAGAACAGAGGCACACAACAGCAAGCAAAGAACTCATTTCCAGGGCCTATCGATGGTAAAAACCATCATGAAAGCTGGTAATAGGCACACCATACCAGCAAACCTGAGAGTATTTATTTCGGGCATGAATATCGAACTGGTCTTAGGGCCACATGGTAGTAACACCATCTGCACAACCAAATTAATCTAAAGCCCAAAACACGCCCTTGAAAACTAAGAAGAATGGAAAAAAAGGACGCCGCCATGGAAAGATGAAGAAGAGCAAGAAAGAACTCACATGTGCAAGTGTTTTCTCCATGGACTGGGACTTGTCCACCAGATTTGACATTAGTGTGCTGACACAGATGGCATATTAAAAATACCAATAAATTTAGAAAAATGGATGGTCAATGACTAATAAATTGACCAAACCAAATAAGGTCCAAATACCATAGGTAATAACTAATCACTTGACTAATTCCAGGTAATACATAATCGAACTACTAAAATGGCATGTACAGGCACCCACAAAGATCTGTAATGCAGTCATAAACCTGCACACTAAAAAGTTGATAATTGTTCTTATTCATGTTCTGCCTCATACAACAGATCCGACCATCTATAGCTCAGTGTGTAATTTTTTTAAAAAAAATACAAGAAATGATGAGGGAAGATGGTTGTAGCTTGCCTAGAGAGGGGCACCATGGCACCATCAAAAAGGGATCTTTGTACAACAACGCAACTATGTATGCTCGGTGGGAGTGGAATCAAGCTCTACCCAAACCCTATCTGCATAACAACAAAAAATTAGGAAGACATGCATTAGAGAGACGAGGCCATGTCAGCATGGGAAGATACGGAAAGGAAAAGAAAGAGCTTACCTGTGCTCGAGTCTCTCCCATGAACTGGGAGATGTCCTTGAACTCTCCTGCTCCGGAGGCAGCCGTTGGGGTGGAAACTCGACGAGCATAGATTCCTCCATTGTCGCTGTTGCCCTCACTGCATCACAGTCATCCCGTGGCCTTCCTAGACTGCGTGTGTTGAATCCACCTTGCCTGAATGGAAGAGATTGGAGGATGAGCAGCAGCGAGGCTGAGAAAAAGGGAGGGTAAGGGGAAAAGATAAAGCGGGGGATCACCTATTCAAAGAGGCAGCGAGCACCATGGAGGTCACCTGTTCCTCGAGATCCCGCCGGCAACGAGCGCCATGGAGGGAGAGGAAAAAAATACGTACGCTTGGCCATGGAGGCAGCAAGGACGGGGCGGGGAGGCGAAGACGGACGACGGACCAAGTTTGTCTTCCCCGCGGCTGCACCCCGCCGCGATCGGAGCGTAGTCCCCACTGCACTTCTCAGGTAATTGCTCAATAAATCATTTTATGACTAATATTTTTTTACCAGTACGCTAATTTTATAACAGAAAATACCGCCTTCCCATGGTCATGGATAATACATCATCCTACTCATGTTCATGACTTGAAATCAGCCAAATCAAAGCTACTACATACCAAAATCATAAATAGTAATTATATTTCAGGAGGTGCAAATTAGTTGTGTTCTCTACTGCACTGAAGCCAGTCAAGTCACAACTAATACGTAGCGACGTGAGGTATCTTCCCGGTCAGCTACATCATAATCATCAAATGAAGGAAAAAGTCAAACACCGGACAACCCGCCTGGCTGGAGAGTCATCTCCAAACAAGGGACACCGAGGAGCCAAGCAGATGGGCGCTCACCTTGGTAACATCCTTCGCGATCTGGCGATGATGCCTCATGCCCTCCCCATCCCGCCATAAACAAGCTGCACACACAAAAGTAAATCAAGAATCTCTTTATCCCTTGAATCATGGACAAATCAAAGAACAGAGGCCGCCAATAGGCAAATTGAACAACAAATAAATGGGGGAGAAGAACGGCATACCAAGCTGCACACACAAAAGTAAATCAAGAATCTCTTTATCCCTTGAATCATGGACAAATCAAAGAACAGAGGCCGCCAATAGGCAAGAAATTGAACAACAAATAAATGGGGGAGAAGAACGGCATACCTTAAACCAAGCCCTCCACGGTAGCGGCATCGTTGCAAGAACAGCAGCGACGCGTACGCAAAGCGAGCAAGAGGGGGTCTGTAGTCCTCCACGACCAGCACCGCATGCCTGGCGTCCGTCCTCGCGCCTCCCACTCTTCCCCTCCCTCTCCTCACGTCCCGCACAACTGCAGCGCCAGTGACCAAGAGAGGCCGCATGAGGACGAGGGGCGGGAATGGTGGAGCCCGACATCACCATCACAGGCCGATATGCTGCCGCACCTCCCTCACCTCTCCCGCCATCGCCCTTTGCCTACAGGTCGTCGTCACCGCCGGAGAAGCCTCAGATCCAGCGGGATCGATTCAGGATAGGAGTGGAGCATGGGTGGATGGGGAGGACGGCGGAGCAGCAGAGAGAGAGGAGGAAGAGAAGGAGAGGCAACTGCGGCTAGGAGGGAAGTCGAGGAGGAGGGTGGGTCGCGTGCGGGTGGGAAGGGCGCGGCGGCGGCGCTGGCAGGAGAGGAGGCTAGAGTAGCAGGGGGAGGAAGCGAGGGAGGCGGCTGCGGGATTGGTCTAGGATTTCTTTGACCGAGATCGCGATTGGCGAGCGCGCGACCAGACTTCGCATACCAAAAGGTGAAGAAAACTCACTTCAATCTCGCGACCCCACGACTAACGAGCCCCACCAGTCATTCTCTCGTGAAGCAGATGTAAAAGTGAAAAAAAGCGGACGGCTGACCAGCCGCCAGCAGCCAAAAAAATGTTGTAGCTGCTCGATCGGGTGGTCAAAAGTGACAAGCGCGAGCGATGCCCTCAGCTATGCGGGTAGTGTAGGAGGCTTTATATGTTAGATTGCCATATGCCGCTGATTTCAGAAGAAGTGTTACAGATTATCACTTTGATTAAGTTGTTGCAGGATAATTATGTGATATGCAACTAGACAGGGTGCTGAATAATCAGAATTGTACTTTTCGATGGTTGAATACAAGTATACATATTATATGATGTGATGATGTACTAATGTGAGGCTAATCGGCTATTGATTTTTTTTCTTTCTACTTTGAATACAATTGTAGTTCTTGTAGAGCTGAGTTTGACGGACAATCTCCAAGGTTCACACGAGCTATGAGAGTTCACATTCAGGTTTCGTTTGCTTCTCCATGGCTACCACTGCGGCACTGTTTCATTGAATTTGATACAAATTGTGGTTTAGATTATGAATAAGCACTTTTTAAGATGCTTAGTGCCTATATAAACATGTTCGTGCTTATAGCAATATAATATTGTAATGGCTAAGTTAAGATGATGCTTGTGCTTTTCTTACTATATATTATATGAGTTCGTCTCCGCCAAGGTAATGTCTGTCCTGTCGTCCTAGCGATTTACAATGGATGAAGAATGGACGTTGCCCATTTTGATTTTATTTATTAATCCAAGTGCTTTTCTGTAGTCCCATGTTAGTAAAACGACATTGTTTGATTCAAAGTATATGTTTTATGCTCTTTGAGCTAAATTTGGCCATTTTATCTTGTTTCATAGCTAATTTTGTACTTTCAGATGGCTGGTTCATGGATTAAGAAGCTGGTAGGGTCAGACTCAGTGTTTACATGGGTTGTTCTGATCTAGAAATTTTTGTGCAACTGAATCGACATCAGGTTTTTCCCCGGCATAAATCAGTTTGTCACTCTTATTTCATGCATCACTCTGCTCCTCCAGTTGGAAGTTGTGGTAAAGTACATGGTTACATAAACCAAGCCCACATATTATTATTGTGTATTTATGTGTTTTTCTTCCATTCTTGATTATTAGCCAGTGCTGCCTCCATGTCACTCCATTGTGCCACCATTCAAGTTACTGTAAAACAAATTATAAAGTTACTCTAAAACAAATCGCTAGATGTGTGTCCTCATGAAATTACATGTTTTATTTTTCTCTTTCTTGGATAGAAGATTATTATTGCTTTCTATGCTATGCATTCGATTAAACATGCATCTTATTTGCAGGTGCAACTTAGTCGCCTCCAAGTGAACTTTATAGAGAAATGAAACTTCTAGGTCAATGGATTTTTTTTTTGTTTCCTACGATAGTAGTTGTTTAACAGAGGATCCATGTTTTTTTTCTTCTCATTTTGGATATTGCCAACGATGTCTCTGATCTGTTGTAACATTATAAACTATGTGAAATATATGACTAGGACACTGGGTGATGCATTGGTTGATGTCAACTTGTGCCATTTTAGTGAGGAGATTGTAGTTCAATCTGGCAGCTGAATGATTTAAAAATTATCGTTCTTTTTTATTATTTGCAGTTCAGAGTTTGTCCTTAATTTTTTTGGCGAGAGGCTATGTGTTTCATGCCATCAATATAAGAAATCTCCCGTCATTCTATCGAAAAAATGAACGGGCGCGGCAACGCGCGTCTATCATGATCTAGTGATTTATAAATCACGAAAGTTTGGTTGTCACTTGACTTACAAGTCACCTGACCACACCTTTTCACTTTATTTTTTTATGTAAAGATGGTGGGACCCATGCAAAAGGGGAAATAAACCCGCAGTCCCCGTGTTAAGTGGCATTCTGATAAAACGTTTTATGATTTTTCGTAAAAGCCCCTACATTTGTTAGAAATTATGCCCGCGGACCTTATCTCTTTGTTGGACTGGCTCACCACCGCGCGTCTCAGCCACAGCCTGCACGTCACGCACGATCAAGGACTAATTCATTCATCTATTCAATATTCAATAGTCCCACATCGCTAATTTATATCCAATTATCTCAGTTTATATACTCTTTTTGAGTTTTCTAGGATATCAACAAGGAGAAGCTAAGGATTGGGGATTCCACGGTCTGACAAAAAGACATGAAAGAGACACGATCTGAAGATACAGAAAAAATTGGTTCTAGGATATCAAAGGAGAAGCTAAGGATCTGGATTCGAGACGGTCTCACAAAAGAACATAAAAGAGCCACAATCGAAGATACGAGAAAAGTGCAGCGGAACATCCATGGTCACCATCCAAGCCGCCCCAGACCTCACGCCACGGAAAACAAATGGCGAGCAAAAAGCAGCCATCGCACATTGGCCTGCAGCCCCGTCGTCCCCATCCGGCTCTACAGCCACGGGGAGATGGGCTTACACCACCACAGGCACAGGCGACGACGCCACCACCCCAGCCGCAGCGGGAAAACACGCCGACGCTGCCAGATCCACGCAGCAGGCAAACACGCCGATGCGTGCCAGATCCAAGCAGGGAAGGGGAGGAGAGGGGATCCTAGCGGTGGTGGTGTGAGGCTGAGGGGAGGGGCGGGTCGGGATCCCAGCGGCGGTGGGCGAGCGCCACCTCATCTACGCATCCGGACGTAGCTAGCTAGCGTGGCAATCCATCAAAAAAACATACTGACCGTCCTAGCGTGGCAATCCCTCAAAAAAACATACATCTTCCAATCGTGCGTTGCTTTTATTTAATTGCCTTTTTTGAAGGTTGATGGATTGGACACATCTAAAAAAGGTTGAATTTGGATTTTACAAAAAGTTGAATTTGCCTCTTGTTCATACAAAATAAATTGTCTTCGGACGTTGTTGATTCCGGTTCATACAAGTGCATAACAATTCGTCGACACCAAAAACACAGACGTTTTACGTGTCATGATAATAGAGTCTTTAGTTGATCTCAATGGAGCTATTGTTTTGGATCAAGAAAAGGTTGTCATGCCTAATGACTAAGAGCATCTACAATCGGGCCTCTCAAACCCACCTCATACGCCCGGGCGGGCCGTATGATCACTGTCCGGTCACGAAATTTCAACTCAGACTGGCGCCACAAACGGACCTCAAACGCCTGGGCTGACTGACACCCCTCGTATCCAACCCAAATATGAGACGGATATGGGGCCCGGGCGTGCTCAGGCACGCCTGTCGAAGGTCGTAGCGTGTAACGCCCTGGATTCGATGCGCCAGGTGTCTGCCAGTTATTCGCCGTTGTTGACATGTCATTTGCTTGCGTGTTGCATTTTGTCATGTCATCATGTGCATCTCATTTTGCATACGTGTTCGTCTCATGCATCCGAGCATTTTCCCCATTGTCCGTTTTGCAATCCGACACTCCTATGTCCTCCGGCGTTCCCTCTTTTGTATCTTGTTGTGAGCGGGTGTTAAACATTCTTGGAATGGACCGACATTTGCCAAGCGTCCTTGATACACCACCGGTAGACCGCCTGTCAAGTTTCGTGCCATTTGGAGGTCGTTTGATACTCCAACGGTTAACCGGGTAACCGTAAAGCCTCTTTTGTTTGCAGCCCAACACCCCCTCCAAAGTGGCCCAATAACCCATCCAAACCCCCTCCATGCTCTTGTTCGTTCGATCACGATCGTGTGGGCGAAAACCGCTCCTCATTTGGAGTCTCCTAGCTCCCTCTTCCTATAAATACGTGCCCCTCCCGGATTTTTCACGCAGATGAAACCATATCCCTTTTCCCCTCGCGCCGCCGGACATGTCCGCCGCCGTCCGGACGCGTCTGCCACCCCGCAGCCACGTCGCCCGGACCAACCAGAGGCCGCCACCTCAGCGCCGCCGCCTCGCGACCAACCGCGCCGCCACCAGCTCGCGCCTCTCCCCACCGCCCGGCCCGTGCGGCCCGAAGCGAAACCCGCCCGGGCCGGGTCTCGTCGCCCGACGCCCGCGTGCCAGCCAGCGCCTCGCCAGCGCCACCGCCGATCTCCCTCGCCCGGCCTTGATCTCCGCCGCTGGTCTCCCGACCGTCGCCCGCCCGCCGCCCGGCGCCCACGCCGTCCGCCTCCCTCCGCCCCGCCGAAACGCCCGTCCGCCCTCGCGCGCTGAGCCGCTTCGCCTCGGTCGCATCTGCCGCCGCCGCGCCCGGCAGCCTTGCACCGCCGGCTCCCTCCGCCCGCCCGTTATGCCGCCGGATCCGGTCGGGCCGGACCGGATCCGGCCGTCCCCGACCTCCCCGGCACCGTCCCGCACCCCCACCGCCTCCTCCTCGCCGGATCCTCCTCCCCGACGCCTCTCCGGTCTCCTTCGTCAACTCCGGCGAAACTCCGACGAACCTTGAAAACCGTGCAGATCTGAGGTTGACCCCCGAGATTTCCCGAAGTCCCTGAATATTTTGACATTTTGTGCTCATGTTCATCGCATCATAACTTGTTGCATACTGCTTTGTTTTGTGCGTGTAATATGTAAAAATGTTCATTGTGAGATGCTCTTCATTTCATTCCATTGTGCCATGTTTGTTTGAGGTCATCTTGATGCCCTAATCATAGTTGCAAGAGTGCTATATGATGTTAACTGCTGTCTGTTAACAGAACTTAATGATATTTCATTTTTGTTGCATTTGATGTGTGCATCCTATGAGCATGAGCTCTACATGTGTTTTGAACTATGCCATTCCATATTGACAGGGGTGCCATCCATGTATTTTTGTGAGTCTTGTAGTGAGTGCATCACGCTCGTGAAGTAGGGTACTTGCTGTTACTGTTTTGCTAGGCTGAATCTGTTATTTCGTGATGCTAAGTAAATTTGCTGCTACAAGTCATTATATGCATAATCTGGAGATGTTCACTAAGGATGTTTTGTTATACATGTCATTCTATATACATCCATGCCCCTGGTTGCAGTTATAGCCTGCTGTAGCTTGTTGTTATATTGCTTCAAAGTTGCTAAATAATGTTGCTGTCATCCTGTTAACATTAAGTGCAGTTTTTCCATGTGTTTTGCTAGTGATCCATGCACCCTATGAACTTGATATTGCCATGCTTAGCTTCATAAATGTGTATTCTTACTGTTAGTCACCTTTTCATGCCATGTAATGCTCTGTGGTGAGTGGTACAAGCTCACCAACACGCCTACTTATCGTTGCTTCTGCCATGGATGAATCTGTCATATAACTTGCCATGTTTACATGGGTGCCTTCATATCTTATGATCCTTTTTGGCTCATGGTCAGTAAAGGACTTTTGTTCTATGTATTTAGTAGGTTCATGCCATGCCTTCGTTTGCCATGTTAAGTTCCTGTAACATGTTGTTTGATAGCTCTAAACATTGCAACCTGATGTTATTTCTGCAAAGTGTGAAACTGTTATTATATGCAATCTTGCCATGTGTTTTGGAGCATGTTCTAGTGATTTCTGGAGATAGCTCAGTGTTCATGTTTTGTCATGCTTTACCTGTAAATCATGGCCATGCCTTTTGTTTTCATATTGTGGTACTTTAGCATGTTGTTTTGATGCTTGCAATATGCCTAGGATCTGTTTTGGACAGATTGTTGCTATAACTTCTATAGTGTGTTGAACCGTTGCTCCGTTTTGAGTGTGCTCTATATGAAACTTGCTTGATTTTGCATGTAGCTTCATATTATCATGTTGCATCCTTGTTTTGAGGGTTTGCTTGATGTTTGTATGCATTTTGCATCAACGCCATGATTAACTTGTTTTGCTCATATCTTCTAAGCCATAGCTCCGAATTAAATGAACTTTATATGTAACTTGACTAGAATCTCGTGTAGATCATCTTGGTGCATTCTAACTTGCTGTTTAACAACTTGAACATAAGGTTTATTCAGATCTGGACCAATTTCGAAATTTGCATATTAGGACTTACCGGAATTGTTATATGTTGTTTCCGGCCTCATTTAAACTTGCTTTGATGTGTTGTTCTTGTATGCATCATCTCTTGTCATGAGTAGCTTCATGTATCCTTTGTCATGCATCATACTTGTTTGAGCATCATGCCTTGTTCATGTGTGGTGTGTTTACCGTGTTGTGTGCTTCTTCTCGATAGTTCCAGTTTCGTTGCGATTGTGAGGATTCGTTCGTCTACACTTGGTTCGTCTTCGTGGCCACCTCTTCTTCATAGAATCCTTCTTCTTCCTTGCGGGATTTCAGGCAAGATGACCGTCACCTTGGATCTCATTACTATCTTTGCTATGCTAGTTGCTTCGCTCTACCGCTATCTTTGCGTTACCTACCACTTGCTCATCAAGCCTCCCAAATTGCCATGATAGCCCCTAACCTTTGTCACCTTTCCTAGCAAACCGTTGTTTGGCTATGTTACCGCTTTTGCTCAGCCCCTCTTATAGCGTTGCTAGTTGCAGGTGAAGATGAAGATTGCTCCATGTTGGTTTATGTTTATGTTGGGATATCACAATATCTCTTATATTATTAACGCATCTATATACTTGGTAAGGGTGGAAGGCTCAGCCTTATGCCTGGTGTTTTGTTCCACTCTTGCCGCCCTAGTTTCCGTCATATCGGTATTATGTTCCCGGATTTTGCGTCCCTAACGCGGTTGGGTGATTTATGGGACCCCCTTGACAGTTCGCTTTGAATAAAACTCCTCCAGCAAGGCCCAACCTTAGTTTTACCATTTGCCTCACCACCACCTACTTTTCCCTTGGGAGTCGCTTTCTCGAGGGTCATCTTTATTTTAGCCCCCCTGGGCCAATGCTTCTCTAAGTGTTGGGCCGAAACGAGCAGACTGCGGGGCCACCTTGGGGAAACTGGAGGGGTGGTTTTACTCGTAGGATTTATCATCCGGTGTTGCCACTGAGCGAGATATGTGCAGCTCCTATCGGGATTGTCGGCGCATCAGGCGGTCTTCTTTGGTCTTGTTTTACCATTGTCGAAATGTCTTGTAAACCGGGATTCCGAGACTGATCGGGTCTTCCCGGAGAAGGAATATCCTTCGTTGATCGCGAGAGCTTATCATGGGCTAAGTTGGGACACCCTGCAGGATTTGAACTTTAAATAAGCCGTGCCCATGGTTATGTGGCGGATGGGAATTTGTTAATGTCCGGTTGTAGTAAACTTGAAGTAAACTCTTCTAAAATACATCAACCGTGTGCCTAACCGTGAGTGTCTTTTTTCAGGGTTGATCGAGAGGAGAACACGGTTTTCTAGGTTATGATTGACGTAAGTAGGAGTTCAGGATCACTTCTTGATCATTACTAGTTGACGACCGCTTGCTTTGCCTCTCTTCTCGCTCTTATTTGCGTAAGTTAGCCACCATACATTGCTTAGTCGCTGCTGCAACCTCACCACTTTACTCCTTCCTTACCCATGAAGCTTTGCTAGTCTTGATACCCATGGTAATGGGATTGCTGAGTCCTCGTGGCTCAGAGTTACTACACCAATTCTGCGAGTTCAGGTTATGCGATGATCTTGACGCGAGAGCGATGTTACTTGTTCTGGAGTTCTTCTTCTACTTCTTCTTCGATCAGGGGATAGGTTCCAGGTCGGCAACCTGGGCTAGCAGGGTGGATATTGTTTGAGTTTCTGTTTATGTTTCATCCGTAGTCGGATGTTGATCTCTTGTATATGAGGTATTGATGTATCCTTGTGGCATTTGTGCCTTTTGTATGTATCCCCATCTATTATGTAATGTTGATGTAATGATATCCACCTTGCAAAAGCGTATCAATATGCGGTTCTATCCTTGGTGGGACCTTCGAGTCTCTTTAGGATAGTATCGCATATTGGCGTGACAAGTTGGTATCAGAGCCTCGACCGACCCTAGGAGCCCCCTTGATTGTTGGCCGTTGTTGAGTCTAGAAGAAAACTGTTTTTGGAGTCTAGTTATATCGGAGAGTAGGAATTCTTTTACTCCTCAGCCCCTTCGTCGCTCTGGTGAGGAATCTTGACGTAGGTGTTTTGAATTACTTCTCTTCCCCTTCAAATTTTCTTTAGGATCACGCAGTTGGTTTTCCGATCGTTGGTTCTCAGCTCTTTTCATCCGGTGCATTTCTCGTCAAGTTGACTCGAGCCTCTTCATCTTTGAGTTCAATCCTCAGTTGTTTTCTTTTCCCACCCGCCCACCCTTTTCATCTCGGAGTCGGAGTCCGTAATCGAGTATCCATCCTACTCGCGCGAAGCCTTTGCTTTCTTTCAACCGGTGTTTCCTCTTGAAGTTATTCGTCGGTCTCCCCTTCCAAGTTGCCTTTGTTTTTTTCTGCCCTCCCACCCCTTTTCTTCCCGGAGTCCGAGTCTCCCTCGACCATCAATTTCTTTCGTGTGTAGCCTTGTCAGTCTTCCGTCAATTGTTTCAACCGGTGAATTGTCTGTTGTTTGACATTCTTCATCATATTTTCCGGTGCACTCAACTCTAGTTTTTTCGGTGTTGATCGTATTCTTTTCCTTGGATCAAGTGTTCTCCTTGCTCGTTTGCCTCTCGCCATTCAATCATTCCGGAGTTCGGAAGACATCTCAGGAGATTCGTCTGTGTTCGAATTAATTCGAGGTTGTCACCTCATTCAAATATTTCAATTGTCCCGATGCATCATCTATCTATTCATCATCCCTTTCCAACGGTGTTAGCTCTTCAGTGGGCCCTAACCCACAGGTCTTTTCCCAGGATCTTACCTGACTCTTCTAATTTCCCGGAGCTATTCTCAAATTCCTATTAAGTGTGACGTAAGAATGAATTTCATCAGTCACATGCCTTCTCCAAGATCGCTTTCAAATTCTTTTCATCTTTGGTTCAACCCTTCTTCTCTTTCATTCTTCCGGAGTATGTCAGAAGTTGTTTTTCCGTTTCTTTCACCGAAGGCCATCATTCCAGCTATCGTTCTCTAATTATCCCGGTGCTTCGTTCAAGTGTTCTTTAATCAGCTCATGATCTCTTTGTTCTTTGGCATCTAAATCCCCTCAAACATATTTGTTCTTCTAATTCTTCCCGGTGATTCAGTCTCTTTCATCAGTCATTTCTGAATTCTTACGGTGGTTCGTTCAAGATTCTTTTTCTTGATTATCTCTCAATCCATTCGTTCTTTCCAATCTACCGGTGGTTCATGAAGACTTTCTCAAGTTTTGCGCCATATTCCCCTTAATTCTTTTCAAGAAGAATAAGTAATATGCGAAATCCATTGCTTGTCATCCATTTAATTTGATGAAGGATAAGCATACAACAAAGCTTATTCTTATTTCATCCAAGTGAGTAATCCCTTCCTTCGGAGTTTGTTCTTGTTGAATAAACTTTAGTTCCAAGTGTTTTCATTTTTTTTTCCGGAGTTCGAATTTTCCTCGTCCATTTCGTCGAAACCCCCATCTAAATCATCGCAAGGCTTTAATCTTATTCTTTTCATCCTTCAATTCTATCTCATCATCCTTTTGTACCGGAGTTCTTCATGGTGGTTCTTCATGATTTAATTCATTCTTCAAGAGTTCATCAAGATTCTTGTTGGTGGAGTTCAAGTATCTTCTCTTCTCGCATGTCGAAGTGCAATTAATTCTCCATATTCTTTCGAAGTGAAGTTTTGCATTTCTTCGTTCTTCTAAGCTATCCAATCATTTCCGTTGGTGGCCGGTTATCACCTTATGATCTTGAGATGTTAGCTATAAGACCACAACAAGCTTATTCTTTCGTCATTGATTTTCTCAACAACTCCGTTCAATCCTTCCTTCTAAGTTCTTTTTATTCGACTATTTCAATTCTTTCCGGAGGTTTTGTGTCATGTCTTCAGCAAGTATCTTTCCAACCTCTCAAGCTCGTGTTCTATTCCTCCATGTTTCAGCCGGAGTGCCGCCTAAATCCTTTCAGTCTTATTCGTTTCTTATCTCGTTCTAACCGGAGTGGTTTCTAAGTCTATCTGATTCTGTGAGCTTTCGATTCTCGTCATTCTTGTCGTTCCTCTCTTCTTCTCGAGTGCTCTCGATTCCTTGCTCCTTCTCTTGAGTTCTTGTTTCACCTCATCCTTTTTGCCCTTCCGTCTCAGTCCTAAGATCTCGGGACGAAATCTCTTGTTAGTGGAGGAGTGTTGTAACGCCCCGGATTTGATGCGTCAGGTGTCTTCCAGTTATTCGCCGTTGTTGACATGTCATTTGCTTGCGTGTTGCATTTTCTCATGTCATCATGTGCATCTCATTTTGCATACGTGTTCGTCTCATGCATCCGAGCATTTTCCCCGTTGTCCGTTTTGCAATCCGACACTCCTATGTCCTCCGGCGTTCCCTCTTTTGTCTCTTGTTGTGAGCGGGTGTTAAACATTCTCGGAATGGACCGAGATTTGCCAAGCGTCCTTGGTACACCACCGGTAGACCGCCTGTCAAGTTTCGTGCCATTCGGAGGTCGTTTGATACTCCAACGGTTAACCGGGTAACCGTAAAGCCTCTTTTGTTTGCAGCCCAACACCCCCTCCAAAGTGGCCCAATAACCCATCCAAACCCTCTCCATGCTCTCGGTCGTTCGATCACGATCGTGTGGGCGAAAACCGCTCCTCATTTGGAGTCTCCTAGCTCCCTCTTCCTATAAATATGTGCCCCTCCCGGATTTTTCGCGCAGATGAAACCCTATCCCTTTTCCCCTCGCGCCGCAGGACATGTCCGCCGCCGTCCGGACGCGTCTGCCGCCCCGCAGCCACGTCGCCCGGACCAACCAGAGGTCGCCACCTCAGCGCCGCCGCCTCCCGCGACCAACCCGCGCCCGCCACACAGCTCCGCGCCTCTCCCACCGCCGGCCCGTCGCGGCCGAGGCAAACCCGCCCGGGCCCAAGTCCTCGTCGCCCGGCCGCCCGCGTGCCACGTCCGCGCCTCGCGCGCCACCGCCTGGCTCCCTCGCCCGGCTCAGACCTCACGCCCGTGGTCTCCCGACCGGTCGGCGCCCGCCGCCGTCCGCCTCCCTCCAGCGCAGCCGAAACGCCGTCCGCCCTCGCGCGCTGAGCCGCTTCGCCTCGGTCGCATCCCGCCCGCCGCCCGGCAGCCTTCGCCGCCGGCTCCCTCCGCCCGCCCGTCGCCGTCGCGGATCCGGTCGGGCCGGACCGGATCCGGCCGTCCTCGACCTCCCCGGCACCGTCCCGCGCCCCCACCGGCCTCCTCCTCACCGGATCCTCCTCCCCGACGCCTCTCCTGTCTCCTTCATCAACTCCGGCGAACCTCAAAAACCGTGCAGATCTGAGGTTGACCCCCGAGATTTCCCTAAGTCCCTGAATATTTTGACATTTTGTGCCCATGTTCATTGCGTCATAACTTGTTGCATTCTGCTCTGTTTTGTGCGTGTAATATGTCAAAATGTTCATTGTGAGATGCTCTTCATTTAATTCCATAGTTCCATGTTTGTTTGAGGTCATCTTGATGCCCTAATCATAGTTGCAAGAGTGCTATATGATGTTAACTGCTGTCTGTTAACAGAACTTGATGATTTGTCATTTTTGTTGCATTTGATGTGTGCATTCTATGAGCATGAGCTCTACATGTGTTTTGAACTATGCCATTCCATATTGTCAGGGGTGCCATCCATGTATTTTTGTGAGTCTTTTAGTGAGTGCATCACGCTCGTGAAGTAGGGTACTTGCTGTTACTGTTTTGCTAGGCTGAATCTGTTATTTCGTGATGCTATGTAAATCGGCTGCTACAAGTCATTCTATGCATAATCTGGAGATGTTCACTAAGGATGTTTTGTTTTACATGTCATGCTCTATCCATCCGTGCCCCTTTTTGTATTTATAGCCTGCTGTAGCTTGTTGTTATATTGCTTCAAATTTGCTAAATAATGTTGCTGTCATCCTGTTAACATTAAGTGCAGTTTTTCCATGTGTTTTGCTAGTGATCCATGCACCCTATGAACTTGATATTGCTATGCTTAGCTTCATAAATGTGTGTTATTACTGTTGGTCACCTTTTCATGCCATGTAATGCTCTGTGGTGAGTGGTACAAGCTCACCAACATGCCTACTTATCGTTGCTTCTGCCATGGATGAATCTGTCATATAACTTGCCATGTTTACATGGGTGCCATCATATCTTATGATCCTTTTTGGCTCATGGTCAGTAAAGGCCTTTTGTTATATGCATTTAGTAGGTTCATTCCATGCCTTCATTTTCCATGTTAAATTCCTGTAACATGTTGTTTGATAGCTCTAAACATTGCAACCTGATGTTATTTCTGCAAAGTCTGAAACTGTTATTATATGCAATCTTGCCATGTGTTTTGGAGCATGTTCTAGTGATTTCTGGAGATAGCTCAGTGTTCATGTTTTGTCATGCTTTACCTGTAAATCATGGCCATGCCTTGTGTTTTCATATTGTGGTACTGTAGTATGTTGTTTTTGATGCTTGCAATATGCCTAGTTGCTGTTTTGGACAGATTGTTGCTATAAGTTGTATAGTGTGTGTTGAACCGTTGCTCCGTTTCGAGTGTGCTCTATAAGAAACTTGCTTTATTTTGCATGTAGCTTCATATTATCATGTTGCATCCTTGTTTTGAGGGTTTGCTTGATGTTTGTATGCATTTTGCATCAACGCCATGATTAACTTGTTTTGCTCATATCTTCTAAGCCGTAGCTCCGAATTATATGAACTTTATATGTAACTTGACTAGAATCTCGTGTAGATCATCTTGGTGCATTTTAACTTGCTGTTTAACAACTTGAACATAAGGTTTATTCAGATCTGGACCAATTTCGAAATTTGCATATTAGGACTTACCGGAATTGTTATATGTTGTTTCCGGCCTCATTTAAACTTGCTTTGATGTGTTGTTCTTGTATGCATCATTTCTTGTCATGAGTAGCTTCATGTATCCTTTGTCATGCATCATACTTGTTTGAGCATCATGCCTTGTTTATGTGTGGTGTGTTTACCGTGTTGTGTGCTTCTTCTCGATAGTTCCAGTTTCGTTGCGATCGTGAGGATTCGTTCGTCTACACTTGGTTCGTCTTCGTGGCCACCTCTTCTTCATGGAATCCTTCTTCTTCCTTGCGGGATTTCAGGCAAGATGACCATCACCTTGGATCTCATTACTATCTTTGCTATGCTAGTTGCTTCGCTCTACCGCTATGCTGCGTTACCTACCACTTGCTCATCAAGCCTCCCAAATTGCCATGATAGCCCCTAACCTTTGTCACCTTTCCTAGCAAACCATTGTTTGGCTATGTTACCGCTTTTTCTCAGCCCCTCTTATAGCGTTGCTAGTTGCAGGTGAAGATGAAGATTGCTCCATGTTGGTTTATGTTTATGTTGGGATATCACAATATCTCTTATATTATTAATGCATCTATATACTTGGTAAAGGGTGGAAGGCTCGGCCTTATGCGGTGTTTTGTTCCACTCTTGCCGCCCTAGTTTCCGTCATATCGGTATTATGTTCCCGGATTTTGCGTCCCTAATGCGGTTGGGTGATTTATGGGACCCCCTTGACAGTTCGCTTTGAATAAAACTCCTCCAGCAAGGCCCAACCTTGGTTTTACCATTTGCCTCACCACCACCTACTTTTCCCTTAGGAGTCGCTCTCTCGAGGGTCATCTTTATTTTAGCCCCCCCGGGGCCAATGCTTCTCTAAGTGTTGGCCGAAGCAGCATTCAGGGGCCACCTTGGGGAAACTTGAGGGTTGGTTTTACTCGTAGGATGTCTCATCCGGTGTTGCCCTGAGAACGAGATATGTGGAGCTCCTATTGGGATTGTCGGCGCATCGGGCGGTCTTGCTGGTCTTGTTTTACCATTATCGAAATGTCTTATAAACCGGGATTTCGAGACTGATCGGGTCTTCCCGGGAGAAGGAATATCCTTCATTGATCGCGAGAGCTTATCATGGGCTAAGTTGGGACACCCCTGCAGGGTTTGAACTTTCGAAAGCCATGCACGCGGTTATGTGGCAGATGGGAATTTGTTAATGTCCGGTTGTAGTAAACTTGAAGTAAACTCTTCTAAAATACACCAACCGTGTGCGTAACCATGAGTGTCTCTTTTCGGGGTTGATCGAGAGGAGAACACGGTTTTCTGGGTTATGACTGACGTAAGTAGGAGTTCAGGATCACTTCTTGATCATTACTAGTTGACGACCGCTTGCTTTGCCTATCTTCTCGCTCTTATTTGCGTAAGTGAGCCACCATACATTGCTCAGTCGCTGCTGCAACGTCACCACTTTACTCCTTCCTTACCCATGAAGCTTTGCTAGTCTTGATACCCATGGTAATGGGATTGCTGAGTCCTCATGGCTCACAAGTTACTGCACCAACAGTTGCAGGTTCAGGTTATGCGATGATCTTGACGCGAGAGCGATGTTACTTGTTTTGGAGTTCTTCTGCTTCTTCTTCGATCAGGGGATAGGTTCCAGGTCGGCAGCCTGGGCTAGCAGGGTGGATATTGTTCGAGTTTCTGTTTATGTTTCATCCGTAGTCGGATGTTGATCTCTTGTATATGAGGTATTGATGTATCCTTGTGGCATTTGTGCCTTTTGTATGTATCCCCATCTATTATGTAATGTTGATGTAATGATATCCACCTTGCAAAAGCGTATCAATATGCGGTTCTATCCTTGGTGGGACCTTCGAGTCTCTTTAGGATAGTATCGCATATTGGGCGTGACAAGTTGGTATCAGAGCCTCGACCGACCCTAGGAGCCCCCTTGATTGTTGGCCATATCGGAGCCTCGACCGACCGAATCTCCTCCCTCTCTCATCGGTGCATCCAAATTTTAGTCCCACATCGTCGGGCGAGGTCGGCGCCGCTCGGCTTAAATAGTTGCTCCTGCGGATGGCGGCAAGCTTGGTTATTGTTGTGTAGGTCTATCAATTCTCGCATGTGTGATCGAGATAAATTTGAAACTATATTGCATTTCATGGACCGATGATTGTTCATCGAGTGGCAAGTTTGCCTCAATCATATACGTTGATACCCCTACTACAATGACAATTGATTTTTATTTTGTTCACCAAGTTTTATAGACACATTGTGATTGAAAAAAAATACTGAGATTAATATTTCCTTGTGAAGGAGTTCTCATCATGAATCACAGAAGATTCCTTCTACGTTTTAATTATAGAAGATTAGCACAAATGCCCGTGCGTTGCAACGGAAGATTTTTTAGATGCTCTCAATTATCATAACTCAAGGCCCTCCACATCTCCGGGTCCTCTATTTGAACACGACGCGTCACCTATATTATCGCATATCTTCTTTTTCGCCTTGCCTGATACTGCTTGCGACGGCCACCTAACCGCAATGTGTTAGAACAAGCGTCAGTCCTATTTTGATCCTCGCACGACACACATGTCATTGATCCGCACAAGCAAAAGGAATGTTTAAAACTTATAAAATTAATCCCATCGACTTGGATATGAGGCCCGTACTCGGCAAGCCCAATTAATCCATACACCCTCTCTTGTACTTACTCTCAGTTTTTTAATTGTATAACTTTATGTTCAATATGCTTTCAGTACATGGTTATAATATATCGGAGAAATGCCCATTGTTGTGCTAACCAAATCCACAGTTGTAACAATCTGAACCAAAATCCTTGTGAGTTTTTTTTGTAGTTTATATAGTTTTGACTGAATATACTCACTTTTTTGGGAACCTTTATCAGGTTCATATTGTGCATTTTACATTGATTTTTATGCAAGACACTTTCACGGCAGAAAATGATAATTCCTTTGTGTGATTTATGTTATTTAATTTGCACATCGAAGTGTGCAACCATATTTTTTCTCACTACTTTCTCCACTATATGGTTTATATTCATCGAAAAGATTCTCTACAAAGATGGTGCATTTGGAGTGACCAATTGGTTTTTGTACATTTTTTATTTTAAAAGGGAGGCTATAATGTTATTTGAATAGCCACTAATATTCCTATTGTACTTATTTAGCTATTATTTGTAGATTCATTCAGCTACGTGAATTTTTCAAACATGTTTTGGCCAGACATTTTTTTCTCACATCGTAGTATCTATACAATTTGCATTAGGTAAAAATTTTAATCCATCTTTCAATCTCAAATTCTTACATACTCCCTCCGGTCCTTTTTACTCTGCATATTAGGTTTGTCTGCAGTCAATCTCATCCAACTTTGACCAAGTTTATACAAAAAATTATTAACATTCACATAACAACACCAATATCATTAGATCCATCTTGGAATATATTTTCATATTATATTTATTAGATATTATAGATGCTAATAATTTCCAATATAAATTTGGTAAAACTTAGCAAAGTTTGACTTTCGGCAAATAAAATGTGCAGAGTAAAAAGGACCGGAGGGAGTAGTTTCAATCAATTTTTTCAATATAAAATTCCATAGCTCTTCGATTGAATTTTTTTCTCTACTTCACTGTACCAGTGAAGATTCTAGCCATGTCTTTGTCTTTTGTCTTCTGTCGTGTTGGTCCTTGAATCTAGGCGTGGCCACGAGGTGGGAAAGGTAGAGTAGGGAAGAACATGGGGCGCCTGATGAACGGCTTGAGTCGTGTCATGTTAGCTGCTAGCTTCACGGAGGGTATAATAATCTTTTTTTTGAAAGAAAGTTCGAGCTTTATTCATTAGAAATAATCATTACATTGTTTATGAGGATTGGTACAATTGCATTATGTGGTTTCTCAAACCAATCAGAAATGAATGAAAATCTAGCCAACTTGGCAAGTTCATGAGCAACTTTATTTGCTTCTCTATTACAATGCTCGAACCTAGAAATAGGAAAATCGTAAGCTAAGTGAAAACAGTCATAAAAAATTGCAGCTGCTGCCCCCGATGATCGTCCTCCTTCGTTCATGGTCTCGATCACCTCCATATTATCCGAGTTAATAATTATGCGATTACAACCCGTCCTTTGCGCAAGCGATAGGCCAAATTTTAACGCCAAAGCTTCAGCCATCAACACATCTGCACACCAGTCAATCTTACCATTTCCCCCACCGATGAACCTACCTTTGTCATCTCTTAAGACAGTCCCGATCGTACCCCTGAGGGTATAATAATCTTCGTGCTGGACCAAAGGTTGAGAGTTTGATCCCAAACCCAGTAGCCTAATTTTTTCTTGAGCTACCATAGCAGGTGGGCTAGCTGACTCGTCCGCATTTAATGGGCTGAGGCCCACCAGGCGACGTCTGGCGTCTGAGAAGAAAAAAGCTATCGAAACAATCGATGTGGATGGATGACGCAAGAATTAATACCACCTCGCCACCTCGCGTATAATAATCTTAATTAGCATAGGACAGATGCGGGACGAAACCAAGAATATCACCTTGCTAAACGATCGATGTGGATGGATGACGCAAGAATTAATACCACCTCGCCACCTCGCGTATAATAATCTTAATTAGCATAGGACAGATGCGGGACGAAATCAAGAATATCACCTTGCTTTAATAATAGGTATAGTTATAGATTCATACTGAGAGACTATTTCCTCCACAAAGGATGCAGTGATGTTAGAAGCTTGTCGCTTCTGTATGACCTAGCTATTTAAGCGGTCGACTAGCTCATCAAGCGGCAAGGTTGGACTAAACGAATGCCAAAATCTTAATTAACGTGCAATTTCCTGTGTGTTTGGACAGCCCATCCGGCCCAAGATGGACGTTGTGATCGTTGTGCATGGCCCTACATGTAATTGTTGTTTTGGAAATAAGGTATGTGGTTGTAAATGTTAAAATTTGAGGCACGCTCGGTCACTGTCCACAGGCGCGTCCGCGGATATTTGAGGGCCCAAATTTGCAACATTCGGCTGTAGACGCTCTAATATCCTAATGTTGGACACGTTGGACGTGGTATGGAGCAACTTGACAATCACCTAATATACACTTTTGCCCTAGATATTTATGCTATGGAGGAACAACAACAATTGCATCCATGCTTAAATTACTTTGGAAGTGCTACATGCACACCATTTCTTTATCGTAATAAAATGATTAATCTGTCGATGTGGTATATTTTTCACTAGGCATCGATGATCTGATCTACAACATTGTAACATTTTTCTGTTTCTTATTCTCTACCTGGCAAATCTGATTAATAATAATTGATGTTTGCTTTCCAGTGAAGCACATGAACTTCTTCTCCTCCCGTTGCAACGCACGGGCAATTTTCCTAGTGATTTATAAGTCACGAATGTTTGGTTGTCACCTGACTTATAAGTCACCTGACCAAACCTTTCCACCTTATTTTTTTATGTAAAGGTGGTGGGACCCACGCAAAAGGGGGTGACTTATAAGTTTTAAGTTGGGGTGGAGCAACTTATGACTTATAAGTTGGGGTGACTTATAAGTTGGGTCTGTTTGATAAAATAAGTCACTTTTTTCACTTTTCGACTTATAAGTTGGTGACTTATTTGGAACTAAACAGGCCCTAAAACTGTTCACAATGGGGAGTAACTTAGAGTAGTAACATGCATATGATACTAGTCTATGTTACTACCTCCACAGTGGGCAGTAACATATGTGTTATGCCATGCATCACTTCATTTATTAGGTTGTAGACTCATCTTTTCTTGATATATGTGATGTTACAGTAACTAGCTATGTTACCATATTCCTCTCTTTTCTCATTAATTACATGTCATGTCATCTATTTTGCTTAGATAAGTGTGATGTTACCACCTATATTACTCCCACTGTGGGTAGTCTAAAACAACTCTAACAGTTCCGCTGTTCAGGGTAAGTCGAAGAAAAGAAACACCTTCCTTAGATCATCTCCAGCCGTTCGGTCCCCAAGGCGCCAAAAAAGAGCCGAGGGCGAACCGGCGCTAACTTGGCGCGTGGGGTCGACTCCGTTCCCAGTTGTTGCCCCCAGGTCACTGCCAATATTGCGTGAATTCGGCGATATTTCATACAAATTTGTGCAAAATCGGCGATCTGGCACGAACTCGGTGAAATTTCATTGAAATTTGTAAAAAAAAACATAAAACATGCAAACTACGCCTACTGCTACGCCAAACTACGCCAAGCCACTGCGCCGCGTCCACCGCCCCGCCATCTACATGCCGAGAAGCCTGTAGAAATGCGTGTAGTCGCCGTCGTCGTCATCGTCGTCGTCGCGCGCGCCGTTGGAGCCGCCGCCGTCCCTGCTGCACCCCTGGCCAGGGTCGCCGACGCGCGTTGGAGCGCTGGACGGCCCAGCCTCGTCCTCTCGTCGCCGTCAAGGATGATGACGCCGCCCTCCTCGCGCCCACGGTGCGGGCACGAGCTACGCCAGAAGTCTGGCGGGCGGCAAGACCGCTATGGACTTAGTCCTCCTTTGCCCATTTGAGGTAGCGTGCCGACCGCGAGATCTACTTTGGAACCATTTCCCACGCGCATCGCCACCTCGTCCTTAGCCAATCTTCGCTTAATCAGTAGTCCCTGTTTCGAGTTGCAAATATTAGCAATAGAACCAGTATCAAATACCCAGGTGCTACTGCGAGCATTAGTAAGGTACACATCAATAACATGTATATCACATATACCTTTGTTCACCTTGCCATTCTTCTTATCCGCCAAATACTTGGGGCAGTTCCGCTTCCAGTGACCAGTCACTTTGCAGTAGAAGCACTCAGTCTCAAGCTTAGGTCCAGACTTGGGCTTCTTCACTTGAGCAGCAACTTGCTTGCCGTTCTTCTTGAAGTTACCCTTCTTCCCTTTACCTTTTTTCTTGAAACTGGTGGTCTTGTTGACCATCAACACTTCATGCTCCTTCTTGATTTCTACCCCCGCGGCCTTTAGCATTGCAAAGAGCTCAGGAATTGTCTTATCCATCCCTTGCATATTATAGTTCATCACAAAGCTCTTGTAGCTTAGTGGCAGTGATTGAAGAATTCTGTCAATGACACTATCATCCGGAATATTAACTCCCAATTGAATCAAGTGATTGTTATACCCAGACATTTTGAGTATATGCTCACTGACAGAACTATTCTCCTCCATCTTGCAGCTGTAGAACTTATTGGAGACTCCATATCTCTCAATCCGGCCATTTGCTTGAAATATTAACTTCAACTCCTGGAACATCTCATATGCTCCATGACGTTCAAAACATCGTTGAAGTCCCGGTTCTAAGCCGTAAAGCATGGCACACTGAACTATCGAGTAGTCATCGGCTTTGCTCAGTCAGACGTTCATAACATCCGCATTGCTCATCTGATGGGTTTGGCACCTACCGGTGCTTCCAGGACGTAATTCTTCTGTGCAGCAATGAGGATAATCCTCAAGTTACGGACCCAGTCCATGTAATTGCTACCATCATCTTTCAACTTTGTTTTCTCAAGGAACGCATTAAAATTCAACGGAACAACAACACGGGCCATCTATCTACAACAACATAGACATGCAAAATACTACCAGGTACTAAGTTCATGATAAATTAAAGTTCAATTAATCATATTACTTAAGAACTCCCACTTAGATAGACATCCCTCTAATCATCTAAGTGATCACGTGATCCATATCAACTAAACCATGTCCGATCATCACGTGAGATGGAGTAGTTTTCAATCTTTGAACATCACTATGTTGATCATATCTACTATATGATTCATGCTCGACCTTTCGGTCTCAGTGTTCCGAGGCCATATCTGCATATGCTAGGCTCGTCAAGTTTAACCCGAGTATTCTACGTGTGCAAAACTGGCTTGCACCCGTTGTATATGAACCTAGAGCTTATCACACCCGATCATCACGTGGTGTCTCGGCACGACGAACTTTCGCAACGGTGCATACTCAGGGAGAATAGTTATACCATGAAATTTAGTGAGAGATCATCTTATAATGCTACCGTTGAACTAAGCAAAATAAGATGCATAAAAGATAAACATCACATGCAGTCAATATAAGTGATATGATATGGACATCATCATCTTGTGCCTTTGATCTCCATCTCCAAAGCACCGTCATGATCACCATTGTCACTGGCGCGACACCTTGATCTCCATCGTAGCATCGTTGTCGTCTCGCAACCTATTGCTTCTATGACTATCGCTATCGCTTAGTGATAAGGTAAAGCAATTACATCGCGATTGCATTTCATACAATAAAGCGACAACCATATGGCTCCTGACAGTTGCTGATAACTCGGTTACAAAACATGATCATATCATACAATAAAATTTAGCATCATGTCTTGACCATATCACATCACAACATGCCCTGCAAAAACAAGTTAGACGTCCTCTACTTTGTTGTTGAAAGTTTTACGTGGCTGCTACGGGATGAGCAAGAGCCGTTCTTACCTACGCATCAAAAGCACAACAATAATTTCGTCAAGTATGTGTTGTTTTAACCTTCACAAGGACTGGGCATAGCCACACTCGATTCAACTAAAGTTGGAGAAACTGACACCCACCAGCCACCTGTGTGCGAAGCACGTCGGTAGAACCAGTCTCAGGTAAGCGTACGCGTAATGTCGGTCCGGGACGCTTCATCCAACAATACCGCCGAATCAAAGTATGACATGCTGGTAAGCAGTATGACTTGTATCACCCACAACTCACTTGTGCTCTACTCGTGCATATAACATCTACGCATAAACACGGCTCGATGCCCTTTGTTGGGGAACGTAGTAATTTTAAAAAAATTCCTACGCACATGCAAGATCATGGTGATGCATAGCAACGAGAGGGGAGAGTGTCGTCCACGTACCCTCGTAGACCGTAAGCGGAAGTGTTATGAGAACATGGTTGATGTAGTTGTACGTCTTCACAATTCGACCGATCAAGTACCGAACGCACGGCACCTCCGAGTGCAGCACACGCTCAGCTCGGTGACGTCCCACGAACTCCGATCCAGCAGAGCTTCGAGGGAGAGTGCCGTCAGCACGACAGCGTGATGACGGTGATGATGATGCTACCGACGCAGGGCTTCGCCTAAGCACCACTACGATATGACCGAGGTGGATTATGGTGGAGGGGGCACCGTACACGGCTAAAAGATCAACTGATCAACTTGTGTCTATGGGGTGCCCCCTCCACGTATATAAAGGAGTGGAGGAGGGGGAGGGCCCGACCCTCCTAGGCGTGCCCCAAGGGGAGTCCTACTCCCACCGGGAGTAGGACTCCAACCCTTCCAAGAGTAGGAGTAGGAGAGAGGGGGATGGAAAGGGGGGCGCCGCCCCCTCCTTGTCCAATTCGGACTAGAGGGGGAAGGGGCGCGCGGCCTGCCCTGGCCACCCCTCCTCTTCTCCACTAAGGCCCAATAGGCCCATTACACTCCTCGGGGGTTCAGTAACCCCGGTACTCGAGATTTGTCCGTGCTTGCAGGAACCCTTCCGAAGTCCAAACATAGTCATCCAATATATCGATCTTTATGTCTCGACCATTTCGAGACTCCTCGTCATGTCCGTGATCATATCCGGGACTCCTAACTACCTTCGGTACATCAAAACACATAAACTCATATTACCGATCATCACCGAACTTTAAGCGTGCGGACCCTACGGGTTCGAGAACTATGTAGACATGACCGAGACTCGTCTCCGGTCAATAACCAATAGTGGAACCTGGATGCTCATATTAGCTCCTGCAATTCTACGAAGATCTTTATCGGTCAAACCGCATAACAACATACATTGTTCCCTTTGTCATCGGTATGTTACTTGCCCGAGATTCGATCGTCGGTATCTCAATACCTAGTTCAATCTCGTTACCGGCAAGTCTATTTACTTGTTCCATAATACATCATCCCGCAACTAACTCATTAGTTGTATTGCTTGCAAGGCTTATAGTGATGTGCATTACCGAGAGGGCCCAGAGATACCTCTCCGACAATCGGAGTGACAAATCCTAATTTAGATCTATGCCAACTCAACAAGTACCATCGGAGACACCTATAGAGCACCTTTATAATCACCCAGTTATGTTGTGACATTTGGTAGCACACAAAGTGTTCCTCCGGTATTCGGGAGTTCATAATCTCATAGTCATAGGAACATGTATAAGTCATGAAGAAAGCAATAACAATATACTAAATGATCGAATGCTAAGCTAACGGAATGGGTCAAGTCAATCACATCATTCTCTAATGATGTGATCCCGTTAATCAAATGACAACTCATGTCTATGGCTAGGAAACTCAACCATCTTTGATTCAACGAGCTAGTCAAGTAGAGGGATACTAGTGACACGTCACTATAAAAAAATACACTTCCGTGATGATACGTGTTTGTCATAGTAGGTCGCGTTTTCTGTCATGCATGTACATCCATGACAAATTTATGACAGAATCAAGATAGTCATACCATCTTTGTCAGAGAAGTGTTCCATGACATTACCAAAATTATCATCACGGAAGTGTCCACTTCCATGACGATAAATCGCGTGTCACAGAAGTGCTTTCGTCAAGGGTGACCGACACGTGGCATCCACCGTAACGGAATGCTGTTAAGCTATCGGGTCGGATTTTGGATTCGATAACCCGTTAATAGCCACGACCAATGCCGATTTTCCATGTGTAAAATTCTCATTGGCTGACGGATCCACGTCGACTCGGCGTTAACACAGTGTCACTCATCCAACGGTCGAGATGGGCCTATGATATGTTGACACGTGGGCCGGGGCCAAAAGTGGCCCACAAAGTTTAAATGGGCCGGCCCAACCGAAGGCCCATAAGATTTAGCGGACCATAATGGGCCGGCCCAGCTAAAGGCCCACAAAATTTAGCGGACCATAATGGGCTGACCCAGCTAAAGGCCCACACAATTTTGCAGACCATAATGGGCCGGCCCAGCTATAGGCCCACAAGATTTTGTGGACCACAATGCGCCGGCCCAGCTAAAGGCCCACAAGATTCTGCAGACCATAATGGGCCGGCCCAGATAAAGGCCCAACATTCTCTGTCAAATCGGCCCGTCGGCCTGTCCTAAACTTGTCATCAACGCGGCCCATGGTCACTTCTGGCCCGTTAACAGTCCGCTAAGTAATTGGGCCGAATTACGGCCCGGTGTATTTCCGGCCTCTTAAAGGTCCGGCTTCATTTGAGCCCATTTACAGGCCATCAAAACTTTCGGCCCATAAACGACCGTGAAGGATTTGGGTCATATTCGACCATGTCTGGCATTCGACCTGTTAGAGGCCCACTATAGCTTTGGGCCACTTTCGGCCTGTTGTCATTGTCGGCCTGGTAACGCCGGACGTAAACCATGGGCCATATGTGGCCCAACGTCATATCGGGCCCATTAACGACCCATATAAAAATGACGATAATCTAGCCCAACCGAAGTTCCGGCCTGATAAAGGCCCGTGTATTAGGTCGGCGCATTTACGGCCGTCCAATTTCGGCTGTCAAAGATCCGCATCGTAAATGGGCCACCATTTCGCCTGCTAAGTCCGATGGGTTATTTGGCACAATCGGGGCCCAATCTCACTTTCGGTCTATTAAAGGCCCATGTTTTTATGGGCTCGAGATATTTACACCGTAAGCGGCCTATTTTCTTGAGGGCCCAAATTATGTTTAGGCCTGTTAAAGGCCCACTATGGGCACAGGCTACCAGAAAAATATGAAAGCTTATGCTGATTTAGGCCCAGATATTTTTAGTGGGCTCATGCCAATTTCGACCTGTAATCGTTTTTAGCCCAATTGGAATGGGCCCGACGAATGTTGGCATGTTGGGCTCCTATGAAGCTTTCGGCCGAATACATTACTAAGATAAACCTACACTATACAAAAATAGTATCGTAATTACTGCAGCCTGAGGCAGCATCATAAATGTTGTATCACAACAAAATAAATTCCAACCATACAACAAAAGGCCTGTTGGCATAAAGTTTATAGTCCTTCCAGATAAAAGCACCATCAGATGTATAGAAGCACGATCATTTGACACGAGTGCTAATGTTTCAGTTGTAGAATCGATGGAGCGCACGATCTCCACCTTTTTCTGCCATTGCTCTTGAACAACGGGTTTAATGTCCGATAGTCCGGTTTCAAAACCATTCATATCTTGACGACATTTCTCAACCACTATTCTTATTTCCGAAACAACGTCCATTAGGGATTGGACTTGTGTGCGAACCTGATATATCACTGTCTAGCGGGAAGATTTTTGTTCAAGATGGCGATTTGGATGAGGTTACCTTGACAACCAACCCGAAATTACGCAGAAGGTGCTTTTTGCACCGTTAGTGGAGAGATCTTGGCCTTATGCGGCAAGAGGTGACACTTGTGCTGTAGTAGCCTCGTCACCTTCGTGTGGTTGTGGCTGTTCAATCATTTGTTCCATAGCTTCCTGAAAGTTTCAACTTGTAGATTAGTGTACCGGATAAGTTACTAATGAGACAAAAACAAACAAAGTAGGTTAAACTTTTATACATAACTTATTTTGGTGAACTCTTTGTAATACATTAGCATGTATTGTAGTGCCAACTACATAATAAAATCACTTTGAACATATGTCCATGTAGCATGCCTCTTGTATTGTCTATTTCCTCACATTCGTTGACATCTAAGGATAAAGAGACATGGTTTAAAGTAGGATGAACATAGTATGACATC
Source organism: Aegilops bicornis (assembly GCA_021605145.1). NCBI lineage: Eukaryota > Viridiplantae > Streptophyta > Magnoliopsida > Poales > Poaceae > Aegilops > Aegilops bicornis. The sequence goes on from CM038674.1 coordinate 297,369,065, forward strand.
ATTCATATCATGGGCAAACAGATATAAAACAAAGCAGGCTATTTTATCATTGTGTGCGCACGTGAACATAACAACTAGCTTACAGATCAAGACCAAAAGAATATCCTTCATCTCTTTTAAACCATGTAAGGTGAAATGATACGTTAAGACAACTATGAATAAAAGTGAACAGAGTAACTGACATTGGCTGCAAACCAAGTAGTTAAATGAACACATCATAGTACCAATCAGTTCAAAGGCGGAGGAGTAAGGACTTACAACAAATGGCTTGAACTGGTGTGCTCACGCCCTTCATCTTGATGGTGTGGCAATCCTTGAAGATTTGCACTACATTCGGTTCGAGTTCTTTTTGGTCCACACGGGCTTTCCTCTGTATTTGGAACAAGTCAATATAGATACGATAATATGGCACAAAAAAAGAAGGAAGTAGCAGCTATTTACAAGAGCCTCGCAGTGTGCAATATAGCTACGAGATCCTGTTGTCTGTTGGAATTTCACTTTAGACGGTTGGTTTTGTTCTTCAAACAGTTAGTCTAGAAGAAGATACACTTGTAAGGCACCTACATAAATATAAGTTCAATATGTGGTCTGATCAAATATATATAGCCTACCTGATACTTTGGATCAGACCAGTGTTTAACGAGGGCTATCCAGTCTTCATCTGTAATATATTCCCTTTGGAGATGTTTGGGCGATTTCATTGTTAACCTTGCCTTCAAAGTGAGATTTTCTAAGGTGGTACCGACATCGTCAGCAGAAAGCGGTGAAAAACATGAGTGCATGCTTGTTTAGTTGCATCATCTTTCGGATCCAACTTAAACCTCATCTGTTGAAAAAGAATGTGAGTCTTATTAGGAGGAAGCTAGAAAGTATGGGACAAAGCAAGACAATATTACTAATTGCGATGAATAACATTACTTACGGATAAATGGTCAAGGAAGGTGTTAAAATGGGTATTGTCTTTCTCATTCCTGTACTGGATCCACGTTGGGAGGATACGTGCATGACACCTAACGGCAACGACTGCCTCTGATACTAACTTGGCTGACTCTGTAGCATCAATGGATCTCCATTCTTCCTCCTTTAGATTTTGTTAATCTGTCAAGCATTATCCCTGATGTCTGTTTCCGCTTGCGCCGTGGTGCTAGTTCAACAACGAATATGGGAAGTGTTAGTGTACATCAAACTGTGAGAGTACATATAAAGGAGCATTCAGCTGCAACTTGACTTAGTCAGGTACCGTCTTGGTGTTGATGCTCATGAGGTACATCTGATCTTGCCAAGTCCTGTTGTGTCGTGATTAGCTAAGTAGTGTTAGGTGTGAAGGCAGCTTGGGAACCGGCCGATTCGGAGCAAATGAACGAGTAACTGGTTGAGATCTTTGAGTACAGTTGAAGCGGATCTGCGGTGGTGGAAGCGAGTGATCTTGTGTTTGTAGATTTAGCGGTGGACTTGGACCTTCTCTTGCACTATAAGTACCAGCGAGAATCTCGACGGCAGAACCTTTTCCGTTTCACCCGACGAGTAACATCACTCCCTACTATATTATTTTCCTTGCTCTTTTTTGACTTTGCCATGTGAAGCTGTACCCACAACACAAAAGAATAAAATCACTCTTCAGAACTCATTGATGCATGATACAGACAAGCAATACTTTGATGTAAGACAACCGTATGTGGATGGAATATGTAATAAAAACAGGACGACATGACATATTCACAGCTACGATGTGCAATCTAAGCATAAGGATTTTCAAGAAAATAGAAGTAATGCAAGCTAGACACCATATGAAAGATGCAACCAATATTACTCTGCCAAGTTAAAAGTGTCTTGTCATAAGTGGCAATTCGAAAAATTAGAAGCGGTACAACGTAGAAATCAATGCAAGATGCAACCACTATCAAACTGCCATGTTAAAAGCGTCCAATCATGAGTGGTGATGCGGGATACACAAGAGCGATGCTTTGATGTAAGAACATGGTATGATAGATAGATGCAGTGTATTCTAGACACAGAAAGCCATGTCATATGCACATGTATAACGTATAAACTCAGCAGGTGCAATTTAATCAAAATAGAAGAAATACAGGCTAGACAACTTATGCAACATGAATCAAATTATCACATTGTCAACTTAGAGCAAGCACCTGCGATGGTGGAGTACGGGAGATGAACTTATCATGTAGACTTGGGACTTCAACTTCATTAGCAGTAGCAGTGGCAAATCTAGAGAGTCTCTGTTTGCGTCGGTGCAGAGGACCACCAACATCCCCTAACTTACCCTTTTCCTTCCTATTTTCTGATATTGCCTTATGAAGTCAAAACCACAAGAAGATGAATAAAATTAGCTCTGCATAACTGGTTGATGCATGATACAGACGAACACTACTTTGATGTAAGGCAAGCGCAGGATAGGAGGATGGAATATATACAAAAAAGATAGTGTTTCATATTCACACGTACGATAGGAGGATGGAATATGTATGAAAAAACAATGGCGGAAGGCATTTCAACAAAATTAGAAGAAATGAAAGCTAGGCACCATATGAACATGCAACCAATATCACTCTATCAGGTAAAAAGTCTCTCGTCGTAAGTGCCATTTCAAGAAATTAGAAGCAATACAAGCTAGAAGACAATGCAAGATGCAACCTACATCACAGTCCCAAGTTAAATGTGTCTTATGGGTAAGTGATCGTTGCAGGTATAAGTTGTAAGCTGCGCAGATGCAATTCAACATAATCAGAAGCAATACAAACTAGACATCATACGGAAAATGCAATCACATATAACAGTTCCAAGTAAGAGCAAGCACCTTTGATGGTGGAGTAGGGGAGATGTGCTCATCATGTACACGTATGTTCTAGAAACAGGAACACGTGTCATATTCACAGGCATTATGTGTAAAGTAAGCAGATGCAATTCAAGTTAGAAGCAATACAAGCTAGACATCATACGCAACATGCAACCACATATAATTGTGTCAAGTTAGATCAAGCACCTGTGATGGTGGAGTAGGTGTGACGCCCGAATAATCAAGCTACAGTAAACCTCTGCTAGTGTTGTCACGTCACCTCGTATACTATTGATAAACTTGAGTTAGTGCAAAAACGATTCAAATTAAAATTTAAAATATAGGCAAACAGTAAAATTTTCAAATATCAAAACTAAAATGTTCGAGTTGTGTCAAATAAATCGTAAGTAATTATGGTGGAGAAACCAAACTTTGATAAAATGTTTAAAGGCTCTAAAACGATTAAAACAGTAGTGAAAACAATTAAACAAATGCCTATTGAATTTATAAAATGCTAAAACTATTTTATTATGGGTTAAGAATTAATCTTACAGTAGTTTGTTGATAAATACAAATTTGGGCAGTAGTGGTAATTTTGTAAAACTAAAAATAAAAGAAAGAAGAAAAGACCCCCCCTCTGCTTGGGCTGAATGGCCCAACTTGCCATCCAGGCCACTAGGCCGGCCGGCCCACTCGCTACCAACTGGCCTATATGGCCTAACCCCCATACCCCAAACCTAACTATCCCCCACTCGCACCCGGTCACCCCACTTCCTCCCCACTCTCCCACGTCCCTCCCTCCCCTTCCCAATCCAATCTGGATGGGGGGAATTGTGCTTGGCGCCCCACGCAGCTCGCCACCTGCCGCCCGACAACCCCGCTTGGGATCGACGCACCACGCCGCCTCGACCACTCCTCCTCATTTGGGCCGCCTCGCCGTCCTCTCCGCCGTCTTGTCTCTTCCCGTGCCGCCTCCCTTGGGACTGCCACCCGTCGCTGTCGTCCCGTGCTCCTCCTCGCCGAACCGCTTTGAGTCGCCATCGCCCGTCGTCCCCGACCTCCGTCGAGCTCTTGCCCTTGACCTGCGAACCCCGGTGAGGCCAGGGCTCCGCCCCTCTCCTCGCACTCCCTACGCCCTTGACCCGTCGCCGCGCCTCGGGCGCTCGGCCCAGCAGCTCACAGCAGGCGGGCAGCGCCCTGACAGCTTGACACCGGCCGGCCGTGCCCGTCGTCCCGCGCCCTCTACCGCCCGGGGCGGCCTCCTCCCGTCTTGGCTTCACCCGCCATCGCTGCCGCCGCCTGCTCCCTCCTGCGGCTGCCCTGCCGTGGCCGCCGATGCCTCGCAGCTCCCTGCGCCCGGTGCCGCTTCCGCCGTCGCCGGCCATCGAGGCCTCGGGCGTGCTCGCCCTTGCCTCTTGTGGCCTCGGATGCGAGCACCCGCACCTGTACACCCATTCGCCCGAACCCGCTATGGCCCCCTCAGCCCAATGACATGTGGGGCCGTCCCCTAGAAAGTTAAAAAAAAGAATTAAGAAATAAAAAAAAGTATAATAAAAATAAAATTATTAATTAATTAGAGAATTAATTAACTTAATTAATCTGGTTTAGTTGAACTTAATTAACCTATTAATTAAACTACTACAGTTAATTAGTAAACAACCTATGACAGGTGGGTCCCCATATGCATTTGACCCGATCAGCATACATTGACTGCTGACATCATGCTGATGTCAGCATACACTGTTCTGGAAAATGTTGAATTAAATTAATTAATTAAATTCTAAAAATGATTTAAAACTCTAGAAAATCATATAAAATAAACCGTAGCTCAGATGAGAATACTTTCTACATGAAAGTTGCTCGAGCAGCGAGACGAATCCGGATCGCAACCCGTTAAATCGCCACACATCCCTAACATATCGAACACGCAACTTTCCCCCTCTGGATCACCTGTCCGAAAACGCGAAACACCGGGGATATTTTCACGGATGTTTCCCCTTTCGCCCGTATCACCTACTACCGCGTTAGGGCACACCTAACACCGCTCATTGTCATTTCGTGCATCATCATGCTTATGTTTGCATTGTATTTACTATTTCTGCCCCCTCTTCTCTCCGGTAGACTACAAGACCGACGCTACTGCTGCCCAGTTCGACTACGGTGTTGACGACCCCTCCTTCTCGGCTGAGCTTCCAGGCAAGCCCCCCTTGATCACCAGATATCGCCTATTCTTCTCTATACTGCTTGCATTAGAGTAGCGTAGCATGTTACTGCTTTCCGTTAATCCTATCACGATGCATAGCATGTCCTTGCTACTCTTGTTGTTACCTTTACGCAATCCTACATGCTTAGTTTAGGATGCTAGTATTCCATCGATGGCCCTACATTCTTGTCCGTCTGGCATGCTATACTATCGGGCCGTGATCACTCGGGAGGTGATCACGGGTATATACTATATACTTTATACATGATACATGTGGTGACTAAAGTCGGGTCGGCTCGTAGGAGCACCCGCGAGTGGATTTGTGGCGGAGTGACAAGGCAGGTTGAGGCTACCTAGGTGAGAGGTGGGCCTGGCCCTGATCGGCGTCCGCGGTTACATCATTAACACGCTTAACAAGATCTTGGTATTTGATCTGAGTCTGGCCATTTGGTCTATACGCACAAACCAACTACATGGGAAAGATATGGGCACTCGACATCGTGGTATCAGCCGAAGCCTTCGTGACGTCGGCGGCGAAGCGTGGCCGGATTGGACTGGAACGCTGCTAGGTTAGGTCTTCTTCCGGCGCGTTACTTAGCGTGCAGGTGTGCTATGGGCGATGGGCCCAGACCCCTGTGCGCTTAGGTTTAGACCGGCGTGCTGACCTCTCTGTTGGCCTAGGTGGGGCTGCGACGTGTTGATCTTCCGTGGCCGGGCATGACCTAGAAAAGTGTTCCCGGCCAAATGGGATCGAGCGTGTTGGGTTATGTGGTGCACCCCTGTAGGGAAGTTTATCTATTCGGATAGCCGTGATCTTCGGTAACAGGACGACTTGGAGTTGTACCTTGACCTTATGACAACTAGAACCGGATACTTAATAAAACACACCGTTCCAAGTGCCAGATACAACCCGGCGATCGCTCTCTAACAGGGTGACGAGGAGGGGATCGCCGGGTAGGAGTATGCTATACGATGTTACTTGGTGAACTTACCATCTACTCCTTCTACATGCTGCAAGATGGAGGTGGCCAGAAGCGTAGTCTTCGACAGGATTAGCTATCCCCCTCTTATTCTGGCATTCTGCAGTTCAGTCCACCGTTATGCTGTTTACACATATACCCATGCATATGTAGTGTAGCTCCTTGCTTGCGAGTACTTTGGACGAGTACTCACGGTTGCTTTTCTCCCCCTTTTTCCCCTTTCTCTTCTACCTGGTTGCCGCAACCATATGCTGGAGTCCAGAGCGACGCCACCGTCGGCGGCTACTAATTCTACTACGGAGGTGCCGACTACTACGTGCAGCCCGCTGACGACAACCAGGAGTAGTTTAGGAGGATCCCAGGCAGGAGGCCTGCGCCTCTTTCGATTGTATCCTAGTTTGTGCTAGCCATCTTATGGCAAACTTGTTTACTTATGTCTGTACTCAGATATTGTTGCTTCCGCTGACTCGTCTATGATCGAGCACTTGTATTCGAGCCCTCGAGGCCCCTGGCTTGTATTATGATGCTTGTATGACTTATTTATGTTTTAGAGTTGTGTTGTGATATCTTCCCGTGAGTCCCTGATCTTGATCATACACGTTTGCATGCATGATTAGTGTACAATTGAATCCGGGGCGTCACAAGTTGGTACCAGAGCCGACTCCCTGTAGGAATCCCCCTTTCCAACTCCTTGGCCGAAGTCGAGTCTAGTCATTGAAAAACTTTTACTAACATGGCTGTGTGGCTTACGGGCCCACGTCGCCATTGGGTGGTATTAGGATCTTTTATTCCTCGGCCTATACTCTGGGACTCTGATCTCTCTTCTACTTGGGTTAAATGATTTTGCCAAAAACAAAACTAACTTTAGGTTCTCGAAAATACTTTCTCCCGGAGAGCCCCTCAATTCAGATCGCCTGCTGCACTAGAAGATTCCGAAGTTACTCTACAATGTTCTCTCAAGTCTTTGTGCCATCGCATTTGCGATTTCCTTCCACCGTCAACCCCTATGAAAAGCGCATACACTTGCCATTCATACTATCATTCCCAGTTGGTCTTGTTATTACAAGATACCTCGAAATACTAAATCGTTGTTTTGATAATCCTTTGAGCTTACTGCCTTGCTGTTCTTTGTCACTGAATACCCCTACGGATAATTCTCGCAATTATCAAGTATCCGCTCATCCCCTAGTTGTTCATGTGTTTCACAATGGTCTTCGAAATACTATTCGATCCTCCAAAAATCCTTAGTAGCTTATTGCTCTGCAATACTGGTCTGCTTGCATGATGGATGCTTTCCATATGTCTGGCAATATTCGTTAGTAACCCTAGACACCGTAATTTTGATCCTATTGATTCAACATGAGTGCGAATGCACGCAATCATCAGTTGATCCTTTAAATTATCTTTCCGGCTCAGACGTCATTTGAACATGAGCTTGTTCTCGACCAATCTATTTGCCGTCAATTGTACCCTTAGGTCTATTGAACTTATCCACCCTTGATCAGAGCGTCTGCTTCTGATCCTTTGATTTGGAAATCATAATTCCTTTGATACCTAAGCATCGAATCATTCAGATGTTCTATAATCTGATGCCTTTGCATTCTTTCTTCAACTAGTTGTGTGCCGATGCTCACATCAGCTCCGCTATGGACCATCAGATCCTTTGTTGTATTATTATTTGACAATGTCCCTCATATTTAATCGCCTTGTGAATTCTTCCCTGATACAAAATGCCATTAGTAAATCCTATTCTCTGGTTTGGCCAACCATGCTGTGCTTTCGAGCTGGTGATATTTACTCTTGAAACTTGTGGTATATGTTTATAAGATATCTCGATGGGTTGAACCTTATGCCTTCCTTAATCTGTGTGAACCCGAAAACTTTTCATGGGTCATACTCCTCTAGTAACTCACCCGGTAGGTTTTCACACTGAAATCATTTTTATCTAGACCAGTGAATGAAAGGTTATGCATTGAAGAAGTGGGAGTCGACCTTGAACTTTGTGTTCATGCCCATGGACACGATGTAGATCTTATCATTAAAGCTTCTCTTAAATTAATTATTCCCTTGGTATAAGTTCTTATATCTGGGATCCGGCCTTTTGCAATCGTGGTTCCGACCATGTTCTCCTGTAAATACCTTTTCTCGTGCAAGTTTAAGCACTTGTCTTCTGCAGAGCAATACCCTAGCCCAACCTCTATTTTGATCTACCTTCGAGTATTACCCCCCTGGTATCTCGAGATTATCACGGAACTGCATAACTTCTTATGAGTTCTCCATCAAGTACTACATTCTCATTGATTCCAATTTTTCACGGGCTTCGAGTTATTAAACACTCAAAGACACCGATAACTGAACCAAGTCCGCACTTTGATTCAACAACTCTTAGTAATCTTATTTAAGTATGATTTTGTACCCGATCACACCATTCCTAGCCTGATCGACTATATCGTTATCGTGCTAAATTTTAACCGTGCTACCTGGTCCTTCTTTTCGGAGCACAATTTTCGATGATGAGCTAAGCTTAAGTCGCTCTTCCTCGTCATATCATTTCGCCTTGAACAACAAGATAGATTTCGAGTTGTGTCGTACCCATGGTTCCAATAACCTTTCGCTTCATCATTCCTTTGTCTTGATGTCATCGCTGGTTGATTACATCTTCATGAAATCTCTCGACAAAAGTGTCGTGATTATCATCAACCTTGAGAGCTCTTCCAGGATATCAATCAAATTCATGATGAGAAATACCATCCTTGCCCTTGATGATTTGTGTTATCATCGGCCACTTTATTGCCTTCTCTCCAACACAAACTTGTTCGTGTTTTTGTGTTATACCTTGAGATCCTTGCTATCCAGCCTTTGTTCTTCCTTACCTTGGAACATTACCATCTCTTATGTCATCAATGTTGTGAGAATCTCACCACCCCTTAAGAATTTTTGATACAAGTGATACTTATTACCATCACCATTCTTTTCTTGGTCCCGTGTTGTTTCTAACCGAATACCGACAAATGGTGCATGATGTGTAAATTAAGTAACATCTAGCAACCCTATTGCTTTGGCGTGAATGGTCGATAGTTTCATTCTACTTCTTTTGTTCATTTAGTCACCATTCTAACATTGATCGTGTGACCCAGCCCATATTTGGTGCACCTTTCAATCAATGTTCAATTGTGTATGCTCTCCTCGAGCACACCATTATATCATTTGATTTGACAAATGATTCTCTCCTTGTTCACATAATTGTGTAAATCATCTTTTGTTAATCTCGATGAATTGTTGCTGAGTCCATCAACCACCTCTTCAACCTCTCCTTGATTTAATGATGTACTCTTGTTTCGGGACTCGCTTCCATAGTTCATTTCTCGAGAATCTTACAATGTCATCTCATCAATTGTGTTGCACCTCTTCTACTCAGGCATCCCGAGTCTGAGGTATCTTGACACCAATCAGATCTGAATCTCGGTCAGATATGATGGTTGGAACATATGTCCAATAGTTGTAACATAGATCTTATATACCCGGTAAGGTGATGTCATGCCTAGCACACCTGGCCGGAGGACCTATTGTTATAGTTCCCTTCTTAGCAAGGTTAGCGATTCTTCCATGAGGAAATTGTAAGACTTATTCTATAAGTTGTTCCTGATGGATCCTTCGTGCATCCAAATTCTGAACCTTACTTGTTGACCATGTCAATGCTAACTCGAAGCATGTCTGTGGTACTCTAATCATCGATAAGAACATTTTGAAGCACCATGCTAAATTTCTTTATCAATTATCCAAACACCGTTGTATGGGTAATGTTATGAAATTCCTCTCCCCTTACCTAAATGGTTTTCTACTTTCTATCCTGTCATGGATATCATGCTCTGCTTGTCCTTCGGAAGGATATACCCCTGAAATATGTGTTTAAACACATTTTCTTTTCCATTGTACCGTTTAATCTGATGATCACATTTTCCTTTACATGGTTTGTTTAACCTTTCTTGTGATCTATATGATCTAAGCAGTAATGTAAACACCTCGGTATACAACTCTGTCAGTAAGACCCTGTTACTATTGTTGAAAACATTCCGGTAACCACCGATGGATAAGAACTTTGCCTATTGGTCCGCCTCGTTCAACGAGCAGGAATTGGTTCTCTTCGTCCCTCGCCCTTGGTACCGATGTTGCCGACATAACTGACGGGCTATCCTTTGACATGCCTTACTTACATGATCGTGCAAGACGTCATCGCCCTTCCTACTTTTAAACCACATGGTGGGCCCATAACCACAGTTCCACAGGATCGAAACCTGACTCTCATGTACAACCCTGTTTCTGAAGTTATTCCTCACGCTTGGCTTCGTATGTAATTCACGAGCCACCTTTCTGTGCGACCATCAATTCTAGTATTAAACACAATACCGATACCCGTTGCCTTGTTTCAGGCAATGAAGATTGTCTATCCGCCTCTAACTTCTTATGGTACCTTCTTACCTTGCTCTCGATGTGTTTTATTTGTTCAACTCGAGAGATACTCTTATGATCATTCTTGGGATACCCCCCAGATGATTTTCCCTTATAACATTCAATTGTTGTAAAGCTGCCTCTTACCTATTAAATGAAATGCGATGGAGTTCGAAGAAAGGGCGACTACTTCATCATGATGACCTTAAGCAATGGAATAGAAGACATCAATGTAATGGATCAACCTCTTGAGAAGAACAACCGAGACAAAGAACACTCCCGAATTTACAGAACCCGTACATTCCCCCTTTACTTCCCTCTTAAATCTCGGGATGAGATTTCTTGTAGTGGAGGAGAATTGTGACGCCCGTATAATCAAGCTACAGTAAACCTGTGCTAATGGTGCCATGTCACCTCGGTTACTGTTGATAAACTCGAGTTAGTTCAAAAACGATTAAAATTAAAATTTAAAATATAGGCAAACAGTAAAATTTTCAAATATCAAAACTAAAATGTTCGGGTTGTGTCAAATAAATCGTAAGTAATTATGGTGGAGAAACCAAATTTGATAAAATGTTTAAAGGCTCTAAAACGATTAAAAGCATGGTGAAAACAATTAAACAAATGCCTATCGAATTTATAAAATGCTAAAACTATTTTATTATGGGTTAAGAATTAATCTTACAGTAGTTTGTTGATATATACAAATTTGGGCACTAGTGGCAATTTTGTAAAACTAAAAATAAAAGAAAGAAGAAAAGACCCCCCTCTCCATGGGCTGAATGGCCCAACTAGCCATCCAAGCCACTTGGCCGGCCGACCCACTCGCTACCCACTGGCCTATATGGCCTAACCCCCATACCCCAAACCCTAACTATCCCCCACTCGCACCCGGTCACCCCACTTCCTCCTCCTCTCTTCCATGTCGCTCCCCCCTTCCCGATCAAATCTGGATCGGCGGAATTGTGTCTTTCGGCGCCCAGCAGCTCGCTCTGTTGCCCCAAACAACCCCTTGCCCGGATCATTGCACCGCGCCGCCGACCACTCCTCCTCCTTCTTTGGGCCTTCGCCGTCCTCTCCGCCGTGCGTCGCACCCCCGTGCCGCCTCCCCGCTGGACTGCCACCCCATCGCCTGTCGTCCCCGTCCTCCTCCTCGCCGAACCGCCCGAGTCGCCACCGCCCTATCGTCCCCGACCTCCGTCGAGCCTGCTGCCCTTGACCCTGCGAACCCCGGTGAGGCCCGGGCTCCCGCCCCCTCTCCTCGCACTCCCTCTCCCTTGACCGTCGCCACGCCTCGCGCCTCAAGCCCAGCGCTCACCATGGCGGGCCGTGCCCTTGACCTTGACAGCGACAGCCCGGCCGTGCCCGTCGTCCCGCGCCCTCTACCGCCTCGGGGCGCGGCCTCCTCCTGTCTTGGCCTCACCCCGCCGCCGCTGCTGTGCCTGCCACCCTGCTCCTCTGCGGCTGCCTGTAGTGGCCAGGGTGCCTCATGACTCCCAGCGCGCAGCTGCTTCCGCCGTCGCCGGCCATCGAGGCCTCGGGCGCGCTCGCCCTCGCCTCTCGTGGCCTCGGATCCGAGCACCCGCACCTGTACACCCATTCGTCCGAACCTGCTATGGCCCCCTTGGCCTAATGACATGTGGGGCCGTCCCCTAGAATGTTAAAAAAAATTAAGAAATAAAAAAAGTATAATAAAAATAAAATTATTAATTAATTAATTAATTAATTAGAGAATTAATTAACTTAATTAATCTGGTTTAGTTGAACTTAATTAACTAATTAATTAAACTACTACAGTTAATTAGTAAACAACCTATGACAGGTGGGTCCCCCATGTCTGTTTGACCCAGTCAACGCCCTGTTGACTGCTGACGTCATGATGACGTCAGCATACACTGTTCTGGATAATGTTGAATTAAATTAATTAATTAAATTCTAAAAATGATTTAAAACTCTAGAAAATCATATAAAATAAACCGTAGCTCAGATGAGAATACTTTCTACATGAAAGTTGCTCAGAACGACGAGACGAATCCGGATACGCAACCCGTTCGTCCGCCACACATCCCTAACATATCGAACACGCAACTTTCCCCCTCTGGATCACCTGTCCGAAAACGCGAAACACCGGGGATATTTTCACGGATGTTTCCCCTTTCGCCCGTATCACCTACTACCGCGTTAGGGCACACCTAACACCGCTCATTGTCATTTAGTGCATCATCATGCTTATGTTTGCATTGTATTTACTATTTCTGCCCCCTCTTCTCTCCGGTAGACTACAAGACCGACGCTACTGCTGCCCAGTTCGACTACGGTGTTGACGACCCCTCCTTCTCGGCTGAGCTTCCAGGCAAGCCCCCCTTGATCACCAGATATCGCCTATTCTTCTCTATCGCTTGCATTAGAGTAGCGTAGCATATTCTTGCTTTCCGTTAATCCTATCACGATGCATAGCATGTCCTTGCTACTCTTGTTGTTACCTTTACGCAATCCTACATGCTTAGTTTAGGATGCTAGTATTCCATCGGTGGCCCTACATTCTTGTCCGTCTGCATGCTATACTATCGGGCCGTGATCACTCGGGAGGTGATCACGGGTATATACTATATACTTTATACATGATACATGTGGTGACTAAAAGTCGAATTCGGCTCGTAGGAGCACCCATGAGTGGATCTTGTGGCGGAGTGTGAGGGCAGGTTGAGGCTACCTAGGTGAGAGGTGGGCACATGCACAGTCGGTGTCATGATTTACATCATTAACATGCTTAACGAGATCTTGGTATTTGATCTGAGTCCGCCATTTGGTCTATACGCACTAACCAACTACGTGGGAAAGATATGGGCACTTTCGGCGTCGTGGTATCGGTAGAAGCCTTCGTGGACGTCGGCCGGCGAAGCGCGCCAGATTGATGGAACGCACGCTAGGCTAGGTCTTCTTCCGGTCGCATTCATAGCGTCTTGAGATGTGCTATGGGCGATGGGCCCGGACCCACTGTGCACTTAGGTTTGAACCGGCGTCGACCTCTCTGTTGGCCTAGGTGGGGCTGTGGCGTGTTGATCTTCATGATCGGGCATGATCCAGAAAAGTGTGTCCGGCCAAATTGGGATCGAGCGTGTTGGGTTATGTGGTGCACCCCTGCAGGGAGTTTATCTATTCGAATAGTCGTGATCTTCGGTAACAGGACGACTTGGAGTTGTACCTTGACCTTCTGACAACTAGAACCAAACACTTAATAAAACACACCCTTCCAAGTGCCAGATACAACCCGGCGATCGCTCTCTAACAGGGTGACGAGGAGGGGATCGTCGGGTAGGAGTATGCTATACGGTGCTACTTTGTGAACTTACCATCTACTCTTTTCTACATCTTTGCCAAGATGGAGGTGGCGAAGCGTAGTCTTGACGGGATTAGCTATCCCCTCTTATTACGGCATTCTGCGATTACGTCACCGATATGGCCCTTTACACATATACCCATGCATATGTAGTGTAGCTCCTTGCTTGCGAATACCTTGGATGAGTACTCACGGTTGCTTTTCTCCCCCTTTTCCCTTTCCCTTCTACACAGTTGCTGCAACCATATGCTTTGGAGTCCGAGGGCACCACCGTCGACGACGACTCCTACTACACTAGAGGTGCCTACTACTACGTGCAGCCCGCTGACGACGACCAGGAGTAGTTTAGGAGGATCCCAGGCAGGAGGCCTGCGCCTCTTTCGATTGTATCCCTGTTTGTGCTAGCCATCTTATGGCAAACTTGTTTACTTATGTCTGTACTCAGATATTGTTGCTTCCGCTGACTTTTCTATGATCGAGCACTTGTATTCGAGCCCTCGAGGCCCCTGGCTTGTATTATGATGCTTGTATGACTTATTTATGTTTTAGAGTTGTGTTGTGATATCTTCCCGTGAGTCCCTGATCTTGATCGTACACGTTTGCGTGCATGATTAGTGTACGATTGAATCGGGGGCGTCACAGTAGGGGAGATGTGCTCATCATCTACCCAGCTACGATGACTGTCCAGCCTTGTGTTGTCTTGCGGATCTTGTTGGGAGGATGCCGGAGTAGAATTTGTAGAGACCCCCTGTTTGAGTTGCTCCTAAGGACCACCATCATCCACTGCCGGACTAATTTCCTTCAGTTGTAATGATTTTGCATTGTGAAGTCAAACCGATAAGAAAAAGGAATAAAATTTGCTCTTCAGAATTCATTCATGCATCATACTGGCGAACACTACTCGGATGAAAGGCAAACACATGATGCGAGGATGGAATATGTATGAAAAACAGGATGGTGTGACATACTCACACCTATGATGTGGTAACTAAGCAGGAGGCATTTCAACAAATTATAAGCACTGCAAGCTAGACACCATATGAAAGATGCAACCAATATCACTCTGCCAAGTTCAAACTGTATGGCGTTTCAACAAATTAGAAGCAGTACATGCTAGAAATCATATGCAAGACACAACCAATATCACAATGGCGACTTAAAGGTGCCTTATCGTAAGTGACTGATGCGGGATATGCAAGAATAGTAGTCTGATGTAGAAACAGGAACATATGTCATATTCACAGGCATTATGTGTAAAGTAAGCAGATGCAATTCAACAAAGTTAGAAGCAATACAAGCTAGACATCATACGCAACATGCAACCACATATAATAGTGCCAAGTTAGAGGAAGCACCTGTGATGGTGGAGTAGGGAAGATGTGCTCATCATCTACACAGCTATGTTGACTGTCTAGCCTTGCGTTGTCTTGCGAATCTTGTTGGGAGGATGGCGGAGTAGAATCTGTAGAGAACCTCTGTTTCAGTTGCTTGGAAGGACCACCATCATCCAATGCCTTGCCAATTTCCTTCAGCTTTATTGATTTGTCATTGTGAGGTCATACCGACAAGAAAAAGGAATATCATTTGCTCTTCAGAACTCATTCATGCATGATACTGACGAACACTACTCTGATGAAAGGCGAAGTCATGATACGAGGATGGAATATGTACGAACAAATGGACGACTTGACATATTCACACCTATGATGTGGTAACTAAGCAGATGGCACTTCAACAAATTAGAAACACTGCAAGACACCATATGGAAGGTGCAATCAATATCACTCTGCCAAGTTAAAACTGTCTCGTCATAGGTGGCGTTCATCAAACTAGAAGCAATACATGCTAGAAATCATATTCAAGACGCAAACCAATATCACACTGCCAACTTAAAGGTGTTCCATCATAAGTGACTGATCACGGGATACACAAGAAGAGTGGTTTCATGTAAGAACATGGTGTGATGAGCAGATATAGTATGTACAAAAAATAGGAAAGCGAGACATAATCACATGTATCATGAGAAAGCTAAGCAGATGCAATTTACACTAAGTAGGAGCAATAAGAGCTAGACACCATATGCAACATGCAACCATATATCACACTGCCAAGTTAGAGCAAGCACCTTGGATGGTGGAGTAGGGGAGCGGAGACTTGGACCTTGTAATGCACTATCAGTACAAGGAGAATCGGTACAGATGCTCCGTTTACGTTGCTGCACAGGACCACCATCATCGCCATCCTTACTCTTTTCCTTCCTCTTTCTTGATTTTGCCTTGTCAAGTCAAACCCACAAGAAAAAGGAATAAAATTTGCTCTCTAGAACTCATTGATGCATGATACTGACGAACACTACTTTCATGTAAGGCAGCCGCATAATAGGAGGATGGAATATGTATGAAAAACAGGACGGCGTGACATATTGACATGTATGATGTATAAAGTGTAAACTAAGCACAAGGTGCTCGAACTTGTTAGAATCGATGCAAGCTAGAAACCATATGAAAGATGAAACCAATATCACTCTGCCCAATTAAAAGGGTGCCCTAACAAATGTATTTGACCAAATTAGAAGCAATACATGGCAACAGAAGAGAAATAATATGCAATATGCAATGAATAAAGGTGACTCATCGTAAGTGATTGATGCAGGATACAGAAGAGAGGTAGTTTCATGTAAGAACAAGGTTAACACATAGATGTAGTGTACCAAAAATAGGAAGGCATGTCATATGCACAGGCATAGTGTGTAAACTAAGCAGATGCAATTTACCCTAATTAGAAGCACTACAAGCTAGACACAATATGCAACATGCAACCACATATCACACTGCGAAGTTAGAGCAAGCACCTGTGATGGTGGTGTAGGGAAATCGGTCTTCAGTGCAGAGCTGCGTTCAATATCTTCATTTAGGCTTGCTGTTTCTTGAGAATCATGTGGAGAGGATGAAATTGCATTCTTTATAAGAGTATTGCGTCTCATATTAACCCACGCGTAATCGTCTCATCATAAGCGATAGACGCAGGATACACAAGAACGATGGTTTGATGTAAGAACATGGTGTGATAGGCGGATGTAGTATGTACCAAAAACAGGAAGGCGTGTCATATTCACATGTATAATGTGTAAGCTAAGGAGATGCAATTTAACAAATTAGGAGCATTGATGAGGGATACACAAGAAAAGTAGTTTGATGTAAGAACATGGTTAATAGAAAGGCGTAGTATGTACCAAAAACAGGAAGGCATGTCATATTCACTGGGATAATGTGTTAACTAAGCAGATGCAATTTACCCTAATTAGAAGCATCACAAGGTAGACACCATATGCAACATGCAACCACATATCACACTGCCAAGTAAGAGTAAGCACCTGCGATGGTGGTGTGGGGGAATTGCGGTGATCAACTAGAGAGCTACGTTGACTATCTTCATTTAGCCTTGCTGTTTCTTGAGAATCATGTGGGGAGGATGACACCGCACTCTTTAAGCGAGTAGGGCGTCTCACGAGAACCCACTCGGTGTTGTCTCATCATAAGTGATTGACGAGGGGTACAAAAGAGCATTAGTTTGATGTCTGAACATGGTTAATAGACATATGTAGTATGTATCAAAAGCAGGAAGGCATGTCATTATCAAAGGTATAATGTGTAAAGTAAGCGAGATGCAATTTAACCAAATTGGAAGCAATACAAGCTAGACACCATATGCAACATGCAACCACATTTGATAAGCGAAGTTAAATCAAGCACAGGATGGTTGTGTGTGGCAATTGAGATCATCAACTGCAGAGCTACATTTCTTGTCTCCAATCACGACCTTTGCACCCATTAGAGCGCTGACACGCTTAGTGCTTATCTTCGAATTACACTGGAGCGACTTCTGTCTTTTCTTTTCTGCATTGATCAACACCGCGTCAGAGTCTGGAATACCATGCATAAAAAACAATAGTGTGAGTATGGGTGAAGTGTGTGCACAATTAGTACAGTGTAAAGGTAGCAGATAGCAGGTCGGTGAGAAATAAATGACGGGAGACATATGATAGCTCTACAACATGCATGCACACTAAATTACTACATGATTCTATGAAAATAATAGTCGACTGAAAGAAACTAGGTCATTCCATTTTTTCTGCATCGTCCGATGTACAAAGAACGGGCAGATCGCCTTCATCTACCTCCAGCCAGTCAGTGTTGACGATCTTCCTCGAACGCCCGGCGACCACCGGCCCAAGATTCCTCCCGCCTGTGCCCTCCCTTGACCTCACCAAGCCACCGTGCTTGGCACCACCCCCCGGCCATCCATTCAAGCCCCTCTGACCTCCAGATCGGGCGCAAGCAGCTCCTGCGCCCCACACCCCTATGATAGACACCGATGCGCCGCTTCCCCGGGGATTAGGCGGACTAGGTGCTCCGCGCGCCTAAGTGGGTGCTACTTCTTTTAATTGCGGTTCGACCCACGAATTGAAATCGGTAGACTCTTGACCTCCAGCAAAGGTGAAATAGTAAAGGGAGGAAACCTTGTGCATTTAGTATCACGAAGAAGATGCGATGAAAGCGCTCAACTAGTTTATTTCGTGGGATGAATACGGTGTGGCGGAGACGTAAGATTTGCACGAATAAGGGAAGAGGAGTACCTCTTTCTGCTGGCGATCTTTGTGTCCTCCTTCTGTTTTCCGACGATCTTCTTGTTGTTCGCCGGAAACCGAGAAGTTGTGGAGGACGGTGCAGCCTTGGGCGAACCCATGGCCAAGTTGTTGAGTGTGGTGCGGTGGCCGTCATCGGCGGCGGGGAAGCAGATCCGAGGCAGCGAGCGACAGCGTAGCAGGAACAGCTCGGTGCGGTGGGCCGGTTGCGGCAGTGGAGCCGCAAAATTGAGGCGTGGGGCGGCGTGGTCGGAGTGGTTACTGCAGCGCCGCGTCGGCGTCGGCGTCGTGGAGGCAGCTACGCCTCGGCCCGGTACTAAGTCCTTGAGGGTGTTGCGGTTGCGGTTGCGTTGGCCGACGACGTCGGGGTACCGGCTCCGGCGTGATGCAGGAGGGCGGCGGTGGATTGGCCGCTATGGGGTGGAGGACGGAGGAGGCTGGGGTTTCGCGGCTGGTGGAGAGGGCGTTTTCGTGCCCACGGAGTATGAATGGGGAAACGAAGGGAGGCAGGGACCTAAGGGGGAACAATGTTTCGGTTTGAGACGCGCTTGTTTGAAATTTGGGGAAAGTTACAAACTTTGCCCCCATCTAAAATTCGGACATATTGCGGGTTGGGGTAGGACAGTCATGTCGTGTCCCAAATCTTGGGCGGGATAGATTTCGGCCGGCGCATGGGTAGGCGCCCACGGCGTATGAATGCTTCTCGAGGCGGTTGAGGCTGGAGTCTTGGTGAAGTTACAAACCTACCCTGGTTTAGACCTTTGGACATCGGGCGATAGGCTACATGGGCCGAGTCGGGACAGTAATTTCCTACCACCAAAACATTAGTCTCGCGCGGTTTCGGGTGACTAGAGGCCTATTTGGCACTTCGTTCAATATTTGGGAGCAGAAGCATTAACGTTTTCGGTTCTCTTGAATTGAAGTTCCAGGATTTGTCGAACTTCACAAATCATTACTCTTGAAAATCCTAAAGCTACGATTATTTTGGAATGGAGGGGGTACATTTTAATATACATTGTACACGAGTATATATTAAATAATATGCAACTTACCTCAGTTCATGCATGGTTCCAGATATAATCTCCTTGGTTGCAAAAAAAAGTTAGATATGCGTATGAATATATATAGCATGTTCAAACTCACAACAAAGATTGATCCCTTTTACATCTGATTTACAAATGCCATTATCTCGGGTTCAAATAGATGAATGCACTTCCTATGAATTCGAATCTTCGAAACCCCCTTTATGTTGAATTCGACATGTATTCTATTTCGTAGCTAGCAATTTATAATGTATCCATGCAAGTGACAAATGTATAAAGTGCTTCACACTAACAACATGGAGTGCACTAATTAATGTTTATATATTAATTGCAAAAGCAGCCATTGCCTGTATTTCAAACCGCTCTCACTCTATGGATCGATAATATGAAATAATTACATGCACATGCTAGAATTCAATAGAGTATGGGTGTCTGATAGACCGATTTTCGTCCATACGCAATTTGCAAAATTCATGATCTCATCCAAAAATAATAATGCCATTTATATTTTAATTTAATGCGTAGAACCGCCTTTTACACATAGATGCACTATGCCTCGCCCCGTTCTCACAAGCAGGCTATAAATCTCTCTATCTACCGCATAAGTGCACACACTTTATATGCATCGGCATTTCTCTTTCACACATGCTCACAATCTCTCTCGGGGTGTCGGGGAGTCTCACACACATGCTCTCTCTGTATCTCTGGTTGGGAGGCTCACCATATAGCTCCGTAATTTGTTGATAACACGATCAATTGACCAGTCAAATGGTCCACATTCAGCAGCGCACATTACCATAGGGCCCACCCGTCAGCGCGTATATGAAGGACAGAAATGGTAATAAATTAGTGGTCGGTGGGTATTGAAGTCGTGAGACCTCTGGTTGGCGATCACCGGCGGTTGGGGCGTTCATTGGGCGGTGGGGTGGGGATCCCCGGAGAAAAAGCTCGGGGGCTAGAGGATGGCGGTTCAGCGGCGAAGCGGTGGGGAAGTGGTTTCGGGAGGGCAGGCATGCGGCGCGAGGCTGGCGTTCGGCGGTGGTGGTGGCGGCTCGAGGGTGGAGTTTGATGATAAACTGGAGGCCCTTGATTTCATATCCAATGGCTGGAAAATCTAATGACCAGAGATGAAAAAGTCAGTCGACTGACGTGTAGCATCACCCCGCACGTACACATGCACACACGCATGTAGGCGTGCAACACCGACATCGCGATACACGCGACGCATGCCGGGCGTGCAACAACGGCTGCGCATACATGCACTCCACGAACACACGCGTATACGCACCCATGCATGCAACACTGAAATGTACCCTTGCACGCCGCCAACACTCGCCGCTGCATGCACACAACACCTGACGCCAAGACACACGCTCAACCTATACGTGCATGCACCCTTTGTTAAGGACATGGATTGTTACGGGTATTAATCAATCTTATCTGTGATAAGCGTAACATTGATGTTTGCAGCGGTCTTTATGAATCTGGCGTGTCGAGCGGGCTATCAACATAGTAGGCTTATCTACATGAAAAAGATGACGTCACACTCAATGAACAATCATCGGTTTATGAAATGCCCGCTTCGACCGCCTGGCCCACCAAAGGTTCCTCTGCTGTCGCTGCTGCGTTGGGTCACTGACATGCAGGCCATGCACCCAAAGAGCCCACATGTCAGTGGAAGAATGGCGCGGTGTCCTAGGTCAGAGTCGAGGGCGCCACTCGCGGCACACCCGGCTGAACACGCCTCCATGCCGCATTCAAACGCCTCCATGAAACCCGCCCGTGTGGAAGCCGAGAAACCCACTCTGGACACACGTCTGTTCATGACCGGGCCGGCGTTAAATGCAACGCCGGCCGAGCTCCTCCTGTCCCCGTCTATTTAATCTGCTATTTAAACGAGGACAAACGCCGGCCAAGAATCGCACACCTTCGCCGCTCCCCTATCTCCTCCACCATTTTGTCCACTCTTACAATGGCTTACGAAGAGTAGTTATTCCGCATCCAAGCCGGCTGGGTAGCCTGCGGATCTGAGCTATGCAGCTCGCTGATCCACCTCCCTCCCCTACTTTGGCGGAGCGATTTGCCGCCCCAAGCTAGTGTGCGGTTCAGCAACTCGCCGCTCCAGGCCAGCTCGACGAGGAGCGGCGCACGGGCGTCGTTGCTGCCGTCCACGCCGCCGCCTCGTACCGCGTCTCCTGTTTTTGTGGCCGAGACTCCCATGCCGGCGGCCGCGCCGCCTGGCAAGCGGCGAAGCGGGTGCGCGGAGAGCGGCGAGTCGGTGGCCAGCACCTCGCGTCCGCCGCCATCATCGAGGAGAAGTAGAACACGAGAGGCCACCGCCGCTTGGGTCCCATGAAGGCCGCCCATGAGGCGGCAGCCGGCGTACACAGCAGGTGTCTTGCCGGATCCTTTTGTTGCGAGGACCTTCGTCGACCCCGCATGGGCTCCACGGAAGAGGGGAATGTTAGGATGAACTCGAGCTAGTGCCAGCCATGGAGAAGTAGTGGCCGGTGATGAACTCGAACCGGTGCCGGCCACCATCATCTTCGGCACCAGCCAATGATATCAGTTGGGCAGTGGGGAAGCGAGCCGTCCTTTGCGCTGAAGCATATACCTCCGGGGCTCCCGCGATGCGGTGATCGTCTTTGCCGGATATGAGGAACACAAATCGATCGGCGGGCGACCATTTAGGCCAGGTATTTTATACCTGTGCTGTCCAGAACTAGCACCGCGTAGTTCATTTGAATGTAATGAAATCCGTCATGTTTTTATGAAAATCCAATATTTTATATGATTTCCGTCGTTGTTTATATGAAATATCAGTTTGTCTACGTGTTTGCGTGAATTTCATCCGGTTGGTTGAGTTGCTGTCATAATGTGTGCGGCTACGGTTGGATGGCGTAATTTGCGAATTATTTGGTGGTCTGCTTGAGCGGCTCGAGGCGGTGTTGTGGGACAAAAAACACAGCTCGTGCGAGCTCGTCTCAACGTGTCTTTGGAGGATGCATGACAGCATGAGCACCCGAGCCATTCCTCGTTCATCGGTGGCAAAGGCACCGGTCGAAAAAAGGGTCGCCAATATTTTGGCTACCTCGGGCAAGATCCAAACAGCCCCTCCCAACAGATTCAAATCCCTCGTTCGCCATGGAATTTTGCCATGTGTTGTTTTCATGGACTAGCAAGATGCCTGTGTATTGCACGGAACATCAAGATGCATTTTTTTTACAAACTCCCGCATGCATGCAAGGGATAATTAATGTCCTCCTTTGCTAGTACCACAAGGCAAACACCATTAATATTGCATCGATTAGTGTTAGTGGCCTTGTATATCTACAAATTGTAATTTTGATAGTGGCCCTTGTATATAAAAATGGAGGGAGAAAGATGAGAGATAAGGTGAGGAGGAGTGGGCGTGGTGGTGGTGGTTGTCGGATGGCGGAGGCATGGGGATGGGCGGCGCATTATGTCTAGGTTTGTATCTCTCTCTCACACACCACGTAGGTGGGGGCGTGCCTGAAGAGAAGAGGTGCACGCGCCTGACATACGTACTCCGTCTCTTTCCCAACCACACCAGCGTGGGTACACGGTGGAGCTTATTTACGTATGAAAAAGGCAGCCCACGTGGTAATTTGGCACGTGTTTTGGTTGTCCACTTGGTGGAGGGAGGATCGTCTACCATGGGTGAACAAACAAATTGCGACTTGACGCGTTATGTTAAATTAAAAAAAGAGGCAAACCATGTGGGGCCTACCTTAGAGGCAAGGCTCTATACACTGGAGTACTTTTGATGTGTCCCGTCAACTCGCAGAATGAGGAGAAGCTTGCTTAGTACGCCGTCTCCCCATACAGACACGGTGGCTCGCAGGATGAGGTGAAGCTTGCTTACGAGTAGTAGTAGTCGTACTACTACTACTGTACGCCTTTACGCCCGCTCCCTCGCCCACGCGCGCGGTGGCTCGCAGCACGAGGAGAAAATTTTACTACTCCCTCCGTTTACTCCTCGTCCCTACTACGTACTTTGGTTAGTACTCCCTCCATTTACTTATACAAGGCCACTATAAAAAATACATTTTGCATCTATACAAGGCCACAAATAGTAATCGAGACAAAAGTTACTACTCCCTGCTTTCCAGTTTATGCCTCAATTTCAAAATCTCTCCAACCAAGGTAGACGGTGAGTGGTCGAATTAATTTAAGTAGTTTGCACAAGTAATTAGTACGCTCGTTTTTCTCAAGAAGTTATGTTTACCGAGGCATTAATTAGAAGGAATGCATGAATGACCACTAAATTTCCATGAACTTGTACATGCATTGGTTAGTTTCCTCTTGACACTGCTCGCGTCGGGTGATCTAACGCACCTCGAAATCCAACATGTAATGGTACTACTACAAGTATAGTAGAACTGAGACTTATCAAACGGAAAAACAAATGTTTTTTAGATGAGCCCTATAAACCCTAGTGGGTACGTACTCCGTAAAAACAGATTTTTCCAAAACTAAGTCACTCCCTTTCACGAATTCTGTAGTATACTCCTCCGTCGACGCTCCCTTTCATGAATTCTGTACTTCCTCACGACATGTGGGACATATAGCAACCGGTCGATGTGTCAAGCACCAAATAACAGTCTGAGAACAGCAGGGGGCGCACCCCACTCATCTTGGCTCGATGGTAGTAATGAGCAATGAGACGTCAAATCACAATGCCGCACCTTCCCAGATGGATGAAGCAACCATTATTTCACACTTCGGTTCGCCATCATCTCAAACCATGTAGTATTGCTTCTGCCTCAAGAGGGACACGCGCATCGCCTTGGTACATCATGACATGTGGGACCGCATGACAGGCCATGCTCCCCCGCCGATCGCTCGGTAAAATGACCTCATTTTACTATATTTCCTCCGTATCGGTTTACTACATGGCATGCACGTCGTTCTAGGTTGAGAATTTAACTGGCTATATATGTGATGAACAGTACTCTAGCCTTTTAAAAATGTATACTTTTGTACAGTAGTACTATCGATGGATTGCGCCATGGAGCAAAAATTCAAATTAAAAAAAAGGTGTACATATAGAGAGCGCTCGTCGCCAAATTATGCATATAGTACTATTAAAAAAGCTACTACATGCTTAATTGGGGTGCTAAATTCTATTAAAGAAATACTAGTAGTATGTACATACTGAAGAGTTAAAGTAACGAGAAGAAACATAACATAGTTCTGGGGGCTCAAAGACAACACACCCCTCAAATTAAACTAAGCACACCTGAAATTAAACTATGCAACTAATCCGGTAGACACTTCAGTAGAAGTTTAGAACCACCATGAGCAACGACACTGCCACCTTACTCGGAGTCCTCGTCCACGTCCTCGACTTCGTCCTTGTCCCTCTTCCTCTTGGCCGATACTTCTTTGCTTAAACCGCACACTTGGCTGTTGCTCTTCATCCAACCCTTGTAGATATTGAAACAAAGGTAGCCATCCATTACATCATAGTGGATGTGGTCTATATCTAGTACATTCCGCTGCCATGCATGATGATGAAAGCGATGTAATGAGGTTTCTCCGGTTTACGGTGCGAAGGATGAACCATGGCTCCTGCCAGGGTCATCATCGAAGGCTGACAAGAGGGCACCGGCCGATTCTTCTGGAGGTCGAAGGGGTTGCCTACAACGAGGCCTATCCGACCCAGGACTTCTTTCTCATTCTTAAAGTCTACAGTAATGAATTTGACTGTTTTGTCCTTGAGGAAGTTCTTAAAATCCTGGCACTCAACATCGGCATGGCATATGTGGTAGACCAAGCAAACGTTATGTACGCAAACCTGGATCACGACGGTCTTCTTCCTCTCTTCGTCCTTTAGATCCTTCTCTCGTCCCAGGACTGTGGTGTACTCAACATCTAGCCCAGCGACCCACTCATCATCTGAGTTTTCGAACATGCGTGCAGGCGAGAAAGGCATCCTTTCACCGTCGCGCAAGAACGGGTGTAGATGACGTCGAACTCATCGCCGATGATGGTTCTAACCTTGTACTCACCGCCGATCGTGGAGATTTGGGACGCCATGGATTTGGGAGGAGGGTTAGGATTAGTGGAACTGCCGTAATGTGAATGGACGGAAGACTAGGAGCGAATCGCCGTAGTATTGAAGGGCGTGCGGGGGCGAGTAGAAGCGAACTGCCGGCGTGCGAGCAGCGGGTAGTGGCTTTCCATTCTCCCATGATCACGGGCTTCCGGAGCCCTTGGATCTGAGATCGAATGGTTGAATGGCCTGATTCTAGACCTATGGGTGAATATCCTATCACGGAGGGTTATTACGCAAATTTTCAGCGACTTAGCATGCATTGTTGATCTCGGATCCAAGGGCATGACAGCCCATATCATGGTCGCGCCTACCACGACCGTCGCGTCGCTCGCGCGGTCGCGCTTTTGGAGATTTAACACGGTGCTTTAGGCTATCTAATGTTGGCATGTCATACATAGTCATCACTTAGTCACTCATACTACAACAAGGTTGGCTATAAGGTTGGCTATAAGTGTATTTTTTTACTCCTCTCTATCTCTTTCTTCGTACTCCCTCTGTCCCATAATATAAGAACGTTTTTGACACTAGTGTAGTGCCAAAAACGTTCTTATATTATGGGACACAGGGAGTACTAGTATTTATTGCATTTGCCAAGGAGTGACCTCTTACAATGAAATGGTGTTGCTAAGTTTGCTTCATTTAATTAGCTATAGACTCAAAATTGTCTTTTCACCTAGGTACACGCGCTTAGCACCGTTTCTTCCTTGGGTCACCAAACTAGTCTCTCTTCTTGATTAACTTGCCACATCAGACTTTATGCCTATGTGGCAAGCTTAAGCACCTGTAGGAGCAAGTAAAAGTAAGTACAATAGTGCGCTTTACATGGCATTTTTGCATATGTGGAGGACAAAGAGGCAAGGAAAAAGTGGAGAAGTGGGCTCTCATGCAAGAGCCAGCCTCTACTACATGGTGGAGCATTGGGAGAGGCACCTGTATGGAGGTGGTCAGGAATCGAGAGACTCACGCCGGTCGTAGTGCCGCAGTTAAAATGATAATGGCAAGTCAAATCACGGGGCCCCACCTATCCAGCAGTAACTCGCTGTCAAATCACACAACCCTATGTTTGCAGCAGCCTACTCCTTCGTCTTCTCGCGTCTCTATCGAACCGACTAGGCGGAACTGCCCCGCCCTCGACTTTTAAATACAACTACATCCGCTTAAGAATCCAATGATATACTTTTTGTGACATAGTAACTTATATTTAGTTAGTCAAATGGATGACCTAGAACTACGTGCAGGCCCTATAAACCGAGACGCCTAAAAATAAAAAAACCAAGACGGAGAGGGTAGTTCAGCACGTATCTTTTTAGATCAATATAGTCGGGATTCACCAAGGAGCAAAACCAAGTGGTAGGCTGCTCCTGTCTTGTTGGCTTAGCAACTCAAGCTGGGTCAGTCCGCACACGAAATGGCGACACACTTAACAGGACCCCTTTGGCCGACATGTGGCTCATCCACCGTCTTGTTCCACGTGCGATGCACCAAATTACAGTTTGGAGCAGCGGTTGGAATTGGAGGCACCCCGGTCGTAGCGCCGTAGTACTAGAAAATGAGCGATGAGGGGTCAAATCACAAAGCCCCACCTTTCCCGCATTAAGCTGGACGGACAAAGAAACCATCATTTCACTATAGGACGCAAGAGCATAAAGAAAAGAGAAAACAATGATGCATGCGGCAGCTACCTAGGGCACCCTAGGGTAGGGGTCTCCACTACAGATCCTTTTTTTGAAAGCGCCTCCACTACAAATCGGCTTCTCCCTCGTCCTCTTGAAGAAAACCGATGGTGAGTGCGGCGGTAGGGTTTGTAGGAGTACTACGGCATGCGGGGCCACGTCGTTGTAAATGGGTTCGAGTCGACGCCTTAAATATGTGTGGGCCGCTTGGTTTTACGGGAACGAGGCATCATTTTGGGTTCGGGGACCAGTGGAGATATAGTACGTACAAAAAATTGTGGACGTAGGTTCGTAGAAAAGGCAATGATGCATGGGCCCTGCATTTTGATATACCCGGGGCCGCGTGAAATTTGCTACTCTACTCAAAACTAGTAAGGTACACATGTATTGCACGCATGAGATTTCGAAACCAAATTATGAATAAATACACACTATAGCATGTAAAGCTTTGAGTCATATATGCATGATGTAGATGTTCGTTTAGTTCTTATAGTTCATCTCATTCAAAATCAATTAGTTTTATAAAAATGTTAAGATTCATGGGGTTGTGCATTGTAAATCATAAAGTAAAAAACAAATAATGGCAATTCATTTAGAAAATAATAATCAATTACGATACAGAAGATTCTAGAACAGAGGAGAAGTGCTTGTGTTCTGAGGTTTGTGCATTATGCTTAAGTTCAACCATGGAGTCTTCTAAATTGTAAATGTGGCAGATCTGGTGGAATGATGATGATATCCAACGGCCAGTAGTGCTCGGATTTTCCTATCTCTGCACTGTCGGGTTAGCTTCATCCAGCGACCATCTTTGAAAGTTATTGGCACACTATATAGTTCTTGTGCCATAGTTGCATGTTTTGGAAAAAAGCTACTAGTGGGTTGTACTATCTATTTAGTAATAGAAGATGTATACATGGAAGTTGTAGGGAAAGAGATGACATGGAGCATCTCAATTCCTATGAGTAGGGATTGGAAAAGAGATGTCATTTGGTTCACATCATAGGAACTTTTCTATTGAATCTAGAGATGACATGTATCTCAATTCCTATGAGGAGGGATTAGAAAAGAGATGTAATTTGGTTCATATCATAGGAACTTTTCTATTGAATATACGCTAATGTTTATTTTCCTTTGAAAATAAGGGAGTATAGGAATCCATTCATATGAACCAAGTGGCTCTAAAGCTATAGAAATGATATCATGTTTATTTCCTTTGAAATGTGGAGTATATGAATCTATTCCTATGAACCAATTGGCTCTAAAGGAAAAAATCCTACAAAAATCATATCATATAGAATTCCTATGATATTCCTCGACACTAAAGGATGCTTGAAATTGCTGCGGGTGATACGATGGTATTTCTTTGTAGAATCCTCACCCATCTTTATAGTTACCTCTCGAAGATGAATGAAATGATATATACATGGTATTCTACATGTGCAATTTGGTACACGAAAACTCGGTAAAAGTTTGCGAGGTTTGAATTTTCAATAAAGCTATATGCACTGAATTTCGGAACGGAGGGAGCATACGACAGTTGCTAACACTCACGTGGAAGATTTGTGTGTAGGAGGAGTGGCTGTTCTGTTAAATGACATGGCAAAACTGACACTATCGGATGCCGATCTAACGGTTCTTCTGACGTTAAATCGGGGAAAAGGCTTGTGGCGAGCGTTTTTGGGATAATGATTTACGGACACATGCATTGCATTGATACGTGCCCCTCTCTCTCACGCTGCGCACCCTCACGAGTCACAACTCTCCCGAGTCCTCTCGCAGACTTCGCACGTCGCACCCACCATCTATCTTGGTGGGCGTCACGCACATATGTGCTCTTCACACCCTACCCTCGAACTTCTAAAAACAAAAAGGCAGGCGCACACATTTTATTTTAGCTCACACGTCACACACTTATACTATTACTCTTGCGGTGAGCGTTCTTTGGGCATAGTATATTGTACTCTCACGAAGAGAAGTGGTGCACGCACGCGCTAGTTCTCTCACACCCACTTTCATGGTACACGTAGGGCGCATTTTTTGAAGCTGGTACAACAAAATCACTCCACTATATATAAAAGCAGGAGCCTTAGCGCTTGCTTTACTAGGGTTCCTCTTGTTCACTCTCTCATGCTCTCCAGATCTAAGCAACACATAGGTGGACACACTCTCTCTCAGCTCACGGCTGGTCACAAATCCGGCCGGACAGCCTCAACCGGGGCAGGGGTGTAGGTGCATCGTTCATGCTGTCGTCCGCGGCAAGGGAGGAGACCAACGGCTGCCCGCGCGTCCCAATCAGCGGCCGTGCCGTTCTCTCCAAGAGAGCGCCGGCTCGGGAGGGCCTCCGACCCTTTCTTCCTCCCTGCGGTATTGTGGCCAAGATGTGGCCTCCCGACACCGTCTTTGCCACATGCCGACGACCCTCAGGTATATATTCCTTCGAAACCTGCCTTGCTCTCATCGCCCCGGCTCCTTCGTGTGGATCCTTTTCTACTTCCGCCCGCTGTTCCAAAGCCACCTAGACTTCTACTATTATTAGAAGTAAAGCTAGTTCATACGGTCGACTCAAAGCGTTGGTTCAAGCGAGGGGAAGAAAGTGGGAAAAGCGTAGCATGAATCTAGGACTTGGTTCTAAGAGGAAAGCGGGGAAAGTAGTAATATCATCCTTTGTTTAAATAACCGTATTTCGTATTTGCACAAACAGGATGTCTGTCTCCATATCGTTTGGGATGTCTGTCTCCGTATCTTTTCTATCCGCGCAATCAAAAGCACACACCTCGGTTTTAGTACAAGCTGCGCCAAAATGAGATGGCTATCCCTCGTTGTCGCTGCCTAACCTCCCGTCTTCAAGGTATCCCTACATTGGTAGTAACTAAGGTGAATGACCAACGCAATCTAAAAGAAGATGATTCGTACATTTTACTTCCTGATTGCGGTGCAGGGATGAGCGAAAACAACTGCATCCTAGTCCAGAATGCACTTTCTACTAGTTCATCCATGGACCGAGGACTAGGCCTACGGCTGCACAACGGTTTTTTGGACAGGTCTTGGCGGACAAGAGGCATTGTGGTCTGCTTATTTCTGCAAATAGCGGTGCTTAAATTTAGTGGAATGCACAAGCATTTCAGCTGGTCAAGATACCTTTGCATGGTTCGATTCAGCATTCAGGTGAGACCACAATTATAATTGGTTATTCTGGAATGAGAGAACCTAACCCTGGATGGTGGCAACAAGAAAAAACCAGAGTGAACTCCAGGAAATTTAAGCCTGCCGGGAGGCCCTTTGCTCAGAGAAGCTTTGCTTGTATGTCAGACAACAGATTGTTGATTGTTAGTTGGTCGATAGCCTAGTGTTGAAGCGAGTTGAGCCAATGTGCCGTGTTTTGCACAACTGCTTACAAGTGGGGTAGCACCAACAATGTTTACAAGTACTTATGTATACGTCGGCGCACGGTTCTCGAACGAGTGCTCTATTTCATCAAAACACACCTTTGCTCGTATGATAAACCGTGACAACTTATGTCTTACCATGCCATATTCATGAAAAAACTAGTGAGGACGCATCTGTTTCAGCAACAATTACGATGGTCCTCACATGATTCCTGAGCACACAAAAGTAGCGGCCGGTTCCATAGATGATTCAAACAAAGTACTAGCTCCGGAGGGGTCGATAATGAGCAAGGTTCGGATAATTGGACACAATCCAAACTACTATTAAACACTAGGCTGGGGCAACTATTTCATGCCTCGATCTAATTTGGGCTGGACACAAGACGGACCTTGCCATGAACATCATCGAGGACGTCCCGCAACAGCTCAATCCTGTGAACCTTCATGAAGACAACCTTGTGGCCTTGCCACTGATAAACTTGTTTGTGGAGGCATGCCACGTCATCTTCCTGCGTAAGCTTGACAAGAACAATATGCCTCACAAACGAAGGAGTAGCTTTGAACTTCTTGTGCTTGATGACACCACTGGACAACACGCTGACAACGGTGAGGCTGGAATACAACTCTTCATTGGTACAACCGCAAACGGCTTCCAGGATCCAACAGCCTAAGAAATCTGTTTTCCCAGTGCGTATATTCAGTTCATCCGCCTCATAGCGAGTGACATGTACAACCACACAATCCTTGTCTGCATCAGGGCTCTAATTGAAATAGAAACAAATTCTGAATTACTTTTCAGTATAAGAAACACAAGTTATTTAAACCACTATGTATAGCATGGCATCGAAGCTAATAAAATTTTGCATTATTAATCACCACTTACTTCCTTTTCTAAAAATATCACCACATACTTAGATGAAAAACCACAATCGAGATCGGCAAAGAAGGAAATCACCTTGGGCAGCTCGGTGGGGACACATCCTCGAAGGGGAAATTGCTCTGCGATTGCCACGAGGGTCAGTAACCTCAAGCAGGCGTTGACCATCTCGATGAGTGGCCGTGGCGTATCTGGGGTCGGCTCGGTGGTTGCCTCCATCTTCTTGGAGCTCTCTGTCTCATGGGGATCAGCCTCCGTGTCCGCTCCAATATCGGCAGATCTTTCTTTGGTTCTCCTTGGTCCATCATGAAACCAGCGAATACTAGGAGACCACCGAAAGGAAAACACAATCGCAATGACAATGAAACAAAAAAGAGAGTGAGGATCGATTCTTTGCTGCGAAGTTCTTTTTTCTCTGAGCGAAAATATACCAACATCATCGATCCGCTTACCTTCCCTTCGTCCGGAGAGAAGAAACGTTGGCGAGATCACGAGTGTTGCCTTTCTTGAAGACGGTGAGGGAGAAGGGGATTCAGCGAAGAGTGAAATGATGGTTGCTTCGTCCATCAAACTTAGACTGCGGGGAGGTGGGGTTTTGTGATACGACGACTCGTTCTTGCCCGGCGCTTCTGTTGGGGTGACTCTCACTTTGCATACTGCCTTCTAATTTGGTGGATGGCATTTGGGCCCCCACGCTGCATGGCCCGCATGTCGGTGAACAAAAGTATAACGACATTCAGTAGAGGGAGACGTTTCAATGACCTAGGAGGAGCCAGAAGCGGTAGAGTGTCTCCACTGTACTAGTAGTAATTGTTTTTCTGGACCAAGACAAAACAACCCATCCACACTAGTAAATAGTAAAATCAATTCAAAAGCCCATATATTTACTGAGGTGCTACCCACACCCAGCACACCAACCCCCCCCCCCCCCAAAAACTTGGGTGCTCTTCTTCCTCCTCGCTCCCACCCACCTCACGTCATCTCGCTCCACTCGTACCCCCAAATTCCTCACCTCACTCCTACAGAAAACCCCAGCTCCCCTTATTCCTCACTCCTCTAAAAACCCCAGCTCCCTTCTTCTTCGCTCTTTTCTACAACTAGGCTCGTCATTCGTTACTCTGCTCAAATCCATGGCCTTGACGCGACACCCTCAAGGAAAATGGAGTCGGTGACCCCAGCGCCAAGAAGATGAGGCTCCCTTGGTGGCAACGCTGTTGTAGATCCCTTTTGTGGCTGGGAGAAGCCGCGACCCCGCCCCCATCGGATCCCAGGAAACCGAAGAATAACCGGAGGACCGCATCAGCGATATCCCACACGCCGTCCTTGGCCAGATCATCTCGATTCTCCACACCAAGGATTGCTGCCTTTTAAGTCCACTCAATTCGGTGGCGCCCTCTATGGCGCCGTGCCCATAATCTCGGCGTCGTCAGCTATCTCTCTTCAATGATTTTGAAATCCCTAGAGCCATCATCTCGTCCACCAGGGCTCCGTTCAAAGCCTCTGCATCCCATCATGCTACCTGAGCAAGCATACCATGCCCTGCACGGTGGACGCCTGGCTGAAATCCCCTGAATTCACAGAACTACATCTGCTTGAGTTCTACTATTCCCATGGAAATCACATACCACATACCGAACGCCATGAACTTGTGCCCTCAGCACCGATGTCCATCTCGCGGTTTTCGTCCTCTCTCGACACCGCCACCTTTGTCTTGTGCTACCTACTGACAATCTGGTACTAAACCTTCGACTCCCATTTCTCAAGAAACTTTCACTTGTGCGGGTTCGTATATCGGAGGCCTCATTGCACAACATCATCCACTCCAGTTTCCCTGCTGGAGTGCTTGGTGCTTGTTTTCCTGATTAGAATCGGTTGTCTCCAAATAAAGTCGCCTAACCTTGTAAGAATTGGAATTTCTTTTGAGGGAAGGCAGCTCATCATCCAAGATGCCCCTTCACTTCAAAGGTTGATCCTTGATTCTAGTTATTCACCGTTGCAAATAACCGTCCTCTCTGCGTCTAAACTGGAGACCTTGGGTGTAATACATGATCTCTATGCTCATTTCAATATGGTGTTTGGCTCCACAGTTCTTCAGGTACTTTATATTATCATCTACACTTGTAACCATAAGCCGCATTTTAAATTTCTCGCATAATTTATATATCATCTTGGAGTACACATTTTGTACTAATATTATGTTCTATGCTCAATGAAGAGTTTCTCCATGGATGGGCTATCAATGGTGCCGGATTACATCAAGATCTTATATATCCAAATGAATAGTTTTGATCTGAACAAGATTATTGGCTTGCTGCAATGCTTTCCATGTCTGGAGAAGTTGTATATAAAGGTGATAATTTCACGCACATTGGAAGCCCGCATATAGTGTACTAGAATTAACCATTCAGCTATTGCTCTTTCGACACTCTTCTTTTAGACCTTAACTGTTTTCAATCTTCATGTCTATTTAGGCAACAGGACGGGGTAAGAAAGTTATAACCAATCGGTGGATTCGTAAGCATCGGGATTTTCTCACTTCTCATGAGATTCGATTGAAGACAATAACGCTAGAACGATATGTAGCCAACCGTGCAAACACAAGATTTGTCACATTCTTCCCGCTGAATGCGAGGTTACTATTGTCCATCGTGCTTAAGTTTATCAATGACATGGTTTTGACGGATGGGTATGTCGAAGAGCAAAAAAGGAGTTTGGTGGGCAAAAGAGCTTACGAATATGCCGGGCTTCTATTTACAACATATTGTGGTCATAATCCAATAAATTTTACGACCCAAGATGTTCATTCTATGGACCTGACCGATCCATTTATTTGTATTTGCGAAAACAGTCTTTGGAGTTAGATGTTGTTGGCCTTTTCAATCTGGTTTTTTGTAAACCTGATCAACAATTAACCCTCGTGCTTTTTATGCAGTTTGTAAGCTGGAGTTAGATGTTCTGCCCTTTTCAACTCGGCCATTGTGGTGTCATTCTTTCTTTGAAACAAAGGCGGATGGCTTGCCATTCGTTTAATTTAGAGTGAAATATTGTAACAAATCCCAACCAAGGGAAATAACATCACTCTACTTGACTGCTTGAGCTCACTGTGCATTACAGAAGCTAAGTGATTAGCCCTCACCAGCACCCACAAACTTATTTAGAACTAGCACATCAAATGGGATGTAAATTTTTATAGGAAAGGCTGCATGACCGTGACAGATTTGGATTCCGACATTTGGGACCCGCGAGG
Organism: Aegilops bicornis; assembly: GCA_021605145.1. Lineage (NCBI taxonomy): Eukaryota > Viridiplantae > Streptophyta > Magnoliopsida > Poales > Poaceae > Aegilops > Aegilops bicornis. The sequence goes on from CM038674.1 coordinate 297,403,784, forward strand.
AAATAGCCTATCCAAGGTGGTGTCGACTTACTAGCCAATCAACAAACGATTCTGCCTACCAGCCGTTGGATTGACATCCAACATCTGTCGTGTATCTTCTATCTCTTGTCTTCTTCTTCCTCCAGCCGCCCAAACCAAACCACCCCGTCGGCTCCGCCTGCTCCCGCCTTGTGTTTACCACATCATGAGCCCAATTGTGTTTTTTTCTTGCTGAAAATGGCTAGCCCAGTTCTATTTTATAAAGAAATACCCAAACAAGGCTTACTTGCTTTATCGGCCCTGCCGGGCTGCAAATCTTTCAAGACGAGGAGAGTTTCATTCGGTTTGCCCGAAATGGCTGTACATTTTAAAACACATCAAACCGGAATTAGTTTCAATTTTTTATTACAAGATCTTAAATTCCATTGATTTTTATGCGTGGACAATTATTTGGATTTTATATTTATATAAATTATTTTTCAAAATAGTTTGAATGTGAATCAATATTTCTGGATTAAAAACAGTTGACCGCACCGTAATATGCAAAAATTCGTATACTTTTTAACCGTGGCCACAATATGGGGTGTAATGCTAACAAAAAGAAGATGGGCTCCAAAAAAATTCTAAAGAATTAGCAAATGGGCTGTACATTATTAGAAATAATGGCAGATGGGCTGTATCTTTGTTTTCCATAGATTTGATCTTGACTTGTGCACCTACTACGGGTTGACTCGTATGCTTTCATAAAAAAGGTTGGCCTTTGCATAGCATACCTGTCAACTTAGTCAACACATGAGAGCAATGACTATTGGATGTCCATCCAACATGTCTGCTTCTTCAATCTCGCTCTTCATGCTCTAGCCGCTCAAACAAGCGCCCGTGGGACTGCTGCTCCCTCCTCCATGGCGGCTATCTTTGCCATGAGCCTCACGGCCCCACTGTACTCCCATCGCTGGCCTAGCCATCCCTCTACTCACCCACACATGCTGTTATTCTCCGACGAGGGCAGACGAACCAGTAAACCCTTGTACTCCTCCGTCAGGAAACAAGCGCCAAGTATTCCAGCTCCGTGTCGTTCCCTTCCTAGGCCTCGCCGTCGTCCACCGCCCTGGTGCTCTCGGCGCGGCCTGGTCAACGTGGTCAATGAACGACATCCATCGGAAGTAGACTGTACGTGGAAAGGCTGACAGCTGGGTCCACGGCCGCACGCAAGGAAATGCCTCCTTATTACGCGCAAAATAATGATTCCTCCATCTGACAGCTAGGACCCACAGGAAGGGCCTCTGTATTTCACGAAAAAACGTCCCCCCACGATGTGTCGACCCACCAGCTATATCTTCGCATCGCAAGGAAGTGCCTCCTTATTACGCCAAAAAAATTGAATACCCCACGCTAGCTGGGACCCACCATATTGTTGGGCTGACTTGTGGGCCTACTAAGTTGACGGGACGGAGGGCTTTGTCAACTTAGTCAATACTCGATGACCGTATGATGTCCATCCAATGGCCATAGTGCTTCTTCAACCTCTGGTCTTCTGCTCCGGCCGCCCAAAGCGGCCGGTCGTGCCGCTTGCTCCCGCCTCCGTGGCCGGCTGTGCTACATGAGGCCTCACCGCCCCATACTACTCCCACCACTGGCCAGGCCATCCCTCCACTCACCCACACCCCCTGTTATTCTGCGACGACGGCAGCCTCACACCGCAGCCGAACCAGTGAACGCTCATACTCCTCTCCGCGTGGACATACACTGCCGCTTCTTGACCGCCTCCGCGTCGTCCCCTACCTAGGCCTCGCCGTCGTCCATCGCCATGCTGCTCTCAGCGCGGCGTGGTCAATGTGGTCAACGACCGACTTTCATCAGAAGAGTACTGTACGTGGAGAGGCTGGCAGCTGGCTCCACGGCAGTTGCAAGGAAGTGCCTCCTTATTACGCGGAAAATAATTATTCCTCCACCTGACAGCGGGGACCCACCGGACGGGCCACCAGTATTTTGCAAAAAAAATCGTTTCCCCACATTCTTTGGGACCCACCGTCACGGCCACCGTATTTCGCGCAACGTTCCCTCCGTTGTCGGCTCGGACCCACCGGAAGTGCCTCCTTATTACGCACAAAAAATGAATACTCCCCGGCTAGCTAGGACCCACCTTGGTGGGAGGCTGACTTAATGGGCTACTAAGTTGATGGGGACGAAGGGCTTTGTCAACTTAGTCAATATGAACGATGCTAGCTCCAGTGACCGTACGATGTCCATCCAACGGCCGTAGTGCTTCTTCAACCTCTGGTTTTCCTTCTCCAGCCGCCCAAAGCAGCGCCGGTCGTGCCGCATGCTCTCCTGCCTCCGTGGCGGTGTCTTTGCCGCAGAGGCCTCACCGCCCCCTACTATTCCCACGTTGGCAGGGCCCTGCGGTGACGACGGCCTCACACCGCAGCCGAACCAGTGAACCCTCGTACTCCTCTCCGCGCGGGCTTCCACTACCGCGTCTTCCCCGGCTCCGCGTCGTCCCCTTCCTAGGCCTCGCCTCGTCCACCGTCATGGTGCTCTCCACGCGGCGTGGTCAACATGGTCAAGGAACAACTTCCATCGGAAGAGTACTGTACGTGGAGAGGCTGACAGCTGGGTCCACGGCCACAGCCCAGTTTTTTTGTGATTTGCCAAGTAAGTCGCTTTGTCAGGCCTGTTGGGCTACAAATCTTTCAAGACGAGGAGAGCTTTCATTCGGTGGCGAGAAAATGGCCCATCAGTAATGAGAAATGGGCTGTACATTTTTAAAACACATCAAACCGACAATTAGTTTCAAATATCTTTTTTTCATTTCAAGATTTTAAATTACATTAATTTTTATGCATGGAGAATTTGTTGGATTTTTATTGATATACATTTATTTTTAAAATCAGTTTGAATGTGAGTCGAAATTTCGGGATTAAAAACAGTTCGGACCGCTTTTGAAATATGCAAAATTTCGTATAATTTTTTAACCGTGGCAAGAATATGGGCTGTAATGCTAACAAAAAGAATATGGGCTCCAAAAAACCTTAAGAATTAGCAAATGGGCTGTAAATTATTAGAAATAATGGCGAGATGGGTCTGTATCTTTGTTTTCCACAGATTTGAGGCTTTCCTAAAAAAGGTTGGCCTTTAAACCTTGTTGTTGGATGTCCATCCAACGGCCGTTGTGCTTCTTCAATCTCTGCTCTTCCTGCTCCAACCGCTCAAACAAGCGCCCGGAGACTGCTGCTCCCTCCTCCCCATGACGGCCATTGCCCGCCACAGCCTCACCGCCCACCGTACTCCCGTCGCTGGCCTAGCCATCCCTCTACTCACCCACACCTTCTGTTATTCTCCGTGACGGGAGGCGAACCAAGAAACCCTCGTGCGATCGTACTCCCCTCCGCGTGGGAAACAACTGCTGAGTTTTCCCTGCCTCCGTGTCGTCCCCTTCCTAGGCCTCGCCGTCGTCCACCACCGTGGTGCTCTCGGCGCGGCGTGGTCAATGTGGTCAATGACTGACTTCCATCGGAAGAAATCAGGCGTGGAGGCGGACGGTGGGTCCATGGCTGCAGCAAGGAAGTGCCTCCTTATTACGCGCAAAATAATTATTCCTCCACCTGACAGCGGGGACCCACCAGACGGGCCACGGTATTTCACGAAAAAAACATTTCCCCCTGACTGCTGGGACCCACCAGCTACACCTTCGCACGCAAGGAAGTGCGTCCGGGCAAAAGAAAAACAAAATGATTCGCCCCCTGACTGCTGGGACCCACCAGCTACATCTTCGCACGCAAGGAAGTGCCAAACAGTCGGGACCCACCTCGGCGAAGCGTATGTAGCGTTTTCATTCTGGTTGCGAACGTGTATGTACATATATACTGGTGGATGTAGAGGCACGCACATGTCGTAGTAGAGGCGCGCACGTAGCATGTACACGTACGTACAACGGCCAGGGTGCAAGAAAGAAAATACGACCACGTATGTGTACATACGGGCGGGGTCTCGAACGCCTACTCGCCCATACGTACGGCGAGGGCTCGTTGACATGGCTGAGTCGGAACGGAGAAACAGCGTCGTCTTCGTGTTCATGGGGAGGCAACGAAATGCGTCGTGTTCATGGGGAGGCAATGGAATGCATCGTGTTCATCGGGAGGCAACGGAATGCGTGGGAGCCAACCGGCTGGGTCGGAACGGAATGCGTGGTCATGTTCATCGGGAGGGCTTGGACGGAACAGGCGATGGAAACGAGGCCTGGCGTACCACGAAGCGGAGAAGCGACCTTGTGTTCGACCGGCCACGTTCAAACAGGATCCTGTTCATCGGGAGGTGCAGCGTCTTGCAAAACGGGCAGAAAGCGGACCTCCTACGGTCAAACGGGGGTCCTGTTGATCGGGAGGGTGTGGCGTACGCCAAAACGGATTTAAACAGACCTCCTACGGTCGAAACGGGGGTCCTGTTGATCGGGAGGGGTGTGGCGTACCGCAAAATGGACGAAACGGACCTCCTACGGTCGAAACGGGGGTCCTGTTCATCGGGAGGGGTGTGGCGTACCGCAAAACGGGACTCCACGGGATATTGTTCATCTCCACCATCGACCTCCTCCAGCCTCCACGGGCTACCGTCGACCTCCTCCAGCCTCCATGGGCTCCTGTTCGTCCAGCCTCCACCACGCGCTACTCCACCGGCTACTGTTCAACCCCTCCACGGGCACCCCTCCACCGTCTACTGTTCATCCAGCCCTCCACACCCCGGGGTCCTGTTCAACCACCCCTCCACCATCTACTATTCATCCAGCCCTCCACCACACCACGGGGTCCTGTTCATCCAGAGGCAACGCGACCGCTCACTGTTCATCCAACCCCCCATAGCGCTCCTTTGTTCATCTCGGAGGCAGCATCGATCGGCTTGATTAGCAGCGATGGCGAAGAATCGCTTCGATCGGGTTCGATTAACAGCCATCAATCGATCGCTCGGGTTCGATAGCGTTACTGCGGTCTGATCGCTCGAGTTCGATTAGAGCCCAACGCCTCGCTCGGGTTCGATTAGAGCCAATACCTCGCACACACGCAGCGTCGTGTATGAGAGAAAGCAGCGCATCGCTCAGCCCCGACCTCCCACCATAACCGGAACTCCCGAAATTTTCCTCCCCTCGCTTCTACCACGGTCTTTTCCGTCATGGGCGGCCCAAAGAATGTCATGCAGCTGCGTCTCCGGCCCGCCCAGGACGAAAAGCCCATTTTCTGTCATGATTTTTTGTCATAGAAGTAGGAGCCCACCACATCTATGATGATACCGGGTTTTGTCACAATTATCGCCATAGAAGTGTCATATGTATGACATAATTTTTTTTCGTTCGGCCCAAAATGTCCCGGATGTGTCTTTTTTTTGTAGTGACTTAGTTTGTCTATATGTTCACACATGTACTAAGTTTCCGGTTAATACAATTCTAGCATGAATAATAAACATTTATCATGATATAATGAAATATAAATAACAACTTTATTATTGCCTCTAGGGCATATTTCCTTCATAAACCAATAAGGAGGCTGCCCAACTCGCGTCCAAGAGGCTCCCTTGATTTGAAGTTTGAAGCTTCATTGAACGTTTGATTAGGGTGAAATTGGTCTTTAGCTTTGTCTTGTTCGTTCGATCTTCGTTGTTATTTTTCTTCACCGTGTGGTTGTTTCCAGGACCAATGACCGGTGGGCCCGCGCCTTGTGTAGGTTGGGTGGGTGAAATATCCACGGGTGCGAGGAAGCCTATCCTCGAGCACCGTGGATCTTGTGGCTGGCGTGGGCATGCACAGCTGCCCATTGGGCACTACCCCCACAAACCCAAGCCCCAGTCCACAACTGCATCCTCCGTCCGTTCGCTGCCACACACATTTTCTCCTTCTTTCTCTATTGCGTGACTGCGTCCTTCCTTATTTTTCCTTCCCAGTCTCTCTCTCGCCCGTTGTCACCCTTGTTGTTGTTGTGCCGGGGAACCACCACGGTCGCGCTGCGGGAGGAAGCCGCCATCTGTGGCGTTGCTCCACTACCTTGGAGCCGCACATGGCACGCTCACTGGCAAACCTCCAAGCAGGAAGCCGGCGGGGAGCACCCCAACATTCGCATGGCCGAGGCTTGCCTAGAGAGTCGTCGACAAGCCGGTGGGAGGAGCTACGGGCTGGTCCCCCGTCGTCGGTTGTGCCGTCATGCCAGTCGCCATCGACCATGGTGTCGAGCAAGAGCGTCGGTTATGCTATCATGCCCATCGTCAGCGACCGTGGCGTCCGCAAGAGCGTCGGTCGTGCCGTCATGGGAGGAGGCTCATCATCTAAGAGCTGCAGCAGGTGCCACAACGTCAAAAATGCCGCAGAAGCGAGGAGGTGAGGATGGAACTACCTCTTCCCCATGTGAGCTCCCTTTTCTAGCTCCCTGCTTCACCTCTCCTCCTGCTCCTTCTCCCCCCTGCCCTTCTCTGCTAGGTGCTTCATCCTCTTTTCCCTTTAGAGAGATGATGAGGTCCAGCTAGGTATCTACTAGGGGTTTCTTATTTCTTTCTGTCTACCTGATGCTCACATCTAGCTAGGTTTCTATAGAGGAAAAATTTGTTGTTTTGTTGATTTTGTTGTGTACCTTGCATAAGTTCCTCAAAAGGGGATTCTGTTTGTTCCTGTTTAGGAGATGCTCTAGGATATAGCTAGATTACTAGAAGGCTTTTTGTTGTCTTTTAGGTTGTTTGGTACCTCGCTTTTTCCTCAACGAGAAGGGGGGAGGGTGGGTTTTGTCCTGGAGTTGTTTTCTTCACAGATGAGGCTTTTGTTTGTTTGCTTGATGTGTTACCCTCCTTTCAGTTGTAGGATTTTCAGGATGGACCTTCCCATCAATTGTTAATGGATAAATTTAACATATCTCATGAAAATCCAGGTATGAGTTTTTTGAAGTGGTTGTTCTCGCATATTTGTGCATTGTAGCAGGTTTAGTGACAAAAACATATGTCAGTCCTGGAGCATCAATATATTTAAATTTGTTTTCCTTTTGTCCATTTTCTTTTATGTATTTTGTTAAGAGGAGATGATTTTGTACTTTATATGGTAGAAGCTCGTGAGTTCATGTCTCTATTGTGCGTCATCTCTCCCTCCTCCGGGCTCTCAACAGGAGGAGCGCAGCCCCTCCACAACTGAGCATACCTAGAACAGTGAGACTGTATGGACAAAGTAATACAAAATTCAGATTTTAGAGCATCATGCCATTGTTTAATCTACTTCTGTAGCAAAATGCTTGGTGAGATTGTATGGACAAAGTAATAGAAAATTCACATTTTTTATCATGTGAATTGATTGAGAGTCTATTATCCTTGTATTACTACTTTTCTGTTGTTTGGTTTATAATAGATTCGTCTAGATCATTCAGGTTTCAGTATATTCCATTGTTGTGTTGTATAGCATTACTATGTTTAACTCCAAAGATTCAAAGTACATCACATGATTCGGTCCTATTTTTCTTGGTATCCTATAATAAAACAAAGGTTGAAAGGTAGGTTTATTTACCTGTACTTGCAGTGGTGTTTCATGTCTGTTATTACCTTAAACTGTAATTTGCATTAGCAGACAGACATGGAGGTTCTAGATGTTAGGGAACATAGCATGCAATTTCAAACAATTTCATACGCTCACGCAAGATCTATCTAGGAGATGCATAGCAACGAGGGGGAAGAGTGTGTCCACGTACCCCCATAGATCGAAAGCTGAAGCGTTTGACGACGCGGTTGTTGTAGTCGAACTTCTTCTAGCTCGAACCGATCAAGCACCGAACGTACGGCACCTCCGAGTTCTGCACACATTCGGCGCGATGACGTTCCTCGCCTTCTTGATCTAGCAAGATGTCGAGGAAGTAGATGAGTTCTGTCAGCACGACGGTGTGGTGACCGTGATGGTGATGTGATCCGCGCTTCGCCTAAGCACTACAAAGATATGACCGGAGGCGTAAACTGTGGAGGGGGCGCCACACACGGATAACAAATGTTGTTGTGTGTTCTAGGCGCCCCTCCCCATGTATATATAGGTGGGAGGGCGGAGGGAAGCAGCCATGGGGCGCCCCAAGTAGGAGGAATCCTACTTGGGGGCCTCCTGCAATTCGGCCTCCCCCTTCCTTTTTTGCCAGAGAGAAAATGGAAGCTTAAGGGGGAAGGAGAGAAGGAGGGGGGGGGGCAAACCCCTTCTCCTCCTTCTCCAATTCGGCCACATGCCTAAGGGGGGCGCGCCACCCCTTGTGGGCTGGTGTGTTCCCCTCTTATGGCCCATATCTTCCCCCCC